>CM024761.1:135369134-135420471 GCA_014218235.1 Colocasia esculenta
CTACTGTTACCAGAGTCAGCAACTCGAACAAACCCCGCCACCCGGAGAACTTCCCTCTGACATAGACGCACGGGGACCGGGGTCCCAGTAACGGTAACAACCAGTCTCAAGACAAGCCCTCAATTGCCGAGCACCAGGCGAAAGAGAACACTGCGAGGCACCACCACAGAAAACTGACACTGTTGGCTTGTAACCAAGACAAGCCCAGCAGGCACAGGCACGCACGACACCCCTTCCGGAAACCCCCAGAAGGGCCGTCGGCCAACGCCGGCACACACGACACGCCCGAGAAAATGGAACACCACCAGACAGAATAGAAACCATCGCTCTTCTAATAATCGTTGACAGTCAGACAATCGATTATTAGACAGAAGCGCCTCCTAGCACCACTGCTAGGACACGACCACGACGGTGTCACCTTCGGTCACTGAACGCATGGAGGCAACCTGCTGCGTTCCCAGAAGGTCCTAAGGCACATCTGCCCTGGGGCACACGCTGACATGCCAACCGAGGCCACGGAAACACCCGAGGCAAGCTTGGTGTTGTCACGCCCTCCTAGCCCATCGCTATACCATCACGACGGGAAGGGCAATCGCGACAGGACCAGTCGCGACGGGGCAGCGCATTGCGACAAGAACCTTGTCGCGACAGGAACGCATCGACACGATCCTTATCGCGATGGCCAACTACACCGCGATAAGGTCATGCCCGACCTGGGCGACACCTCCCTGATGTCGGGACGCGCACCGCCGTCGTGACATCAGCCGGGAGGCACCGCCGGGATGCTACATCCCGGTCGCCCACACTTTACAAACAAGCACAACGGGGAGGAAGCATGGGGAAGCTTCTAAAGCACACAAGGACTCCCAATCCACCCGGATTGGTATGGCACAAGAAATCCCTACACATTTGAAGAACCGAAACCCCCAAAGGGGTCTTCACGAAGCCACGGGTCGCCACCCCCCTCCTTGCTCCTCACCGCTCCCGCCGCTCCACTACGAGCCGCCAGCACCGCCACTGAGCTCCAATCGCCGGAGACAAGGGTAAGGAGCTTCCCACCTCGAAGAGGAGGAAGGAATTAAAAAAGGGAAAAGGAAGAAGGGGCATCGGACAAGGCTTTAGCCTTCGGCCCCAGAACGCGACGGGGTGGGGCATCGCGTTACCGACCTAACGCGACGGCCGCCCCAACCACGACCAGAACGCATCCCTCAGGACGCTGCGACAACCAGACAGCCGCTCTGACACGCCTGCCCTTCTAACAGGAATCAGACGACCAAAATTGGAAAAGCAGTCGCGATCTATTGACCGGGCGCGACAGAACGCGCGCAGAAGCGTCGCAACAGTTATGACTGTCGCGACAGGCACCCCCGTCGCGTACACACGCGTTGCCCAACCCGACGTGTTATGGCCCAGTCCAGCCCACACAAAACGAAAGCCGAACCACTATTCGCACAGCGACTTCCCGGTAGTCACCAACCACGACCCTGCTACAAAGGGAGTGCCCAACCAGACACCCGATAGCTCACAGAGTGCCCACTAACCGGCGCAGAGCACACAATCGGATGTCGCACAACTCCACAGGCGCGGTGCGTGCCACCAAGCCGACTAGAAACACTGAAAACCCGCCAACCGGAAACCATGCGACTGAGCCCTCACAGACCACGCTATTGAGAACAACCGGTCAGTAACTCCCTCTGTCACCAGCGACTAGATAGAGGTCTACTGACGGCAACTGAGGAAGACGCGAAGAGGTCATCCACAAGACTCTGCTGAATGGCTCCGCACAACTAGCAACAACTAGCACCTACGGATAGGCCAAACGAGAGTTTCTTAATGGTGACCCAAAACCAATCGATAGCATGCACGTGGAGAACCCACGGCACACAAGACAGTGTCCGCCGGCACCACTCTAGATCCCACCTAGATCATCCTCATGGTCCGACCAGGACACACAACGCCTGTGGAGCCACAGAAAGCTAAAACACCCCCACTCCACAGGCACAGGCACAGAGGCAAAACCAAAGAAGACGTCTGATGTTGGCAAGGCCAAGCAACTCAGACGTCGACCAACCGCATGGGGAACGAAACAACTGCAGAGGTCGAGGGCAGTACGTCGACCTCAAAGGAAACCAAACCAAAACAGGGTACCCCAACCGACACACTCGCTCCCCAAAGTGAGAGGGGAAACCCGGACACAGGCCATGACCAAAGCCTGGCGTACCACCGATAGGGCTACCTAGACAAGGCACAGCACCCCCCCAGCGGTAACGGTACAGCCACAGGCACGCTAGCACAAGTGTCCCAGAGGCGGAAAGCTCAATGCCTCGAACAATGAACAACTCACGAAAATGACGTAAGAAGCTTACAATCAGGACACACGGCACAACACTCGGTTCCACACAAGCACCAAAGCCCCCCAAGGTGCAACACAATGCACCAAGGCTCCAGAAGGAACAGAACAACCACCTGATCACGAGCACATGGTGCCACCACAGCACCAAAACCAGCAAGATGCACACAGTTGCACCAACGACCGAAACAACATGGCTAACAGGAAGGACTCTCCACAAGAGATCTGCCAAAAGCCACATCAAGAAGCCGTAAGCCAAAAGGGCAAAATAGGCCACACCTGCCGCAAACCCTCAAGGCACCAAGACATGAAACATCGAAAGGAAACATGCTCAAGGTGCAGTACCCAACTGCACCAACGGCCTGAAATGACCCAAAGGCAAACCGAAGGACTCGCCACTAGAGACCCCACACAGTAAACACACGGACGAAACCAGCATCTTCAAGAGCGCAACAAACACATCGGCTCTTAGAAGCACACATACAAGACACCGCTCCCCCACACAGGCGGAGTGGGCCACACGCCAAACGACGACAAGTGCCTCCAAAGCGCAGCCGAGGAACAGGAAAAAAAACACACATGGAACGATTCCTGCACTAGCAAGCCAAACAAAAGAAAACCCGATGCCGCCTCACACTGAACACAAGGCACGCTGCCCTACATCGTCCAGTCAGGCAACAAGAAACCAGCATAGCAAGAGACGCATAATAGTTCACCACAACCTATCGCAACCACAAGAAATAATGCGCACGAGGGAAGCACCTGCTCAACCTCAAAACAGCTCAAAAGGGGAGGACCTTCGCCACGAAGGTCGCCACGGTGCTCGACACGGCATCAAATGCCATGGAAAGCACCACCACCCAAGCAACTCACGAAAGCCGAGGAAACAACAACACCAGGCTAGCACTCCCCAGGATGCACAGCCACCGAACACCCACGACGCTCGCCAAACAATCGTCGGCAAGAGTGTGTCGGCATGGAAATGCAAGCAACCACAAACTCACCACAGGGACCCACAGTGTTCCCGCCGCACAACCAACTTGGAAAGCTAACAACACGGCGAACCGGCCAAGCACAGGCTGCACATAGGTCAAGGTCCACCACTTGACCAAGGCAGACAATCAGACTGCACGCAACAGTCCAACCCAAAAGCTGCACAACACTGCAAAGTGCTAGTGCAACACAACCACCAAGGAAACTGAAACAAGGGGAGCAACCAGCTCAACCTAAAAGCAACTCAAGGAAGATGACTCCACCCAAGGTCGCAACAATGCGTACCCTGGCGACACAACAACCACAGGTAGCAACATCACCTCGAGCAACCAATGGAAAACAGAGGAAGGAGACCCTCACAACGAGTCTCTTCCACAAGCAGGGAAAACCACTAAGCGAGAGCAGCACTTCCACAGAAGCACAAATAGCCAGACACCCACGGCACTCACAGACTACCATCTGGCAGAGCACACAGGGTGCAAGAAACGAAGCAAACCTCCCGACCCTGGGACACATGAAGTCCCACCAGCGCAACGAGAAAACTCGAAAATGAATAGGAGGACAACCTGGCCAGCACACGGCCAGACACAAACGGCCAAGGGCACACACCTCGACCAACAACGTCCAAACAGATTGTAATACGGACAGTCCAACCGGCAACAGCGACACTCATCTCCACAGAGAGGAGAGGGCAATGACAACCAAAAAACACAAGGCAGCTTGGGGAGGACCTCCACCGAAAGCGCCAAGAGCCGTTATGGGGAAAACATCACCAGAACGCACCCCAAACTAGGACGTTCAATTCTCGGTTCAACCCGAGAAACCGTTCGGTTCGTTCGTTCAACTACATTACATTTCGGGTCAATGCACCGAAGCAAACCGCTTTAATAGTAATGGTCGTTCGGTGTTTTTCTTACAAAAAATTTAGCCGAAACCGATAGAACCGAATAACCCTAAATCCCCTTTGCTGCGTAGACCTTCCCTAATCCCTCCTAGATCGGCTCTCCTCTTTGCTGCGCAGCGTAGTGTGGGACTCGGAGCCCCAGCTCTTCGACCTCTTCCATCGCCCCGAGCAGGCGACCTCCTCGGCCAGGGTGGTTGTCGCCATCCGTGGAGTCTTCGACCAAGGCGTCTTCATCGTCTTCATCTTCGTCGGCAGACCGAGGTGAAGCGACGGTACCCGTCGGAGAAGAAGGAGCTTGACCGGAGGAACAAGAACCTCATCTAGACTGAGGTG
The DNA here is from genome assembly GCA_014218235.1 of Colocasia esculenta. NCBI lineage: Eukaryota > Viridiplantae > Streptophyta > Magnoliopsida > Alismatales > Araceae > Colocasia > Colocasia esculenta. Next base: position 135,373,715 of record CM024761.1, read on the forward strand.
GTGAACAGGGAGAAAGGTTTCTGGAGGCTATATAGGCTCAGCGTCCCCGCTCACAAGGCCCTGGAAAGGACTTCCTCAGCGTCTCCCTCCCGTGGCTGGAAGCCGTCGCCAAGGTCCTCAAGTTCCCGGTAGGGTTATCCTCTGTTTCGCCTAACTATTCTATGAATGAAGTAGAAAGGATGTCTGTTTTTTTTTTAGGTCTGGGTTGCGTGTCCCATGGTCTGCATAAGGTTTGCTTGTGTGCTTGGAATTCGGAAGCAGCCAACGGGGGGAAGGAGGAGGAGAGATGAGGAAGCCGGAAGGGGATGAGAAGAAAGGGTTAAGGGGACGATGGGGATCTGTACCAACAGGGACATAGCGAGAGCCCAGAACCCTGGACATCAGATCTAAATTGGGGGTTTGGCCTCTTCTCCTACCTGGGATTGAGAATCAGGACCGCTACATTAGCCCCACTTGTTTGTTACTCTCTGTTCACATAACCAATAGATAGCAAAGGGTGGTCTCCTACACAGAATACTATTGCTTCCAAGAGATTAATATACCTATTGCTGCTTTAAAGAGGGTAATGATATGATGTGGATTGCTTTCCAAGTAATTTTTTGATTGGAAATCTGATAAGAAATTTTTTTTTTTGAACCCGTAAGATTGGTTGAGGATAATTCACATCACTTTTTTTTTTCATCTTTGAAGGGCAATAAACCTTCTCTGAGCTTTGATATTGCAGAAAGCAAGGGAAAAAAAGGAGGCCTTCCACAACAATTACAGGTTCGATATTTCCTAAGACAAGCTTGCATTGATACATGACCACTCGTCTATATATCTGCCCTCCACCCATTTGCACATACGTTCTTCACAGATTGCATTACATACCTGCTAGTTGTCCCAGCAGCCAGACCTTGCATCTCATTTCTTGTCATATGAATAACATGTTTAACTTTGTTTCCCTATCTTCACTGTTTTTTATAAATATGCTTCTCGACATGATGCAAGAAGTTAGTTGTAGTTGTCTTATTATCTTTTTTATGTTGTATTAGGAATATATTTAATCATATGTCATCCAATACTCCCACAACCGAGGGTGCAAGTTCAGATCCTAATGTTGCTACTCAAACTCAAACAAGTTCATCAAGAGTAAAGAGGAAAACCGCAAATTTAAGATCAATGTGTGGGAGCATTTTACAAAGAGAAGCAGAAAATAATGTCAGTGCAATTACTTGGTTACTATTTATAGTTGTGATCCAGTCACTGTGGCACAAGCACACTTCGAACGCATCTAAATGTAAGATGCAAGAAATATCCCTTTAGTGGAGCTGTAAGCAAGCAAGTACAAGTTAGCCCTCACAGCCCTTTAGTTGGCGAAGGATAGAGGGAGAGACCAGAACTCATGTATCAACTTGGAAATTTGATCAACAACTAGTTAGAAAGCATTGACACCATGTGATTGTTGATGACTTCCTTTTAAATTTGTTGAGGGCAAGGTTTAGACATTTTGTAGTATTGCACAACCAAAGTTTCATATTCCTTCAAGAATCACTGTAGGAGAGATTGTTTTGAAATCTATGTGAAGAGATGACAAAGCTGAAATCTTTTTAAAAAAAATAATGCCGAAAAGTTTGCCTTACAACAGACACATGGACTTCATTGCAACGGATCAATTATATGTGTCTAACTGCACACTTTATTTATTGATAATAATTGAAGTGAACAAAAGATCTTAAATTTTTGTCCAATTTCTAGTCATAAAGGTGAGGCTATTGGTAAGGCAATTGAAAAGTGCTGAACAGTTGGGGTAATGAGAAGGTTATGACAATTACTGTTGACAATGCTAGTTCCAATGATGTTGCCATTGTATATTTAAGAGAAAATTAATAATTGGAGGGGCAGTGTCTTAAAAGGAGAATTCATTCATATGAGTGTGTTGCACATATCATGAATTTAGTTGTTAATGATGTTTGAAATTATCAAATGAGTCTGTTGCATGTGTCTGAAATACTGTGAGATATGTGAGACAATCTCCATTAAGACTTCCAAATTTTAAGTCTTGTGTTGAAGAGGAAAAAATCTACAGCAAAGCTTGTTATGTCTTGATGTTCCTACAAGGTGGAACTCAACTTTTATGATGTTAGATACACAAAAAAATTTCAAAGGCATTTAAGAGATATGAAGAACAAGATCCATTTTTATAAGTGAACTTAGTGAAGGAGATGGCTTAGGAAAGCCACAAGATGAAGATTGGGAAAAAGTGAGAAATTTGACGAAATTGTTGGAGAATTTTTATGATGTTACTTTGAGAGTTTCTGGGGCATTATATTCACCTCTAACACATACTTTCACGAGATTAGTATGTTGATTGTCTCCTAAAAGAATGGTGTGGAGTGATGATTATGTTTCAGTGATATGGCATTCAAGATGAAACAAAAATGTGATAAATATTGGGGAAATGCAGAAAAGCTTAATCTCATGATGTTTGTTGCTTTGGTTTTGATCCCCGATATAAATTGGTGTATGTTGATTTTCCAATCTCTCAAATGTATGGAGTGGTATGGCATTGACTTGAAGAAAAAAGTGAAGACCGTTCTTTATGCTTTGTTTGATGAATATAAAAGTTTGGATGGGAATTCTAGTGGACAGCAGGTAGGCACATTTCAAAGTTCATCATCCACATCAACTTCTAGTAGACTACATGATGAGCATCCGACACAAAAGTATGGTCAGTTATGAGGGATAGATCCATCACATATAGTTGAATGGAAAGTGATGATGTGAAATCGAGTTGGTCAAATACTTGGAACAAGTGAGAGAAAAGATGTGGACTCATTTGATATTTTGACTTGGTGGAAATCAACAGTTCTAGATTTCCTATCATTTCATTGATGGCACGTGATGTCTTGGCTATTCCTGTCTCTATTGTACATCAGAATCTGCATTAGCACTGGTGGTCGTGTTCTTGATGTATTTAGGAGTTCTCTACTCCTAAAATAGTAGAAGCGCTAATTTGCACTCAAGATTGGGTCGGTCATCTAAAGATCGGCTTAGCATTGAAGAGAATTAGATGACGTGAGTAACTAGATGAATGTAATATTTATTTTCTATCATTTATTTATTAATTGGATGAATTTGAGTTACTAAATATATGGTTTTTTTTTTCTTCAGAACTTTCAGGTGTTACATCAGGCCTCTGGTTGTTGACATTGCATAAGCTTTGTTTGTAAGTATTCTTGCGTCTGAGTTGGAGTATTCTGGTTCAAAATAAGCATATCATCTCTTACCCTTGGCCTCTGTTTCTTATTAATGTGCTGGGGTTTGTGTTTTCGTTTTTACATGATGCAAACACTTGCGCCCCAGAATCTAATTCAATGACAACTGACTAGCATGTAGGTGAATAGAGATGGGACACAACATGATCTAAACTGCTAACAAACAGATATTCAATCATCTCTTTATTGTTGTTTACCTTTGTATTGACCACCACGAATGCAAATCCAACTCTTTTAGTCTTAATTTACTGCTCAAAATATATTAATAAACTTAACTCTGGAACAAGACAGCCAAATAATATAGATTTTTTGGTGTGGAGAACGGGGGAAACTGCCAATTAGGGACCAGATGAAACGCAAAATCCTTTTGTTGAACGGGGGAAAGAGGGATTGGAATTCTTTGATGATTGTTGGCATTAGGTCTGCTTGTCCCTTCACTCCTCAGGGGTCACCATAATTCCTTCATATGGGTACTTCCTAATTATCCCCAGATATGGATTTTACATGCTCCTGCTACTCTCAGGTTGTGATGTTTGCCTCTGGTTCTACATTTGCAGATGGGTATTGCAGGATCAGGTTGGCCTGGATGGCATATATTCATATATATTTCTGTTATGAGGTGGATAAAAGTCTAAGCCATCTTTTGATTAAATTCATTTTCAGATATAGAGTGGTGATTGGTTCGTCTGTGGACAATAACTTCAAGATTTTTATATGTACATATGACATGTGCTTGACATTGGTATGTGCTTTAAATGTGCTTATTAATGAATTAACATGACAAAACAAAAGATGAAGAAGGAAGCAATACTTTAATATGGGAACACATCTAGCCAGTAATGGCACATGATTTTATTTCATTTTTAGTGGGTAGCCATTGGTTTAGGTAGATATTATCTTAGATGTGCAACTTTTGATAGCAAAGGAATGGAAAGAGAGTATTACTTGACCCTGTTTTTTCCCAGTTGGCAAGTTTCCTATTCCCCATTTCCGTCGATCAGAACAAGAGCAGCAGCACAACATTATTTTAAAGCGTAGCATCAACCAGGAGAGTGATATCAACATTTTTTGGCATTTTTTGGCATTCAATCCATGGTCAAGCACTGTAGAACAGGAGGTAATTCAAGGTTATAGGCTTTTCAAGAATGATAAACTCAGATATTTGTTGTCCTGACTCTTGGCTTGTCCACTAACTCTAACTTCTTGTTTTATATTATCATAAGAAGAAATGCATTTATGTATCAGTCCAGAAGCGGGTCAGAAAAAAGACAAGATCATGTGTTTCAAGATGAAGACTAAGAGGAGGAGAAGGGTCTGAAAACACAGACAAATAAATGTAAAGAACCAAACAAAAGCATTGTGCCAGAGAAGTGCAGAAGTTAAAACATTGGAGACTTTCATATTTATGTTTTTTTTGAGGATTTTATGTTTTTTGGAAGTTCTTACAGATTACATATCCTGTTGCTGTTTGATTCACATTGTTAGACTGGTATTACATGAACAATTCAAATTATATAATATATATTGTATATATATATATATTAATATTATTTATATGTCACAGTCCAAAAATAACCCCACTAGATCTAAATCATGATCTCCTAAATGAACAGTCCCAAAAAAACCCACAGGCCCAAACCATCTGTATGCGTGAACAGCCCCCAAAATGCCCAGCAGCCCAGCAGGTGCAAACCGATGGGCTGAACCGATCCAACCGAACCAATTCAGTTCGGTTCGATTCGGGTCAGTATCATCTCAGTCGGTTCGGATCGGGTCTTCAATAGAGTTCGGTTCGGGTTGACCCAAAAATGGCCTTGACCCGAACTGAACCGAACCATGAACAGTCCTACCCAAACAAACAGCCAAAAACATGGCCAACAGAGAGAACATAGTAGTCAGCGGAAGCAACACAACTGGTTCTGGGAGAACCTCCACCAGAAACCACCAAGGCGTCGTTATGGAAAACCCACCAGAACCCAGCAGCCGCACAACAACAGCATACCTCACCCCTGAGGTAGCACACAACACCGGTAGAAACAAGCCCGGAACAGTCTTGAGAGCACCCTCACCAGGACACACAGCTAATGGTTCTGGGAAACTCACCAGAACACAGGGCAACCAAGCGTGCACCTCAATCCAGAGGGCAACGCAACACCACAACCAGATAAAAAACCTCAAACACAGAGGTAACACAGCGGAAGACTTCAACGAGCATAGAAGCAGTCCATAGAAAGAGGAACCCTCACTAGGACAACAACAAACAATTCTGGGAACACCACTAGAACACAGCAGCCAAGCGATGCACCTCAACCCAAAGGGCAACGTCGCAACAACCAGAAACGAGCACAACACAGTTCTGGGGAAACCTCACCTCCACCAGAACCAACAGAGAAGAACTCCGGGAGCACCTCACCAGAGTTCACAACTAGCCAGCACAAAGTCGGCAACACCACAGACAGGTGTCGCAACGCTCAACCAGTGGTGCAACACGGCACACAAGGCATCTGCTTAGCTCGAGCAAAGACGCCGACTGAGCAGAGCACAGCGCACAACGGCGCGCAGGCACACGAGGCCAAACACACACAGCCACCACACACACACCCCAACAACAAGGGGACATCCAACCAGCATCCACCTCCGCCGGATCCACAGGCAACAACCCTGCACCGGTGAAGGCCCACCACACGTAGGCTCTCTCAGCCTTCGCGACACACCCACACGGATGTGGCAGGCTGAAGACGAAGCCAACGCAGCACGAGCGAAACAGCACCACGCTCACAGCCAGCACGCGCCACCAGCAACAGCACCACCCTCTCCTGCAGCTCACACTCGGACCCTGCTGGAAAGCTAGCCACCTACAACAAAGAACCATTGCTTACACTAACAACAACTCTACACGGACGGGCCAGCAGCGCACGAGTACCTTTTCTTGGGACAACCATAGTTATTAACCCATTACAAATCTCGTTGGACCCCGAGCTCTGATACCACTGTAACGACCCGATCTCCCGGACCCCCCACCAGGGACCCCGAAGATCATGCTGCCCCCACGGATCCGAAGACCCGGAGGGTAGAATTTAGTCCAATGAGATAAGCAATAATTCAAATAACTAAACCAGAAAGTTCGTACATTAATAAGAAAATTATGTACAACATGTCCCAAATAAAAGTACAGGTACAGACAGATGGCGCAGTCCTTAAGGGGCATACCCCAGGGACTTGCAAAAGGCCACTCTCACTCACGATACAAGTGCTCGCGCTCACAACTCACACTGCTGGCAACGCACGGCGAACAAGCCACCACCTGACGTCCGGCAACGAACTCCTGGGACAGTGAGTCCCTACCTGAAGAGAGTAGGGGTGAGCCTCGCAACAAGGCTCAGTAGGGATAACCAGTCCCTTACTAGCCAGAGCAGCAGGAACTCAAACAAAGCGGAAGCAAAAACTACTCTACAAAGTAATAAAGCAGGAAACACATACTGCAGAGAGCTCAAAGCAGCGGATAGAGAAATGCCACGACCCACAACTAGAGTCAGGGCCAACACGACTCCTGCAGAACCAGCGGAGTCAAACACAATGCGGAACAACCTCGACACACACCACAGAGACAAAGAAGCTCACGGAACACCGGAGCAACCACGTGAGACAAGAGTCTCACGACATAAGCACCAACATTCCGGAACCAGGTGTCACCACAAGAGACACCGAGTAACCACGTGGAAGCACCGTCTCACCACAGGCATGGCCACTCAGACCTTCACAAGGTCGAGGGCCCACAAGCAGGACCACCCTGCAACCTCGGACACTGCACGAGGTCAGGGAACTACACACTCTGGTGCCACCACAGACGGCACCAAGGAACGGTTACCAAAATACAATTGGGTGTCTACTTAAGACACCCCGAGAGAACCCGCAGAGTGGAAAACACTAAACACGGCCCACAAGGACAAACCAACCAACCCAGGCACTAGACACGGCTAGGCTACAACCACCGTGCAGGATTGGGCGACGGACTCACTTAGAAACAACGTGAGAAATTCCGTCACAACAAGTGCAACCAAACCACCGCCACAGGCAGCAGAGAGAGGGACACACAGTCCACCCCTCTCGCTCGCCAGCCATCGACTCCTGCCTACCACCTCCCTAGGTAGAGTGAGGCTAGTGAGTCACAGAAAAGAACAACTAACAAACCACCACAGCCCGGCCGAGCTGCGGCCCCACGCCTACCCTCCGTACGTGGCTCCGGAACTAACGCAGAGCGAGGCCAGTGAGAAGGACTAGCTGGTCCACACCAGAAGAGTGCCTCAACCATCTCGGAGACCCAGACCAGCTAAGAGAGCTCTACAAACGACTCACGCCGCTGTCCCCACCGTTTTCCTCTACTGCTACCAGAGTCAGCTACTCGAGCAAACCCCGCCGCCCGAAGAAACTCCCTCTGACACAGACGCACGGGGACCGGGGGTCCCAGGTAACGGTAACAACTTGTCTCGCGGACAAGTACTCAAGTGCCGAGCACTGGGCGAAAGAGAAACTGGCGGTGCAACCACCACAGAAATCGGCACAGCTGGCTTGTAACCAAGACAAGCCCAGCAGGCACAGGCACGCACGACACCCCTTCCGGAAACCACCAGAAGGGCCGTCGGCCAACGTCGGTACACACAGCATGGCCCGAGAAACCGGAACACCACTAGACAGAACAGAAACCATCGCTCTTCTAATAATCGATTGACAGTCAGACAATCGATTATTAGACAGATGCGGGCCCTCCTAGCACCACTGCTAGGACACGGCCATGAAGGTGTCACCTTCGGTCACTGAACGCAGGGAGGCAACCTACTGCATTCCCACAAGAAGGTGCTAAGGGCACACCTGCCCTGGGGCACACGTTGACACGCCAACCGAGGCCACGGAAACACCCGAGGCAAGCCTGGTGCTGTCGCGTCCTCCTAGCTCGTCGCGATACCATCACGACGGGAAGGGCAACCGCGACAAGACCAAGTTGTGATGGGGCAGCGCGTCGCGACAGGGAACCGCATCGCGACACGATCCTTATCGCAATGGCTAACTATGCCGCGATAAGGTCGCGCCTGACCTGGGCGACGCCTCTTCTGATGTCGCGATGCGCACCGCCGTCGCGACATCAGCCGGGAGGCAGACCATCGGGATGCTACATCCCGGGATCGCCCACACTTTACAAACAAGCACACAACGGGGAGGGGAGCATGGGGAAAGCTTCTAAAGCACACAAGGACTCCCAATCCACCCGGATTGGTAAGGCACAAGAAATCCCTACACATTTTGAAGAACCGAACCCCCAAAGGGGTCTTCACGAAGCCACGGCCGCCACCTCCTCGCTCCTCGCCGCTCCGCCGCTCCACCATGAGCTGCCGGCACCGCCACCGAGCTCCAATCGCCGGAGAACAAGGGTAAGGAGGCTTCCCACCTCAGAGAGGAGGAAGGGAAGGAAAAAAAGGGAAAAGGAAGAAGGGGCGCCAGCCAAGGCTTTTAGCCTTCGGCCCCCAGAATGCGATGGGGCGGGGCGTCGCGTTACCAACCTTAACGCGACGGCCACCCACACCGCGACCAGAACGCGTCCCTCAGGGATGCTGTGACAACCAGACATCCGCTCTGACACGCCTGCCCTTCATACAGGCGTCAGACGACCAAAAAGCGGAAAAACAGTCGCGACCCATTGACCGGGCGCGACAAGAACGCGACGCAGAAAGCGGTCACAACAGGGATGACTGTCGCGATGGGCACCTCCGTCGCGACACTAACGCGTCGCCCAGCCTGGACATGTTAGTGGCCAGTCATCCCACACACAAACGGAAAGCCGGAAGCCCGAGATGTTACAATGATTAGTAGACAAACTCTCTATTCATACCAAATATAAAGATAATTTCAATATATTCACTTATCTTCAAAGTTGCTCCGATTATCCCGCAAAATGTTTTTGGGCGCAAACTTGTTTGATTTCAAAACCTAGTTCATGTGTTGTTACATATATCTCATGTGTATCTCAAACATTAAATGTAGCAAGTAATATTTTTAAGACTTAGGCTATACATTCTCACCTTGTACATTTTCTTGAAAACTTTCTATCCTAGCAGACAAAAAATAATATATAGAATAACATGTTGTCAGTAAAAATGCCGATTTCTGCAGAAGAGGAATGAGTGTTGACTGATGTGTGATCTCTCTATCTAACACCTCCATGTGTGCATTAAATGTTGTAGATATCTAGTACTCACATGAAGCATACATTTGATACTGCTAACGCCTTGGAAACATGCTCATGCTGATAAGGAACAAGACTCAAAGGATTTCTCAACAGATATTCTCCATGAAGTCTATAAAAGATGAAGACTACGGAGCATAAGAAAAAAAGATATAGAGCTTTCTTTTGAGAGTGTGGTGATAGTTCTTCTAATCCAGCCCTTTTAAAAGAGGCTCCAACACAAGCATTCGAGAAAAAAAAACTCTTTGAGTGAAGAAGATACTGAGCGCCAAAGCAACCCTCCAAAAACCACCGGTGCTCCCCCTCTCTCTTTTCTTTGCGTTCATGATGTTTTTCCTCTGCGAGAGAGATTGTTGTTTGTTTAAGAGTGGGCTAGTATGTAATCTCTGATCCTCTTAGATTTTGTCTCAGACCAAGCCTAGTAATTTTGCATCTTGAGCTTGGTCTAGGGAGTATCCTAATCTCTTTGAGATCTAGGTTGTGTCTCTTCGATTGAAGAAAAGACTTATGTGTACAAGCGTTGTTCCCCTTGGTAGAAGAGAAGACCCATGGCATCGGGTGTTGCATGTTCCCCTTCTATGTTGAGAAGAGAAGATAAGATGAGTTGGTGTGAAAGTGTATTTAAGAGAGACTATACCATTTGTTAGTAAAATTTTAAGTGTTCTTGGAGACTAGATGTAAGACTGAGGATAGACTCAGTGCCGAACCAAAATAAAACTATGTGCATTATGTGTGTATTTTTTCGCTATCAACTAACACTAACAATCTTGTTTAAGAAGTTATTTTGAGCTACAGAAATTTTTAAGCAACCTATTCAACTCTCCTTCTAAGCTTATTTTTTGGGTAACAGTTTGATCTGACTTCAAAATTTTCTAAATTCATAAGAAGTCATCGGTAATCAATATGTCACAACTTCATAATTTTTCTAAGTTAATGCAATACAAATCATTAATTGATTATGTTGTGGCATCATAGAAAGTTTCTAAGTCCACAAACATATGACCTATAATTGATTATGTAGTGTCATTGTGAAAATTGTTAGTCCACACATAAAACTCGTTAATCTATAATGGATACATAAATGCCATATCATCAAACAATGTTATAATCTCCCACAACCTTTTTTTCTCACAACACTATGTTTATATCCCATTCAGTAGATTATACAAATAACATGCATAATGATAAATTTTCTATCTTATTAGTGAATAAAAAAGTTATAGAAAAATTACATATATATACTTAGAATATATCATATTTGATGTTATACCCTTAAAATATATATTATATTACCTCTATATTCTATATATTTTATCATATGTCTGTATCATTTGATTCCATCTATTTAACACAATCATAATTGAGAAAAAAGGCAAACAGATTAACTTGGTTTTTGTATCTCTCAAAAAATTATTTTTTTATAGATCTCTTTAACACTGGACGGGGTGAACCTCCCTTTCGGCCCCACTATACGCTCTCTCTCTTATGTAAAATATCGATGTCGGAGGGGAGATCCCCCTATAGTGCCTCCTTCTATCTAGCTCTTACCTCTCATCTTCTCTACATTCTCTCTCCCAAATGCCAACTCCCCACGTCTGCACCACTCTTTCTCTCATGCACGCTTTTCTCTCTCTTCTCTCTCTCAAATTAGAATTGGAGGGACAACCCTTTTTAGTGCTCCCACATCCCTTGCCACCCCCTCCCACCTCGCATGTGCACACACACACACATACACACACTCCCTCTCTCCTACCCCTTCAATGCCCCCTTCCACCACTCTCTCTCTCTCCCCCTCCCACCACTCTCTGTCTCTTGGTTGCGAAGGCAATGACCCCTCCCACTCCCCCTCCAACGCCATACATGAGAAGACATTGGTAAACGAGTCCAATTGAATTTACAAGTCATATATATATATATACCAATCTAATTTATAAGTAAAAAATTAACTATTCATAAGACTTAAATCTATCTTATTTCAAACTCATATCTTAAGATTCTTGATAAATTATTTAATTTAATTATTTTAATATAACATTTAAAATAATTATATATATATAATTCATGTAATTGAAAAAATAAATAAATTTATTTGCGAGTTTAAATGAGTCGAGTAGATCTTTACTCACACTTAACTCGTTTATGAAACGAATTTAAAATTTTATTTAAGCTTGACTAGCTTATCTTATTAAACGAGTCAAATTTGAGTAACATTCAAGTCGAACTTGAATTACTTGTCGAGTGTATTAATTCGTTTACAGTCTTAACCTTCTCCCATTCACTCACTCTCTCTCTCTCTCTTGTAGAGACATTGATGTCAAAAGGGAAGACCCTCTTCTGCCATCCTCTCTCTCCACCACTACATCTCTATCTCTCTATCTGGTCTCTCTCTATCTCCTCCTATTTCATATGTATTTTAGTGTTTTTACCCATTATTTAACGATTCCAGCGAAAGATTCCTATTGTTTTGATGACTAATTAACAGGACATAACTGACTGATTTTTTGAATTTAGAGATATAGAATAATAATATGGGAAATATTTAATACCTAACCGCGCGAGTACAAAATATTTGATCTACCCGGGCAACTAGCAATGCTCTAATAAGTATAGATTTGAGAAGTATAACTCCTATATTACAGAGATATGTGTGTAGTTTTTCAAAAAGTTGTAAGCCTGTAATTGCTTTTCGTTTTTGAGATATATCATGTGAAGAAACATACATCTTGTTTTCATTTCCCAAATGACTTTTACTCATTCGATCGGACACGCGGTCAATAGTTTCTCTCTATTTCCTCCCAGTTGCTCTAGCGTTCCCCACTGCCTCTCCCGTCCGGTGGGGAGGGGGATTCCGACACTAGTGCGGAGCCCCCCCTCCCCCGCCGTTTTCATCTCCGATCCCAGTCAGAAGAAATCTTCCCTCCGAGGGTTTTGGCTAGACTCTCCCAATTAATATTTTCGAAAGAGCTTTTGGTTCGCCCCTTAGGGGGTGGTTTTAGGCATCGCGCCGGCGACTACTCCGACAATAGTACATTATTGGCTATATTTCTCTTATTATTTCTCTCGTATCTACTGTACATGTATGTGTTGGTGTTGAGGTGCGGTCTTCCACCTCCTCCTCCGTGGTCCGGAGGAGACTCCGATCTATTTTGATGGAAGATGGAGCTTGTCATTTTTATTTCGGCCTCAATAATCGACAACAACCTCAGAATGCTTGTGTTCATACATCCCTGTTCGAGATTTGTAATTGTGGGATTATACTTCCTCCCCACTGAAAGTTGGACGCTGTTCCTCCCGATTCGTCCAGCCATTTGCCATCTCATTATTCGCAGGGTTTTTTTTTTTTTCGGATTGGGGGTGTTATCCTCTCTATTTGGATTATAGGTCTTTGGGTAAGTGGGTTGTATATTTCCTGAGATTTCTGGACCATGTATGCTATTTTCTCCTCCTATATTTGAATATATTAACATTTTTTTTTTTGGTAACGAGAAAACTCCGTCCCGTGTGACTTTATAGGCTCAAGAATTGGTGTTCGTTAACTCGAAAATTAGGATTTAGCAGCTCTTACTTTCTGTGTACTCGTATTATCTTTACCTCACTTGATCGGAAAAATCTCAGATTTACACACCTCGAAGATTGCATGTAAATCAGATAAATCATCTAAGAATCGAACTCAAAATCTCCTACTTTTAAGTAAAAATTCTAACTGATCGACCCAACGGAGATGCTCTAATATAATAACATCTTTTATGGTGTCTAAAAAAAATTAAAAAATTTGATGCGACACGCGTCTACGAATGACGCGGCGTTCCATTCTCGCTTCACCGTCTCCTCCGCCTGGAAATTGGAATACGACAAAAACCTCCAATATGACTATATAAGCTTGGGCGGTACCGCAACTCGCGAGTGACGGTACCCCTAGACCAGTAGAAACACTTCAATGCAGTGGCAAACGCGTAAATATTTGTAAATCCAGTGTCACTACCGAAGGCCTCCATTATAACAGCGACCCCCACGCCACCGGTCTGCTCGTCTCTTGGTCCGTTGTCTCCCTCCTCTCCGACGACCGCCTCCGTCCACCGGCAGATCGAGCAAACAACCAGGGGATCGAGGAATGTGATCCGCCACCCGCTGCAACCACCTCCGGCAATGGCCCGCGGCGGCGGCCATCACCGCCCCGCCCACACCCGCGTTCCCGTCTGCGTTTGGCTCCCCGCGCTCCGCCGCCAATCCAACCCCGTGCTCCTCGTGGGTGGCAACCACACCTCATCCAGGTTTTGCACCCGCTAATCTCCACCTCCCCCTCCCCCCCGCCGGCTTCTCCTCTTTTAGTTTTACTCTACAACAAGAAGATCCCACTCCGTTCCCCCTGGAAGGGGAACCAAAAGCGAACAGGAACCCTAGCTGGAGCTGGGGCCAGCGAGGCCTCTCTGCGAAGAGGTAATGGTGGTGCCTTTCGGTTGTTCTCCGCAAGTGCGGATGGCTGCGTTGGTCGGCGCCTCGCTTCTAAGGATGTTGCTCGTACTGACGGCGCTGGCAGCCGCTGCGTTCCTCGTCGAGATAGAAATCAAATCCGTCGGATCCGCCGGCTGCTGCGAATCTGAGGTCTTCCCCGCTGCCAACTCCACCGGTCTCGACGCCGCCCTCCTCGAGCTCATTTCCCGGGGATGGCTCTCTACCTCTGACAACGCTATCTGCGTCGGCCCCGGCGCTGCCCCGGCCGCCGCCGCAATGCACGGGCTGGGCCTGCGCGCCGCAGCCATCGGGTCCGCCGCCGCCGCCGCGGCGCCTTGCTGCGGGCTGCCCTTGGCGACCGCCTCCTTCGACTTCGCCTTCTCGGCGGCGCTGGACCGGGTCCGTGTGCCGGCCCGGGTGGTGCTTGAAATGGAACGAGTAATCCGGCCCGGCCGGTTCGGGGCGGTCCGCAGGGGCCGCCATCCAGGTCCGGCCGGGCTGGCGCGGGCCGCGGCCCCCGTGTCGGCGCTCCTGCGGGCGTCCGACGTGGTCGGTGCGCTCCCCGTCGACGGGGCGGCCATCGTCGTGTTCAGGAAGCGGGGCGGCGCCGCCCCGAACCCGGCGGGTGGCAGCGCCAGCTGGTGCGGGGATGCGAAAATTACGAAACTGCCCTGGGCGATCGACGACATTATCTACCAGCTCAAGGCGGCCTTCCTCCCGGAGCTGATCAAATTCCAAGCCAACCCAGAGACGAGCGACAAAATCACTTCTTCAGTAGAAGAAGAGTGATGGTAAAATGGGGACACTTTGAGGGAAGGGCATGAAGGTCAGATCGCAATGCCCCCCCAAAAACAAAAAAATTAGTCCTCGCTTGTCCTGCAATGAATGGCTCCGTGTACTCTGCCACCTGCGGCGGGAGGGAGGGAGCAACGTTGTGTGTGTTGTTTTAGGGTGGTGCTGTTTTCTCACTCGTTTCCCTGGTGGGACTGAGTAGGCCGCCGGTGTTAGGATGGTGCTGTTTTCTCACTCGTTACCCTGGTGGGACTGGGTAACCGCCGGTGTTAGGATGGTGCTGTTTTCTCACTCGTTACCCTGGTGGGACTGGGTAGGCCTTTGTTTGTGCTGGTTGTGTGCTGCTGTGCTGTGTTGTGCGCTTTGTGTGTTGTGCTCTGAGAATAAAGGCAGGGGTGGGGACTTCACTGTACGGCCATTGGCCACCTGTGTGTGCGCGCGCGCGCGCGTGTGGAAGGAGGGGCGGCTCATCCGCCCCTCACCCATTTCACCCACTGTTGTTTTCTGTTCCCGTTGTTGAGTTTTCACCGTGTGTCTTGTGTGACTTTGACTTGACAGAAATATGCGGGTTCCTCCAGGTGGCAAGTCAGACAGATGTTGTGAAAGAGAACCGAAGAGGCAAAAGCAACTACAAACGGGATGGAAACTCATCCTTCACACTTCACAATTGATACTCGTAAATACTTAAAAATAAGAGAAATGTTTATTGTACTTTCACATTGCACTTTAAGTGCAATGTGACAAGGTAACATGTCTATGTGACATCTAATAATTGGATTGTCACTTTATCACTCCTCATGTGAGGGGTGTCACATTAATTTTTGCCTAGTCACATTACACTTTAAGTGCAATGTGCAAGTGTAATAAATCTTTCTCTAAAAATAAATTCACATTTGGGTTAAAAGAAACTGATACGGTTCGTCATTCGGACACTCGGCTCGGGATTGATACGGATGTCGCTCGATAGACTGGTGCAGGAGGGTCTTTGGTCAGTTGAACCTTAAGACAGTTCGTTCTAGCCATCCTGACCGAGGCAGGGGTTGCTCGGCATTATGTTGACTCCCAATGGCTCGATCGGACGAGCTTTGTCGGCTGAGCTGTTCCAAGGCGAGCGATGAGAGCTCGTAAGACTGAAACCTCTGGTGCGTCGAGTTGCTACGAGGGAAAGTCAGAGTGGGGAAGGTCCAAAGATCGCGGACCACATCCTTTGAGCCGCTCTCGCGCGACAGTTATGGAAATCCCATTAATAGCAAGACAACCCGAGGATTGCAACTGCGAGCTGTCCGCAATTGGCGCCACTAAATCAGTTAACGAGAATCTCTGACAGATCCCGGAGTACGTCTTCGATCCACTTACCGTAACCACACACACGGAACCAATATAAAAGGATGAGACAACTCTCACACAAGGGGTACGCTTTCTCTGATCCGAAAATTCTCTCTCCGACCTACTAAATTTGACTTGAGCATCGGAGTCTTTTCCCACCGAGATCACTCGGTGGTTTGGCAGGTACAGCACCCGGTGACTGGCGCGCGCGATTGACTCGTCTTCCCTTGGGAGTCACTCGGCTGGAGCCGAGTCCGTTACTCTAGTAGTAACATTTTTGGCGCCGTCTGTGGGAAACTAACGAAAAGCTTGCTCTCATGGCTCCCAAGGGAAAAATCGTGGTGCGCTCGTCCGAAGAAGAGATCGTCCCTCCGACTGAAGTTGCGGAGGTCGCCGGCAGGGGCTCTGGCACCGGGGAGCAAGGGTCCAGCACCTCTACCCGCCTGGACTGTGTTGAGGCCCTCGTTGCGGGACTTCATGAAGTGTTAACCCAATTGGAGCAGAGGCAGCAGGTCGTGGCAGTGCAGGGTGAGGCAGCAGGGCGCCTGAATATCCCTGATCCGGGCATCGGCGGCACAGAGGCAGCAGAAGATCGTGCCGCTCTGCCAGCGGTGTCGGTTAGTCACGCCGACGTCCAAGCAGCGGCCCTAGCGGCATCCGCGCCGGCCCTTCAAGTCCCCGCGGCGGCTCCGACAGCCCCTGCCGTGGTAGTGGACCACGGAACCGCCAAGACGTCGGAGGTCGACCACAACTCGGCCGAGTCGACGCCGGTGGCTATGAGCACATTGCCGGCGAAGCCTCGGTGGAGGAGCGACCTCCAGGAGATGAATCGAAAAATTGAGGCACTGCAACGAGGTACTCAGATTCCCTCAGTGACAACATTACTTTCCACTTCACCATTCGTCGAGGAGATAACCTCGGCGCAAGTGCCCATGAAGCTTCAACTCCCAAAATTTCGGCGATATAACGGAACTACTAACCCTGTCCACCACCTTGATAATTTCCAGGGATAGGTTTAGATGGTGAACCTCTCCGACGCGCTAAAGTGCCGAGCTTTCATGTCAACCCTCGATGATGTGGCACTGCAGTGGTTCAAAACATTGCCGGCATGGTCAGTGACGAGCTTCCCTGACTTCGCCCAGCGGTTCCTGGACCATTTCTACAACACGGTGCAACATTCCCTATGTACCGATGACCTGTGGCACGTGGCTCAAAGAAACGGCGAGCTCTTCCACGACTATGCCAAAAGATTCCATCTAGAGGCCATGAAGGTGATCGACCTCGACTTGCGGACAACCGTCAACATCTTGACGAGAGTCTGCACCAACACGCCGTTCGTCGCATCCGTCGCCAAGAAGCCGCCTGTGAGTCTTTCCGATTTACTCTCCCGCATGCAGAAGTACGCGAGGCTGGAGTCCACCCTCGGCGCGGCGGGTAAGCTGGGGCGCTCGTCCGAGCTGGGGTCGTCAAGCAAGGCGTCGGAGCCGAAGAAGCCTCGGCGGGACGAGTCCTCATCTCGTGGAGACAGGCGATCGGGCTCAAATCGCCGACAGGACGAGTATAGGCGCACCCGAGATCTCCCCAACTTCAACAGACTCCCGTCCGAGAACCTGCCTATCATAAAAAAACTGCCCGAGTTTCGGTGGCCCGAGCCGCTTCGTAGGCCTCCACCAGGGCGCGGAGAAGATCAATATTGGAGTATCACAAGGGCTACGGGCACATCACCGACCAGTGCCGAAGCCTCAAGATGGAGATCTCAGACATGCTACAGCGCAGTATCATCGGAAGGAACGTCGTCGACGGACGAGCAAAGGAGCAGACACCCGAGGAGGAGCGTGGAGCTCGCGGTTGAAAAGGAGCGGTCCTCATCTTGGCCGGGGGCTCGGCGGAGGAGGAGACAGTGGAAGAAAGCGGAAGGCGTACTCGTTGGCCGTCGGCTTGAACTTGGGGGGCTCGGCTCCGAGACCCCACAACGTTATCACATTTTTCGAGGACGACGTCATCGGCCTCAGCTTCCCGCACGATGACGCACTTGTAATCCACGCGGACATCGACGGGTACAGTGTGCATCGGATTCTGGTGGACAGTGGAGCGGCTCCCGATGTCCTTTTCTATGATTGTTATGTAAAAATGACGGACCAAAGCACCGAGTTAAAATTCGTGGCCACGCCTTTATTCGGGTTTAGCGGGTCCTCAGTCAGCACCGAGGGGTCGATTAGGCTGAAGGTGACTCTCGGAACTCAGCCGTGCCTTGTAACCTTCGAGGCCGACTTCCTCGTGGTGAAAGTGAAGTCGGCCTACAATGACATTTTCAGCCGAGGGATCCTGGGAAAGCTAGGAGGGATCCCATCCACATATCATCAGAAACTGAAGTTTCCCACACCGAACGGGATAGGTGAGGTTGCTGGAAACCAGACTGAGGCCCGTCGGTGTTATGTAAATTCAATAAAAGCCAAAGAACCAGCCGTTTCTGAGTATGAGCGTGTGCATGATGAAAGTGTGGAAAGGCACGAGCCTGCCGAACAAACAAAGCAAATCCAAATCACGGAAGAAAGATCAATTGTGATCGGCATCGAGCTCCAGGAGTCGGAGGAAGGGTTGGTCAAATTTCTCAAAAGCAGCAGTGATGTCTTCACTTGGGCAGAAGACGACCTCCCCGGGATTGCCCTAGAAGTCATCCAGCACCATCTAAATGTGGACCCTGAAGCTCGGCCGGTGCGTCAGAAGAAGCGGCCCCTTTCGGCTGATCGGCAAGAAGCGGTGGACGACAGCCTAGCCAAGTACCTGCGCGCAGGAACGGTTCAGGATGTCTTTTATCCCGAATGGGTGGCCAACGTCATCCTTGTAAAAAAGCAAATGGCAAATGGCGCATGTCCGTGGACTTCACCGACCTCAACAAAGCGTGCCCAAAAGGACAACTTCTTCTTCCTCGCATCGATCAGCTCGTCAACTCCACGGCCAGGCACGAGCTCCTGAGCTTCCTCGATGCCTACTCGGGGTATCATCAGATCAGGATGGCCCCCGGGGACGAAGAAAACCACCTTCACCACGGAGAAAGGTCTGTACTGTTTTACCCGAATGCCTTTTGGACTGAAGAATGCAGGGGTGACATACCAGAGGCTCGTCAACATGATGTTCGAGCAACAAATCGGGAAGACTATGGAGATATACATCGACGATATGTTGGTGAAGAGCAGGCGATCCGAAGACCATGTTCGGGACCTAGCCGAAGCCTTTGAGGTCTTACGCTAATACGGAATGAAGCTGAACCCCGACAAGTGTGTCTTCGGCGTCCGCGCCGAGAAGTTCCTCGGCTATCTCGTTTCGAGCTGAGCATCAGTGTCAACCCCGGCAAAGTTCAAGTCATCATCGACATGACAACACCAAGGACCGTTAAAGAGGTACATAGGCTCAATGGCTGGATAACTGCCCTAGCAGGTTCATGTCGAAGTTGGCTGAAAGATGCAGGCCCTTGTTTGACGTATTACGGAAGGGGCGGTTCGAGTGGAACGACGACTTCCAGAGAGCTTTTGACGAGCTCAAGTCTCATTTAGCTAATGTGCCTACTCTGAGTAAGCCTGTCGCAGGAGAAGAGCTGTTCCTATACCTCTCGGCCATGACTTACTCCATCAGTTCGGTGCTGGTGTGCGAGGAAGATCGAAGGCACGTCCCAGTATACTACACCAGAAAAGCACTACGCAGAGCCGAACAACGCTACTCTGGTCTTGAGAAGACGGGGTACGCACTTGTAATGGCCGCGCAACGACTCCGACCCTACTTCCAAGCGCACCGGATTGTCGTCTTAACCGATGCCCCCATCAAGCAAGTGTTTAGCCGACCCGAGGCCTCGGGGAGAATGGCCAAGTGGGCCGTCGAGCTCGGTGAATTCGACATATCGTACAGGCCTCGGGTCGCCATCAAAGCTCAAGCCTTGGTCGACTTCATTTCTGAAGGCACGGCGAGGCCGCTGGAGCCGGAGGAGGCCGCTGGACGATGGCTGGTATACGTGGACGGAGCGTCCAACTCCCGAGGCAGCGGAGCTGGCGTCGTCATGCAATCTCCAGACGGCCCCATCCTAAGGTACGCAATTCGGTTCGGCTTCCCCGCTTCTAATAACGTAGCAGAATACGAAGCCATCATCTCCGGACTCAGGACCGCCAAAACCCTGTGAGCGACAAAAGTCCGAGTCCACAGTGACTCCCAGCTGGTCGTCAGCCAGGTCTTGAAAGAGTTCGAGGCCAGAGAGGACAAGCTCATTTCTTACGTGACTGAGGTCCGATGATGGATGACTTCAAAGAGGCGAACTGCTGAAGATTCCTCGAACCGATAACTCATAGGCCAAGGTGCTATCCAAGTATGCAGTCATCCCAGAACCTTTTCAAGAGTCTTCCGTGTTCGTAGAGGAGCTCGGCGAGCCTTCAATTGGAGTTACAGAAGTCATGTGCACCGAGGCCGAGCCGACGTGGATGACCCCAATCGTTGGGTATATCCGAGATGAGCGGCTCCCGAGTAACAACGAGGAGGCCCTAAATGTAAAAAGACGCGCATCAAGGTTTTTTATGATCGTTGATGACCTTTACAGGAAGGGCTTCAACTTCCCTCATCTACGGTGCGTCAACCAAATTCAAGCTGGGGAAATCATCGCCGAGGTGCATGAGGGCACATGCGGGAGCCATACAGGACCACGGTCCCTGGTCCGAAGAGTAACTCGGCAGGGTTATTGGTGGCCCACCATGTTGAAGGATGTTGAAGAATACGTGCGAAGATGCCCGCAGTGCCAACTCTTTAGCAAGGTAGACCGGCGACCACCTGCTGGTCTCCAACCGCTCGCCGCCCCATGGCCATTCGCGCAGTGGGGGATGAACATCCTCAGCCCATTTCCATCAGCCTCGGGGCAGCGGAAGTTCCTTATTGTCGCGGTCGATTACTTCACCAAGTGGGTGAAAGCCGAGCCTCTGGCGAAGATCACTGACTCCAATGCTTGGGGGTTCATCTGGAAAAGTCTCGTTTGCAGGTTTGGGCTACCTCGGACGATCATCACTGATAATGGAAAATAGTTCGACAACGCCAGGTTTCATCGCAATTGCGCAGAGTTCGGAATCAACCATCATTTCACCTCGGTAGCCCATCCTCAAGCTAATGGGCAAGCCGAGGTGACTAACCGAACACTCCTTGATGGACTATAGAAGAGACTGGACGCCCACAAAGGCCGATGGGTCGAGGAACTCCCCCACGTCTTGTGGGCATATCGAGCAACCCCCCGCGAAGCCACTCAAGAATCCCCTTTCGCGCTGGCCTTTGGCGTGGAAGCAGTCACACCAGTAGAACTGCTCGTACCCTCAGGACGAGTCCTTGGGTTCGATCGTGAAGATAACGATCGTTCGTTACAAGCCGTGTTGGATCTGATAGAAGAGCGACGGGACAAGGCAGCACTAAAGGTAGAAATCTACCAGCAGAAGATGAAGAGAAGATTCAACAAGGCTGTAAGGCCTCACTACTTCAGAGTAGGAAGCTTCATCCTTCGGAAGCTCGCCATTTCATATCCAAGGTCGGCAGCAGGGAAGCTTTCACCTACTTGGGAAGGCCCATACCGCGTGATTGAGGATTTGGACAAGGGGCCTATCACTTGGCGAACATGAACGTTTCGGTGATTCCGAGGACATGGAACGCCGAGCATCACAAATGCTATTATCCTTGAAATGAAGAAGTGTGCATAAAGGTTGTCCGACCACTCGTCTCTCAGGCCTTTCGGCCCTTAGAGCTCTTGCCCGAGGTTGCTTCGGCACTCCGAGCTCCAGCTACAAGTTCGCTCTGGCACTCGTCTCTCAGGCCTTTCGGCCCTTAGAGCTCTTGCGCGAGGTCACTTCGGCACTCCGAGCTCCAGCTACGAGTTCGCTCTGGCACTCGTCTCTCAGGCCTTTCGGCCCTTAGAGCTCTTGCGCGAGGCCGCTTCGGCACTCCGAGCTCCAGCTACGAGTTCGCTCCGGCACTCGTCTCTCAGGTCTTTTCGGCCCTTAGAGCTCTTGCGCGAGGTCGCTTCGGCACTCCGAGCTCCAGCTACGAGTTCGCTCCGGCACTCGTCTCTCAGGCCTTTCGGCCCTTAGAGCTCTTGCGCGAGGCCGCTTCGGCACTCCGAGCTCCAGCTACGAGTTCGCTCCGGCACTCGTCTCTCAGGTCTTTTCGGCCCTTAGAGCTCTTGCGCGAGGTCGCTTCGGCACTCCGAGCTCCAGCTACGAGTTCGCCCCGGCACTCGCCTCTCAGGTCTTTCATAGAGCTATAGTGCAAGGTCGTTTCAGCACTCGTCTTTCAAACCTTTGACCATGAGACCTCAGACAAGGTTGCCCCGACGTCCCAAAAATCTAAAGGGTTTCGATTCAGCGCTCGAAGTTTAACGGACACTATGCCACTAGGCCCTAAACAGAAACGTTCTAATAACCAGCGCCCTCGGCCTAGCGTACTCGTTTGATACGTCAAAAGGTCCCAATGAGGTAAGAGCACGGTTCCATCCGAAAACAAAAAGATATATTCATTAAAAGCGTTCAGAAGGCCAAAGAGAAGAGAAGTACAAAAGAGGCTAAGGCTCGGTTGCCGGAGGGACCGAAGCCAGGTTCCCGCATCGGTGGTGGCGGCAGCAGCCGGCGCGGCTTCCTCTCGGCCTCATCACCGTCGCCTGGAGGCTGCACTGACGAAAGGTCCAAGTCGGAAGGCCTTACCAACCGCCGACAAACAGTGCTTATAGCCATCCACGAACATGCCAGTTATCTAGTCGAGATGCACCTCGGACTTGGTGTACTCGATCACAGCCTTCTAGCGCTCCTCAGCGATGACCCGAGCCATGTCCGCCTTCTCCTTCTCATGGGCCGCCGCCTCAGCCTCCCGAGCAGCCTTCTCCTCGGCCAACGAGGTCTTGAGCTCGTCCACCGCCTTCGCGAAGGAAGCTGCTCGTTCCTTCGATTGCTTGGCCCGAGCAGCTGCGGCGGCAATCGACCCTTCGAGGGCAGCGCTCTTCTTCCCGAGGTCGGCGACCTCCTTCTCCAGAGAACGTACGTGACTCTCGGCCGACGAACGAACTTGGTCCGTTCTGCGGTGAAGCTCCACGAGCACGCCCAGCTGCTGTTGAAGGCCACGGAACGCTTCCTCGAAGAGGTCAGCGGTATTCATCGAGGCCGTTCGGGAAATAGCGTCCGCCGGGGCCGACGATTGACCCCACTCCAAGGGGCTTGGCCCCGAAGATGGAGTCGAGCGGGCAACTGGGCGACTCGGCGGAGGCGGAACAGCACTCGACGAACCGCCCTCGACCAGCCGCGACTGCTTCGACTTCTTCTTCTCCACCTCCCGAGCAACGGAGGCCGAAGGGGGGGCAGCCACAACCGGAGGAACGGGGGGCTCGACGATTTGGACCTCGACCTCCTCGGAAGGGCGCTTCTCCCGAGCCCTCTTCTTCTTCCCCCGGCCAGCGGCGAAGCGTTGGGCGGCAAGGGATCGGTAGTCCACCGACTCGGCCATGGCTGTCAAAAGGCAAAACAACAGTCAGTCAACCATGCTAAAACGTAGAACGGTAGAAGAAGTCTTCCTAAAACAGACGCCAGACCTATGTCGGCCCGCCGAATTAACTCGAATAGGTCAGCTGAAGGCTCTCGCAAATCTGGTACCGACACCGCCTACAGCGAGTCGAAGTCCGAGAGCTCGGCATCGCTCATATCAGCAGGTGGCTGGAAGGCCTCGTCCTGGGGGTTGATGGCTGACCATATGGTCGGGAACTCCCACCCTTCCGAGCTATGGATAAAACAAAAACTCCTCTTCCAGTGATGGATAGAGGAGGGAAAACGACCGAGGAAATGTCGACCCGTCCGGGCCGAGATGAACAACCAATCTCCCGAAACTTTAAGGGAGAAACAATAGAAGAAAAGGCGAAGGCTGGGCCGAACTTTGGCCATGGCGCAAGCCACCAAAAAACCGACAGTCGCCCTCCAAGAATTCGGGGCCAGCTGAGAAGGAGCGACTTCTAGATACACAGAAGGTGGACCGGAAGGATGGAGGGATATCGGAAGCCAGCTTTCACCGACTCCGAGTACAAAAAAAATCCGTTCTCCATCGTGTAGGGCTCGAAGGCTATCCGAAGCATATACCTCGAAGTCAGGAGGAAGGGCGATCCCGAGATGCCTGTGATCCCATCAACGGTCGCCTGGTCTATCTCCGTGACGGCATCGGCCACGGAGTCAGCCGCCTTGCGGACACCGAAAGACGGAGCAGATGGAACCTTGGGCACGTACGTCCCAAGGGTAACTACGGGCTCGACCTTGTCTTCCTCCGCCGCCGGCCTAGCGTCGGAAGGAGCTGCGGAGGCAAGGACAAGCGAGAAGAAGAGGGGTGGATCAAGGTACCCTCGGAAGAGAGTACCCCGTGGTAGAAGCAGATGAGACTGGGAAGCAGAAGGTGAGCCCATGGCTTACCTCCGGAAAGGAGAGATCAAATGAAGACCGTCGACTAGAAGCTCGACGAAGGGCACTCGATCACTCCGCCATGATTCGGGAACTCGGCTTCGACAGATTGCAAAGCCTGCGCGCAAAAGGTCCCATTTTTGACCCTAGCGACGCTATTTATAGGGCCCAGAGGTTGTCCCAATCCAACGGACACCAATTGCGGCCACCCTGGAGCGCTGCGATTCATCCCATGTCCGCCTCTTCGTAGCCAACGGGCCGCAAGCACGGATCGCGATCATGGGGAAACGGTCAGAAGACGGACGTCGATGGGAATGTTCGTCGTTTCGAGCTGCCATTATTATTGACGGAAGTCGAGTCGGCACGTCATTCAAAGCTGAAGTCAAAGTCTTGTCTTCCCGACGTCATAGTGTCTTTTCGGATCATGGAAACGCGCCACGCAATCTGCGAAAAGGTGTACTACGACGTCTAATATTAGTTATTACACTTTTCCTCAGTTCGCCACCACGACCCAAGCAAAAGCTGGGGGGCTAGTGATACGGTCGTCATTCGGACACTCGGCTCGGGATTAATATGGGTTGTCGCTCGATAGACTGGTGCAGGAGGGCCTTCGGTCAGTTGAACCCTGAGACGTTCGTCTAGCCATCCTGGCCGAGGCAGGGGTTGCTCGGCATTATGCTGACTCCCAATGGCTCGTAGGACGAGCTTTGTCGGCCGAGCTGTTCCAAGGGCGAGCGATGAGAGCTCGTAAGACTAAAACCTCTGGTGCGCCGAGTTGCTACGAGGGAAAGTCAGAGTGGGGAAGGTCTGAAGATCGCAGACCACATCCTTTGAGCCGCTCTCTCGCGTGAAATTATGGAAATCCCATAATAGTAAGACAACCCGAGGATTGCAACCGCGAGCTGTCCGCAATTGGCGCCACTAAATCAGTTACGAGTATCTCGGACAGATCCCGAGCACATCTTCGATCCACTTACCGTACCACAACCCACACGGAACCAATAAAAAATATAAAAGATAGACATCTCTCACACAAGGGGTACACTTTCTATGATCCGAAACTCTCTCTTCCGACCTACTAATTTGACTTGAGCGTCGGAGTCTTTTCCCACCGAGGTCACTCGGTGGTTTGGCAGGTACAGCACCCGGTGACTGGCGCGCGCGATTGACTCGTCTTCTTTTTGGAGTCACTCGCTGGAGCCGAGTCCGTTACTCTAGCAGTAACAGAACAATTCAATTTTATTTTATGTTCCATATTACCCATGTTCTTAAGTCTGAATCTTTAATATGGGATTGTTCAATACGTTATATATATTCATACCAAGAGTTCGAATAATTTTTACCTTACGTTTAAAGGTTTAAAGCTTTCGAATTATAATATATATATATATATAATATATAGAAGAATATATATATATATTACCCTGTTGGGTGACCTAATTACCAGCACTAGTGAGGGAAAACAGGTATGATACATGGGGTAACTGCCTTCGCTTATAATAAAAATATTTTACTGTAAGCAGACGTCGTGTTGTATGGCACGTTAATTGGTCAGGCACATTCTGCTCGCTCATCTTCTGGCCAATCAACTGGAACCACGCCCATGTAAATGGGATGTGTCACATGTCGCTCACAACAATTGTTTCTCTAGCTTTGTATCATGCCGTTTTATCATGTGTACTGCGAATGTTTGATTAAGAGGGAAAGAAGTTGGTGGCATCCAGCTAGCTAACTGGTTGCCTCACACATAATAATGTCTTCACCAAACTCAGTCGGCCATCCCATTGAACTTTAAATAATTCTACTATGAAAATATTTGTTATCCGGCATAAGGCGGATGGAGGTCTGTATTCTCGAGGCAGACACTATCCACATATATTATATTTATTGCACCGGTAAAAACTCTGTTCAGCTCTACAACTAGAATTGCTCTTCTACTATTACCACATGGGTCTGATTGCCCTTTTCTAACCCAAAAATACCACCCAATGACAAAACACACAATGAAATCCCCCACCGTGATTAGTACGATGACAAGTTGTTGTATTATCTTTCTTTTTGGAAATTAGCCTATTATATTATCTTTTAGAAATTCTCTATGATCTTGCTCTTTGTGCATTTGAATCTTGAACCTTACAATTTGCTGTATGCTCTTTGTGCATTTGAATCTTGAACCTTACAATTTGGTGTATAATGAAGGGCTAACCACTCGTCCATTCTATCTTTGTGCATTTGAATCTTGAACCTTACAATTTGGTGTAGGGCTAACCACTCGACCATTCCTTGGATACAAGTAATTGTATTACTTGAGACAAGATAAAACACACAAAATGAAAAGAACCCTCTTTTATCTCTATTAGGCTAAAAGGAAATAAGTAATGCCAAGGGGAGATGAGAGGGAGCTTCGTTGCGATTGCATTTGGGGTGCCATGTGATCTACATCTTTTTATTACAAACCAAGAGATAATATAACCATGTAATAATAAATATTATACATATCCATTCATAACAATAATTTACAACTACATGTCAGGAGTAAGGTGTATGCACTTGAGTGTATCCATCGTAAATAAAACAGAGGTACCATTGACATCCCTACTATAGAAGCCCGAGCCTCCTCTCCACCAAATAATAGTGAGCCTTTTGGAAGGTAAGCAAGAAAGGTCATCTGGGAATTCTATTCTTAATGGAAAAGTCTTAACGTATATCGCGTATATTGATGTGATGAATAATTAATGAATTCTATTCTTAATGGAAAAGTCTTAACGTATATCGCGTATAATTAATGAATTCTATTCTTAATGGAAAAGTCTTAACGCGTCAAATGATTCACACACACACACACCACACACACACACAGAGAGAGAGAGAGAGAGAGAGGAGAGAGAGAGAGAGAGAGATTGCATCATCCATTCTCCTTCTCTACCAGGCATCATCCATTCTCCTTCTCTACCAGGTAATGTATATGTTAGAACACCCTCATGGACCATCCACTGGAAAGGAAACTTAATTGAGAACATCATAGGAAGAGCCTCAGGTGGTTTTGTATTAGAGAAAGATTTTGTGCACTTCTTAAAGTGCGCATTGGGATCAGCCACTGCGACTGCTTTCTTGCTTAACTAAAAAGGAAAGAAAAGGTATCGGTATTGACCCTCTCATCTCAATCTTGTGTAAAACCGGATGTACACTACCGACCATGTTTGCGTTGCCTGCTCCATGTGTAGCCAAACAAGCGAACCAGCCGTCTTTGCCATCTCCCTTCTACACCCCCTGGGTGAATGCTTCCACCCATCAGCACCTACCATAACGAGAGTGCTGGAACCTGCAACTTCTCCGGCTTCCCCATCGCTGGCATTAAAACTTGTGGGATCGAGTACCTCCCAGCAGAGCACATCATCCATCATCCTGCAAGAAATCAGCTACTTTTACCAGCCCTTAGTTACTAAGGGAACCCAAAGAAGGAGGGGTTTTCTTTAAAAATAACAGGGTTAAATTTTTTTTTAAAGTTAAATAACATGTTGAAAATTTTATTTAGCAATCTAACAAACTTTAGATTGTAGACCGACGCGATGCAGCAGTTGAAAAAATTATAAAATAAGAAATCGAATGCGCGCTATCCGACTTAAAGAAAAGAAAGTCGAACGCGCGGTGACCGATTTGCTCCCATTAACAAATCGATCGGCCTTTAGTTGATTCCTGGGGAGGACAAAAAACTTGTGTTTTGTCTTCCCAGGGAGGAAATCGGCCAAAGGTAGATCGATTTCTTTGTGGGAGGACAAGAAGCCACACTTGTCCTCCCATGAAGGAAATCGGCCAAAGGCAGGCGAATTCCCTTCTGGGAGGTAAGAGAGATTATTTTCATCTTAATTTCTATACTAAATCTTTATTTATAAAATCAAACTTACAATATACACCACAATACTTACAATCTTTCACAACCACAAATCAATCATCAATACTTATAATCTTTTACAATCTTCATAACATCATGTGGAATAATCTTTACACATTGTCACAAAATCAACCATTAATATTTATATTATCACGAAATATTCATAATATCATAACAATAAATTGGGCACATTCAACCACTCAATATTTACATTGTCTCAAAATGTTCACAACATGTTAACAACAAATCAATATTTCTTCTTTATTATCACGTGTTTTCCTTGACCTCTAATCATTCTCTGCAATGGTTGTGTCTCATTGTTGTCTTCACCTCCCTCTTCTATATGCGGGGTAAGTTGAGTCCCTTGATCATATATATGTACTCCTTCAATGATATGTGGTGTAGGCATCAGTACACGAATAGAGTAAGTGCATCTAAACCAAAGATCTGGGCATTAGAAAATAACAACCAATACAAGTAATCATGACGTTTACTGCAAGTACTTTACCTGTGGGTCACTAGATCTATGTGCCTCTTGTGCATATAAAAGCACATTATCTTCTGCCTCCATATCTGCAAAAAGATTACAATAACAGGTTAATGTTAAAACAACCCATTCAAGCAAGTGAAGTAATGTAAAATATAGTGCATGTAATGAAATGTTCTTACGTCCGACGCATTCTCTCACAAGTTTGCTTATTATGACCAGACTCTTTACATAATGAACAATGGTAATGCAATGATTAGGATCCGAATCCATGGTCATTCATCTCCGATTTTTTTTGGGTCGACCTCGAGTTGGTGTACGTGTTGGAGGGAGAAGAGGAATCACATGACACTGGGGATTAAAATCTGGTGATGAACAGTTATCTGGCACACTATGAAACTGATCTTCATATGTCAATTTATAATTTGCGTAAGTGTACCAAATTGACACATGATTGTATCGGTGCCAGTTTGCATGACCTACAGCACATGGTGCATGAGCACATGGGAAATGTTGCAATTGAGCTAAGTTACATGTGCAAAAAATCTGATCATTGTCTTTCACATCGATGCAGTACACTTCTCCATTCATATCACAGATCTCAAATTCACCATAATTCAATCTAGCTTGAACTCTCAACTCTCTTGATTCAACTTGACGTTTTTTCATTAGCTCTTCGTTACATGGTGTTAAACAAGTGGACATCTCTTCTGCATCCTGCCGACGTTTGAAAAATAACAATTGAAGACGATGATATGTCATGTGCACTAACGTGTGTATGGGTAGTCCTCGCGCTACTTTTAACACACTATTAAGACACTCTGACATGTTAGTAGTCATGATCAAAAATCACTTTCCCTCATCAACACACAATGCCCAGTACTTTGGTTGAACTTGAAGTAACCAATCACATGCACCAACACAACAATTATCGCGTATACCTTTCAATTCATATTCAAACACTCGTGAGTCATGAGCAATACTTGCCCTCCATATCCTGTCATGTAAGACAACAACTCTATAATGCTTTTCACAATTCTCTCGATAATGTCGAAGACAATATCCATGGGCAGCATGTGGAAGATATTGTTGCACTACATGTTTAATCCAAACATGCCGATCAGGAATAATACAAATATCATGTTGACGACAGAATGAGACTGACAAGCTCATGAAAGAAACAAGACCACGATGCTGAATTTTCTACATCTATAACTGCATTGGCTAATGGAAAGATGCTCTGATCTGCATCCACCCCACATGCAATAAGAAGAACCCCACGATACTTGCCATGGAGAAAAGTTTCGACCATACTAGGAACTGACCAACAATGTCTCCATCCATCAATGGACGGTTTGAAACTCCAGAAGAAATATTGCAAATTTCTTATTGTTTCGTTGTCCTCAACTTTAAAACTGCACATGTATCCGACATGCTACTTTTTACAGCCTCCATATCCCTGAGAAGGTTTGTGCATGATGATTCCCAATCTCCGAATATTTTTTAGAATGTTTTTCTCCGACTATCCCAAGATTTAATTTAAGAGATACTGCCATGGTAAGATAGTGACACAAGATCTTTGATTTCTTTTGTCGAATGTTAAGATGCTCACGTACAACCGGAAGGATCAATCTTGATATTAGCGACGATGTCAATTGTCGATATCTTCAATTCTCAATAGGAGTGTGACATGAATGATGTGACTCATAATTAGTAATTTTCCATGCTCCTCCGGCTCTTTTACTACAACAAACATGCACATGCCATTGACATTGAGGTTTTGCATAACAAACCAATGTTAAAATCTTAGAAGTCGAACAATCGGTACAAAACTAGACATTTTGTTCGACTGACCATAGAGATACTTTCGTCACCAAATCTTCTATCTGGTTAACAAATCTCCATCCTGAAGTTCTTCATTTGACTGTATGGTATACACATTGAAATCATCCACTTGAACAGTAGTTGTCGCATCTGTCTCTTTATTCTCAATGAAGTATTCATTAGCTACTACATTATGTACCCAATTCGTCATATCTCATGAGACACATTCATTTACAACATGTAGACTGTCAGTAGTGGGTCTACTCATATTTGTATCATCATTGACATCAATATCAGATGAGCTTGCAATATTGTCATTATCATCATCATCATCACTCTTATTATTATCTAAGACTTCATCGTTGATAACTGGAGTATCGTGCAACCCAAGATTTTTCATTGAGATTATGACTTGGTCCAGCCTCATTTGTAGCAGACCATGGATAACTAGTAGAGAAACTTAACAACTGATTCATACTTTCTTCACAATGAGACCTACTATATTGAACAAATATTTGTAAAACTTCGAGTATCGTACTAAGAAAATAAGATGAAATTTATATTATGATATAACACTTATGAAGGGTGCACATGTCCTTGTCTATCTGAAGGAAGCAGATATTAATGTCCAAATTATCTGTCGCTTGTGTCGGTGTACATGGACGACATCCGATGAGAATTTAATATTCTTGTTATAACTGGACGTGTGGGTGCATCATAACTCATTGATGTTGTCAGTGAAGATGATGGTCTAAATGCGACATTATGTACCATATCTTCTATTGGACAGTTGACATAAGTCTGTAGAGTTGTAATCTTTTCTATAAAGATAGTCAATATTGCAGAGACACATAAATCTAGCATTATAGAACATTTTTCTGTTGCCCAGCTAGCAAGCCCAGAGGGGGGGGGGGGGAATGAGATTCTTAAAACTTGATTACCTAACCCTGTCAACAAGAACGTTTATACAAAACACTACGTTTGGCTGTTAGTGTTAGTAGAGAAATAACAACAAACACACTGCACAAGGATTTTTATCCTGGTTCAGATCTCCTCTTCATAGGAGTCCTACGTCCAGTCCCTGAGCAACAACTCAGGATTCCACTACCCAAGGGTACAGTCCCCCTTATGGACACTTACACACCCAGTCGCAGCTGGTCTTCTCTTCACAACCCGAAGAGGAAAAACACCACCCTGGAACACCCAGGTCTTCCTTCAACACGAAGGGAACAATAAGAAGATGTGTTCGAAGGAAGACAAGCCCCTAGATCAAGCTAATAGAACAATGCTTGATCTGAAGCAAGGACTGAGAGGAAGAGATCTATAATAATGAATTCTCTCAGTACACAAACGCTCTCTCTAAGATCTACTCTAGACGCAGAGAGCTAAGAGCAATCTAAAACAATGGAGTGAGGCTTGGCTCTTTTAGATGCTCGCAGATTGTGTCGAGTAAGCTTATTAAGGTCCTTCTTTTCTGGAGCCATCAGTCTTCAATATATAACTTCTTTTGAAAAATAGTCGTTGAAGTATCCGTTGTCTCTATGTTCTGAGAACGTTAGACTGCATGGTTCTCCTTTGCAGTCAACAGTCCTTTACGTTCCATGCACGTAAGAAGAAAATCCTTCTTGATATCCTCCAGCTTCTACTGTATCCAACATTGTATAGAGTCGTGCTATCAGAGACCTGCATACATTAAATGCTAAAACTAGACAGCTAAGCTGTCTCTTGTTGTCATTCAATCGTTAGAGTGAGGATAAATCAAAATAGAAATCCCTGTCTATCTTTCCAAAAAGATATTACATGTAGAAGCATAAGAATAGAAGATATTTGAACATGCATCGTGCAGAGAAATGTACGGTTATATTTAATGCATAGATATAAGAGAAATACGCGGGATGACTTTGACTTATCAAGATATTTGAATATCAAGTCATTATATTTCATGAAATCGTTGTGAGAATCACTTATGAAATCGTTGTATGAGTGAATCGTTTGAGAGCGAATTATTACAAGCAAATTGTTATAACCAAATCGTTATAAGAAAATCGTTATAACCAAATCGTTATAAGCAAATCGTTGTGAACGAATCATTACAAGAAATCATTATAACCAATCGGTGTCTCACTTATCGAGTCGATGAGTGATCAAATCGTTGTTCTGCTTTATCGAATCGTTACACAGACCAAGTCGTTGTTGTGACTTA
Source organism: Colocasia esculenta (assembly GCA_014218235.1). Classification (NCBI taxonomy): domain Eukaryota; kingdom Viridiplantae; phylum Streptophyta; class Magnoliopsida; order Alismatales; family Araceae; genus Colocasia; species Colocasia esculenta. The sequence continues at coordinate 135,406,627 of CM024761.1, forward strand.
TCGAATCGTTACACCAAGTAAATCGTTGTGTAACTTATCGAGTCGTTATACTGACTGAGTCGTTGTTGTAACTTGTCGAATCGACATGAATACTAAATCGATGAGGAACTTATCAAAATCGTTATGAAAGACAAATCGTTGTGAGACCAAGTTGTTTTTCTCACTTACCAAATCGATGTGAAACCGAATCGTTGTGAGAGTAAATCGTTGTTCTCACTTAAAATCATTATGAGAGCAAATCGTTGTTCACTTATCAAATAGACGTGGAACGAAATCGTTATGAATCCGAAATCGATAAGGTACTTATGAAATCGTTGTGTTATGAACTTATGGAATCGTTATGCTATGCAATAGTTGACACAACTTATGAAATCGTTATGAAATCAAAATCGGTATGATACTCATTAAATCCTTATGGAAATGAATATCGATATAAATGATGAAATCGTTATGTGAGATCGAAATCGATGCAACACTTATAAATCGTTGTAACTTATGGAAAGTCGATATGTACTTGGATAAATTTCATGCTTTGAACTTGAAATGCTACAATATAGTAAATACTTACATATTTCCTTGATTTCGCCTGACTTGTTCCTATATCTTAGCTTTATAAAATCGTTGTTAGATCAAACTTTATCTGAGTTTTGTTAATCACCAAAATAGATATGTAATTCATGAATTATATGGAGATGATCTGATCATCAATCTCCCCATTTTTGGTGATGACAAAATATAGCATAAACATAAAGGTTAAGATTTCTGAAATAAGTTTAGGTAAGATTGCTACAAAAGAAATGTATTTCAGAATGGTTATTTTTCTCCCCTTTTTGTCATTAAGCAAAAGGATAGCAAATGAGACAAAGAAGAAAGAAAAGATAATGAGAGCAAGATAAATACTATTGATCATTGGGTTGCTCAGAAATATAGAAGGCAGGAGACAAAAGGGATGCATAGCGAGTAAGGATGGGAATCGCTTTGCATTCCTACTCTTCAAAGTGAGACTGAAATGCACCAAAAGTGATTTTATAGGAAGGTCCCATAGAAGGAGCCATCCTTTGAATGTGACGCTGTCTTTGTGCTTCCACAAAGGTGCCATAACCATCCAAGCCAAGGAAATCTTATATGAAGAGAAGGAGCCAAAACTAGGTAGCCGAAGAAACTGATCAATTTTGAAGGGGTAGTAGATTTGAAGCCGCTTCAGTTCCTTTTTCAAGAGCCACAAAGACCTTGTACCTTTCTTCCCATGTATTATAAGAGTCCTGACAAGGTGAATGGAGTTGGAATCCAGAAAGTCTCCAGCGGACAGCTGAGGTAGATTGGATCTAGCCTGAGAAGTATTTAGATTATGAAGCTGCTGAGTGGAAAGGGGATAGAACTTCTCCCAATCAGATGGCGAAAGCCTTTCACTTTCAGACAGGAGGGGGGCAAGGACATCACCCTTAATGTAGCCCTGAAGATATTCTGAGTAGACAAACCTGTGAAAGGAAAGAGAACGACCTTCTTGAACTGAGATTCTAGCCATTACCCGAGCAGGTCGTTCAAAAATGAGTGTCCCAATAGCAGAGTCCATGATTAAGGAGTGTAGAGGAGGTAGGAACACTACATCAGGAATCTCCAAGGTGGCAAAATCAACTTGGATGGAGCCGATATGAGAATCCCTGGAGCTAAGAGCTTTAATAGCTAGCTGAAATTGTCCAAGCTGAACACCAGGAAGGTTTTCATGTAGCAGTAATCACTGTACATCTTGTAGTGCCGGATAAACTTGATTTCTTTTGAACAAAGGGCCCCCAAGTGTCCTTGTGAAGGATCTGGAACCACTCAGAGAGAGTCAATGGATGATCTCTGGGTGGATATCTGGCTGATTGAGCTCGAAGAAACTGACTGTAGAGAGCTTTTTGACCCCGGGCTCACTGCTCCTCAGATTTGGCTTTAGTAAGGGAAATTTTTTGGCTTTTTCAGCCTTTGAGAGAGAGGTGAAGGGGAGGATGATATTTAAATGGTCAGTGAGGTTGCGAGTGGGAAGTCCAAAGATGGTAGCAAAAGAGATTTTCTGGACATATTCACGATAAAGAGGCTTATTTTTATTTGCAACAGTGAGGGAGAACCAAAGTGATGGAAAACGAGGTTCAGAGGATGAGGCAAGGTTGAAGAGATTTTCTGTTTCTTGGGTACATGGCTAGAGGAGCCACCTATAAACATGAGAGCTAACTTTCAGGACTGATCGAAGAATTACTTCTTCGAATTCATCTTTGATGTCCTGAATCTCAAGATGCTCAAGTTGAGCGCCCTCAGGAATAATGGTTACAAAAGAGGGAGGTAGGATGATGAAGGAAGAGGTGAGGGTTAGAAGGAGGTATATCAGATGGTCCGGAAGAGGAAGGACCAGAAGAGGAGGCTCCAACTGATGAGGAGGCTGGAGGAACCTCAACAAAGGAGGTGGAGAGGAATGGATATGGAGGTGGCAGGAGATGAGGAGGATGGAGAAGGAAATGGTGTTGGAGATGAGATGGTACGAGGCATGGGTTTTTGAAGGTGGTAGGTGCAGGAGGTAATGTGGAGGAGGATGTGGTGAAGGAAGGGCTGGAGTTGAAGAGGAGAAGGAGCTGAGGGCTCAAGAGCTACAGCCGGTTCTTCTACTCTAGAAGTCTCAGCCTCGGAACCACTGGCCCTATTGCCCAGATACATCCTCGACTGGCCCTGATGGCCTAGAAATCACAACATTTTCCTGTATTGTACCGCTACCTTTTCAACAACTTTTGGCCCTGATGGCCCTACTAGATTTTCAGAAATTGGCCCTGATGGCCCTGAACTGCTGACTGGTTCAGCTAGGGAAGGAGCAGGAGGGTCTGAAGAGGATGGCACCCTCGAAGGATCTGAAATGGCAGCCACTAACTCCTTGATGCTGCCTAGCTCACTTCTCATCCAACCAAAATCTTGCTTGACCATACCCAATTCACTTTTCAAACTTTGGAGCTCAGAGGACAATGCTCCAGTGTGATTGACTGCAGTGCTCTGGCTAATGAAAATGGAACTAAGTTCGGAGTACACAGAGCAGAGAATCTTGCTTTGTTCATCCAACCTGTCAATGATGGGCTTCAAGTTGATCTTCAGATGTTTCTTCTTTGCCCTCCTATGGGGCTTCCCTGTGAGGAGGGGAATTCCAGAAGCTACTTCTTTCCCTTTGTCATTTGCCCTAGCAATGGGCTCCACATGATCAACATTTGCCTCTTTATCTAAGGCGCTTTCCACAATTCCTTCTTGAAACTGATTATCAATAGGGGCACTAGCAGTGTACTCCCCCTGGGGCTGTGCTTCCCTCTCAACAGATTGCTCCCCCTGAATAGGAGCATCTTCCATCTGCACATCCTCACTGTGGCATGTTGCCACATCCTCAGACACAACATTTTGCTCCCCCTGAATGGGAGCTTCTTCCATCACAATGTCTCCCTCTGCAGCTAGATCAACTAAGATCTCTGGCTCCACATGAGTGCTGGTTATAGAGTCTAGCATATCCCGGAGTATTGAAGCTACCCGGGAGGAGGGAGGCACAACCTCTCCAATTTGCCCAACGAGTTTAATTAATTCTTGAGGAATGTCCTCAATCCTGTGCTCACTAACCATTGGTACTTCTGTGTTGACCTCTGCTTCAGTTCCCTGAACATTTGCTGCTGCTGCTGGCTGCTCTTCTTGGACTGCTGCCATTTCTCCCGTGACCATTTCCTGCTGCTCTTGGATGACTGGCACTTCTGCACTGGCATCCTCTTGCTGAACTGTAACCGCAGGTTCTGCTGCTGCTACCTCCATCTGAGCTGCCTCTTCCTGACCTCTAGGGCTTGGTCTTCTTGGGCTTCACCAATGATAGCTTCGCCCTCAGCTACTGAAGTCTTGGTCCAGATTCCAGCCGCCAACGAAAAGCCACTCTTCTTTAATTTCTGCTTGAATTGCTTGGCCCATTTTCTCAGAAATTGCCCCAACACACTGATGTCATAATGTTGGAAAATCTTGGTGAGCAAGTGGGCATATGGAAGGGACACATTCAATTTACTTTTCTTGTCCCAAATCTGTGCACTTGCAAATTTCATCCTCTCCAGAATAACTTCGGCCATGTTAACGCTCTGGTTCTGAATGGCCCAATACATCATATTGGAGTCGGCCTTTGTGCAAGTGGAGAAGGTCGCACTCCTAGGAACCAAAATCTGACACACAATAAAGTGTATAATCTATTGAAGCATTCAACTGATTGATGTCGATTTTTCCATCCTTCACTTGTATTCGGGACCAACGATCCCCAAACCCTTAAGATTAATGACCACATTATCTACCCCGATGTGACCGGTGGTAGAAACTCCAAACAGTGACTCTAACAAACCATGAGTGATGTGAATCTGGGTTCCTTTGATAGAAGATGTCAAAGACCTATCTGCCTCTGACTTCAGACAAACATAGAAAGCTTTAACCAAGTCAGGGTAACTTGCCTCTGAAAGAGTAGCAATCTCCATCCACTTCATTCTTTCCATAGCTGCCACAATGTTGTGCATCCCATGCTTCTCCAGGTCCACGATATCCACTGCTTTGTTGCCGCACATCTTCGTCTTCACTGAAGTAAACCTTTCCTGCTGCTCTGCGGTGAGGAAAGCAGCCCCATAGCCCCCGACACTACCGGAAACTCCAGAAACGGCCATGGATTTGAACAAGAAAAGGTTCTTGATGGCCGTGAGGAAGATTGAAGCAAAAGCCCCAAGGAGATTTTTCGTGGGAAGGGATGAAAGCTTTGAAATTGCAAAGAGTCGATGTTGGGGACGATAGGGTTTTTGTTCCAGCAAGTCAAAAGAGACGAGAGCGGGAGGTGAATTGTTGCAACACAGATTTCGGGATTCATAAGAGAGAGATAAAGTGACTTTTGAAAGGATGGCGCCATAAATGCAGAAAACGACAAAAAAGAGATAGGTCGAGATAGATAAATACTTTTTAAATCAAGGAACCATCATAGAGATTTACGATGCAAGCAATATTTAGGGAATTTTCTTAATTTCATAAGAGAGAATAATCCTTATTCTGAAATAATAATTATTTCAGTTATTTACAGATAAGTCTATCACAAATTACACATACCTAATTCCCTTTTAAGAGAAGTAAATCTTTCTTCAGGTAAGGCTTTTGTGAAAATATCTGCTAACTGATTTTGAATATCAATAAAGGAAATATCTATATTACCATTGGCTACATGATCATGAATAAAATGATATCTAACCTCTATATGCTTTGTTCTTAGTGATGTACTGGATTTTTGGTGAGATTAATGGCACTGGTGTTGTCGCACAGCAGGGGAGTTGTCTTGATGTGCAATCCATAATCCTCAAGTTGTTTCTTTAATCCATAGGAGTTGTGTGCAACAATTCCAGCAGCCACGTACTCAGCTTCAGCTGTTGACAGTGCTACTGAATTTTGCTTCTTAGATGACCATGAAATCAGCCAACCTGCAAGAAATTGACAACATCCACTGGTGCTTTTTCTATCTATTTTGCATCCAGCATAGTCAGCATCAGAATATCCTACTAAATTAATTTCACATGAACTTGGATACCATAATCCTAGATCATGAGTTTTAGCTAAGTATCTAAAGATCCTTTTGACACAAATTAGATGAGACTCTTTAGGATCTGCCTGATACCCAGCGCACATGTATACACTAAATAATATATCAGGTCTACTAGCAGTTAAGTAGAGTAAAGAACCTATCATACCTCTGTAGAGCTTTTGGTCTACTTTCTTACCATCTTTATCACTGTCTAACCTTGTTGATGTACTCATTGGTGTTGACAGTGGCTTGGCGTTTTCAAATCCAAACTTTTTTTAGTAATTCTTTGATGTATTTGGCTTGACAAATATGTGTGCCTTCTCTTCCTTGTTTGATTTGTAATCCAAGGAAGTAGTTGAGCTCCCCCATCATGCTCATTTCAAACTCTCCCTGCATAGGCTTTTCAAAATACTTGCAAAGAGACTCATCAGTAGAACTAAATATTATATCATCAACATAGATTTGTACAAGCAATATATTTTTGACTTTGGACTTAATGAACAATGTGCTGTCTACTTGACCTCTAATAAAGCCATGTTCTAATAAAAATGCACTGAGCCTTTCATACCAAGCTCTAGGTGCTTGCTTTAATCCATATAATGCCTTATGTAATTTAAATACATGATTCGGAAAATTAATATCATTAAAACCAGGAGGTTGTTCTACATAAACTTCCTCCTTTATATATCCATTCAAAAAGGTGGATTTTACATCCATTTGAAAAAGTTTCAAATCTAATGCTGATGCATAAGCAAGTAAAATTTTGATTGCCTCAAGTCTGGCCACTGGTGTATAGGTTTCATCGAAATCTATGCCTTCCTCTTGGGAATAGCCTTGAGCTACCAGTCTGGCCTTGTTTCTAGTGATCACACCAGCTTCATCCAATTTGTTCTTGAACAACCATTTGGTGCCAATCACAGGATAATCTGATGGTCTCGGAACAAGGGACCATACTTGATTTCTCCTGAACTGGTTAAGTTCATCTTGCATGACTAATATCCAAGATTCATCAGACAGTGCTTCATTGACTGTCTTGGGCTCTATTTGAGATACAAAAGCTAAATAATCACAAGGAATTACATTACCTCTAGTTCTTACCCCAACCGATGGATCCCCAATGATGTTATCCAATGGGTGATCCTTTTTGTATCTCCATTCCTTTGGAAGATTGTCATGTGATATGTCTTTTTGTTGTAGATCTTCCAAGGGTGGATCTTCCTTGTCCTCGATGGATGAGTTCTTTAATTTCTTGGATAGTTCATCTGCATCATCAACATCACTATCTACTTCCTTTCTCAAGGAAGGGTTAGTCTCATCAAAAATAACATGCACTGTTTGTTCAATTAATAGACTATGCTTATTAAATACTCTATAGCCTTTGGGTTTGGAGGCATACCCCATGAATATACCTTCATCAGACTTTGAGTCCAGCTTACCAATATCCCTTTTTCCATTGCTGTGAATAAAGCATGAACATCCAAAGGTTCTGAAGTGACTGATCTTTGGCTTCTTCTATTTGTAAAGCTCGTATGCAGTCTTCTTCAGGATTGGCCTGATCATCACTCTGTTGATTATATAGCATGCTATGTTGATGGCTTCGGCCCAAAAATACCTTGGTAAATTATATTCTGACAACATAGTCCTTGCCATATCTAATAAGGTTATGTTCCTTTTCTCAGCAACTCCATTTTGCTGCGGTGTCCTTAGTGCTGAGAAATTATGTTCTATTCCTTGATCATCACAGAACTTTGCAAATCTTTCATTCTGAAATTCTCCTCCATGATTTGATCGAATGCTCACAATGGTATACTTCTTGTCTTTCTGAACTTTCTTACTGAAGCTAACAAAACTATCAAATGCGTCATCCTTACGCTCTCAAGAAGGATACCCATGTGAATCTGGAGTAGTCATCCACTATAACAAATCCAAAGTTCTTTCCTCTAAGACTTGTGGTTCTCATTGGCCCAAATAGATTCATATGTAGGAGTTCTAAGGGTTTGAGGATGTTACCACAGTCTTTGACTTGAAGGATAACTTGGTGTGCTTTTCTTTTGCACACGGCCCACAGACACCATCCATTCTTGTACTTACTTTGGGTAGGCCTTCCACCAAGTTTCTCTTGATTAATTTTCTCATGTCATCCAAGCTGCAGTGGCCCAATCTTCGATGCCAGAGATCAGTTGACTGCTCTTTATTCGCTACCAGACATATGTCCTGATCTTTTAATTCTTCTAGATAAAGTACATACAAGTTCTTTTCTCTATTAGCTTAAAAAATGACTGCACCATCCTTCATGATACTGCACTTTGATTCTTGAAATCTAATATGATGACCTTTATCACACAGTTGGCTGATACTGACAAGGTTGTGCTTCAGTCCTTTGATGCATAGAGCATCTTCTATAACGGTTTTGCCTTTACTGCCTACTGATCCGCTACCTATCACAGTCCCTTTTCCATTATCTCCATAAGTGACTGTGCCTTCTTCAGCTTCAAGATGGGAAAAGCTTTCTGTTCCCTGACATGTGCCTTGAGCATCCGCTGTCCAAGTACCATTTTGATGCTCGAAGGTTACCTGCAATGAAAACACTAAGCTTTAGGTACCCAAGTTCTTTTGGGTCCTGATTGGTTAGTATCATCAATTTTCTTTTTAATTATCCATCTTTTATGTTTAGTTGGACATGTTATTTTAGTATGACCTAACTTGTTGCAGTGACTACAACAAGATGTTCTACTTACTTTTTCAGTTGGAATGTATTTAAGCTTGACTTATATGCTATGTCTTGTTCAGCTACAAACTTAGGTGTTGGATATATTTTAGGATATACTATTGTTTCTTCATTATCGGGAGGAGTATAACCTAATCCATGCTTCTTTTTACCTGACCGTCTAGCACCTTTCATTATTAACGTTGTTTTACCGTTTGTTAATTTTTCTAACGTGCTTGATAATTTTTCATTTTCTATTGTTAATGTATTAACTTCCTGTTTTAATTTATTTACTATTTCTTGGTTTTCCAATCTTGCTAATTGTTCATTTTTATTTTTCAGGTCCTTACATAACAACTCATTTCTTCTTTTTAGTTCAGTAATTTGTTTTTCCATTTGCTCATTTTCAGATTTTAAATCTGAATTAGTATTTTCTAAGCATGCAAGATTTTTCTTACTGACTTTTAATGATTTACATACTTCTTTATACTTACAGTACAACTCATTAAAAGCGTCTTCTAAATTATCAGAATCAGATTCGTTACATGAAGAGAAGGATGAGTCAGATGTTACCTTTTCGTCGATGTTAGCCATGAAGGCCAGGCTGGCCTTTTCTTCTTCTTCTCCACTGGAACTCGACTCACTGTCTGAGTCGCTGCTGTTGTCCCATGCTGCTGCCATGGCTTTCTTCTTGTATCTTCTGAATTTCTTGGAACTATCCTTCTTTCTGACTTCAGTTTTCTTCAGCTTTGGACATTCTGCTTTGATATGTCCAGGCTTCTTGCATTCGTAACAGATGGGCTCAGCTCTCTTTGATTCCTTTCCTTCTGGCTTTTTGTAATCTTTATTTTTCTTGAAGTATCTCCTTCCAGACTGGTACTTCTTTCTAGCTAATATCCTTTGTAGTCTTCTGGAGAGGAGAGCTTCCTCATCTTCACTGCTTCTTATGCTTTCGTTACCATCTGAAGATTCTTCTGATAAGTCTTCTTTTTATACCTTGAGAGCGTTGGAGTGCTTCTTTCTGCTTGATGATTCTCCCAACCTTTCCATGTTGATCTCATGGGCCATTAGGGACCCTATGAGTTTTTCTAATGACATTCTCTTCAAGTCATTTGCTTCTTCAATTGCCGTTACTTTGGGAGTCCATGAAGCTGGTAAAGATCTTAGAATTTTCCTGACCATGTCACCCATTTCATAAGTCTTTCCTAGACCGGCTAATCCATTTGTGATGTCGGTGAACCTGCTGTACATCTGTATGATAGTCTCTCCTGACTGCATCTGAAATCTTTCATATTGAGTCACCAAGATGTCTATTCTCGTTTCTTTTACTTTATCTGTGCCCTCATAGCGATTCTCAATTTTTTCCACATCTCCATGGCGGATTTGCAGGCGGAGATCCTGTTGAACTCTTTCTTGTTAAGAGCACAACATAGAATGCTTTTTGCCTTGCAGTTGAGAGAGATTTTCTTCTTGTCGTCTTCCGTCCATTTGTCTTTTTCGTTCGTGACTAGAAGATCTCCTTCTTCAACAATCGACCAGATCTGATAGTCGAGTCCTTGTAAGAAGAACTCCATTCTTGTTTTCCAATAAGTATAGTCTTCACCGTCGAACAAAGGTGGCCTGTTGACTAACTGACCTTCGAAGTGACCTTGGGCTGCCATTTGATCTTTTCTCTTCAGATCGTTGGATCTTCTTTGTCGAAGAGACTAGCTCTGATACCACTTGTTGCCCAGCTAGCAAGCCCGGAGGGGGGGGTGAATGGGATTCTTAAAACTTGATTACCTAAACCTGTCAACAAGAATGTTTATACAAAACACTACGTTTGGCTGTTATTGTTAGTAGAGAAATAACAACAAACACACAGAGAACAAACACACTGCACAAGGATTTTTATCCTGGTTCGGATCTCCTCTTCACAGGAGTCCTACGTCCAGTCCCTGAGCAACAACTCAGGATTCCACTACCCAAGGGTACAGTCCCCCTTATGAACACTTACACACCCAGCCGCAGCTGGTCTTCTCTTCACAACCTGAAGAGGAAAAACACCACCTGGAACACCTAGGTCTTCCTTCAACACGAAGGGAAAAATACCCTGGAACCCCCAGGTCTTCCTTCAACACGAAGGGAACAATACGAAGATGTGTTCGAAGGAAGACAAGCCCCTAGATCAAGCTAATAGAACAATGCTTGATCTGAAGCAAGGACTGAGAGGAAGAGATCTATAATAATGAATTCTCTCAGTACACAAACGCTCTCTCTAAGATCTACTTTAGACGCAGAGAGCTAAGAGCAAAGCTAAAATAATGGAGTGAGGCTTGGCTCTTCTAGATGCTCATAAATTGTGTCGAGTAAGCTTATCAAGGTCCTTCTTTTCTGAAGCCATCAGTCTTCATATATAACTTCTTTTGAAAAATAGTCGTTGAAGTATCCATTGTAATGTTCTGAGAACGTTAGACTGCATGGTTCTCCTTTGCAGTCAACGGTCCTTTACGTTCCATGTCGTAAGAAGAAAATCCTTCTTGATATCCTCCAGCTTCTACTTTATCCAATTGAAGGATCGAGGAAAAGATGTGGATAAGATCTAGAAGGGGGGGATGAATAGATCTATGCCACTTTCTCTTGCGGAAGCTTAAGCAATTTAAAACTTTTAGAATCAGCGGCAATTTTAATCAGTGAAAAACCAGATCTGATGAAATGTTATGAGTTGATAAAATAGATGTAAAAATCAGTTGATTAAGTGAATTTTGATCGATCCTATGCAAGCATCTAACGGATGATAAAATCAAACCACAAATAGACAAGTGCACAGAGATTTTTAGGTGGTTCGGAAATCACCCATGTGATTCCTACATCCACCCCTCACCCCAGTGAGGATTCACTAAACCACTGGTTACACACCCACTGGAGCCACAACTCCAACACTTGAGTTTACAACTCACACACCTCTAGAGCAAAACTACTCTAGATCCCAGCAAGACTGCTCAACAAACACTTGAGTTAGACAACTCAAACTGAGCACGACGGCTCACAAATAACAATGCTAGACACCAACACACGACATGGATCTTCTAGCAGCAGATCATGTCAGACATGAGAGCATTCATGAGAGTTATGCAGAAGCACTTGCACAATCTCAAGAAGTCTCAGAAGAACAAAAAGTACATTGAGAATAGTGTAAAAAGGCTTTGTTCTTCAGTGTACTCCCTTGTAGAAGCTCAGATTGGGAAGAGGCTTGAATCCTTGAAGTCCCAGCCGATGCTCTGTACTATTGAAGTTGGGGATCTTCCTTGAAGTCTTCTCCAACAGATGCTCCTACTTGATCTGCTTCCTTGAGGCGCTTCAATTGCTTCTTCAGAGATCAAACTCCAATTCTCTCAATCGAATTGATGAGAATTGGTCTTCAGAAGGCACCAGGAGAGCAGAGGAGGGAGATGAGCTCTTCTCCGCCGCAAGGGAACTTTTCTAGAGGCTTGGAGAGTTCGTTGGGGTCTTCTCATGATGGACGGCCAATTGGGGGCCTTTTATACCCCAAAAGATTCCAAAGATACCCTTTAGATACAAGGGCACACGATCCTAGGTTGATACCCCATCGCCCTAGGCTGACACGTGGCAAACATCCAATTTATGTTGCAAACTTTCCGTATGTGTCGACCTGCCCTGGTGGTGTGTCGACACACTGCCCAAATCTTGAAACAGGCTGTTCTGGGAACTGATCCAGTGTCGACCTGCTTTGGTATTGTGTCGACCTACTATCCTGGTTCTGAAAACAACTTTCTGGGAGCAGGATCCAGTGTCGACCTGTTTTGGTATTGTGTCGACCTGCTATCCTGGTTCTGAAAACAGCTGTTCTGGGAGCAGGATCCAGTGTCGACCTGCCCTAGAGTGCGTCGACCTGAGTAGTCGATTTCCGAAATCTGCAACTCGTGTCGACACACTCTTTGATATGTGTCGACACAGTCTCAACATTTGTTCATCTTTTTGCCTTTGAATTTGGGTTATTGTGTCGACACCATTGTGGAGTGTGTCGACACTACTTTTGCAAAAAGTGTTTGTACCTAAAATTAAACACATATATCATTAGTAAAATGTTTTATTATGAGTGCAAATGATAAGTGTGCTTTGAGACATGTTTTTTGAATATAATTTCAGGTGAATGTATTTATCATGTTTCAAATAATTTGCATTCAAATCACATTTGTCATCATCAAAATAGGAGGGAAAAAGATATGAAATTACACTCAACCCAACAATCTCCCCCTTTTTGATGATGACAACATTAAATCCATATGTCAATGAGGTTTTGATGAGATGTGATTTTAAGCAATTTTTGGTTATTCAATGTCCTTATTTTTGTTCATGTGTCATGCTTGTTAAAGACCTTTAAATAGGCTCATTCACAATTGATGGTTGTACTAAAGAAGTACAAAGTAACTTGAAGTAAGTTAGTGCATAAAGAAGGTCAAGCAACTTGACAAGCATTCATTCATTCACATTCACATAAAATTTTCAATCACATTGAAGTCACAATTGAGAAAGAATCATTCAGCTAAGCAAAATGCATTTCATTTCATTCAAGAGACCCATTACAATCATTCCAGAAAGATTACAAAAGAACATTTCTCTTTCTTTTTTTCTTCTCCCCCTTTGACATCATCAAAAGAAAAATTACATTAAGTAGAAGATGGAGGAGGAGGAGGAAGGGGAAGTAAGATGGTCTCAATGCAGACATTCTTTTCTCCTAAAAGTCAAGCTGGACTTGATTTGATTTGAATGGTTGTGAGTTTGGTGTGCAAGAAGTGTTCCATTCTATCTGAATTCTCTATCAAGGTAGCTTGAATTCTTGCTAGTCAGCTGCAATGGATTGTGAAGAGGAAGAAGATCCAGCTGACCAACCAGGCCTTTGCAATATCTTGAATTCTTTTATCAAATCAGATAGTTGTGTGTCAATGTGTGCTTGAAGTTCCTCATGCTCTCCAAGTCATCCACAAAATGAGCAAAGACAGTCTAGTGCTGGTGATCTCATGTAATGTCTGGTTGGTGTTAGAAGGAGAACAACTCTGGTGGAACAGAAGGTCCACCAGAGGATGTGGATGGTTGAAATGTGGGTTGTGGAGATTCAGAGTGTATGAATGAGGGTGAAACTGAGGTGAGAGAGGGGCATGAACTGGGATATCACCTTCAGTTGGGACTTGAGGCTGTTCCTCATTCAAAGGAGGCTGATCCTCCTGACCTTGGGGCTGGTCCCCTTCAGCTGGGGCTGGTCCTCTTGAACTTGGGGCTGGTCCCCTTGATTTTGAGGTTGTTCCTCCTGAGCTTGGGCTGGTCCTCAACCACAACTGGCCCTCTCCTAACTTGAGTACCCTCCAATCTAAATCCCATAAATTTCTGAATATTCTTAAAGGTATAGATGTTGGACTTAGGGATAGACTGAGATTTCTCATTCTCCAAGGGCACACCAAAGTGCTGGAACACTGAGGTCAGATGTGCACCATAGGGAAAAGATCTCTTGAGGTCTTTTCTAGTTGTTTCAGATATGATTTGATACATAATACATGGA
>CM024761.1:135420571-135551625 GCA_014218235.1 Colocasia esculenta
TACTTCTACCATTCATAATCACTTCCATTGAATGTCCCCTCAGTATATGTTTTTATGGTTAATAAATTAGATTTGAAGTGGATCAATAGTTTGCTGATTTTTTTCTTTTTTGAAATGATAAAAACATCCCAAATCAGCAAAGTCCTCAATTCTCACTACATCTACCCTTCACAACCAGATTCCATTGAATGCCCCTTCAGGTATATGTTTTTATGTGTTTTTAAATTTAGATTTGAAGTGGATCAACTGTTTGCTGATTTTTGTTTTGAAATGATAAAAACATCTCAAATCAGCTTATACGTAATCTTTTGATATTTTGTGAATATAGGTGGTCAAGGTAATCCCTTGAAAAGTCGAACACAAAGTCCTCAATTCTCACTACATCTACCATTCATAACCAGCTTCCATTGAATGTCCCCTCAGGTATGTTTTTATAGCGTTAATAAATTTAGATTTGAAGTGGATCAATAGTTTGCTGATTTTTTTTTTTTGAAATGATAAAAACATCCCAAATCAGCAAAGTCCTCAATTCTCACTACATCTACCCTTCACAACCAGATTCCATTGAATGCCCCTTCAGGTATATGTTTTTATGTGTTTTAAATTTAGATTTGAAGTGGATCAACTGTTTGCTGATTTTTGTTTTGAAATGATAAAAACATCTCAAATCAGCTTATACGTAATCTTTTGATATTTTGTGAATATAGGTGGTCAAGGTAATCCCTTGAAAAGTCAGAACACAAAGTCCTCAATTCTCACTATATCTACCATTCATAACCAGCTTCCATTGAATGTCCCCTCAGGTATATATTTTTATGCGTTAATAAAATTAGATTTGAAGTGGATCAATAGTTTGCTGATTTTTTCTTTTTTGAAATGATAAAAACATCCCAAATCAGCAAAGTCCTCAATTCTCACCACATCTACCCTTCACAACCAGATTCCATTGAATGCCCCTTTAGGTATATGTTTTTATGTGTTTTAAATTTAGATTTGAAGTGGATCGACTGTTTGTTGATTTTTTTTTTTTGAAATGATAAAAACATCTCAAATCAGCTTATACTTAATCTTTTGATATTTTATGAATATTGATCAAGGTAATCCCTTGAAAAGTCAGAACACAAAGTCCTCAATTCTCACTACATCAACCATTCATAACCAGCTTCCATTGAATGTCCCCTTAGGTATATGTTTTTATGCGTTAATAAAATTAGATTTGAAGTGGATCAATAGTTTGCTGATTTTTTTTTGAAATGATAAAAACATCTCAAATCAGCAAAGTCCTCAATTCTCACTACATCTACCCTTCACAACTAGATTCCATTGAATGCCCCTTCAGGTATATGTTCTTATGTGTTTTTAAATTTAGATTTGAAGTGGATCAACTGTTTGCTGATTTTTTTTTTTAATGATAAAAACATCTCAATCGGCTTATACTTAATCTTTTCATATTTTGTGAATATAGGTGGTCAAGGTAATCCCTTGAAAAGTCAGAACATGACGTCCTCAATTCTTACTAGATCTACCTTTCACAATCGGCTTCCATTGAATACCCCTTCAGGTATATGCTTTTATATATGCCTATAAATTGAGATTTGAAATGCACCCAATTGTAAGTACATGTGCAATTTTTTTTCCTAGGTGCTCGACACAGTGGAGTCCAGATGGATTATCGTGGGAATAGAGAAAAAAATTTCTCTATCCAATTTGATGGACAACAAATACATGTAGAGGAGAGGAGACCTAGTATCTTACCTCTCAAGAAAGTAAGTTATGATATAGACACATCTTTGCTGAATTATTCCTTAAATGTCTTTTGTATTTGACAATGGGAAAAAAATACATTGGTTAACAGCACCCCCTGAAAATGGGAAAATACATTGGTTAACACTTTTTCCATCCTTTTCCAAAGACCTATAATAAGGCATAATAGTAATTTGGTATTGCTCCTAGTAATGGCCAGCATGAAAGGGTAAATCATGTTGCTTGGAGTAGATATTCATTATCTCTAATAGCTCCCCAGCAAATCAATCCTTTCTTTGTTTTATATTACCATATGTGTGAGTTTCTTTCTTTTTAGATGCTCAAGATCATATGTCAGATGAGGCATTAGAAGCTATTAATAGAGCTGAGGTAGTATTGGAATTCACTCCAACACCTTCTAGTAGAGAAGTTGATTGTGAAGTTCATTTATCTCGTGAAGTATTAGAGGCACATTATGAAGATATCAATGAGAATGACTCTAACACTTCGGAAACAACCTTTCCTTCTAATACTATGAGAAGACTAGAGGCCCAACCCAAGAGACAGCAGTTACTCCTCCCAAGGGAAGAAGTGGAAGTGTTTAATCATTGATGGGCAACCAGTTGGACAGGCTGCCTCCAAACTTGCAATAGTTCTTGGACTCTATGCACGGATGGAGGGATACTTCCCTCCTCATAAGCAATGGAAGGATCAATCTCTTGAAAGCTTTACTGATGTTATGAAAGACATAATGGTAACATTTTTTTTAATTTGTAGAATCATAATATTTTTTTTATACAAATAACAATGTCTTATTTTTTCAGCGAGATTATGACTTGTTGATCTTGAGGGGATGCAAGCAAATATGATAATTGTCACTCGCTTCTGCAATGAATCATTGAAAAAAAAATTAAGAGATTGGCGTTTTTGGTTACAGACTCACTACTACATTGAAGGGGTTTCTGATGAAGTGCTCATGAAAGCTCCAGATAAAAGAATAACTCAAGCAAATTGGGAGTTACTTTTGAAGTATTGGGATAGGGAAGACAAAGTTTTAGAGGCAAAAGAAACAGAGGAATCGTGGGGAAGATCGGCCAACACATACTCTTGGAGCAAAGTCCATAGCTCGTCATAATCATGATGAGGTAAGTCATAATGATATCTTTAAGCAAAATGCATACATACTTCCAGAATTGTTTACTATGTTTAATTTCAGCGTGAAAACTTGGGAGATGATTATACAACACTCGGGGCATATCTCAAGGCCCACCAAACAAAAAATGGAGAGTATCCAGATGAATACACTCATGATATGTGTGTAAGTATATTATTAATTCATACTTACGACCGCCTTCATATCATTTTTGCCAACTCATTTCTTTATTATCTAGGAGAAAGTTATAGTGACATGTGCTGAAAGAGACATCACAATAGTTCAGATCCATGTATATTATCTCCTATCTTAGATGCAGTCTACAAGGGCATCATGGGGGATATGAGAGAGGCCGTGGTTGGGGTGGTCTAGAGCTATGCCTTGGAGTAAATTGGAGTTGTTGCTTCAAATGAAAGTCTCCAACATGTTCAACTTGAACTTCAAAATGCAAGGGTAGAGATAGAAGCCATGCATATGCGAGAGAAAGAAATGGAAGCACGACAAATGGAAGAACTAGAGGCTATGAAAGGAAGAGAGAGAGATGCAAGAAAGCAACAAAGAGATGAAAGCACGTTTGGAGAGGATGGAAGCACTATTATCCATGCACTTTTCTAATGGCTCGGTAAACTTTTATTTATGTACATTGCTCTTCATATATTTTTTCATAAATCTGAAAATTCTCTATGTATTCATTTCTGTTTCTTAATCCATACACAGTGTTTGACTTCCATGCTACATATATAAAAATGATTGAAGAAGTCAATAGGTTTAAGATAACTGGAGAAAGTTATTGTAATAAAGAACTTATTTCAATATTATGTGGTAAACATCACATAATATTACTCTATTCATACATAGTGAGGCTGCCAGATAATATTATGTTGTCATATGTGTTCGGGCGAGTTACATGTTGTATTGATAATGATCTGTTCATCTTTTCCTCCTGTTCTATAGTAGGATGTTTTGCACTAACTGCGTAGATAATATAATTAAGGAGGAGATAAACAAGGTAGATGACTTGATTTGATCAATAGTTTGATGGGTTGCTGTGTCTCCAACCAGTCTCCTGTGGCATGTGTCTTTGACATATGTCAACACCAGGGAAAATGCATGATTAGCATTATTGTGGACCCTGCTTAATTAAATAAACAGAGTGGCTCTCACTGGTTCTCAAAGTTAATTTGACTTACTTGATGATTGTTTTGCTCCTTTGTATGGTGGATCCATTTTCATCTTCTTTTCTTTAAACAAGGCTTCCCCATCATAAAAAGCCCACTACTAATCTGCAGTACCCAGCTTGCAGTGCTTTTTCTTCTTTGATCTAGTTTTCATATTTGGGCATTGTTTTTTTGCTTGAGTAAGAGCTTGGTGCAACGGTGCCTTTCATGTTCCTTGTTGCATATTTCTAAGAGATATTTTGTCCTCTATTTGACCTTTATTTTTTTGTGTTATGTACATTTTTTAATACTCTTCTTTGTACTTGATGTTCTTGTAGGTTGGAGGCAGCACATCACATGGGGAAACGTCTCCTTCTCAGCTCTCATGTTGATCGGAAATGCAATTTTAAGTCCAATTATAATCTACATGTTCATTTTATTTTTGGAGATGTTGAATGCTTTGTAACTATGTAGACTTGATTACGATAAAAAATTGTATGTATTAAGTTGAAGTTACCTTGATTAGTTTTGATTAAATTTCCTATACATCGACTTGATTAATGCAATATATCTCTGCTATTGAAACCAAGTATTCTTGGAGTATAAATTAATGTGATGTCATGAAAATTTAATTCTTTGTATTTGTGGAATATATATGTTGAAAGAAATGGAAAAGATGCTGGGCAGGTTATTTCAAGTTACTTTTTTGCATGTTAATGCAAGTGTCCTTGCAGGTTTAGAAGTTGCACATTATTGAGTATTTTTTTGCATGTTAATGTAAGTGCCATTGCTGCAGGTTTAGAAGCTGGCACGTTAAATATTTTTTTGCATGTTATTAATGCAAGTGCCATTGCAGGTTTAGAATAATTTCTGGGCACGTTATTGACTAATGCATCCAGTTTTAAGAAATTAATGTTATTGTGGAATTTGTAATGATGGTCAGGTTTTAAAAATTATTGCACCGACCAAAAAATGGTTAAAAATTAGTGTGTGTAATCGATCAGCCAGGTTTAAATTTTATGTTTAGTGCGCATGATGTATACACATGATGGCCACCTATAAAACTTTTGAAATTTTGGTCAGGAAGCCGGCGGTCGGAGTTGTCGGCGCTAATGGTTTTAAACAAAAATTAAAGCAGAAGATGGCCGGCGGTTTGCTATAAAACGATGGTTATTAATTGTCGGCACTTTCATGGCGACGGAAGAATGGTCTACGCACAGGAGATGGCGGTTCCACCGTCGCCGAGATGAGCGTCGACGGTGGAACCGCCAGCGCAAATGTAACCGCCGACCAGGGAAACTATCGACCATGCTCTATTTTGTAGCGGTATGACACAAGTTCAACATAAACAATCATGGATCACCATTTTTCATCTAATACATTAGTTTCACATGATTGCACAATTTTCTCATTCACATAGTTCACTTTTCACACATTTCACATTTACACATATTCACACTACACAATTTACATGATCACATTCACATTTCAAATTTTACATTTTAGTGCCGTGACATATAGTCCAAACCACCATTAAAGGACACATACACATCACATACACATAGATGCCACCTAATAATACAGTGACGACGCTTGGACTGCGTAGACCGAGAGAACAAGTCTCCACCCTAACTAGTGATACTTGTCCACCTCCAGGATTTCATCCTAATGCCTTTAGGATCTTAACACATTGAACATTCTCATGGGGACTTTTTCCATGATATGGTTCCACGGCCCTCTATGGAACAGTGCCACACTTGGCACAGTCTTACACATTACACATACCGATTTTTAACACACATTTTTACACATGGCGCACGCACATCTTTTTCTCTCACTCACACCATGCTCTGTTTTTCCTAGCATGGTACTATAGATGACAGAGATTACACATTCAGTAAGTTGCATAAATCAGGTTGCACGCGCATTTCAAATCATTTTCACATTAGGCATTCATCACCATATTTTCGCATGAAGGTTTCATATTGCATTCTACAGTTGTCCAAAGAGTCTGAAAATTTAACCACATGCTGATTACAGTTTATGACCTCACATGCAAATTTCAGATTTTTCTGAGTTCTATTGCATTTACAGAATTAAAACATTCAATTGCATGCCATTCATAATTCAATTTGTCATGGAACATAACATGAATCTCAGATTTGACATTTCACAGATCTGAATCTATTATACATATTGTTATAGAAATTTTCCCCGATTTATTTCACAACATACAATTTACTATAAATTTCGAATAACCTACTCATGTTTTCTATTTCCATTGCAGAAATTACAGTAAATCATATGAACATGAACAAATTCTCAAACTTGCAGGGTATGCCTGCACATATACACAGGGTATAGAAAAATCTAGGGCATTTATTCCTCAGGATCATGTAGACAGTAGTGAACATGCATAATCCATTTTCTCCAACATGTATTTCAATAAATATAATAATTTATGCCATCCACAGAAATCACAAATTTCCACACACATCACATTATCTATTTACATACATAAAAATTACACTATATCCTCATGCGTCAAAGTCTGGAATTAATTACTTAAGGCAGAATAGTTTACCGTTCTGCACTGAAGAACTTGGCGGCAGTGTCTGGCCGTTCAAGGAGTTGGACGGCTAGATCGCTGGACGCTAACTGGAGATCTTGGCGGCAAGACATTGACGCCAAGTTCCTGTCTGTGCAAGAGCACAGACCGAACTCCAAATACAGGGTGAAAGGGGGGATCCAGACACGATTTAAAATCTGTAAAAATAGTAAAACTCTACTAGACATCTACATGGATGAAATGTATGGGGTACTTGCCTCTAAATATTCTCAAAGGGATCTAGGGTTCGTAGAAGCTCTCCTTGGGCAGTCCCAAGAAGCCTCCAGAAACGCCTTCCTCCGGTTCTTGATCATCTCCTCAGCAAGCCAAGGTCGGGGAACTCTTCCTCGATGTTCCAGCTACCTCCTTGTTGCAGTAGAACGCCGGGAACACCTTCACGCTGATGGATCCGAACTTGCAAGTTCAGCTTTTCTCATAAACCCAGAACTAGGTTTTTTTTTCTTCTTCTTCTCCTCTTTGCAAAGAGCCAAAGAGAGCTCTGGGGTTTGCAAGGGGAGGTTGGTTTAAAAGAGAGGGGTCTCTCCTTTCCCGCAGGGTGATGTGAGGCCTTCCCAGCCGTTGGGACAGCTCCCAATGGCTGGGTTGCTTGTCCCCGGAAATTCGGGCTCTGTGTGCATGCATGTCAGAGATATTAACGTCCATATCCATGGACGTTGGCTTAAGTATTGGCGTCCATCGATGTGGTCGCTGGATCAGCATGGGCGTCCATCCATGTGGACGCCAATAGGGTCCTTCGGCCAGAACTCAAATATGCAGAAACCATACTTACTCATACCTATATACACGTCATCACATGTTTATCATGTACACACTATCACCATACAATTCATACATTATTTACAACTAATTATACACATGCACACATAAGTATAACTAGTTAATACATACGTAGATATGTACATCTATGCATACACAAACATGAATTATTTACATGAAATAAAATAATACAACAAAATTCGAGGGCCTTACACAGCCAGTCCACCTGTCGCGCCCGGCCGCCCCGTCGCGATTTGAATCGCGACGGGTAAGTCCGCCGCATTTTCAAGAATCCGACCAGAATTGAAATTGTGCATATACCATGTTGTTTAAGCCTTATACCCCTTAATTAGCCATGATTAACCCATGTTATAGTTAATTCGACTTGGTACGTTAATAAGGTTTAACGATATAAATTTAATTATTTAAAATGACATTGCACGACTTGTCATCCTCAAGATTTCTTTACACTTACACACACATAACATTATTAATGCCATTTGACCCTGATAAATTATGCAATATATATTTGGTAAATTAGCGAAATAAATGACTAAATTACCCTATTTTATTAAATACAATTGTCTTCATTTTATACGCACATTTTAATACCGTTCATTTTCCCTCGGCTTTGAGCACTCGAGGCACGACGGACCCGATTTCTACACACTTTCTCTTGACTTGGACCACGTCTCCATTGGGAATACTCTCAACTCGGCCAGGGACTCCTTGTCAAGACCTCCGTAGTCTTCTTGGCTTTGGCGCACGTCCTTAGTCAACGAGCTAGTTGTACCCCAAAACCCGTTACATCTTAGGGATCAGTACGATCCAAGGCCTTAGTGTGTTCTTTCCTTATCTTTTGATTACGCCGGACCATCTAGCCTGTGTACACAGCACGGCTAGTGGGCGGTGGTGACTTCTACCAGAATGCCGGCCCGCAGTGGTGTGCCGTGCAACTGTTACTATCGTGTGTTTACGTTGTTTTACAGAATGTCCCTATCTCATCTACTATCTATATTCTCTCATCTGTTTACGTTCTCTCTACACTCTCATCTATCTCGTCTAGTACTCTCTTATCTCTTCTTGTACTCTATTGGCCATTCGTGTGATTGTCTAAGATAAAGAATGACTAATGCCAGCGCAATAGGGCCCGATCAGGTCCTGGGAGGAGCGCCCGAAAAGTGCCAATGCCATGGGAGTTAAAATGATCAAGGATGTGTTACGGCATGCATCTAGCGCCACTTTACTATCTAATTAATCTATGACAATCAAAGTACTATCTCTACAAGTGCAAGCGTGATCGTTACTAGTGCACCGTTGTGCAATTACATGTTATAACGTTACATGGCCATTCTATTGTCGTTCTCGTTGTACTATTTTCCCTGTGCCAGTTGCTATTGTTCTCTTGTTATCATGACATGCTCTACATGACTTCACTCTCTAGTTAGCCTGCCATTAAATATTAACTATTAAAAGCATGTTTGTGTTCATGAGATATTAATCCTACTGGGCATTATTCGCTCATCCTGTGTATAATATTTAATGTGTTTCAGGTGAGTCGGATCATGACCACACTCACGAGGATGGGACCGATGAGGAGGCTCAGGAGTGACCATTCAGTACCAGTGCTACTCTAGTAGTAGTTTTTTTAGTGTAGTTATGAGTTAGTGAGTCAGTTAGTTATGTAATAGTTTGATTTTGAATAAAGTACTTTGGCTCTAGTTTGTGGCTCTGATACGTTGATGTATTAGTCAGTTTATGAAGATGATGAGTTATTAGTGAATGTAATGGAGATTGTTGGATTATTAATGAAATATGAGGTTGTTTGGTATTATTTCCATTTGTGTAATGGTTTGTTATTTATTTCTCGCTCTGTACTATTTAATAACTGTAATCCCTCCGATATTCCGCGTCGGGGCGTTACAGTTTTGTAGTATCAGAGCCTAGTTATTCTTAAGTATAGGATGATCTAGGTTTGACTTGACTTGACTTAGAGTCTAACTCCATACCTATGTGAGATGGGTAGAACCTTGGGTAATGAGATAAAATAAACACACACACGCACAAACTTAGTGCAAACTCAATAACTTACATTTAAAATTCTCTTTGAAGAACTAAACATCAACAATGGCAGCGGAGCATGCTTAACTCCGTGATATGCAGCAGACTATCCAGCAGCTTACTCAAGCTTTACTTCAGGCTACTGGAGCCAACAACAATAATAACAACAACCGGAGCTGGTGATTTACGTAGAAATTTCCGCAACCTGAATCCGCCTCGATTCAGTGGTACCACAGACCCTGATGAGGCCGAGAACTGGCTCAAGGAGATTGAGCGTATCTTCCGCGTCATGCAATGCACGGATGGGGACAAGATACTGCTAGCTATGTTCCAGTTAGAACGGGACGCCCGTGCGTGGTGGGAGTCCGTTGAGGCAACCAGAGAGGACGCGCAATTTACCTGGGAGGAGTTCAAGGAGCATTTCAACTCCAAGTACTTCTCAGAGAGGGTCCAAGAGAGGAAAGCATCTGAATTTGCCGCTATGAAGCAAAGGAACCTAACTGTTGCTGAGTATGAGGCTCAGTTCTCCCGATTGGCGCACTATGTCAATCATCTGGTAAGTACAGAGAAGATGAAGGCGAAAAGGTTTCTTAATGGGCTCAGGCCCGCATATATCACACAGCTGGCACCTATGGACATTCAGACCTACCCAGAGATGGTCAGAAAAGCACAACTACCGGGGATGCAAACCGATCTCACTGATCACATCAAGGGTAGAATGGTAAGGAGGAACTGACTTCTGAAGCACCAAGCAAGCCTCCTACAGCAAGAAAAGACCGTTAAGTATCACTGATGGTCCAAGCCAGGAGAGAAAGCCCAAGTCCCCACTACTACTGCCCCAAACAACAAGCTCAGATGCAAACACTATGACAAGCTGAGCCATACTGCAGAAGAGTGCTGGAGGAAGGCAGGTGCATGCCTTCACTGTGGGAGTCGTGATCACCGCATCCAGGAGTGCCCTCTGTTAAAAGAAAATGAAAAGCGTCCTATGGGACAGAAGAAGCCCGACCGACTGCAGGCGTTGCAAGAAGTGGACACCACTGAGGAAGGTGGAGTGGTGGAAGGTACACTTCCAGTCTTTTCTCAATCAGCATTTGTTTTGTTTGATACTGGCGCAACACATTCATTATATCATAAGCATTTGCTGATACCTTAAATGAGAAACCTGCATCTATGACATTTGAATTACCTGTCACAACACCACTAGGAGAAAAGGCTCTATTGAATAAATATTATCCATTGGCTGATGTTAAGATTGGTGACTCAAATCTAAGAGCTGACTTGATTTGTATGCCCATAGAGGGCTACGATGTCATTCTGGGAGCCGTTGGCTATCCACGTATGGGGCTGTCGTGGATTGTAGAGAGGTAAAATTTCCTTTAGTGAATTCCCTAAGCTGATCTTCACAGGACGTAGGCACAAGAGACACTTGTCCCTCGTCTCTGCTATAAAGGCACAAAACATGATAAGGAAATGGAGTATGGCATTTCTTGCGCCATCGTAGTTGAAAAGAAAGCAGTTAAGATATTAGGCATCCACATAGGCAAAATACCCTGATGTTTTTCCCGATGAGCTACCAGGCATTCCACCTGAGAGAGATATAAATTTCTCAATTGATCTCGTATCTGGACTGCACCGGTTTCACGCCAACCCTACAGGATGTCCCCCGCTGAATTGAAAGAGTTGAAGGAGCAATTGATGAAACTTCTAGAAAAAGGATTTATCCGACCAAGTACTTCTCTTGGGGAGCACCAGTGTTGTTCGTCAGAGAAGGACGGATCCATGAGATTATGCATCGATTACAGGTAGTTGAACATCTCACTATCAAGAAAAGTACCTCTACCCGCGTGTCGATGAATTATTTGATCAGATATCAGGAGCTAAATATTTTTCTAAGATTGACCGTAGATCGGAGATATCATCAGATGAGGATTCAAGATGCAATATCTACAAGACAGCTTTCAAGAGCAGGTACGGTCATTATGATTTGTAGTCATGCCGTTTGGACTAACCAATGCTCTTGCAGCTTTTATACAACTAATGAACAACATCTACCGACCCTACCTCGACAAGTTCGTCGTGGTCTTTATTGATGATATTCTCATATACTCCAGACCAAGGAAGAGCATGAGGAGCATCTGAGGATCGCTCTGCAAATCTTGTGGATAATCAACTCTACGCCAAACTGAGCAAGTGTGAATTCTGGCTCGAGGAGGTGTCATTTCTGGGCCATGTCATATCCAAGGACGATATCGCTGTCGATCCTTCCAAGGTAGAAGCCGTACTCAACTGGGAAAGGCCAACCAATGTCACAGAGATAAGAAGTTTTCTTGGACTGGCTGGTTATTACAGACGGTTCATAAAAGACTTCTCCAAGATAGTCGTTCCTCTTACGCGTCTTACGCGGAAAGAGAACCCGTATGTCTGGAGCAAGGAATGTGAGAAGAACTTTCAAACACTTAAGCAATTGTTGACATCTGCACCTGTCCTTGCATTACCAGTCGAAGGCGCAGGATTCTCAGTCTACACTGATGCATCTGGAATCGGTCTAGGCTGTGTATTAATGCAGAACGAAAAGGTGATAACTTATTCTTCAAGGCAGTTGAAGCCACATGAAGTCAACTATCCTATCCATGACTTAGAGCTAGCTGCTGTGGTATTTGCACTCAAAATATGGAGGCATTACCTATACGGGGAGCAATTTATTATCTACTTCGACCACAATAGTTTGAAATACTTATTTTCTCAGAAGGAGCTCAATATGCGACAACGGAGATGGCTGGAGTACTTGAAAGACTTTGATTTCAATATTCAATACCACCCAGGTAAAGATAATGCAGTAGCTGATGCACTTAGCCGAAAGCCAGTAGCTTCTTTATCCTGTCTAGTTATGGGCGAGATGCAACTGTTGGAACAATTTGCTAGTTTGGACCTGAACATTGAAAAGAGGAGTGATAAGATGAGCGTGGCTAACTTAGAGCTCAACCCACATTTTTGTCGAGATTAGAGAGCAGTAGGCTATGATCCATTCCTAGTTCAGACGAGTCAGACGGGACCATAGCCGATAAGCCCGACTTCTCCATCGCTGAAGATGGAAGAATATTATTCCAAGCAGGACGTGTGTGCCTGACAATGAAGTGCTGAAAAGGAAACTGATGGATGAAGCCCACAAGACCAAGTACACAATACATCCAGGTGCAACCAAGATGTACCAAGACATGAAAAGGTCATTTTGGCGACCAAACATGAAGCGTGAGGTGGCTGAGCACGCCGCGCACTGCCTCACTTGTCAACAGGTGAAAGCCGAGCACCGTCGTCCTGCGGGTGTACTTAGACCCCTGGACATACTCGAATAGAAGTGGGAAAACATCGGTATGGATTTCATCATGGGTTTACCTCGAACTCGTGGTGGACTTGATGCTATCTGGGTTATTGTGGACCGTTTAACCAAGTCCACACACTTTCTTGCCATTAAGAGCACTTGGAGTGTGGATGTGTTGGCAGCTTTGTATGTAAAGGAAATCGTGAGATTACATGGAGTCCCCGTGTCCATTGTCTCAGATCGTGATCCCAGATTCACATCTAGATTCTGGAAGGGACTTCAGATAGCATTGTGTACTAAACTCAACTTCAGCACTGCTTTCCACCCACAGACAGATGGACAGACTAAAAGAACAAATCAGATAGTGGAAGAACTGCTACGAGCTTGTGCTATAGACTTTGAGGTCATTGGAACGAACGTTGTTCCTAATTGAATTCGCCTACAACAACAGCTATCAGGCCAGCATCAAGATGGCACCATTTGAAGCATTATACGGCAGAAGTTGCAGATCGCCAGTATGCTGGAATGAAGTAGGTGAGCAGCAATGGCTAGGACTAGACATGGTGCAGAACACTAGAAGGGACATACAAATTATCAGAGACAGAACTAAGATAGCTCAATCCAGGTAGAAGAGCTATGCTGATAAAAGAAGAAGGGATTTAGAATTTCAGACTAGAGATCATGTAATGCTGAAGGTATCCCCGACCAGAGGATTTCAAAGGTTTGGGATGAGAGGCAAGCTGAGACCAAGATTCATAGGTCCGTTTGAAGTGTTAGATAGAGTGGGCGAGGTAGCGTATCGACTGGCACTACCACCCCAGTTTTCAACAGTACACAATGTGTTCATGTGTCAATGCTGAAAAAGTATGTGTATGATCCATTACACGTAATCAGCTATGATGACATTATTCTGAATAAGGATATGACCTATGAAGAAAGGCCGGTGAAAATCTTGGACAAGAAGATGCAACAGCTTCAGAATCGGTCTATACCCTGGTGAAGGTATTATGGAGAAACCATGAAGTCGAAGAGGCCACGTGGGAGCCCGAAGCATTAATGCGACGGAATTATCCGGAGTTATTCAGTAAGTCATTCTTCCTCTTACGATTCTATGAATTTGGGGACCAATTCTTTAAGAGGGGGAGGATGTAGCACCCTTGATTTTTAAAACCCAATAAAAATAAAATTCTATTTTTATAAATAAGGAAATAGAAATTATTGAACAAAAAAAAGAAATAAATATAATTAGAATGATTTAAATCAAAGCCCATTAGGCTAATTAGTAATGGGATGTACTAATGGTCCTAACATGGTTTGTTGGGCCCAAATAGGGATATCCCATTATGAGAGGAGAAGTAATTAAGAGAAATTCGTATCTAATTAACTAATAAATAGAAAAGGTTCAAATTAACTATTAAAACAAGTCATATCTATCCTAAAAAGAGTCCTACACTACCCTAAACCTTTACCCACGAATTTGGATCCCTTCCCAACTCTATTAGGTGGATAAATAAGAGAAAGTTGGAGATAAAGAGGAATTCAGAGTTTAATGGAAGGGAGAACTCTTAGAATGGCTAGACTCCTATAGTTAGCCATATACCCCCAATTTCGACCCTAGCAACCCTAGTTCGTGTCTAAGCTCTTTGGAGAAGAAAAGGAGAAGTTCTGGACGAAGAGCAAGGAGAGGAGGAGGCTTGGAGCTTGGATTTTCTCTTCTTTTTCGTCATCAAACTAGGGCTTTCTTACTCCATGAAAAAGGTAGGCAATCTCTCAAGCTAAAATCATGTAACAATTACCCTAGGTAGCCTTCATGAACCTCTTCAAAAGCCCTCTCGTCTTGTTGTATTTCGTTTATTCATTTGGGAGAATTAATTACTTGAATCCCTACTATTACCATGAACCCAAAACTTCATGTTTGCGCTATACCCCTGCATGTACTTGTTCTCATGCCATGATAAAATTCTCATATATACTGCATCGTATTAGATTTCAAACGCCCCTAGTTTCGCTCTATTTCGATCTCCATAAGGGAGAATTAATTCTTTGAATCCCTGTCAGATCCATACACCTGACCCTTCATGTTTATCTGTGAACCTCGTTCATACTTGACTTCATACCTTAATAAAATTATCATAAATACTACATCTTGCTAGCTTTTGAACGCCTCTAGTTTCGGAATTTTTCATTAGGTATCCATCATTAATTAATTCATTGAGCCCTGACTACGCATGTTTAGGTTACCAAAAAGTAACCCGATCAAATCATGTCTAAACCTTATTTATTTTCAAATTAATCGTGCATGTTGATATATCTATATGTTTACTTTCGTTTAAAACTAGTTTTGTGCTTTTTGGGTCACCGTGCTATTTTATATTGAATTTAGAACGTCTATGTATCATAGAGGATTCGTCCTGGGGAAAAGGGAAGAAAGGGCAATCCCACCTGGTATCGCGTCGGCGCGATCTGCCGCGATATCAGTGGGGTTACGCTGGCTGATGGCGTCACGTCAAGAATGCGGTGGCATAAGCCGCCGCGATTCCGCTTTGGACCGGGCCGACGGCTACTCCACCTGTCGCACCCGGCCACCCCGTCGCGATTGAATCGCGAGGGTAAGTCCGCCGCGTTTTCAAGAATCCGACTAGAATTGAAATTATGCATATGCCCTGTGTTAAGCCTATACCCCATAATTAGCCATGATTAACCCATGTTATATAATTCAACTTGGTACGTTAATAAATGGCATTAACGATTATAATTTATTATTTAAAATGACATTTACATGACTTGTCATATCCTCAAGATTTCTTTACACTTACAAACACATAACATTATTAATGTCATTGACCATGATAAATTATGTAATAATATATTCAGTAAATTAGTGAAATAAATGACTAAATTACCCTATTTTATTAAATACAATTGTCTTCATTTTAACGGGCATTTTAAATACCGTTATCACGAGGATGGGACCGATGAGGAGGCTCAGGAGTGGCCATTCAGTAACCAGTGCTGTCTAGTAGTATTTTTTTTAGCATAGTTATGAGTTAGTGAGTCAGTTAGTCGTTATGTAATAGTTTGATTTTGAATAAAGTACTCTAGGCCCTAGTTTTGGCTCTGATACGTTGATGTATTAGTCAGTTTATGAAGATGATGAGTTATTAGTGAATGTAATGAAGATTGTTGGATTATTAATGAAATATGAGGTTGTTTGGTATTATTTCTATTTGTGTAATGGTTTGTTATTTATTTCTCGCTCTGTACTATTTAATAACTGTAATCCTGCTCTGATATTCCGCGTCGGGGCATTACAGATCAACAAAAGTCTATTGGCATTGAAGGAGTGTATCAGGGCACTCGGACAATGATCAAATTCATATCCCATTCAAAGGAAGCAAACTAACAGAGGTCCTGCGAGAATCGTTCATGAGAAATTCCAGAACTGTCATGATTTCTTGCATTTCTCCAAATGCAGGTTCTTGTGAACACACACTGAATACCTTGAGATATGCAGATAGGTATGACTATAACATATTGAACATAGATAATGAGCAATGCTATGGCTCCACACTTTTTGCTCATCCTTTTGCACTTATTACATATGTAACAATTAATCATATGGATTCTGGTAAATATGCCAATTGCCAAAAAGAAAAAGAAAAAGATGTGCTAAGAAGGTGTTTGAAAGGGAGTCATCTGATCAGATGATTGCTCTTATACCCAAGAGTGTAATGTATATGGCTCTACTAGAACTAAACCATACAATCATTACTCTTATACCCAAGAACTCTAAAATATCTAATGACTTCCGACCTATTAGTCTATGCAATACCCTATATAAAGTCGTTGCTAAAATTATTGCCGGTAGAATTAAACACCTCCTAAAGGATCTCATCTCTCGAAATCAAGAGTCTTTGTACCTTGCCACCAAATCACTGATAGTGTAGTGACCGTCTAAGAGCTCATTCATTCTATGCAGTGCCAAACAGAAAAGCTAGGTACCTTCAGCTTGAAACTTGATCTGTCTAAGGCATATGACAAACAGGGATCAAGGTGGAGCAATTACAGATCAGGTGGCAGGCCCCTTGGCCATTAATATTAAAACAAGATGGAAGCTTTAATTCCTGAATAATTCATAAGGGAAGCACTATAGAAGAAGGAAGAATGTGTACTGGGGGGCATCCACCCATCTTGTTCATGATCCACATAAAAAATAATTGGATTCTTGAGCACATTGAAAAATTCTGTTTCTCAAAACATCCGTCTTCACCTGCCTAGAATTCATAGTGACCATTGCCCTATAAGCAGGAGGTCAAACAACTCAGTCTCCCCCCCCCCCCCCCCCCCCACACTTTGAAGTCTCTATCACTAAAGAAATCAATCTTGAGAGGTCCTTGCGGCTGCCGATGAAGGGTCGACCCAACTAGAAAGCTCAAAACACTTTACTGGACGACGAAGAAGGGGACCCCTCTTGAGCAACATCAGGTCCCTGGGCCTCCGCAGGTGGGCGAACCCACACTCGATGCTAGGAAGGAGGGTCGTCTCGGCGCTTGCTCGATGATCATGGGAAAAATGAAATGATTAAAAAGAGAGGATGGAATGAAATTTGGTCAAAAAAAGAGACAAAAGAAATATAAAAAAAATAGAAGAAAGAAAATAAAAATAGAAGAAAGAAAAATAAAAAAAGAAGAAAAGAAAAAGAGAAAATTAATCATGAAAATGAACATGACAAAAGAAAATGCACAAAAAAAAGAATATTTGATTTAAGAAGTCGGGCCTCTCTGCCACGTGTTGGGCTCCCGTACTCAAACTCTTAATCAATCTACTAGGAGCTGCAACTGCGGGATAAGTACCGTAGTGCAGCCTCAGATCGTGAAATGTCGCCACATCTGGGGTCTCCAAAGATATAAAACAAATGTTAATCTTCAAGGAGCTACAACTACGAGATAAATACCGTAGTTCAGTCTCAGTTCGTGGGATTAGTGCCGCGTATGAGTCTCCGAGGATATAAGAATCCACCCTTAAGGAGCTGCAACTACGGGATAAATACCGTAGTCCAGCCTCAGTTCGTGGGATTAGTACCCCGTTCGAAGGTCTCGAGGATATAGAATCCATCTTCAAGGAGTTGCAACTACGAGATAAATACCGTAGTCCAGTCTCAGTTCGTGGGATTAGTGCCATGTCTGAGGTCTCTAAGAATATAATAATCCGTCCCAAAGGAGCAGCAACTACGGAATAAGTGCCGTAGTCCATTCACAGTTTGTGGAATATCTCCCACATCTGGGGTCTCCAGGGATACAAGACAAACCATTCTCTGAGGAGCAGCAACTACAGGACAAATATCGTAGTCCAGCCTCAATTTGTGGTATCAATACTGCATCTGAGGTCTCTAAGGGAATAAACATCCATCTCCGAGGAGCTGCAACTACAAGACAAGCATTGTAGTTCGATCTTAGCCCGTAGGACAATTGCCACGTGAGATCTCCGAGGATTTAAGAGCTAAAATTAGGTTGTCGTGTTCGATGTTTATATAACCAGACTACTTTGCAGGAACCGTGTATTATCACATCCTTTTTTTACGGCAGTCCGGGGGATTCAACATTGAGCTTTGACATTCCATGCCTGAGATCCCCCAAGACAACATGGTGGAGCTACCTTCACAATGGTCGATGGTTCGAGATGGCGTCATTATGCTTCAACGTCAGGAAGATCCAACAACTCATGAAGCTAAATTCGACATTGCCTTGAAGACAGACACCCTCCAGCCTTTAATGTCCAAGAACTCTGAGGGTACACTATTGAATGTATGTTCGCAATGCATATCCTGCGACATTTCTGTACAAAAAAAATGAAATGATAAAACAAAAAAATGATGATCGAAAGGGTTCAAAATAGAGATGCCCGTCGGACCTACTCTAGTTTCACTGCCGAGTAGGGGTAAAAAGGATAAGAAAAACCCGGCCACGATGAAAACCCGAAAGGGCGTCGTGGGCAAAATTGGGAACCCTGCTATGTGAAAACCTGAAAGGGCGCGTAGGCAAAAGCAAGAAGGGGCTGACTCCGGTGAAAACCCGAAAGGGCGCTTGGGTCAGTAATGTGGTAAAAAAAAATGATGAATAAAGTCAAAATGTCAAGATGGCAAGAAGGGGGAGTTCCATCTCTGCTTTTTCAAGAAATCCCATTTTTGCTATACATTCTCTGAATCCAGCTATACACTCTGTGGTCAAAAGAAAAGAACCTCACAACTTAGACAAGCTGTCTCTTGCCACCCATGCCTCACGTCTATATATACTTGCTCCTGCCAAGTAGGACCCTAGGCTTAGATAGCTACTACCCTTTTCAAAACTCCAAATAAAGCCCAGCCTTGACTTCTTGCCTTGGCTAACCCGTAGATGTTACCTTTAGAACCCATGTTGAAGTTAACACATAGGTTTTCCTAGGTTGTCATTTTGCAGTCTGCCCAAATAACCTCACACCATCTACCAACATCATGGTATGATGGGTGGTTGAGTTCTATTCCACTCATAAACTTCTCTTTACAATACTATATATATATATTATATATATATATATAATATACATATATATATAAAACAAAAAAGGCTTAAATAGAGGTGTCTCGCTGGACTTGCCTAGGTTTCCCCTGGACAAGGGTAAAAAGAGCTAGAACCCGGTCATGACGAAAACCCGAAAGGGCGCCATGAGCAAAATTGGGTACCCCGCTACGTAAAAAATGCGTAGGCAAAAGCAAGAGGGGGTCGAGTTGAGTGAAAATCCGAAAGGACGATCAATTCGATAAGGAGATAATAAAATCAAAGACAGATGCCAAAGAAAGACAGATTTCAAGTTTTCAGAAAGGAAATCCCAATAGAAGTTATGCTTGCCAGTCGAAGCTTGTCTTCGTGCCAGTGGGAGCTTATCTACTGGCCAACGAAATTATCTCAATGGCAATCAATACTTATCTTCAGGCCGATTGAAACTGGTCCTCATGCCAGTCGAAGCTTGTCGTCAAGCCAGCCGAAGCTCGTCTCTATACCACCAAAGTTGGTCGACACCTAGAGAAGCGGTGTTGGGACATGATGGTGGTGACAAATGAACTAAATTGCAGGGTCGACGCATGATACATCTGGCTGAATCTGTGACACCCAATGAAGTAGGTGCAGACGAATGATTAAGTCGGTCGAACACCAATGAAAACAAAAGTCAAAAAAGGAAGACAAGGGCTCATTAATCTAGCTATTAGCAAATCGGCATTGATGAGGGCTACAAGATCTCCAAAGCGACAGCCTGATTATCACAACCAGCAATGATGGTGTGCAAGTAGTCTACTTCCCCGTGCAAAGGCCTCAGCACTATTTTGGGCTAAGATTATTGCATTTTCAAGGCAATCGATCGGCAAGACAACTCAGAAGAAAGGAAGCAGCATGGTCACTTACTGAGTCTAGAAGGAGCTACCAGCCCATAAATCAAGCCAGCATGCCCCATCGGCTCATACAACAGGCCAACATAACCTAATGAATGGCTGACCCATGAAGACCACCAACTCACATGGCCTCACCAATTGAAGGAGGCCACTGATTTAGGGCTCTCGTTGATTCAAGGAGACCACCAATTCAAAAGAATCGTATCTTCAAGACATCCCACGGGGTCCAAATCTCAACAATTTGAAGAAGTTGCTGGTTCAGGGCTTCCACTGAAACAAGAAGGTTGTCAGTTTAGTGCTTCCACCAGCTCAAGATCGCCATTGGTTCAGCACTTCCACCAGTTGGAAAAGCCTCCAGTCCAGCAATCCTCACCAATTTAGTGGCTGTTAATTTAGTGAACTCACAAACTTCACAAGATGTTGTCACAGTAGTTCTTATTGACTATCAATCTCAAGATAATGATGTCGATTCCGATGAAGCCATCAGCATGGCGACACGTCAGAAGACCGTGCGCTGGCTATGAGATAATAGATCACTAAACACCACGAGGCAATGGAACAACAAGAGATCGACATCAATGGGACTGAACGACAGTAGAATACAATATGAGTTCAAATGAGGCCATGAAGGGTACACCTACAGACACCGCGCCACTCGTTCCTCGCTTGCACTGTCCGCAGGTGGGGGGCATTTGTCTGCACCCATTTTTCTTTTGTGGCATTTGGGCCACAGATGGGCCGCGGCCCAAGAGGGAACCAGCAGCAGTGGGTTGCAGCAGCAGCAAACAAGGGGGGCACATGAGGTAAATCATGAGAAAAGGAGGGGCTGTTCTGGGGGCAACCCAGCCACCTCAGCCCTCAAAAAAGTGAGCCTTTAAAAACACCACTTTCGGCATGCAAAAGGGACAGATTGCAACCAGCAAAAAAAAAGGGCAGAAGAAGTTTCCAGCGGCGACAGGGGGCTTTTCCTGGCAACAGAAGAAGGCCCTCATGGTGGTCTCCTTGGGGGACTGAGAGAGTTTTTCCTGAAGAAAAGGGAAGGAGTAGAGCGGGTAAGAGGCTTGAGGGAGAAAGAGAGATCAGAGAGGGGAAGGAGCACGGATCCCTACGTTTTTATTTCCTTTCATCTCTTTATGTAAATGGGTGTCCCTTCTTCCCAGGAATTTGTGATATGTTGTGGGAGGGGGGTTTTCCCTGTCTTTAATGGTCTCCTCACCGTCTCTGCTTTGAGTAGAGTTTACCTTTTTTTTAAAGCTTTTCTATGTAATTGTTTAAACAACAGCATGAGAAACGAGATTTGTAAGGTTTCTTTATATTGTGTTTGTCCTACTCTTCCCCCTCTGTTGTTGACAAAGTTCTTTGTTATTGCTTGCTCAGGAGCACAAACCTGAGAATCTGTGACTAGGAGCATGGCGCCCCCTCCTTTGGGTTTCCTTTATATTTGTTTGCCTTGATCGAGCATCTTTTCCTGGGTTCTTTTGTCTCTTTTATTTTGCTCTGCCGCCATTGATCAGCAGACATCCCTTCCATGCATCGGATTGAGCCCCATCTTGTGGTCACTTTGATGTTTGGAGGGTCACACAATGACATGCTCAAGTTCTTTTGCTAGGTCGATTTTGATCTCTCAGCGATGGGTGATTTCTATAGCACCTTTTTGCTATATGCTGCCGGTTTGCTAGTTTGGAGCATGTGAGTATATGTTACAGTAACCCGCCGTTCAATTTGAGCACCTCACTGTTGAGCTCTCATCCTCCATATGATGTGCATCAACTGCGACTCAATTGAGCTCTGTTTTACATATTGAAATCTTACTCAAAATGTTGGTATGTGCCCTACGAATTTCTTCTACAGCGCATTAATTTTGCACAAGAAATTCCCAATTAATCCCCACGCCATTCCCTTCCCTGATAGATGTTGGAGCCTTGAATGGTGGCCCTGCACAATGCCACCGTTCAACATCCTTCTCCACTACATGTGTTTTCCCCCTTCATTTACATCAAGAATCTTGAACGGTGGCTCCTGCCAATGCCACCGTTTTCCCTGCTTTACCAATTGGTGGGCTGCCAGTCTCTCTCTCACCTAAAATCCTGAACGGTGGCCCCTGCCAATGCCACCGTTCACCATTACTTACCCCTTTGTGAACCACCAATTACCTTCTCCCCTGACGGATGTTGAAATATTGAACGGTGGCCCTCATCAACACCACCGTTCAACATTCTTCTCCACTGCCGCTTCCCTCTTCTATCTAAAAATCCTGAACGACAGCCCTATCAATGCCACCGTTCACCCTGCTGCACCCATTGTGAGCCTCTAATTATCACGTCCTAGTAAAAGTCTATTTACTAAAAATGACATATATTAAGTACGGGAATTAACACAAAAGCTTATTTATACACAACTCTCTCTTAGCGGAAGATTTTTACATGATACTCCTCACTATAGTCTAAATGAGGAGCAGATAGAAATATACTGTAACATTAGTACATTCCAACCAACTATAAGAGAAATAAAAGGAGAAAGTAACTATTTGCAGGACGATGGGTAGACCACTCAGCACACATATCTCCCTTAGACTTCATTCCCGACTTGATCACCTGAAAAAGGTAGAAAGAATGAGCTAACTAGCCCAGTAGAATTCAATTCCTTTAAACAAGAAGGACTCAAGTATATAATCACTGGACAAGAATTTGAACATTGCTAACATTGAGTATTGAATGAAGGGACGAATGTGTCCACTGATTAGCACATGTAAAACAATGGAAATGTAGAAGCATAATCACGCATTCAAGATAACACATAAGTTCTGGTTCAGATACCTATTTACACACACATGTATTATATGATGACCAATCAAGCATGAAGTGATGTGTGCCAACATCCACTTGTCCTTATCGTTTCGGCGCGGCCACTAACGAATTCGGGTGCTCTTCCCAGGACTGAACCAGCCCTATTTGCCCAAGCATAATTTCTCATTGAGTCTAAAGACCCACAACTTTGTCATCATAACACACTCACTCTTGTAATGGTTTAGTTGGGGTACACAGGTATTCAGATTGTACATGAACCAAGATTTAAAGATTAATACCAATGATTCCAAAAGGTGGTAGCCATGAAGGAACAAGCAAATTTGGGATATTTAAGAATAATCCATGGCTAAAAGAATGATCCCTCTCATTGGTACTGGTTGTACTGAAGACAAGTTGACACTACTGGATAGACAAGTTACTGCTATGTCAACACAAGTCACTGTGGTGTCAACACAGTTCACTGTGGTGTTGACACAGTTCAGGAGTAGTGTCGACATAGTCCAGGGGTGTGTCGACCTATGTTGTTTTTTCAGCAAGCAGTCAGAACAATCCAGGAGTGGTGTCGACACAGTCTAGGGGTAGTGTCGACACTAGTGTTGTTTCCCAGCAAACAGTCTGAGCAGTTCAGGAGTAGTGTCGACACAGTCCAGGGGTATGTCGACACTAGTGCTATTTCCCAGCAAACAGTCTGAGCAGTTCAGTGTAGTGTCGACACAGTCTAGGGGTAGTGTCGACACTAGTGCTGTTTCCCAGCAAACAGTCTGAGCAGTTCAGGAGTAGTGTCGACACAGTCCAGGGGTAGTGTCGACACTAGTGCTGTTTCCCAGCAACAGTCAGAAAGAAAGAAGAAGAGGAAGAAGAAGAAATTCCTCTACGTGGGTGGTATGAAAAACTTATGAAAGGAAGATTTAAGTATAACCACCCTTCTACAAGATTTTTCCTTGCATCTAACAAGAATTTCTTCCCAAGTATATTTTGCTAAGACATGAGCATTAGATAAAGTATAGACACAATGGACAGAAAGACATATCTATTAATCCTTTCAGAACACAAATCAAGGTGTGGATATAGTATACACTCATACTTGGGGATTCTAACAAAGAAGGAAAGAGAATAGAGAAAATCCTACAATATGGACACTCAATTCCAAGAGTACTTAAGGATTCAAATCTGAAATTGGAAGATAAACACCTTTAGACAGGAACAAACTCACTGCACTAAAGATGTTTGTGACTTCAAAATAAGACTCCAGAACTAAGTGTGGAAGAAGAAGAAAATAGAAGATGGATCCTACATGATAAACACCCAATTTCAGAAGCATTTAAGAGTCAAATCCAAAGTCTAAGAGGATAAACACTTAAACAGGAAGGAGCACACTATTCTAAGATCTTTATGGCTCGAAAACAAGATTCTATAGCATGTATAAAAGACAGGAGTGAGAAAGGAGGGAATGAATCCTACATGACTTGAAGGAGATGGAGTCTTCTTCAGAGAACCCCCAACTATAAGATAGAGACTAGTCCCAGTGCTCAAAGCAACCACCCACCGTTGCTCCTTGAAGCACCCACACACACGCAGTGGAGATAGCAGCTCTTGCAGCAGCAGTAACGGCTTTCTCACAGCACTGATAGCCGCACAACACAACAGCAAAAGAAGTAGCTTCAGCAGTAACACACACACACACAAGCAGGGGTGGAAAGGTGGGTATGATAGCTGTGGGAGGGTTTTTATAAACCCAGCAGGTTCCTCATGCAAAGGACACATCGGCCTTTGAGGTGTCATGTAAAAACCATTTGGTTTTTACCACAACACGTAGCCCATGCAAGTATTCCCATGCTTACACGTTAGTACAAACGTGTTAATTCTTACTTAGGTGTGCTGGCCTCTCTAATGCCTCACACGTGGCATAGCAAATAATCCCCAAAAACCATCCCGTAATTGTCCCCTAAATCAGCTGATTCAATAATCCACATGTAAACAGGTTCAAATGGTGTCCATTTGTCTTGAAATTTTAATCATAAGTTAATGTAATAGTTTTACAAATTATGGTGATTTTTATTTAGTTTTAGAATTTATTTTACACTGGGTGAAAAATCACCCGAAAAATAGTTGGTCGGCTTATCCTTAAAGTCCGTACGCCGAAAAATTCAGACATTTATATTTCTGAGATATCCACATTTTCTGGAAATTAGGTGTTCTCGGATTTTTATTTCGTTGTCATTTTCCGGTGTCGCCCTGTGGAAGTGCGCACCTCTGTGTACGATACTGGGGTAGGTATGTTACCATCAATTAAACTCACATTCTAATATTTCAATTTAATGACCATACTAATGTATAATAACCACACTACTTTATTTTCTTAACAAGTAAAATTTTCGGGGCGTTACACTAATCTCCCTTGTTTATTCCAAGAGTTCTTAACGGTGGCCCCTGCCAATGCCACCGTTCACCCTCCTCCTTAATGATGCACCTTTCCTTCAGCACGTTTGAAACCCTAGCACCCCAAAGTCGCCAATTCGTGGGTGTACTTTATGAAAATGTTAAATCAAAATGGTATTTAATTCTGGAATGATATTTCATCGGTTTTGCCCCAGTTTGCGCTCTCGGCGTATACCGGCCTTCTCGAGTACGACTTGAGAAGCGGTGCCGTGTGCCGTGTTGTTGTTGCCTTGGCATCAACATTGTTGTTGGCAACGTCTCCATCATGGTGGACGGATGTCATGCACCCCCCCCCCCAAAGTGCAAACTAAGGGGAGGTGCTGCTGGATTTTTTCGTGATGATTTCCGAATGAGTTTGTGCCAACATAATCACCGGGCAGTGTTGCGATCCGGCACCATTGGCAAATATTATGTCGTCATTGTTTGACGAACATTGTCCCATGGACGTCACCTCGGGTTTATGGGTGGACGCCCCCAGGTACCACCCTGACATGCGGTGGGCAAGAGTGGTTACCGTCAAATCAGATTTTATCATACCGGATTTCTGCCGTTTCAACTTTATTTCTTCAGCCATGATTTTTAATAGCTTGTGTCATATCTGTGTATTTATGTTAACGAGATAAGCATCCACTGGTGCGTCATACGTCACCCGATCAATGTGTCCGATGCAGGAAAAATACAAATGAGGCAAATGACAAAAATCATGACAGAAATAACAAATGCACAATAATCGTAATAATTGAATGGGACCCCCAACATGAAAAAAGAAATGTGTTATTAGACATTAATACAACATAAGAAAGCAGCAATAATAACAATAAAAAAAAGGGAATGCTGACATCAAAATAAATAATAAATAGAGGAAAAGAAAAATTGGATGGCAAAAAGAATTATTCAAAATATCAGATGAGTTATTAGTGGAACAATAAAAAGAAAGAAAAATAGGAACTGCCAAACAGTGGCCACCGTTCAACTTTCCATGCACACAAACTTCTTTCATGGCCACTGTCCAGCCCCCTCTCTGTGCATACATGCCTCCACCAAGGCCGCCGCTTAGCTCACAAAAGGCCACCGTTCAGCTTCATCGGCGCACTCAACACCCCCCGCCGTTTAGCAGGCCGACCCCTGCCGTTCAGGTCTCAAACCCAAACGCTAGTACGCATGTCTACAGGAACCCCCGCCGTTCAGCACCCCCACATGCCGTGCAAGCCCCTGCCGTTTCAAGCCTCAGCCGCCATGCACATATCTACCTCTTTTAAAAATTTAACATACAAACCCACACTGTCCATGCGCCCCTGCATACATAGAATCCTATTGTTTAAGCCACATACACCCACATGTGCTTCCAGCGCTCCACTCTCATTTAAATAAAAAAATAAGCAGAAAAGGGAACGAGATTAACGAAATGATGAGTACTAATCAAAAAAAGGGACAAACACAAATTTATATAAATCAATCATCTAAAAAATAAATCTAATTGCCACAACTTCAACCAGTCAAAAGAAACGCAACATGATAACCTCATATCAAAACTAAAAGAAAATTTAAATCAAATAACAAATAAAACATGAATAATTCTAAATTAATATCACAAAAATACTATGCGACAAAGTAATAACTTCAAATGAACCCAAAGTTAAAATCAAATCACATAGATATCTTGAACAAAGGAGGTCAATCAAATAATTCCGGGTTAAGCTTCCTAACTTGGAACAAAAATTTAAATCAAGTTTCAAACTCAATAAATTAAAGACAAATTTAAATAAAAAAAATCTGAATCAATAAAACTCTATATCAAATCAAAATTAATTTTTTTTTAATTAAATCAAATCAAAGGACAATAAATGAAAAGACAATCTAATAAAAGATCAACAATAAAAAAAAATATAAAAAATTAAAAAAAATCAATCAATAATGTTGAAACTACACCGCTACAAAACAAGCATGGTCCGACAGTTTAACTTGTCGGCGGTACTATTGTGCGCTGGCGGTCCACCGTCGACGCTCATCTCCGCGACGGTGGAACCGCCATCTCCTTTCCGTAGACAATTTCTTCCGTCGCCCATGAAATTGCCGACAAAAATAGCCATCGGTTATAGCAAACCGCCGGCCATCTTCTGTTTTAAATTTTTGGTTAAACCCATTAGCGCCGACAATTGGGACCGTCGGCTTCCTGACTAAAATTTCAACACAATTTTATAGGTGCCATCATGTGTATACATTGCGCATTCTAAACATAAAATTTTAACCTGGCCATCGATTACACATTTCACAATAATTTTAAAACCTTTTTTTTGGGGGTGCAATAATTTTTAAACCTGGCCATCATTACACATTCCACAATAATTTTTAAGCCTGGAAGCATTAGTCAATAACGTGCCAGCTATGACATTTTCTAAACCTGTAAGGGCACTTGCATTACATGCAAAAAATACTTAACGTGCCAGCTTCTAACCTGCAGCAATGGCACTTGCATTAACATGCAAAAAGCTCAATACCTGCAATGCACTGTATTAACATGCAAAAAAATAACTTGAAATAACCTGCCCAGCATCTTCTCCATTTCTTTTGACATATATATTCCACAATACAAGAATTAAATTTTCATGACATCACATTTTATACTCCAAGAATACTTGGTTTCAATAGCAGAGGTATATTGCATTAATCAAGTCGATATATAGGAAATTTAATCAATACTAATCAAGGTAACTTCAACTTAATACATACAATTTTTTATAGCAATGAAGTCTACATAGTTACAAGGCATTCAACATCCAAAAATAAATTGCATTTCCGATCAACATGAGAGCTGAGAGGAGACGTTTCCCCATGTGATGTGCTGCCTCCAACCTACAAGAACATCAAGTACAAAGAAGATTTTTAACAATTTACATAGCACAAAAAATAAGGTCAATGGAGGACAAAATATCTCTTAGAAATATGCAACAAGAACATGAAAGGCACCGCTGCACCAAGCTCTTACTCGAGAAAAAAATAGAGTCCAAATATGAAAACTAGATCAAAGAAGAAAAATCCATGTTTAGTTTCTTTTTTCTGAGTGGAAAAGATGAGAGCAATAAGATCTTTTTCTGCATATGGCTGCAGCAACCACCAATGGTTGCAGCTGCAATCCAGCACTGCCACAAATGGTGGAAACCTGCCAGTGGATGTCAGTAAGGATGCAAAGCTGCCAAAGGAGATTGCCAGACTGCCAGAGGCTGCATAACCATGGACAAAGTAGGACAGCATAAGGGAATGTAGTTGGACAAATGGAACTTGGGAAGGAGCAAAACAATCATCAAGTGGCCATTCAAGTGCAACCTGCTATCCTAGTTTGGGCCTTCCAATATAATCGAGTAAGTCAAATAACTTTGAGAACCAGTGAGAGCCACTCTGCTTGTTTAATTGAGCAGGGTCCACAATAATGCTATCATGCATTTTCCCTGGTGTTGAGGTATGTCAAAGACACATGCCACAGGAGACTGGTTGGAGACAGCAACCCATCCACCTATTGATCAAATCAAGTGAAGGAATGGATCCTAGATTTCGTGAGATACTACATGCATAGTTTCAGATCTAGTGAACTTGAATATCATAGTAAATTTGTGTTATTGATAGATTAAGAACAGAAAAAAATACATAGAGATTTTTCAGATTTATGAAAATATATGAGAGCAATGTACAAATAAAAGTTTACCGAGCCATTAGAAAAGTGCATGGATAATAGTGCTTCCATCCTCTCCAATCGTGCTTTCATCTCTTGTTGTTTCTTCCTGCATATCTCTCTCTCTTCCTTTCATAACCTCTAGTTCTTCCATTTGTCGTACTTTCATTTCTTTCTCTTGCATATGCATGGCTTCTATCTCTGCCCTTGCATTTTGAAGTTCAAGTTGAACTGGTGGAACTTTCATTTGAAGCAACACCTCCATTTACTCCAACGCATAGCTCTAGACCACCCCAAACACGGCCTCTCTCATACCCCCATGATGCCCATTGTAGACTGCATCTAAGATAGGAGATAATATACATGGATCTGAACTATTTGTGATGTCTCTTTCAGCACCGTCGCTATAATTTTCTCCTATATAATAAAGAAATGAGTTAGCAAAATGATTTGAAGACAGTCGTAAGTATGAATTAATAGTATACCTACACACTATCAGGAGTGTATTCATCTGGATACTCTCCATTTTTTGTTTGGTGAGCCTTGAGATATGCCCCGAGTGTTGTATTCATCTCCCAAATTTTCACGCTGAATTAAACATAGTAAACAATTCTGGAGGTATGTATGCATTTTGCTTAAATATCATTATGGCTTACCTCATCATGATTATGACGAGCTATGGACTTTGCTCCAAGAGTATGTG
The DNA here is from genome assembly GCA_014218235.1 of Colocasia esculenta. Lineage (NCBI taxonomy): Eukaryota > Viridiplantae > Streptophyta > Magnoliopsida > Alismatales > Araceae > Colocasia > Colocasia esculenta. Next base: position 135,450,432 of record CM024761.1, read on the forward strand.
TTGGCCGATCTTCCCCAACGATTCCTCTTGTTTTTCTTTTGCCTCTAAAACTTTGTCTTCCTTATCCCAATACTTCAAAAGTAACTCCCAATTTGTTTGAGTTATTCTTTTATCTGGAGCCTTCATGAGCACTTCATCAGAAACCCCTTCATGTAGTAGTGAGTCTTTAACCAAAAATGCCAATCTCTTAATTTTTTTTTCAATGATTCATTGCAGAAGTGAGTGACAATTATCATATTTGCTTGCATCCCCTCAAGATCAACAAGTCATAATCTCGCTGAAAAAAATAAGACAATGTTATTTGTATAAAAAAATTTATGATTCTACAAATTAAAAAAAATGTTACCATTATGTCTTTCATAACATCAGTAAAGCTTTCAAGAGATTGATCCTTCCCATTGCTTATGAGGAGGGAGTATCCCTCATCCGTGCATATAGTCCAAGAACTATTGCAAGTTTGGAGGCAGCCTGTCCAACTGTTGCCCATCAATGATTAAACACTTCCACTTCTTCCCTTTGGGAGGAGTAACTGCTGTCTCTTGGGTTGGCCTCTATTCTTCCTCATAGTATTAGAAGGAAATGTTTTTCTACAGTGTTAGAGTCACTCTCATTGATCTCTTCATAATGTGCCTCTAATACTTCATGAGATAATGAACTTCACGATCAGCTTCTCTACTAGAAGGTCTTGGAGTGAACTCCAATAATGCCTCAGCTCTATTAATAGCCTCTAATGCCTCATCTGACATACGATCTTGACATATTGCATCCCTATTATGATTTGCTGGAGAGGATTGATTCCTGGGCCACACCTTTCGTTGCCTTGAGTATCTAAAAAGAAAGAAACTCACACATGGTAAATAAAATAATAAAAGGTTATGGCAGACTTGCCCATCAAATACAAAAGACATTTAAGAAAATAATCAGCAAAGATGTGTCTATATCATAACTTACTTCCTTGAGAGGTAAGACTACTAGGTCCTCCTCTCCTCTACATGTATTTGTTGTCCATCAATTGGATAGAAAAATATTTTTTCTCTATTCCCACGTAATCCATCTGGACTCCACTTTGTCAGCACCTAGGAAAAAGAATTGCACATATGTATCTATGGGTGCATTTCATATCTCAATTTATAGACAATATAAAAAACATATACCTGAAGGGGTATTCAATGAAAGCCGATTGTGAAAGGTAGATCTAGTAAGAATTGAAGTTCATGTTTTGACTTTTCAAAGCATTTTCTTGACCACCTATATTCACAAAATATTGAAAGATTAGGTATAAGATGAGCAATTGACAACCCATATAATTTGGGATGTTTTTATTATTCAAAAAAAATCAGCAATTTATTGATGCATTTCAAATCTCAATTTATGAACATATAAAAAAACATATACTGAAGTGGACTTCTATAATTCTTCTGCTCTATTGGATATCTAGATGTTCAACCTGCATTACAGCGGACACTGTTTCTCATCTTCTTTTGGAGGCATTTTACTGCTGCATCAATGTGAACATTAAAACTTTATAATCACAACATATTTAAGGAGAGCATACTAAAAATTGGATCACAAAAGATACCTATATGGACTTTTGTTTTTCTTTTCTACGTGCCTCATGCATTTCTTTCTTGTTTATTGGAGTGCCTGGTCCAAGTTCTCTCCTCACCCAAGAAACATTACTATCACTATTTAATAAGGCTTCATTCAAATTGTTGGTTCTATGTTCTTATTATCACCTCATCATCAATTTCACTAACTCACCAATTGGCACCTCATAAGTATCTCTGGCTTCCATCGACAAACACACTCCAACCCATTTTCAAAGGATCTTTAGAGTAAAAGACTTTTGTGCTTGTGATGGAAAAATAAAATGCTCATCCCCTCAAAACTTGTCAGCATGGTATTTATGGAAGTAAACTATACTCATCAACCATAATTCCATTCGCTCCTTCATGTCATACCAAATACATCTAAAAAATATGTAGGGTGTAAATTCCCAAAGTGGACTTCTATAATATTTTCCAGAACACCATAAAAAATATTATCGTCATCACCAATAGTTGCAATGCCACTGTTTTGAGTAATACGTGATCTATCTGTAGAATGAGTTTCAATTTGTATCCGTTGATGAAAAACCCTTGATATGATATGATGCCGTACTTAGACCTCGAGCAAGACACATAATTTCCTCAGGCACATCCATTTGCCCTCGTAGGGTCAATCTAAAAAGAGAATACATACAAATAAAAAATAATATTAACTTCATTTTGATATGATTAGCTAAACAATAAATATAATAAAGGACTTACATAATCCTAAACCATCCAACGAATTTGTTATGTTGTTCTAGTTGAACCTGATCATCATCCCATTAGGATGTTGGCATTTACCCAGTTTTTGTATCCTACAAACAAATTAGTGACGATATTCATCAATTATAAGAAATATAAAAGATAACAATGTAAACGAAGTATAAAAAAACTTACAATAGATAAGGTTCATCGATGGTGTATTAAACAAGATAAATTGATGTGCTTGATAAGCATCCTCAGCAGTCATTGAACTTGTAGACCCTGCTCCAATTGGGCCTTCTTCATATCATACTGGCCTGTTCAACTAGTCTCCACATTATCCAAATAACGGGCACAAAAATTGTTACTTCTTCCATAAGATACCCTTCAGCAATAGAACCTCTGGTTTACTTCTATTCCGTATGTAATTCTTAAGTGTTATAGATATCTCTCAATTGGATACATCCATCGATTGTACAGGTCCAGCAAGTTTAGATTCTGTTGCAAGATGGATTGTCAAATGAATCATCACGGCAAAAAAATGCAGGGGTAAGATCCTCTCCATTGGCATAGAATTATAGGAATTGATTGCTCAAGCTTCTCTATTTTTTCTGAACGTCAATCACTTTTCCAACACATTCTCTAAGAAAGTGCAATATCATTCAAGACAAGGCCAACAACTTCGGAAGTGTAGTTCTTATAGCCAAAGGTAAAAGTTGTTGCATTAAAATGGACATCATGGCTCTTCATTTCTACCATTTTTCGCTCTTGAACTTGAACCCGTTGCGAGATATTTGAAGAAAAGCCATCTGGTAATTTCATTCTTTCAACACTGTAAGGAATCTTTCCTTTCATCATTACTCATATTGTAAGATGCATGAGGTAAATAAATTCCTTGCATTCTTTGAAGGTCTTGGATGCAATGGTTCCTTATTTCCAATTTCTCAAGTTAAGACGTGCTTTGATGTTATCTTGCTTTTCCCATCTTTCGAAAAGCGTATTCAGATATTGTCACATACATTCTTCTCGACATGCATGACATCAAGATTCTGACGCACCAATAATGTCTCCATATGGTAATCAAAAAATATGCTCTTTTTCTTCCAACCTTCTGGTAGCTTTTGCACTTGTTTTTTAACAGTTTTGAGTGGCATTTTCAGAAGACTTACCAAAAATGAATTATTGTACCCTTCCCATATCTTCAATATCCTCACCAGATAGTGGGATAGGTGCCTCCCGTTCTCTACATTTCCATTGAAGGTTTTCCTCATCATTTCTCCATGGATGATTAAGTGGCAAAAAACGACGGTGCCTCATATACACACATTATGACTAAAGGGAGATAAAAGAACCATGATGATAGACATGTAGGACATGCCTGTACCCTTTTGTGCTCCAACCTGATAGCATACCATATGCGGAAAGTCATTTATTGTCCACAAAATAGCAGCACGCATTTGAAAGTTTCATTTCTATCAACATCATATTTCTCAACACCATGTTCCCACAAGATCTTTAACTCATCAATTAATGGCTGTAGATACATCTATATCATTACCAGGAGATTTAGGCCCATCAATGAGAAGAGACATCATAAAAATGATTGTTTCATTGCCACCAGGTGGTAGGTTATAAACAACTATGATAATAGGCCATGTACTTCGGCGCTTCCTGATAATATCTTAAATTGACTGAAACCATCAGATGCAAGTCCAAGCCTAACATTACGAGGTCTCTTCACTAAATGACAAATGTCTTATCAAAATCTTTCCAAGCTACAGAAATCTCTAGGGTGAGACAATCTTCCATCTTCATCTCTTGGAGCATTGTGATGCCATTTCATAAGACTTGCTGTTTTACTTGACATAAATATCTTTGAAGTCTTGGTATTAAAAGGAAAAGACGAAGTACTTTTACAAGTACATTCTTTTTTCCTTCATCAGTACCTCCTTTCTCTGCTTCATCTTGAAGCATTACACTTTGGACATTTATTTAGATTCTCCAATTCATTCCGAAATAACACACAATCATTTTGACATGCATGAATCTTCTTACAGTCTAACCCTAATTCCAGACATCATCCGCCTACATTGATACCAATTACTTGAATGTATTCTCATCCGGTAATACATCCTTAAAAAGTGCAAGTACAGCCAAGATGATTTGTTGCTCCATTTATGTAAACATTTGATCTGGAATAAATGCACTATGAAAGATAGCCTCGAGTACTTACAACCCGTAAAGTGCTTCTTAGCTTCCTCCAAAAGTTCTTCAAACTTTTCAACCCTCTTATTTTGGTCACCCCCTTGCACATCATCACTGATAGGCTGCCACATAAAGGCATCATTCAACATTTCTGTCATGTTTTCTCCTGAATCAATAGTTACATCAGTTTTCTCTGCACACCTCCTACAGGTTCTCCATGAAATGCCATGTAGTGTATCTTGGAGTAAATCCTTCTCTAACAATATGAAAGTGGACAGGGTCCTCCTCTTCATTAAATTTATTTCCACACTTGCACATGGACATTTCATAGTCCCTTCATTTTAATACTTTTTTTTGCAAACTCCATAAAGTATTGGACTCCAGTTAAAAATTAGAGTTGACTCGTTCATGCTTGGTTTGATACAAGTATATCCAGCTCCTATCGATCATAAAATTTTGTTCCATCCTTCAAATACAAAAAGACAAAAAAAATATTTTAAACAAAAGAAAGTGATTAAAATAAAATATATATAAGGAGTAAATGAACGGAAATTGACTTTATAGAAATACAATCTCAATATATATTATCACTTCTAAAATAAAATGATTTTGTTCCACATCAGAGCATGTCTATTACTTTTTTCTTTTTTTTTGAATTGGGTAGTACCACAAGTATACTAATATAGAGAGAGAGAATATACAAGTATAAGAAATATAAAAGTCACTCTAAAACCCTCACAGATTTATCCCATCCCCTATACAACCAAGCACTAAGAGGGTAAGCACCCTCGCACAACTAAAAACATAAAACTCAGGAGGAAAGAAAATTTAACAAATCAAAGAGAGAAATAAGAGGAGTTTTGTACCCCACAACTTAACAGAGACAGAACATGTCCATTTTCAGGGCTGCATTAGATTATTATTTAATGGATAATAAATTACTTTTAATATAATTAGAAACATGCCTAATCAATCCTGAAACATACACGTTTGCATTATGCCTCACTATTTCCAATCTAGTTCACCTATTCTGTGTTGAAAGGATTAGTGCATTTTTTTTCTGTATATGTATGCACATTGAGGGTTTTACGATGTTAACGGATTTGAGATTAATAAATTCTGCCCCAAAAGACAGACCCACATTTTGTCTTTTGATATTCTAAGTTTTCAGAAACTGACAAGGATTATTTTTCTCGGCGAACATGCAAAAGAAGTCAATATATCAAAGTATATGGCATGAATAGATGCATCTACACAATGTCATCACCCAAAAAAATTTAAAATTGAACATTATAAATACGAAGTTCCTATAATATTTGCTAGAAATATGTATGGAGTGACACTTCTACGTATGCCCTTTTTTTATTATTAAAAGTGATCCTTATACCGAGTAAATCTAACACCACTTAAATAAGGCATAGATGTCGACAGAAAATTTGATGACTACGAAAACAGACAATCTGCATATATAAAGAATTTATATATATCATTGTGATGTGCTCGTCTTAGAAGTATGAAGTTCCTATAATTATGGCTGAAAGGATGTATGCAAGGAGGTACATGCTTCTTTGCCTTAATCCTTCTTCTACAGTGGGTTAAAAAACCCTGCAAGGAGGAGCATTCCTCCCTGAAGGAACGATGGAATTATCTTCATTCATCCATCAAAATCTTTGCATTTATTGTAATCAAACAGCTTCAGTCTGGTGAGTGCAAATGACCCAGTGCCGCGCTGGTTCTGTCAACATTGCTGGTCTTCTTTATTCCCCTCTCAGACCTTTGAATTGGCTAATGAAATGATGCAATTGGATATGTACATATATAGATTGCCTATGTATTTATATAGAGGGTTGTGGTGTTACTTTAGCTGTTAACTCACCTTGGAAACCAGCTCTTGCATATAATAATGTGTGATAGAATTCCTGTCCATTGTGCTGATATCTGAACTATTCCCATTAATCTATTTCTCCTAAATGTTGCTTAATTTCTGGCGTTCAATATTCTCTGTATAATCTTACTAGATGATGTAGTATGTAATGCTATGTAGCTACATGATTGTACAATAAATGCAAAGATTTTGAATGGATGAACAGATAATTCCATTGTTCCTTCAGGGAGGAATGCTCCTCCTTGCAGGGATTTTTCACCACTGTAGAAGAAGGATTAAGGCAAAAAGCAACTTGCATAAATATAGTGGATATATCTTCATCTCTTTATAAGAGAAAGTTATATTATATATATAATATGAAGGAAGTAGAAGGCAAGGAGAGGAGCGATGGAACCTGTCAAAGGGAGTCACCCTTGCTGTTCATACACTCACTGCTGCCAACTTATGACGTCCGTGAAAGGTCCAGGATCGGTCAACACCAATGAACAAACGAAGGAAGTAGCGCCGGGGTTGATCTGTAGAGACCACCGAGAGGCAAAAAATAGAAATTGAGGTCAAGAGGAGCAAGGGAAGATTCGAAGAGAGCATGGGTGGTGAAGTCAAAAACCTGTTGCAATCGACCCAATAGAAATGTGCACAGTTGAGACTCCTCCTCCACTAACAAGCACGCAGAGTCCTTATTGCAATCAACCCAATGTGCTCGTCGGATGAGGGACCACGAATACGACGATCGCCGATGAAGACGAACTTGCCGTCTCTACTCAGCTGTTGGCGAACTACATCTCTCCGAGAAGCGATGTCGCTGCTTTGATCTGGGGTACTGCAGGAGGGGGTTTTGAGAGGGGAAATATGGAAATTTAGGCATCCGCGCACGGAAGATTTCACGGAGCCGGAGAAATTGCGGGGGCCGGAGGAGCACTGCCGCTGCTTTGATCTGGTTGTCCCTGCAAAAGGCGATTTTGAGAAAGGCTGGGAAAATATGGAAGATCTCAAGCGACCGGAAAATTTCGCAGCGCGGGAGAAATTGGGGGATGAGGGTTACGCGGGAGTTTCCCTTTTTACGGCGGGTTTAGGGCTGGAACCGACGACTTTATTGGAGTTTTGGGGGGCCTAATATTGCGACGGTCCAAACCGACTACTGTTGGTTCGACCGCCGACGGTTCAAATAAATCGTGTCGGCCATGCTCTCTGTGCATACATGCCTACACCAAGGCCGCCGCTTAGCTCACAAAGAGCCACCGTTCAGCTTCATCGGCGCACTCAACACCCCCCGCCGTTTAGCAAGCCGACCCCTGCCGTTCAGGTCTCAAACCCAAACGCCAGTAAGCATGTCTACAGGAACCCCCGCCGTTCAGCACCCCACATGCCATGCAAGCCCCTGCCGTTTCAAGCCTCAGCCGCCATGCACATATCTACCTCTTTTAAAAATTTAAACATACAAACCCACACTGTACATGCGCCCCTGCATACATAGAATCCTATTGTTTAAAGCCACATACACCCACATGTGCTTCCAGCACTCCACTCTCATTTAAATAAAAAAAATAAGCAGAAAAAAGGGAAACGAGATTAACGAAATGATGAGTAATAAATCAAAAAAAGGGACAAACAATAATTTATATAAATAAATCAAATCATCTAAAAAAATAAATCTAATTGCCACAACTTCAACCAAGTTCAAAAGAAACGCAACATGATAACCTCATATCAAAAATAAAAGAAAATTTCAAATCAAATAACAAAATAAAACATGAATAATTCTAAATCAAATATCACAAAAAAATACTATGCGACAAAAGTAATAACTTCAAAATGAACCCAAAGTTAAAATCAAATCAAATAAGATAATCTTGAACAAAGGAGGTCAAATCAAATAATTCCAGGTTAAGCTCCTAACTTGGAACAAAAATTTAAATCAAAGTTTCAAACTCAAATAAATTAAAAGAAACAAATTTAAATGAAAATAAATCTGAAGTCAAATAAAACCCTATATCAAATCAAACAATTAAAAAAATTTTTAATTAAATCAAATCAAAAGGGCAATAAATGAAAAAGACAATCCAATAAAAGATCAAACATAATAAAAAGAATGCAAAAGATCAAAAGAAAACAAATCAAATCAATAATGTTGAAACTAATTCAACCCCTTTTAATAAATCTAAAAAAAAACAGCAAAAAAAATGTGTCGAGTGTTATATTCTGGTCGTCTCGCGTTAGGCGCAACTAGATTTACATTTCCGCACATACCTTTTATCGGATGTTTCCGCTTAAGGTTACGAGACTCTTTATTCTGGCGATTAATCAAGGGTGGTTTTCCCTCTTAGAGGGATGTAATTAACATCGTTGCGCTTAGGCAACGGCGGGATCTTGGTCCCGACCCGATCTCCACTTTCATTTGACGAAGTCAAATGGCGCACGAATAGACCCAAAGTCCTCCGACTCTCGGAGGCAGAATATGTTGTCGCTTCGGTGACTGACACGTCTGCGCTATGCGATTGTGAGTTCATCTCTTGTCATTATCGCTCAAGCAGCATCCGATAGGACTTGAATTCGCAATATGCATTCATGCACATGAGAACATGATAAATAATTTTTAAATTTTAAATAATTTTGTGATGGATCCAAAAATCCATTTCCACAGGCGATGATTCCAACTATATATGTTCCGTCAGAAGATCAACGATGGATCTACCTTAAGAAGGGGTGAGCACCATGACGGACGTCTTCTTTTTTGATCCGTCTTCATTAGTTGTCAGTACTATTTTTTTTTGGGTAACGAGGAAACTCCGCCCTGTGTGATTTTGTGGGTTCAGGGATTGGTGTTCGTGAACTCTAAAGTCAGGACTTGAGAGTTCCTACTTTCCGTGTATCCGTATTACTCTTACCTCACTTGACCGGATCAGTTGTCAGTACTAGAGCCTATATATGAACCACTGAGCCAACATTTATGTATATATTAAACATTCGAACTTGTTTTACATATGGTGTGACATTGATTCAGGGATCATATGCATCCACGACGATAGTAATTAACGACACACGTACGTACGCGGGAAAAGAATTGCACTCTGTAAATTTCAACTTTTAATTAGATAAGACTGCATGCAGTTTTTCAATTCTAACCTAATCATATATAATTTTTCTTGAAACTAAGGAAAGATGAATACGATCGACATTTATGTATATTAACTGACGCATAACTAAGGTCAATAACTTGAAACGTCACGCCCCCACCGAGATAGGGGCATCAACCCTCCTTCAGCATCGCAGTCTCTTCCTCTACACGTTTACAAGAAGATCACCAACATTGCTCACCTGAGGACAAGTGAGCGCCGCATGATCGCCATGGTCCCAAAACAGCATATATATATGCATGCCTGGCCCTCCACGATAGTCATGTATACTTGATGTCATATTAGGACAACGAATGGCATGCACAAGGACCTAGCTAGCTAGCTAGAGTGACGTCTAAGGAAAAGGACATAACGTCGTCATCATCAGAGTCTTATCTTATTATTTAGGGTCGACTACGTAAATTTTTTTCCGTCAAAATTTTTTATCAAATATTATAATTATATTTAAACTCAAGAAGAAAAAAGGGCATAACGTATTGACCAATATTGGGCATATCATTAGGTCAATTAATTTCAGTTGTCTTACCTAATATTGCAGGGTACGCCTCAAATTAACATGATGTCTTAATGACGTCAAAAGTTGTCGGTTTACTGTTAGGAAGTCTTAGTAATAGACCTCCATGAATGGCCTGTTTTGTTTTGAAATGGAATATTTATATTTTAGGAAGGCAAGAACAACACGTACGATAAGTTGCACGCATTTTCTTATCATGACAATAAGCTAGCTAGTTCAAAAGACGACGACTGACTTTTGTCATAAGGCTGCAGGAAGCCCAACTAAAACCAAAGTAGAACACAAGTGAGGACACTAGCTAACACACATCAAACCCAGAGCATTCTAATAACGTGATCAAGGTGCATTTGCGAAAAATGTTTGATGATGTCGTTGCCTAATAGCTAGCTTGCACAATCAAATAAGTATTGTCCAACGTAATAGATAATAGATTACCTGAATTGGCAAATTCTTGGTAGCAAATATTAGTTTAGTCATATAGAGGGTTGACGATACTTGTGGAGGGTTGACGTCAAGTAGACAACTGAATAGAAAGTTCTCATATCCTTGGATCTTTTCATAGATCCCGTTGATCTTGATTGATTTGTTAGGGCTTATGACAAGACAACAACTTAGTTAAGGAGCTTATTAAACCATGTCCATGTCAGTATTTGGTCTTATTGTTGTTCTCTAGCTAATTTTATTGTGCATGGCTACATGAAATTATATTGCCAGGGCCTGATAGCTTCTTAGTTGCTTTGTCAAAGGAAGATGCGTTTACCGTTAAAACAATATTTTAGCACCAAAAAAACACTTTTTCATCAAAGTAATGCTGGTAATCAAAATGCTTGTTGTTGACTAAAGGTTGCTTCTAGTCTAATGATCCAAAACATTGAACGTATAATCTAATAAAATGATATGTGAGTGGCGTACAAGCTGGTTGACTCGAATAGATAAACTAGATGTCAAACATATATTTAGTTGAAATAAATTTATTAGTTATAGATTAGATTTGGTATGATTATTATTGATAATAATAGAAGAGTATTGACATAAAAAATACATAACATTATAAGAAACATAACATCTATCTATCTTAAGTTGAAGAACAAATGAAAACACAATTTGATGTATGAATTTGAAATTGGAATACAGATCGTCTAATTAAATTCCACGTAACAAAATAAAGCAAAGTCTCCAATCTTTCAAGTGATAACTTGAGATAAGCTCACTGGGTGATCATTGTGTGTACTGTATGAAACTTTCTCTCCATTGTGGTAAGTACATAATTTATAATTGTTCATAAACACATGTTAAATTTATTAATGATATAAAAGTTGTAGTTATGGCTACATTATTATTCATGGAAGTATATTTTTATAATATAAAATTATAATAAATATGTTATAACAATTGTACATTATTATGAACGAAACGACAATGTAAGATGGAAAATCCAACCATCATTCTTCCATTATTGTTGCTAGAGTAAGTCATAGGTTAGCCAACATTTTGTAATCCATGGCCCCAAAAAGTGAAAAATAGTTGCTCATTTCTTGCAACATTTTGTGATCGTAATAAAGAAATGGTGGATAGAGTTGTGCTAATATATATATAGATAGAGTTAAGAAGGTGTTCTAATAATATATAGAGGCTTAGCTATTGTACGATTATACTATAAATTTCCAACTTCATGACTGTGCAAATGTAGTGATTAAAACATATAAATAATAAATCCAATAAAACATAAGAAATATGATTTAAATTACTTTTTGATAACATTGGTAATCTTTGAAGTTTTTCAAGATTTAAAAGACAAATCTATTCATTCCAAATAAAATGTATCTTCAATGAATAGTACTTACTATTCATTAATGTTGCACCACAGTGCTACAGTACTATTTTTATCAAAACTTTTTTAAAATTAGTTTATTATATTTAAAAAAATACTATAAATCAAAACAATTAATTTTACACGATCTGATCTTTCAACAAAAAATAAAACTAAGAAAAAATAAGCTACATCTTCAAATCTTCAATAAATAGTACTTACTATTTATTACTGTTGCGCTACACTACAGTAATTTCTATCGAAACTTATAATTTTTTTATATTTTTAAAAATACTATAAATCAAAACAATTAACTTTACATGATCTGATCTTTCAACAAAAAAAACTAAGAAAAAAAAACTACATCTTCAATGAATAGTACTGTTAGCGCTACAGTGCGCTACAGTGCGCTACAGTAACTTCAGTGAAACATTTTTCTCCGTTTTGAGGTAACACGATGACACCATTGGATGTCATGGACGATAAATTTTCAGATTGAATAGTTTGTGGGCGTTAGTTTGAAAATTTATATTTCTCCATCAAAAGTAAGTATCTTTCGATCCACTGGTTTCCGTAGACGAAAGAATGCACACGAAGAGAGAGAGAGAGAGAGAAGTCGGCAGCAACGGAGTCGGAGGAGACGACGCCTAGTGCATGCACATGGAGACGACGCCTATTGCATGCAGACAACTTCTGCATTAGGAGGGTCGCCCTCAGGTGCCTGCGGTGTGAGGAGCAGTGGCCTGGAGGCTGAGACGTTGGCTGAGGAGGCATGTGCATGGACGGGATGTCTCACCGACGCCAGCGTGTGGACGGGGCGGGCCACGGTGGCAGGATGTTGCTGTCCGGGTGCGGAGGGCTGACATGGTGGCCGCATGACTCACTGCTCACCGGCAGGATGGCTCACCGACGCCTGCGTGTGGACAGGGCCGTCGACGGCGGTAAGAATGGGGCGAAGCACGTGGGGGAGACAAAGAGAGAGAGAGAGGGAAGAAGAAGAAGAAGAAGAAAAAGAAGAGTGAGAGACGAAACTTACTGATATATGCGACGATGGCGTGCGAGGCTGAAACGGACGCAAACAACTGCAACATCTTCTATAGTTCCTTTCCTATGCAAGTAGCAGCAGCGGCGGAGAGGCGTAGGGGACGTCTTCTTTGGTTCAGGTTCCTTTGCAAGCGCAGCGGCAGAGAGGTGCAATCAGCAGCGGCGGAAAGGCGTAGGGGTCATCTTCTTTCGATTTTTGGGCAAGCAGCAGTGGCGGAGAGGCACAAGGAGTGGGTGCATCCCATGTCGAGCGGGTTCGTGACATTGTTGCCAAGTTGCATTTTCGGATGACCGACGTTGTCCATCTAGTTGGCTGTGGTCATTATGGCCGAGTAAATCGAGGCGGGGCTCCAGTCGGGGTGGAGCGTCCAAAGCATGGCGGCCACGGCAGCGCCATGCGAGCAGGCCACCAATGTCCCGGACGCAATGTTGAAACTTGAAAGGGAAGAACCCACGTAGGGGAGGAGCAAAGACTCATGGGTCAGGCATTCCGGGCAGAAATGGAGGCGGTCGGTGGGCCGGTGGCGACAGTATACACCATGGTGGCCGTGATGATGAAGTCCAACACGACCAACAGCACCTTCAACATTGCGATCTTTGTGGTTGCCGCCATGGCGAGTGGCTTGTGCTGCTTGGAGTGTATGGCTTGGCTCCCCCTGCAGAGCAGGGGGGGGGGGGGTGAGAGCGAACAGGGGAAGAAGAAGTGATAGAAGCTACGGAGGGAAAAAGATAGTGAAAAATGTGGACGGTTTCGTAGTCTATAACTGAATGGGGAGAGGTGGGAACTGGTGAATAAGGAGAGGAGTTGCAGAAACTACAGGATGAAATAGAGTTCCATGTTTGCCTTCAAATGAGTTTATTTTATTTTTTTGGATGACTAAGAGATGGAAACGCCGGTTGAGAGTTTATTTTTTACACTTTGTGTGTGTTGTCCCTTTATTTTATTTGTTTTTTTAAATAGGTAGTTAGTTATCGAAATAAAATAGTTTTAATAATATAGTGAGAGAAAACAGGGAGTGAGTGAGAGAGAGAGAGAGAGAGGATTTTAAGAGTCTGCCACGCTTCTATAAAATAGTTTTAATAATATAGTGAGATAAAACGGGGAGTGGGTTAGTGAGAGAGAGAGAGAGAAAAGATTTTAAGTGTCTGCCACGTGGTTTCCAAAATGGGTGGGTTAGGTTTGAGTTTTAGTAATATACTAGTTCTATGCCCGTGTAATGCACGAGAATATTTTAGGTAGAAATATGTTTTATCTATTCATAAAAATTTATTTATTTTAATAAATTTTTAACTATTACAAATAAATTACATATTGAATAATATCACATTAATGTTTGTAATATAATGTAAAAAAAATAAATTCAACACATAATAAATTCACATCACATATTAATCTATGCCATGAGATATTAATTTGTAAATAATATTCTTAGGCAATCCACGTCATATATTGCTTAGCTCCATTTTTTTTCATCCATAATTTGTCAAACTTGAACTCAATTTGATGTTCAATTTATATTAAAATTTTAACTAACATAACAATATAAAAAAATTAATTAAAAGATTGAGAAAATTTTTTGGGATGAATATTTAAATGCACATAACATAGTTTGGACAAAATCAATATTTAAAAACAATTGAAAATAATGGAATGCTATTTTTCACTAAGAGTACATCGGAATGAATTTACATCATACATGTAACAATAAAGATTAACAAATTGTCAACTAATTGCATTGCCCAGATAACACATATTGTGCATAAAACAAAAGACAATAAAGCATTATATATGACTCTAACTATATTTGCTAGTGAAGTAGCTTCTCACTACATATTACTCATATTAAAATACTTAAGTAATCTCTCACATCTCATATGACAGAATGCTATACATTTAACCTCTTTTTTTCTATATGATTTTTTTTTAAATTTATTTAAATAAAGAGAAAGAAAATAGAAAATTATTATAGCCATGTAACTATATATAGTAACATACACATGCACTCTAGGTGCGTACAGATAACAACAGATGTATAATCTAAAATTGGTATAAATAATCTTTATTATAATATAGGCATATAACATAAGCAAATTAAACTAAGAGATATTTTCATTTATAGAATCATAAGTCAGGTTAAAGCAACATCATATTAGAATTTTCATGTATATAACCTAAAGTTTCAAGGTAAGAGTAAATAATACTTAAAAAATATGTTTCTAAGAAAATTGAAGGGACTGACATACCATGTGACAAAAAATAATTCTGACAAATCAAATGTTATAATTATATAATATGATTTTAAAACTACATACATCATTTTATAAAATATCTTAAATATTTATTTAAATAAAGAGAGAGAAAATAAAAATTTGCAATAGTCATGTAAGTATAGTAACATGCATATACATGCACTGTCTTTCTTCTAAAACGTCAATGCATGATTCTGTTGATAGACGAAGACGACGTTTGACGTTGATGGCAGCGGCGCCAAAGCACCACGTCTGAAAGAGGAGAAAGAAAAAAGTCATATAAAAACATAAACAATTGACTATATTATACATATTATATTACAGAAACATACATCAACTTAACGTGACAACTAATTTTAAATAAATAGTGATTATTGTAGCATAACAATGCGATTACTTTTGCACTACAACAAAAGAAAAAAAATCACGATGGCTGGGTCGGATGGTCGCCACCAGAGTTTCCCTCTCAGGGTCGCCGAAGGTTGGAGGTGTCAAGGATATCCATGATATCAAGGATCACCAAGGCCTCAAGCCTTTGCTATGCATGGGACAGGCTAGATATGCATGGGGACACCTTGAGAAAGCGAAGTCTTCAGATAACTTATATGTATGTAGAGATAACTTGTATATGCATGTAGAGTCTGAAGATAGAGAAATGCTATGCTCCCGGCACTGCCGGGAGCATAGCTGAGCTGGGGGGGCCGTGCCCCCCCACACGCGCGCCGCGTGGAGGGCGGGCCCCCCCGCATTAAATGCTTTATTTTTTTTTTCATTTTTTGTGCACTATTTGTGTGTACAAATGATGTATTATTTATGTGCACAAATACATCATTTGTGTGCACAAATTGTAAAAAACAAAAAACAGCATTTAATGCTGGAGGGGCCCGCCCCCTCCACGCGGCGTGCGTGTGGAGGGGCGCGGCCCCTCCAGCTCAGCTAGGCTCTCGGCACTGCCGGGAGCCTAGCATTACTCCTGAAAATATAAGCACTTTACCCATGGGTAACTCCAAGTTACACATGGGTACCCCCCCTCCCAAACTGGGGAATTCACATGGGGCTGCTCAAAGCATGCATGCAACCCAATTTCTCTCTCTAACCCAATTTCTCTCTCTATCTGTGATACTATGTTTTTCCCCTTTTTTTGCTTCTCTAACACCATGGACACTCTCCTCTCCATGGGCAATGCCGTCGACCAGCTTCAGGTGGTTGCTCCCACCGGGCGCCATCCTCGTCGCCCTCTTCGCCCTAGGCTGCATGGTCTTCATCATCCTCCGCTTGGGCAGTTGCAGGTAGCAGAAGAGGTAGTAGAAGCTGGACAGGGAGAGGACGTGGAAGAGATACGAAGAGCCGACATCGGGGCAAAGAGCAGAGACGACGGATGCCGTGTGGGTCTCTCGGACATGTGGGCAGGGTGGAGCGTCGAGGACCGCGGCGGCGTGGACGGGGCGGGGCGTTGAGGGACGCGACGGCGTGGACGGGGAGGCGGGCGTGGGCGTGGGTGGGGCAGCCCACGGGCGCGAAGAAGGGATACTGTCCGACGTTCATAGCTGTGTTGAAATGGCCTGGCGTAAGGGAAGCAAAGTACCAATGGCCACAAACCGTCAGCACGGTCCAGCGTGAGCACTGCGCATAGGCGATGCAAGGGAGAGAGAAGGCAGCAGGTGCGTCCGAAAAACTCTCAGGGCCTTCGAGCATTCGTGGCGGGCGCGGCTTGGGGTTCGCGGTCTCCCCACGTGTACAGGCGTCGCTGGTTGGCGACGAACATCGCTGGCTCGAACGGCGGCTCTGGAGGGCCGCGGGTGATCGTGTGCGTGGAGGAGACCGAGTGCAGGCGCGGAGCCTGCAGGGGGAAAGCTGGTGGGACCCTCTACCGAGTGTAGGCGCGGGGCGTGCAGGGGGAAAGCTGGAGCGACCCTCGCATCGCACGCATGGAGGAGACCGGGTGCAGGCGCGTGCCATGCACGGGGAAAGCTGGTGCGAGGGAAGTGGAGATTATACCGCGGCGGACTATTCCCAGGCATGCAAGGGCGGCCGCGAGGGTCGCTCCGTGCAGACATGGGGGGCACAGTTGGCCGCGCGTAGGGGTGCGGCTGGACGCGGGAGCGGTGGCTTTCGGCGGCAGAGGCGAAGATGCGCAGAGACCCCCTCATGACCGTGGCTGGCGCGAGGGGTTGCTGCTTGGCGTCGCGAAGGAGGGAGGTAGCGATGGCGAGTGGGCTGCGGGTTTGGCAGGGGTTCCGGAAGAGGTTTATGAGCAGGCGGGGAAGAACGGGTTCTGGATGCTGTGGAGAGAGAGAGAGAGAGAACCGAGAGGGAGAGCAGAGACGGGGTGAAGGGAAGGGAGAGACAGAACAGGGGGAAGAAGATGGAGAAGGAGACGGTCGGGCTTCTCACCCTCCCTTCCCAATATCCTCCAAGCACAAATGCATAGACAGGTCCTCTACAACTCAGAAGAAACCATCTCAATTCCTTAACAACTGTTCGTTCATTTGATGCATTCATCCGGAGCAGGGGTATGGCATTTTTTCACGGCCGCCAAGATCTTCCCGGATGCATCACATGGCAAGAAGCCCCCAATCCGCTCGAGCGACGCAGATGAGTGCGATTGGCTTGCAGTCTTGTAGGGACTCCATGCAGTCCTGTAATTATTCTTCAGATAACTGTTTCACATGGGGCTGCTGCACAGAGCATGCATGCAACCCAATTTCTATCTCTGACCGAGTTCTTGCTATTTACGATGCTCTGTTTTCCCCTTTTCTTGACGCAGGTGCAGGGTATATGAGAACGGAAATAAAGAAGGGATCGCCGGTGAGGCTGGCATGGTGGGTGAAGGCGGATGACGGGTTAGTGCATGTTTTAAATCAAAACACATATGAATAAGGGGAGTTTATGCTACAACACCAGTATGAACAGTTTAATAGCTAAAATAATTATGAAAAGAAACGTTCGTTCATTATATTTCTACAAACAAAGTTTTTAAGAAGAGTACCTGGGAGTTTAGAGGAGAAGATGGTTTAGGTGAAAATGATGTGTACCGTAGTCGTGAGAGGGCGATGTGGCAGTTCTGTAGTTTAAGAATGAGAGAGCCCTGCAGAGCCAGCCAAGTGATAGATACGCAGAGTGAATATTCTGTTCATAAACAGGAAATTTTTTTTCCAGTGGTTGACAAAGTTACCAGAAGAGAAATTTTCCGGTGGTAGAAGTGGGTGGCTCTTGTTAAGTTCAACTGCACTACACCTTTGGCACCCACCAGAAATTACCTGCAGAGAGAGAGATAGTGAGATAGCATCTTTTGAACCTGCTAGAAATTACCTGCAGAGAGAACAAAAGTGAGATAGCATCTGCTGGAACTTACCTACAGGAGGTGAACAACGGCGTGGTGGCGGAGGGAGAGGGTGAGGCAGCAGGAATGAAGGCCCAAAGGAGAAGATCTTACTGGTGAGACAGCGGTGTGGTGGCGGAGGGAGAGAGTTTGAAGAGAAGATAGTATTTTGAATGAGACATAGATGTTGTGGGAAACTGAAAAAAAAGAGGTTGTGCAAAACGTGTGCATGGCACGACGTGGTAGAGTCTGTTCACATGAGGTATTTGCGGGAAATAGGAAGACCGAACTCAAATAGGGAAGGTGTGGTAGAGTCCGTTCACATGAGATATTTGCGAAAGAGTAATGCTAGGCTCCCGGCACTGCCGGGAGCCTAGCTGAGCTGGAGGGGCCGCGCCCCTCCACACGCACGCCGCGTGGAGAGGGCGGGCCCCTCCAGCATTAATAAATGCATTTTTTTTTTACAATTTGTGCACACAAATAGTGCACAAAAAATGAAAAAAAAAACAAAGCATTAAATGCTGGGGGGGCCGCCCCTCCACGCGGCGTGCGTGTGGAGGGGCGCGGCCCCTCCAGCGCAGCTATGCTCCCGATAATATAACATTTCTCTTTGCGGAAAATAGGGAGACCGAACTCAAATGGGGTAGCAGTTATTTGCGGGAAATGTTTTTTTTTTATTGTGACCACGTTTTTGAGATTAATGGGTTGGACAGTTTTTTTGTTCTATTGTCTTGTGGTGCTGCCACATCAACTTTTTAAGACTATGTTATATATATAGTATAGATATAGATGACCACTGTGGCAGTAGACCGAAGGCAAGTTGGGCCTTGTGTCAAACGGTCCAACTAGGCCCAAAACTTTGTCTGTTAAGGTTTTTTTGGATTTCCATTGTCTGAGTACTTATGCTCCAAATTACAACAGAGCTGCTTGAATTAGTCTCGAGAGGGACCAAGAAGCCAAGTCAGCAGCATGAAGGGGCACGTAAATTTTTTTAATAAAATATTATTGAAAGAAGGTTCTTGCAATAAAGCTAAATTAGATTGTAAGAAAATAATTCTATTATTTGATAAATACCAAAAGTATATTACTTGCCCAGGGGTCTCGCCAGTAAGATTATTTCTTGCGATCCAACTCAACTTCGTTGCAAAACCTTTCTTTCAATGAACATTTCTTAAAAATTAAATTTACTAGCCATATGAACACATCCGACCCAAATGACGCATCTTAATTAATGAATGAGAGATACCAAATAGATAAATAAACTACACTATGTAGGAGTGAGTGTACTGTTGTATGGATGAAATATGTTAACCTTTGTGCCCACGCGGGCAACCAAAGGTTGCCAGCAACCTTTGGAAAGAGGCTAACCACTCGGCGGTTTGTCTCCTGCAGAAGTGGGGATGTTTCGATGGTTTTCCCAGGGAGAAATCAACGCATGCAGGGACGGTCCTGACTCCCATGTGCATGCAAACCGAGAGACAGAACTCTCTCTTGGCATCCTACTGTGCAACGCTTACTCTCTCTCTCTAACACACTTCTTGTGGAAGACTTCTCACGCGGGACATCACCACCGGATCCCCAAGGCGTTTGGAGCGAGGAACAACGAAGATGACTCTTGTAGCCTTCTTCCCGATCCTATGACATTCCACAACGCACGAGGTACACACATCCATCAACATCCAACATTGGTATCAGAGCCTTCACGTTCCTCTCTCCACGATGTCGTCCGACGATCTCCATGCGCAAGAGCTTGCCGCAATGGAAGAGGATGACTTTGAACCGACGGAGATCTCCACGGATGAGGATGGAGATAGCGTGGTTGGCACCGGCCCGACACCCACGCAGGAGTTCGTGGTGCCAATTACGTTTCGGTGACTGATGACTGCACGGGATTACATTCTAGCACTGCGCGGTTCTCCTTCGTTACGTCCAGACGACGTTGAACGCAGAGACACGGATCGTGTGTCTGCAGATGGCGCGGACGGCGACGATGCGTGAGGGAGTGCGACCCACGTCTCCAAGGCCCGCGTCCCTGCAACGCGCACTGCTGCACGTGGTGACGGCAGAGGCAGTGGCCAGGCGGGCCAGCATGGAGGCGACCAAGTGGGCAGGAGCCACGTCGCCCGCGACCAGCACGGAGGCCAGGGCGCGGGCGGGCTCGGCGTCACCCGCCGCCATGCGAGCGCGGGCGGACGCCGCGTCGCCACCGCCACGCGGGCGAGGGCAGGCACCACGTGGCCCGCAGCCACGCGGGCAGACCCCGCGACCACGGCCCAGGCGAGCGCGTGGTGCAGGCCCATGCGGCTGGGTGCCGCGGCCGGGAGCCCACGCTCGGGCACATCACCCACGACCAGGCGGGCTGGCGCCGATGGCACAAACGTGCGACGCGTGGCCACACGGGCTGGCGTGAACGTGCAGTCAGCGACACTGGCCGCCATGAAGGCATGCATGGTTACCGCGGCCCTGGCGCGCACGGAGGTCCTCGCGGCCATGCAGGCCAGTTTGGAGTGCGCATGGGTGGTCCCATGCATGCAGGCGTGACGGTTCGCGAGGGTGCAGGCGTGGTGCTGCGTAGACACGTTGGCTTGGCTGAGCGCGTGGGTACTGGTCCACCTATGCCCAGACGAACTTTTCTAGTGGAACAGGCCCGTATGAGAGCGTCGGCTCGTCGGCGACGTGAACTTGACCGTCTTGCAAGACGCCGCTCTAATGTGATTTTGCCGAGCGGACCTCGTGGTCGAGCTCGACTTAGCCGCATTATTGGACGTGGACCAGCAGGGAATGCTGACCCGGTCTCTCGTCGCCACTATAATAAAAATTTGGCGGTACGACGAGTCCGACGTCACATACAGCATGTTCCCCAGCGCCGTGCTATGACTCCGGCTGGCCTTCAGATGATTGCTTTAGCTATTATGATGTTATTGCAATTTTAGACATGATTTTATTATTACTTCGGATCATATTAGCTTCATGATTATGAGATTGTCTTATTTAAGTTCATGCAATAAATTGTATTAGTTAGCTTGATCTTGATATATTGTATGATCCGATACAATAAATTGTATTAGTCCATGCAATAAATTTATTCATGCATTTTATATTTAAGCAATCTATGTATGATCCGATGATTTAAAATCATGTGTTGAACCCTTTATTAAAGGAGAGTTTTAAACATGCATGATTAATTGTTGTTTGAAACATACATGATTAATTGCTATTTGAACATGCATGATTAATTATTGTTCAAAATTATTAGAATGTGTTTTGAACATGATTAGTTGTCGTTAATTCTTTTGACTATTCATGTTTAGTACATACATGCTTAAAAATTGAGAGATGTTAGTTCCTCTCCCTTTACATTATTTGATCGAAATTACCCTAATAATATTGAATATTCTTATATAAATGGGAGATGATTGTAGTACTCTAAGTCTACTTTCGATCTTATTATATGGATAATATTTAATATTATAGTGTAGATTTTTGGGCCAAATAGACTGATGTGTAGAATTGTCAACTTAGCCTTCTCATTATTATCTTAAATGTAGTGATTCATCGATGACCTCGAAGAATGTTATTGCTGACTTAACGAAAGGGGATAAATTAGATAGCACTAACTATGACATATGACATCAAAAAATCCAATATCTCCTGAACGAGCAAGAGTTGCTTGATCACATTACAACATTCATGACTTCGCCCGCAGAAGGCAACACTGCTCAACACCGAAGAGATCAAGAGGCTTACAAGTTATGGTTCAACAAAGATCGTAGCACGCGCTTTACACTGTTAAGCAGCATGCAGGATGATCTGATTGGCGAGTTTGAAAAGTGTAAGACTGCCAAGGATATGTGAGATAACTTGAAGATTGCTTTTGGAGGAACATCTACCACGAGGTTAAGGGCTCTTGTTTTGAAATTTGAGACCCTCCGAAAAGATCCCCGTCAGAATATGACTGAGCATCTAAGGATGATGTCAAGCATGATCCGCGACTTGAAGTCTGCAGGTCACAATCTCACCGATGAGCAGCAGGTGCAGGCTGTGATAAGATCTTTGCCAGACTCTTGGACTCACATGAAACAAATCCTCACTCACAATGAGAGCATTAAGAATTTTTCTGACATCTCTCGCCATGTGGAGTTAGAGGCTGAGTGCGAGGAAGCTATGCACGCTACTGCCCTTGTCGCCCAGGGAGGCAGACAACAAGGCAAGAAGGGTCCAAAGAAGAACTTCAAGAGGAAGAGGCAAAATGTTGCATCCACTTCTAAGGCGGGGCAGACACCGAAGCGCCAAAGAGGCAAGCGCGGTGGAAAGAGAGACAAGTCGAAAGCCAAATGCTATAATTGTGGACAATTGGGACATTTCGCTCGTGAATGCACTGAGCCGAAAAAGGTATTCCAATTTCTTTGCTCTCCAACTGTGCATGTTTGTTCGCATATCCTAGTTGCTCGAACAAATCCTGAATGGATAGTGGATTCAGGAGCGACCAAGCACATAACAAGGGATCGAACAAGGTTCGTGGATTATCGCCGAATCTCAGCGGGATCGCAAAGAGTATATATGGGAAATGGTTCTAGCGAGGAAGTCCTTTGAGTTGGTGTGTATCAACTCAAGTTAAAGACTGGACGAGTCTTAACTCTCCATGAAGTACTCTATACTTCTAGAGTTCAGCATAATCTACTATCAGTCTCATCATTATTAGCATTAGACTTCTCTTTTTCTTTTGCTAGCAACCAAGTTGACATTTGTTTGAACAATGTTATATATGGTCATGCTTTATTCATGGATGATTTGTTTAAATTAGATTTGGATTATCATAATTATCCTGTGTCTTATGTGGTGAATACTGATAATAACCTTGATTCGAAAATTTGGCATGCTCGACTAGGACACATAGGACAAGATAGAATGACAAGGTTAGCTCGAGAAGGCTTGCTAGGCTCACTCGCTAAAGTCAATCTTCCTGTGTGTGAATCGTGTTTAGCCAGTAAGGCATGTCGCAAGCCTTTTGGAAAGGCTAAGAGAGCCACTGAACTCTTACAATTGATCCACTCCGACATTTGCGGACCCATGAGTGTGAAGACCCGTCAAGGGGCCTCCTATTTCCTCACATTTATAGATGATTATTCACGATATGGATATGTCTATTTGATCACTCACCGCTATGAAGCGTTAGATTGCTTCAAACACTTCTTGGCAGAGGTTGAGAATCAATAGGCAAAACCATAAAAGTTCTTCAACGGATCGAGGACTGAATATCTTCGGATGAGTTCCGAACTTTATGTGAAGAAAAAGGAATACGCAGACAGTTAACTATTCCATATACACCGCAACAAAATAGTGTTGCTGAGAGACGGAATAGAACACTGCTAGATATGGTTAGGTCGATGATGGCGCATGCCAACCTTCCAATATCTTTTTGGGGGGATGCTATAATGACTGTGGCCTACATCCTTAACCGCGTACCTTCACAGT
Organism: Colocasia esculenta; assembly: GCA_014218235.1. Lineage (NCBI taxonomy): Eukaryota > Viridiplantae > Streptophyta > Magnoliopsida > Alismatales > Araceae > Colocasia > Colocasia esculenta. Next base: position 135,474,362 of record CM024761.1, read on the forward strand.
CAGTTCCTTCTACCCCTTATGAGTTATGGCATGGTGAAAAACCAAATTTAGATAATCTACACCCATGGGGTTCAGCAGGATATGTCCATGACACCTCTCACAAGTTTGGAAAACTTGGCCCTAAAGCTAGAAAGTTTATCTTTATAAGATACCCTGACGGCTCTAAGGGTTATGTCATGTACGGACAACATCCGAATGGAGGAATGATATAAAAAGACGTCCGAGATGTTGTTTTCTTAGAAACAGAATTTTCTAGTATCGGCGACACTGGAAAGAGTCTTGATCTCCATGAGTTGGATGACCCCAATGATATTCTACCATCTTCCAGCGAAGGGAGGGAATTAGTTCCTAACCAGGAAGCCGCCGGAGATAGTAGAGATGATCATGATAGGGAGAGCTTTGTGCCCAGTGGGAGCATACCTATAAAAGAAAAAGATGATCAGATATCCCGTAGCAAACGTGGACACATGCCTCGTCGTCGATTTGAGATTGAAGAGGAAGCTCTTGTGTGCCAGCTTGCTGATGATGATGAGCCTACTTCTATTAAAGAAGTATTAACTTCATCTGCTAGTAAGAGTGGAAGGAAGCAATGCAAGATGAGATGGACTCTATGAGGAAGAATCAGGTTTGGGAACTTGTCGACCTCCCTCCAGGGCGAAGGCTATTTGAAATAAATAGATTTTCAAAGTCAAACGCAAGGCGGATGATCAATCGACAAATATAAGCATGACTTGTGGCGAAGGATATACTCAAAAGGAGGGTATAGATTTCGATGAGACATTCTCCCCAGTGGTGAGATTCACATCGGTTCGCCTTATTCTAGCCATTGTTGCACATTTAGACTTAGAACTTTTTCAGATGGACGTTAAAATAGCATTTCTCAATGGAGAATTAGACGAAGAAATTTATATGGTACAACCAGAAGGTTTTGAGGTAAAGGGACAAGAGCGCAAAGTTTGCTGTCTCAAACGTTCCATTTATGGTCTCCAACAATCGTCTAGACAGTGATATTTTAGATTTCATAAATCTATTATCTCATTTGGTTTTGAGATGATTGAAGAAGACCACTGTGTGTATGTTAAACGTACGGCGGAAAAGATTCTTATTTTGTCATTATACATTGATGACATTTTATTGGATGGAAATGATATGGAATCTATCGAAGCCACTCGAAAATGGTTGTCTTCTGTCTTTGAGATAAAATACATCGGTGAAGCAAATTATGTGCGAGGAATAAAAATCACGAGAGATCGCTCGAATAAACTTCTGTGTTTGTCGCAGGAGACTTATATAAATAAGATTCTTGAGCGATTTCGGATGCATTATTCCAAACCCATCGATACTCCAATTGATAAAAGTTGTGTTTTAAGTATCAGTCAATGTCCACAAACTGATAAGGAAAAGAATGAAATGTCTAAAGTGCCATATGCTGCTGCAATTAGAAGCCTAATATATGCCATGTTATGTACACGGCCAGACATTAGCTTTGCGGTGGGTCTTGTTAGTCGTTATCAAAGTAATCCCGGTCTCGTTCACTGGAAAGCAGTTAAGAGGATTTTTCGATATCTCCCTGGTACTTCAGACCTTGTCTTATGTTACAAAGGAGGTGACTTAAGATTCAGAGATTACAGCGATGCTGATTGGGCCGGTGATAAAGATGAGTGCAAATCCACCTCAGTCTATGTGTTTATGTTAGGTGGAGGGGCTATTTCTTGGTGTAGCAAGAAACAAACATGCATCGCTTTATCCACCATGGAATCAGAATATGTGGCTTGTTCTGCTGCATGTCAACAGGCTGTTTGGTTGCAGAGTTTCCTAAAGCGATTGGCCATGACACATTTATCAAAGGAGGCGGTGGTGCTGTATGTTGATAGCACATCGGCCTTGGCCTATGCTAAGGACCCTAAATACCATGGGCGAACCAAACACATTGACATTCGTTATCACTACATCCGGGATTTAGTTGCAAAGGAGTTGGTGTTCTTCGACACATTTCAACAGGTCATATGTTGGCCGATCCACTAACTAAACAAATCTCGAGGGAGGCATTTGTAACCCTATTAGAAATATGAGATTGTGTAAATTGTAATGTGCACAATATGTATTGACAATTAAGTAATTATGTTTTCCTTCCTTATGTGTGTCTATGGTTGGAATACTTTACACATCAAGAAAAGTGTCACTAGGCTCTGAATGGACCCCCTCACATGGGTCATTCGCCTTGGCGCTAAGAAAGCGAGCAAGATGAGATAATTTTTTATCTATGGCGCTATGAGAGTGAGCAAGATAAAAGTATATCTATGGCGCTATGAGAGCGAGCAAGATATACATTTTCTTTTTTATTGTTGCCTTAAACTAAATTAAGATGAGATTCCTCTGGATCGATCACAGGATATGAGAATCAAATCCGTGAAGCCTTCATTAAGCCAGTTGTGAGTTTTATGATAAGATGTCATGAGACTCGGGTTAGCCGCAGTGGGAGTGGCTAGACTAAGACACCACAAGAATTTGCGGGATTACCGACGGATTATTGTCCGTCGGTAATTCCGTCGGAATTACCGACCAAAACATATTGGTCGGAAAATCCGTCGGAATATTTCGACGGAAATTAATCCGTCGGAAATATCAGTCGGAACTAAGATAATACCGACGGATATTCCGACGGAAATAATACCGTCGTAATACCGCTATTCCCAATCCCGCGAAACCCCCTTCTTCCTCTCTCTCTCTCTCTCTCTCTCTCTCTCTCTCTCTCTCTCTCTCTCTCTCTCTCTCTCTCTCTCTCTCGCTGCCTGTAGCCGCCGCCATGGAGACGCCGCCGTCGCCCCAAGCTCCCGCCACCGCCGCTCCCTCGTGCCGCGTCGATACGCCGGCCCGCCGTCGCCCCGAGGTCCTGCCGCCCGCCCCCCCGCCGCGAAGTACCCCGTCGCACCCCCCTCCCCCTCTTTCCCTCTTTTCCCCTCCCACTCCCCGTCCGAGCCCCCCCTCCCTTCCTGTCGCCCCCCCCCCCCCCCTCCCCCTCCATTCCCCTCCACCTCCCCGTCCCAGCCCCCCTCCATTCCCCTCCTCCACGTCCCAGCGCCCCCCTCCCTTTCCTGTCACGCCCCCCCCTCCCCGTCCCAGTCCCCCTCCTCGTCTCCCCATCCCAGTCCCCCTCCCCATCCCCTCCACCTCCCTGTCGCACCCCCCTCCCCTGTCGCGCCCCCCTCCCCCTCCATTTCCTTCCCCCTCCCCCTCCCAGTCCCCCTCCCCGTCCCAGTCCCCTTCCCCGTCTCAGTCCCAGTCCCCCTCCCCGTCCCCTCCACCTCCCTGTGCCCCCCTCCCCCTCCATTTCCTTCCCCCTCCCCGTGCCAGGCCCCCTCCCCTAAATGCGGCCCTTCCCCCTCCTGCGACCCCCACCCTCTCCCCTAACCACCCCCCCACCCCCCTCCACCTGTGAAGGCCCCCCTCCCCTAACCCACCTGGCCCCCACCCCCTCCCCTGTGAAGGCCCCCCTCCCCTAACCCACCCGGCCCCCCACCCTCTCCCCTAACCCACCCGGCCCCCACCCCCTCCACCTGTGAAGGCCCCCCCCTACCCCCCCGGCCCCCACCCCCTCCCCTAACCCGGCCCCCCACCTCTCCCCTAACCCACCTCAAAAGACTTTATTGTAACAGGCAAGAGCACATCTATTAATTATTTATTGCAACCTAATTAATTAGTTTTAAATCAGATATTAAATAAATATTCTGAAAGTTGTTGGGGGTACTTTCAACTAAATATATAGTTCAGGAAAACAACCACTAGTTTATATCATCATAGAGTACTCTTATCCCATTAAACATCTAATTTATAAATATAAGCCTGCACAAAAATTAACCTTTCTTACGGAACTTGAATTGCACATGTTAATCTAATTAGGAGGCTTCCTTATAATTTCAGTATATGTCTTGCCCTTACACTGCCCTGGTAGCAGATTTTATTCTCTCAAGTTCTTAATATTGTGCAAGGTTTGTGCTCCATTGAATACTAAACCTAATTGAGTTAATTTTTTGGCCTAGCCGATCTGCTAGTTAATTATTGAATTAAGTGGAGCTTCCTATTTAATGAGAATTTGTGAACTTGATCAGGGAGTTCGTCTGTTCAGATAATTAGCATTTGGATTTCTATCGTTGTCTAGTGTAAGGATCTGATCTGATGGCGCGCATCAGTAACCTTATCAGAATTATCTCAGAGATGCAATAATCCCACAAACACGTTCTACCATTGCTACTGAAAATTTGTCCTCCTCCCCCTACTATATGCACAGGACAAATTAAGATCGATCCATCGATCGGTGACAGGGAAAAGGGAAGTTGCTACGTACCCAACTGGTTTCTTCTCTCCTGATCTCTCTTTTCATAACCCTGTAACTTTCTCCTGCCATGATTAAAGCCAAAGTATATTGATCTTAGAATATTGAAAGTTCACAATTGATAAACTATGCTCGATTGCTTGATACTTATACTGCAATCTCCAATTAAAATAAAGTTCTTGCCGACCGGCCGACTGGGAGATGGTCCCGGTCATCCAATGCAGTCAACACGCGAAGATTCTACTAATCTTCCAAACACCCTGCCCCCACCCCCCTCTACCTGTGAAGACCCCCCTCCCCTGTAACGAACAAAGATTTCTCAAAGGTGTTATGGTACAAAGAAAAGCCTAAAAAAGGCAATTAATCTTTAAAATTCAAAATATCTAAATACCCTTATTTAAGAACATGGGTCAAATCAACTTAAAAGTAAGTCATGCGTGCCATGATATGAGCGGGAGCACAAATTTGCTATCATACACTCCCTCAAATTGGGATTTAAAGATGGCAATCTCGCCAGTAGAAGCAACCCAAATTGTAGACCCAATTGCACAGTTTGGAAAGTTATCGATTTTGCCCTTTCATCTTTAAATACACCATCTAATTCTCATCTTGGCCAACCCTAGCACATTTCTAAAGGTTGCTGAGGTGGCTGGGTTGTAGAGGAAACAAGGAGAACCTGTGGACATCATCTTTTTCTCTAATTCATCATTGTTGATTAGCGTTCTTCATCGATTTTCCTTTAATCAAACCAAAGGTAGATATTCTTGGGTAATTAAACTCTACTGTAGGATCCTAATCATGTCTAGAGTATATGCACATCGTTTCCCCCAATTTCTATTGAGAATCTTGTTAGTGGTTGCGGACCTAAACCATACCTATCTTCCACAATGCAAGTTGATTTTAACACCATCCCTTCCACCATGTGAGGTCCTTCTCACCGTCTTACACGGTTTTTAGGCACTTCCTTCCAAAATGAGAAGTTGCTACACTATCGATCGGGTAAAGGAGATCTAAATGGGGCTGTGTGAAATGGGCTACTTTTGATCTGCACCATCCACTTGGTCAATTTCGAACTTGTGAAGCCATCCCCAGACGTGTACAAATTTCAATTACCTGCATGTGAATCCTATCAAATGTTTCATGCGTAGTTGTCTTAAATTGTGTAAGCATTATTCAACTTTACATATTTTTCATGGTCATTCCTCACATATTCCTCTTTCACATTAGTTTAGTTTACGTTTAATTATTTATTTTCTGCTTAATGATTAGTATTACACATCTTATTATAATGTATTAGTTTAGTATTGCACTTGTTTATATGTAATTCATGTACATGTATGTATGAATTTGGTTTATTATTGCACTTGTTCACATGCATGATTTTGATTTCATATTCATTTCATATTCATGTGCGTTTGAAATTTGATCTATGCATGTATAGTAATTTTTCACTGCACACACATCACGAGAGCGTGTTCAACCCGTGTCAATGAACATTCCCGTTCAAGACTTTGGGATTGATGTGCACGAGTTTTATTTTCAATAATGAGAACGTGTATATCTAACTCAAAGTCTTGAATTGTCCCGTTTTGGACAGTCTGTGAATGTTTGATCGGAGTTAGGTGGTCATTTATTATGTGATTGTATTATTTGCTTAAAATTTCGGGTGCTTCTACTCACTCCTCTCTGATATACCTTTATTGATGTAGAATATTTTCTTAACCACTTATTAGTAAGTGTTTAAGAAAATATCTCAATCAATAAATATTTTTGGTATATCGGAGAGGTGTGGGGAGATGCTGCCAAAATTTTCAGCAAATAATACAAACACATAATAAATGGTCATCTGAGTGCGATCAAATATTCACAGATGGTTAGAAAGTGATAATCTTAATAAATATCCTACCTATTCATTTTGACTTACTCGAACGATGTGAGGGTCTGTTGGATTTTAACTCGTGACATGACATTTAATCTGTGTAGGAAAATTGTCTTTTGAGAATCGGTCATGGATGTATCGTGGATTAGTGAATGGATTTGTGACCGAGGAGTTTAAAGATGGAGTTGACAGTTTTATTCAGTTTGCATTGAGTAATTCCTCAGTAGGTTGATCTGATGGGTAACATCCGATGTCCGTGTTTGGCTTGTAAGAACAGAAAGTGGATATCGACATGGGATGTGCAGCATCATCTGTATACGAGAGGATTTGTTGGCCATTATGAGTTATGGTCGTGTCATGGTGAGTTGAATATTCAGTCGTCTGCACTAGCTAATTACTTTGCCTCCACAAGTACGTACGTAGACATGGTTGTCGATGCTGCTGGTCCGGAGTTCAATATTCATGAAGATCAAACAAATGAAGAAGTGTCGAATGATACAGCTCAGAGATTTTATCAGTTACTTCGAGATGCTGATGAGCCATTATGGGATGGTTGTGAGAAGCATACACGATTGTCTGCAGTGTCGCAGCTATTGAATTTGAAATCTGAATTTCATATGAGCGAGAGTTGTTTTGACCGGCTTCTCTTACTGGTCAAGAGCATGCTTCCTCAATCAGAGAGGTTACCTGCTGACTTTTACCGTGCGAAGAAGATGGTGAATGATTTGGGGCTTGGTTTTATGAAAATTGATGCATGTCCGAATCACTGTATGCTGTACTACAAAGAGGATGCAGATAAGACATCATGCTGTATTTGTAAGCATGATAGGTTCAAGCCCAAGATTGAGTACATATGAGCCATTCATCCTGGCGGCACAAGCCCAACAAGTTTATTATTCAAATTATACATCCCTCAAATTAAGAGATTGGTGGGCTGCATGTAGAGTGAAATCAAGACTATTCCCTGAGTATGAGCTTCTCCCGACTGATGATGAGCTCGAAGGTGTTAATGACAACTTTTTCCAATCAGATCGGAGTGACGCACGAGAGTTGACAGCTTCTACGCAGTACAATGTTCATGATATAAATGAAACAATTTGCTTACATAAGGATAACGAACAAGAAGAAGTTGACCCAAATGTCACTGAGCGGGAGGTGGAGTCTGATGTGGAGGAAGACTCCCAAGATGATGAGGATGAATTCCAGGATGATGATGAAGATGATGCTAATTAAACATGTCTTCAGCATCTGATGATGAATATAGATATATACTGCATATTTTGTAAGAAATTGGTATTGTTGTTATTACATGTTCATAATAAATTGCTACTTCAAATTGAGTGCTGATGACTTGCTATATCTTTATTTGTATCAATAGAGATATGGTACGTGGAGGACACAGTCGGACGGTTGCCACGTCCGTTGGTAGAGGGACTGCCTCCCCGTCCACGTCTGCCTCCAGATCCGCGACAGGTATATGCATATGTACACAAAAAACTATATGGGTATTATTGTTTATATTGATTTCACGAGAACTAACGTACATACAATTTTACAGGGACTGCCTCCCCGTCCACGCCCGTCTTCCCAGCGACAGGTAAATTTCTATATTGTTGTTTATTTGAAATTCATAATTTCTAATGTGTATGAAATTTTGTAGGGACTGCCTCCCCGTCCACGCCCGTCGTCCCAGCGACAGGTAATTTTCTACATTGTTGTTTATTTGAAATTCATAATTTCTAATGTGTATAAAATTTTGCAGGGACTGCCTCTCCGTCCACGCCCGTCGTCCCAGCGACAGGTAAATTTCTATATTCTTGTTTATTTGAAATTCATAATTTCTAATGTGTATGAATTTTGCAGGGACTGCCTCCCCGTCCACGCCCGTCGTCCCAGCGACAGGTAAATTTCTATATTGTTGTTTATTTGAAATTCATAATTTCTAATGTGTATGAAATTTTGCCTCCCTGTCGACCATCCGAGCAGTGCCACCTTCGTCTTCTTCCTCACCACAAGGTAAACATATGTGTCAATAGATTAGTATGTTTGGTCTCTTGCAATTTATACAATAAAAGTGTACTAAATTGTTTTCAACAGAGGTGGAGAGCCAGCATCCAGCAGCTGAGGAGGGGCCTCAGCTACCAGGACGATAACCATGCTGGATCTCAGGGTAAAGTTCATCATCTCAGTGTTACTGTATTTGTTATTTAGGATATACATTTCATGTAGAAAATTAATGTGGAATTGCAGGGGGAAGATAGATCCCAGTCCTGCTTCCCGCTATATTACGACGCTGGTCCACGTACATATTCCAGGACCAGTGGATGCATGGAGAGACTTCCCGGTGCCAGTCCGGGATTTATTATTTGACATGTTTACGATATTTTTATTTTTTAGAAGAGTTGAAGTCATTTATTCAATTATTATTAATTTGGGTTTATTGCAGAACGTTGATTAATTTTATTTCTTTACAGCGGAGGTTCGCGTTTACGAGACCCGAGGATCTCCCTCGGGCTCGAGCCGTCTGGGAGATTACAGCCCAGACTAATTTAAGAAAGTCGATGTGGGAGGTACGGGACAAGGCAATGAAGACCACAGGCAACCGAGATCCAATGGCTTGGGTGGATTACGGCCCTGTTTGGCTGCGGAGGGACTATTGGGAGTCCCTTTGCGCGCGTTGGGCTGCTGGACCATGGCAGCAGCTGTCACAGGCGGCAATACGCAACAGAGCAACTCAACCGGAGAAGAATGTGCATACTAGTGGATCCGTATCTTATGCGACCCACAGTCAAAAATTGGTAAGTATTTTATTGTTCGATTCATATATACATATGGATTATTATTGTGAAACTAACTAATTTTGTTGAATTTTAAGCATCACGACCTGGAGCGTGCCCCTACTTTCCGCGAGTTATTTGACCGGACTCATAAGCGGAAGGGGACGTATGACTATGTTACCGAGAGTGCCCGCACGATTGCTGTAAGTCAAGCTTTAAATTATGAATTCAATTATGATATTAAAGTAATTTGTTTTCAATAATTTAATTTTAAATTATTTTACAGGAGACGTACGACAGGACGATGGCAGAGCGCTACACAGAGGGCACTCCCCAGCCAGATTTGGATGCGGACGCTTGGGTCGAGGCAGCGGGAGTGCCGAGGAAGGGTCGAGTGTACGGCTTTGGGGACAGCCTGGATACTCATCGAGTGTTGTCCTCATATGCCAGTTCGATCGCTCCTCCGGCACATGCGAGTTCATCTTCTGCGCCGCCCGTCAGTGGTGTAGAGGACATTAGAGGCATCATTCGGGAGGAGCTACGTACAGAGCTACAAACGCAGCGGGAAGAGCTACAGACGCAGCGGGTAGAGCTACACGCGCAGCGGGTAGAGATAGAGACGCAGCGGGTACAGCTACAGACGCAGTTCAGTGATATGGTTCAGCAGTTCATCTCAATAATGCAGGGAGTACGCCCCACACAGCCAGTAGCTCAGGTCAGTATTAGTATTAATTCATATACTTAGGATTGGGTCGGGCGTTCAATTGACGGATCTAAAAAACACCCAAGTATATATAAAGCGTCAAAACACACAACCCGGGGGTCCAAAATCCCAATAGGGATCGGATCGGCGTGCCGTTTTCTCCGACACGACCAGGTGGGTTAAAGTGACGTGTGGAACTGATGGAATCCAATTTGGATCTCCAGATTGGGTTGAGCATTCAAAGGACGGATCTAAAAACACGGTCAAATAGATATAAATGGTTAAAACACGCAACCCGGGGGTCTAAAATCCCAAATAGGGATCCAATCGACGTGCCGTTTTCTCTGACACGACCGGGGGGTTAAAGTGACGTGTAGAAACTGACGGAATCCAATTTGAATCCCCGGATTGGGTTGGGCATTCAAAGGACGGATCTAAAAACACGGTCAACCATATATAAATGGTTAAAACACACAACCCGGGGGTCCAAAATCCCAAATAGAGATCCGATCGACGTGTCGTTTTCTCCGACACGACCGGGTGGGTTAAAGTGACGTGTAGAAACTGACGGAATCCAATTTGGATCCCCGGATTGGGTGGGCATTCAAAGGACGGATCTAAAAACACGGTCAACCATATATAAATGGTTAAAACACACAACCCGGGGGTCCAAAATCCCAAATAGAGATCGATCGACGTGTCGTTTTCTCCGACACGACCGGGTGGGTTAAAGTGACGTGTAGAAACTGACGGAATCCAATTTGGATCCCCGGATTGGGTTGGACATTCAAAGGACGGATCTAAAAACACGGTCAACCATATATAAATGGTTAAAACACGCAACCCGGGGGTCCAAAATCCCAAATAGGGATCCAATCGACGTGTCGTTGTCTCCGACACGACCGGGTGGGTTAAAGTGACGTGTAAAAACTGACGGAATCCAATTTGGATCCCCGGATTGGGTTGGGAATTCAAAGGACGGATCTAAAAACACGGTCAACCATATATAAATAGTTAAAACACACAACCCGGGGGTCCAAAATCCCAAATAGACATCTGATCGACGTGCCGTTTTCTCCGACACGACCGGGTGGGTTAAAGTGAGTGTAGAAACTGACGGAATCCAATTTGGATCTCCGGATTGGGTTGGACATTCAAAGGACGGATCTAAAAACACGGTCAACCATATATAATGGTTAAAACACGCAACCCGATGGTCTAAAATCCAAATAGGGATCCAATCGACGTGCCGTTTTCTCCGACACGACCGGGTGGGTTAAAGTGACGTGTAGAAACTGACGGAATCCAATTGGATCCCCGGATTGGGTTGGATATTCAAAGGACGGATCTAAAAACACGGTCAACCATATATAAATGGTTAAAACACGCAACCGGGGGTCCAAAATCCCAAATAGGGATCGAATCGACGTGCCGTTTTCTCCGACACGACCAGGTGGGTTAAAGTGACGTGTGGGAACTGACGGAATCCAATTGGATCTCCGGATTGGGTCGGGCGTTCAATTGACGGATCTAAAAAACACCCAAGTATATATATAAAGGGTCAAAACACACAACCGGGGGTCCAAAATCCCAAATAGGGATCGGATCGGTGTGCCGTTTTCTCCAACACGACCGGGTGGGTTAAAGTGACGTGTGGGAACTGACGGAATCCAATTTGGATCCCCGGATTGGGTTGGGCATTCAAATGACGGATCTAAAAAACACCCAAGTATATATAAAGGGTCAAAACACACAACCCGGGGGTCCAAAATCCCAAATAGACATCTGATCGACGTGCCGTTTTCTCCGACACGACGGGTGGGTTAAAGTGACGTGTAGAAACTGACGGAATCCAATTTGGATCTCCGGATTGGGTTGGACATTCAAAGGACGGATCTAAAAACACGGTCAACCATATATAAATGGTTAAAACACGCAACCCGATGGTCTAAAATCCAAATAGGGATCCAATCGACGTGCCGTTTTCTCCGACACGACCGGGTGGGTTAAAGTGACGTGTAGAAACTGACGGAATCTAATTTGGATCCCCGGATTGGGTTGGATATTCAAAGGACGGATCTAAAAACACGGTCAACCATATAAAAATGGTTAAACACGCAACCCGGGGGTCCAAAATCCAAATAGGGATCGATCGACGTGCCGTTTTCTCCGACACGACCAGGTGGTTAAAGTGACGTGTGGGAACTGACGGAATCCAATTTGGATCTCCGGATTGGGTCGGGCGTTCAATTGACGGATCTAAAAAACACCCAAGTATATATATAAAGGGTCAAAACACACAACCCGGGGGTCCAAAATCCCAAATAGGGATCGGATCGGTGTGCCGTTTTCTCCAACACGACCGGGTGGGTTAAAGTGACGTGTGGGAACTGACGGAATCCAATTTGGATCTCCGGATTGGGTTGGGCATTCAAATGACGGATCTAAAAAACACCCAAGTATATATAAAGGGTCAAAACACACAACCGGGGGTCTAAAATCCCAAATAGGGATCCGATCGACGTGCCGTTTTCTCTGACACGACCGGGTGGGTTAAAGTGACGTGTAGAAACTAACGGAATCTAATTTGGATCTCCAGATTGGGTTGGACATTCAAATGACGGATCTAAAAACACGGTCAAACAGATATAAATGGTTAACACGCAACCCGGGGGTCCAAAATCTCAAATAGGGATCCGATCGACGTGCCGTTTTCTCCAACACGACCGGGTGGGTTAAAGTGACGTGTAAAAACTGACGGAATCCAATTTGAATCCCCGGATTGGGTTGGACATTCAATGACGGATCTAAAAACACGGTCAAACAGATATAAATGGTTAACACGCAACCCGGGGGTCCAAAATCTCAAATAGGGATCCGATCGACGTGCCGTTTTCTCCAACACGACCGGGTGGGTTAAAGTGACGTGTAAAAACTGACGGAATCCAATTTGAATCCCCGGATTGGGTTGGACATTCAATTGACGGATCTAAAAACAGGCAAGTATATATAAAAGGTTAAAACACAACCCGGGGGTCCAAAATCCCAAATAGAGATCCGATCGACGTGCCGTTTTCTCCGACACGACCGGGTGGGTTGAAGTGATGTGTAGAAACTGACGGAATCCAATTTGGATCCCTGGATTGGGTTGGACATTCAAAGGACGGATCTAAAAACACGGTCAACCATATATAAATGGTTGAAACACGCAACCCGGGGGTCCAAAATCCCAAATAGGGATCCAATCGACGTGTCGTTTTCTCCGACACGACCGGGTGGGTTAAAGTGACGTGTACAAACTGACAGAATCCAATTTAGATCTCCGGATTGGGTTGGGCATTCAAAGGACGGATGTAAAAACGGGCAAGTATGTATAAAAGGTTAAAACACACAACCCGGGGGTCCAAAATCCCAAATAGGGATCCGATCGACGTGCCGTTTTCTCTGACACGACCGGGTGGGTTAAAGTGACGTGTAGAAACTGACGGAATCCAATTTGGATCCCCGGATTGGGTTGGGCATTCAAAGGACGGATCTAAAAACACGGCCAAACATATATAAATGGTTAAAAGACGCAACCCGGGGGTCTAAAATCCCAAATAGGGATCCGATCGACGTGCCGTTTTCTCCGACACGACCGGGTGGGTTAAAGTGACGTGTGAGAACTGACGGAATCCAATTTGGATCTCTGGATTGGGTTGGGCATTCAAAGGACGGATCTAAAAACACCCAAGAAAATAATGGATCTAAAAATAGTATTGTATTAAGCTTGAGAAATAATCACATGTTTTAAATTTCATTTTTGAAAATACTGTATGTCTTTTATTTATTATTAATGTTTCTCATTTTATTTGTTTTAATATAGGATCCAGCTCCAGACGATGACGAGGCAGGGACAGCAGACGATCCAGCAGATCTATGTTGATTTTTGTATTCATTATTCTATATGATTTTATATTTATTGTATTTTATGATTTTATGTTGATTGTTAGTATTGTTAAATTTATGAATATTGTAGCAGGTTTGACATTGTAGCAATGTTGACAAATCATTTTTATTTGCCTATTTTAAAAAAAATATGTGTATTTTCCGACAGATTTTTCGAAGGATAAGTATCCGTCAGAACTTATAAATTACCGACGGAAAAAGACCGTCGGTAATCCCGTCGGAAAATACTGACGAATTGGCCGACGTAATTACTGACGGCTAAACACCGTCGGCAATTCCGTCGGAAAATACTGACGGCTTTACCGATGGATTATATCTGTCGGAGGTTTCGACCGAATTCCAACGGAATTGTCATCCGTCGGAAATTTCTGACCAAGTATTTCCGACGAGCTTTGGACGGAAAGCGGTCGGAAGGCGCCTTTTCCGACGGAATACCGACGGATTCAGTCCGTCGGAAATAGCGCATTTTCTTGTAGTGAGAACCGTATGGTGTTTTTATTATGTTGTATGTGACACGCCCATAATGATGGAAGAACACTGTAACATGTGATCATACCACATGTGCGTAAAATAACCATTGAAGAGAATGATGAATGAGATCTCTGTTTCATCATTGTGTGAGCTCTTGGATCATAATTTGTTGATCTATCTGTACCCTTAGGACTTGAGATCTATGTTATGAAAAGGAAGCTTGATGTCGCTACTTTAGCATGCTCCTTAGGGCTATGGTTGATACAGTCCAGTGGGACATGACTAGGAAAGTGGTCAAGACTAATTGAATTGACATGAGAACTCAAGAAAGATATCTAAATATTGCACCATGTTTTGTGACTCATACCTCGAGGGACTATGTCGACTTAGTGGCGATAAAGTCGTGAGCACATAACGTTTGAGTTTTGACGTCGCTAGTTTTTTTTTAAGAGATCCAAGATGTCAAAGCTGGTAAATATTGAGGATATCTAGGGTACTACATGATTCCTTTGGAGTATTGTGATCTGTTAGTTTTGGTGATAACTTAATAGATCACTACTCATTTGTTGTGCCGACTCTCGTAAGGTCGCTCACTCCATTCGTCGTATGTAAGATTGAGAAGCAAGTGTCGAGAGATGAATTGCTCTTAGTGAGCAACTGACATTTTACTGTGCCCTCTGTGGGCAAGTGAGAGATGTTAACCTTTGTGCCCACGCGGGCAACCAAAGGTTGCCAAGGCAACCTTTGGAAAGAGGCTAACCACTGGGCGGTTTGTCTCCTGCTGAAGTGGGGATGTTTCGATGGTTTTCCCAGGGAGAAACCAACGCATGCAGGGACGGTCCTGACTCCCATGTGCATGCAAACCGAGAGATAGAACTCTCTCTTGGCATCCTACTGTGCAACGCTTACTCTCTCTCTCTAACACACTTCTTGTGGAAGACTTCTCACGCGGGACATCACCACCGGATCCAAGGAGTTTGGAGCGAGGAACAATGAAGAAGACTCTTGTAGCCTTCTTCCCGATCCTACGACATTCCGCAACGCACGAGGTACACACATCCAACAAAATATATCGCATGCATGAAATATATATTTAAATTCAATATTTCATTTCATTCTTATGGCGTTTATTTCAATCCTAGGCAGTATATTTTAATTATTCCTATGAAGTGGGACTTATTCTTTTTCCTTCGGTCAAACGCATGATTATATCGTTCATCCAAAAATCATATTGCAGAAGACTAATAGAAGGGAGGATGCACACAAAGAGACGTACTAAGGTGCCACAAAATTTTGCCAAACGAAACCGCTAATTCGAAGTGAAGTGAGTCATGAGAAGTAAATCCAAGTCTCTTAAATTACTCTATGTAGACACAGTAGGATTCCCTGTCACAAAAAATTCATGCGAATTTTTACATATTAATTCCTACAAATTTAACTAATTATAAATTAGTCTCTCAAATTTAACTATTGTCATATTAATCTCTCAAAATCGTGACGTTAAATATATTAATCCCTACCACTTCTTTCTATCGAGAAAAATAAATGCAACTAAAGTTAAGTTAACCATTCCTTGAGAAAAAGACCTAAATAACCTTTAGTTAGTTACTTGGATAATATCTTCACCCCCTGGAGGACATGGGCGGCATTTCAATGGATGGCAGAGTAGGAGAAGGGTGCTCATAAGTTGAACCCGTTGGCAGTGGAGATGCTAGACGAGGGAGACTGCTAGGAGGAGTTTTCGTCGCGAGCCCTATAAAAAGGGAATCCACAACATGGACAGAGGAGATCAAATTATAAAATCCCCTTGATTTGGAACTTTCCCAAGCTACGTACCTCTCCCTCAGCTCCCTCTACTACCTCAACATCTCTAGTAACCAATCCCTGCACTCTACTCTATGTAGCTTCTACCCACTCCGTCATCACCAGCTCTCTCTCTCTCTCCCCCCCCCAATGCGTTCGCTATTGCAAGATGAGGAAGTAGATAGGAATCCTTATCTAGCCTCTTCGGTCCCCTCCTCCTTGCAATTGTACTGCTCACCACAGTGCTCCCTCCTCACACGATGAGAGTGATAGAGCCGAAGGAGTAGAAGGCTTTCCAATATTTTGAGAATTTTTTCACGATTTACATGTCCAAGTCTCACTTTGATTAAATAGTGTCGGTCACTTATTCTCCTCCAACTTTTTGCTTGTTTTGTAAGTTTGAAGCTTTGCTCCTCCATGCTAACGAGCAAGCAAGCAACTTTTTGAGTTTTCATTCCGATGTTGTCGCCTCCACCACCCCTCATCATTATTGTCGGTGGCGGCCGCCGCCTCCTCCCCCTCTGCCCTCGTTGCCTCCACCTCTGCCATCTTTCAACCCAAACTCCAAGGAAGAAGAAGAGGAAAGAGCCAGACCTACATTGTTAAGGGGCAGAAGGCTATTTACAAGAGGGGGAAGAAGAAGGTGACCACGCAGGGGAGAATGAAGGAGAAGAAAGTATCAATCTTGATGGTTGCAATGTCGCTGAGGTTGCACCTACCACCTTCACCGCATCACGGCTTGGCATGAGGCTTCTGGGACCTTTTTGATGCCACATCGCCTCGAATTCGGTGTCTCCAGCCCCCCACAAGAGGGATCCTTTAACTATAGAAGACAAAGACTAGGATGAGCGTGGGCCTTTGACAGAGCGGATGATCGGTGGAGAACCTCCAAGGTGGGGAGGGAAAACCGGCTACATTTGATGGGAGGGAGAGGGTTTCTCCAATGCACAGTTAAGGGGGAGGGGTTGAGAGTGGCGAAGGTATTTTAGTAACTTTACAAACACAATTAACGAGAGGATGAAATATTCACCGATTTTTTTTTGTGTCTTCAAATTAGATGGGTTTATTTTTGCAAGAGTTAGAAATTTCAAGGAATTAATATTCTAATAGTTAGATTTGAGGAATTAATCTATAATTAACGAAGTTTGTAAAAATTAATATATAAAAATCTCTAATTTATAATAAATAAAGTTATGTCGATGGCCTAACAAGTGTGCAGCAATTTCTATATAAAGTTGAGTTTGGCAGATAACCCGAATTTGGTTGAGGTGGGGTGGGGACGCTTCCACCCGAGATCGAACCCGGGTGGTGTCGAGTTTTCCCAGTGGCAGGGTTATTAACCAAAAAAAAAAAAACTGCAATTCAAGATGGGTTGGACTAGCGCCTGTTGTGGTTGGTTGCATTTCGGTTAGACACCAGAGGCAACCTCACCTGTAACATAAGGCTTCGCTACTTAATTAAAAGCAACATTTTTTTATCTGAATTACATCAACTTTCTACTATATGCCATTCGACTTTGGGTTAGCTTTAAATCATGTTCCAAGTTATGAACATATATAGTTGAACAGCTTTTTTTTTAGTTTCACTTAATCGTTAAATTCTTTAATCGAGCTAAGTGAGAAAGAAAGATTACCGATGTCTCAAGGATGAGCAAACATGTAACACATTTCCAACAACATTTTGTAATTTGATGTTTGCTATGGATGAGGGTTGAGGAAAAGTGGGGGTTTCAAAAAATAGTTCCAAGGATAAATTTTTTTTGTTAGAAATATTATATATAGGTACTTTGGTTGTATTATAACTATTGCGGGGGTATCCCAGCAGGTCGGTTTCGCTCCCGATGTCAGCCGACCTCATTAGAGGCGTAGGCCGACGACGATTATCACTGACAACATTAGCTAACCGACGTATAAGGTTGGGACAATGAACGCGCTTCTGAACCTCATGCCATCATTAGCAGGTCGGCCTTGGACGACCTCTCTGCTCGAGCGGAGCCGACCTGGTACCCTGTGCGCTCACACGTACCCCGAAACGATCCTCACGTGACCAACAGGCGAATGAGGTCAGGTCCGAAGATCACGGAACCGTTAAGTACGGCCATTAAGACCACGATCGCCATGACCTGGCAGTACGTGTGCAACTTTGAATCCGTCGTCAATCACGAAAATCGCCGGCGAGATTGGCAGGCTCGTCCAGCTAATGCATAGGTATCCCATCACTATATAAGAGGCAGACACTCCACAGGTGCAGATACGTTATTCTACCCTAGGCTAGGCCATACTGCGGCTAGCGACTGACAAGAGCATCAGAGTGTCTCGTCTCCCCACCGAGGCCACTCGGTGGGCTTTGTAGGTCAGGTCGGGAGCTCGGAACAAGCGTCACGCGTCGGCCAAACGCGCCTCGACAGGATTCATCGGCTTGGTCGTCTCGGCTCACTCTCCGGTGAGAATCACCTCCGCGGTCGCCTCGGCCTGAGTCGACCTATATTACTTTTGTTGTAACATTGGCGCCGTCTGTGGGAATACGCTACAAAAGGTCAGTGCAGTTTCCCCTACAACTCTATAATTGATCTCAACTAAGTTCGGGCACTAAGGAGCCCTTCAAGCATCATCCGTGGTCGACAGGGGGGCCGATCAGCAGCTTGCGTAAGGTTATTCCGATAAGCATCTACACAGGAAAGTTTAAGCCAATTCTACAACCCTTAGTACAAGTCATATCCCCAGCTCGGGGAGCCCAGTGACCGAACGTCAAATTCTTCATCATAGGCGACCTACGTTTACTCATGGAATATTGTGATTATAGGCCCTCCGAACAGAAGGCCGCTAACGCATGTTTGATGTCCTCGGTATTGAGGACGACGAGTTATGTTGTGTGCTGGTCGGCAAGAACTGAGAGACAACGTCCGATGTGATCTGAAGGCGTGGTCACTTCGGCACACACGTGAAACAGACCTCGCGATCGTTGGACAAGGTCGAGAAGACAACGATCGGCATAATTCGAAGGCATGGTCGCTCTAGCACATACAGATGTGGATGTCGTAGTTTTGGACGAGGCCGGGCTCTACATGATCGAGAAGATGACATCCAACCAAATTTGATAACGAGGTCACATCGGCTCTTAATTACTCAGAGACGATGTCTGACGTGAATCGAAAACTATCATCGCTCTAAAGCTCATCTATGTTCAATGGAGGAAATTGCATAGGCATTCGTCAGGGATCGTTACGACGTCTGGCAAACCACATATAAGTGCGTTATGACCAAAGATGGGTGATTACCCTAGCATT
Source organism: Colocasia esculenta (assembly GCA_014218235.1). Lineage (NCBI taxonomy): Eukaryota > Viridiplantae > Streptophyta > Magnoliopsida > Alismatales > Araceae > Colocasia > Colocasia esculenta. The sequence goes on from CM024761.1 coordinate 135,493,562, forward strand.
CTCTTGAGGCTATACTGACCTCGCATGTTGCATGGTATATTCGTATCAAGTCAGGTCACAACTCGCCGCCTAAATATGGTGTTGTCGGACTACCCACTGCAAGTCGAGTCATATCGTGAGGATAACAACGACATTATAAATGATTACTGATAAGAACTAGACCAAAGGAAAGTTCTTGGATGAAACCGACGACTTCAGCATCTAAAGTTTGAAAATGGATAAAAGTGGTGATTTCATTGATAGAAGAAGAGCTACAATGTAAGCGAAGTTCATCGCTTGGACGCCTAGTCTACGACGACGTCCTCCAAGCTGACCACATTCTCAGTGCCGGGGGCGTTCGTCTCCTCATCGTTGACTCTCTCGGCAGCATCCTTGAATGCCCCTTCCATCGCAGAAGATAGTGTCTCATCAACGACAGATGCGATGTGTTTATCTGTAGGGTTATCCTCGGCCGCCTCCTCCTCGGCATCGTCCAACCCCGACAGGTCGTACTCTGGGTGGAGTTTCTCGATGCGTCCGATACAATGGTCGAAACCCGCCTTGAAGAGTTTGTCGACTTCATCATTCAGCTCCTCGAATTCGCGGTACTCGGCGATGACCTTGTCACGCTCCTCTTTGGCTAGCTCCGAGCTACAAGCCTTCGCTGCTTCAAGTAGTTCATCTTTTGCCACAATGGTCTCTTTGAGATCCTTGACTGTCCTCTGAAGCCGAGCAACATCTTGCTTGGCTCTTTGCGTCTTTAATCGCTCCTCGGCAAGAAGCTTCTCGGCCATCTTCTCGGCAGCGATGATTTTCTTCTCAGCCTCAGAGATGCGATGGTCGGCCATAATCTTGGAGGTTTCCACCTTTTTGAATAGGGCCCCGACCAGTCCCAACTGAGTCTGCACGGAGCCATAGAAGTCTTCCACTATCTCGTTAGCTCTCTTAGCCGAGGAATGGGCCAGTGCTTTCGCCGGGGTCGCCCGACGAGCCCATTCAGCTATAGAGAGCTCTTTTGTTCGCACTGACACTGGATGGGAGCTCGTGATCGGCACGTCATGTTGGTCGCTGGTCAGTTGCTCCATCGATTGTTCTCATATCCCCCCTTGAGCCGACGTCAATTGAGGATCCGACGATTGGCACTTAACCTCCCGAGCTTTGTCGCTGGCTAGCTCTTCCCTTGGACGTTTTGATGGCCTTGTTGTGCTCTTTTTTATGCATCCCGAGAACCTCTGTGCTGCTCAGTCGACAAGTGAGAATCCTCATCTTGGGCTGACGTCGGGAGCAGTCGACGACTTACCCTTGTCAGCCATTGCTGCGGGGAAAAGTGGTTGGTCAATTTTCAATCACATATCGCATAAAGATGACGTCGGCAAGGAATTCAGACCTTTATCGGCCTTGGAAATCAACTTGAATAGCTCGTCTGAAGGTTGATACAAGTCGGGTGGATCCAACACCTGTAAAGAATAAAAATCCGCAAGCTCGGATTCGACAAGGGTCGGAGCTCGAAAGACTTTACTGCCTATGTTTACCGACGACCATGTGGTCGGAAAGGGCCACGCAGCCGAACATGTAACGAAGACAAAATTCCTCTTCCAGTTATGGACAGAGGAGGCATTAGACCAAGGATTTACTGACCAGACCGAGTAATAAAATACAGCCAGTCCCCAAAAGCCTTGACCGAGAAGCAGTAGAAAAAGAGTCGTATGGTCGGAAAGACCTTAGCAAGAGCACAAACAGCTAGGAAGCCGACAACCGACCTCCATGAGTTGGGAGTCAATTGCGATGGGGCGACTCCTAATTTGAGGAGGAGGAGAGTAATGAAAGGGTGCAAAGGAAACCGAAAGCCTGCTCTAACGGCCTCGGTGTAGATTGTTGCCCAGCTAGCAAGCCCAGAGGGGGGGTGAATGAGATTCTTAAAAATATGATTATCCAAACCTGTCAACAAAAATGTTCAACACAAAACACTATGTTCGACTGTTAGTGTTAGTAATAAAGAAAAGATAACAATCACAAACAGGCAATCAAACGACGCAAGGATTTTATCCTGGTTCAGACCTCCTCTCCAAAGGAGTCCTACGTCTAGTCCCTGAGCAACAACTCAGGATATCACTACCCAAGGGTATAGTCCCCCTTAAGGACACTTACACATCCAGCCGTAGTTGCCCTTCTCTTCACAACCTGAAGAGGAAAACAACACCGTGATTCACAGATCTTCCTTCAACACGAAGGGAACACACATACCTGTTTCCAACAGGTATTCTCTTCACACGAAGAGGAACTTCTCAAGAAGGTGAGAGAAAACTGCGAAATGCCCCTAGACTAAGCTACTATAGCAAACGCTTGATCTAAGGCAGTGACTGATGTTGCCCAGCTAGCTAGCCCAGAGGGGGGTGAATGGGTTATTAAAACTTCGATCTCTGATTAAAACCTGTTTACTGAAAGGATTACACAACTTAATAACAAGGTTAGAGTTAGAGCAAACAAGACAACAATCACACAAAACACATCCACAAGACACAGGATTTTTATCCTGGTTCGGAACTCCTCTCCACAGGAGACCTACGTCCAGTCCCTGAGCAATACCTCAGGATTTTACTACCAAGGTACAATCCCCCTTAAGGATCCTTACACCCAGCCTCAACTGGTCTTCCTTCAGCCTGAAGGGAACAACAACACCCTGGATACCACCAGGTCTTCCTTCGTCCAGAAGGGAACAACAACCACCTTGGATACCACCAGGTCTTCCTTCGTCCAGAAGGGAACACAATCTAATAAGAAAAGAGTGTGGAAACAGGCTTCAGACTCTAGCTTGACCAGCTACACACTGAAGCTCTTAAGCCCCCGAGAGAGAAAGAGATTTTACAAGGTTTTTCTCTCCAAGGACTACACAAGCTCTCACAAATAAAAACTATTTTTGATCACAGAGAGCTAAGAGCTGAGAACAAGGTTGGAGTGGAAGCTTCGCTCTTGTTTCAATCTTCTGAGGACTCTAAGAGATGGATTTCTTCTGCTTCAGAAATCAAACGTTGTTTCTAACTATCTCTTGTTTCCGTCTTGAGTCTTCTATTTAAACTGCTGATTCAAATTCGAACGTTGAAGTGTCCGTTGTCTCTTATCCTTGTGTACGTTAGACTGGTCACAAAGGAAGCTTCTGAACGGCAGTCTTTTATCCTTGTGTACACGCCAAGAAGATGTCATAGAATGTGTCCAACTTTGTCCAGATGAGTCTTGTCAGATATCTGTAAGCATATCATCAATAAATAGAAGACAGCTAAGACTGCTGTCTATTGTTAGTTGAGATGGAACAGATATTGCAGTATATAGCAAGGCTCCTTTCTGTCTAAAAAAAGTACGTAGACAGAGTAGCATAGAAATGGAAGATATTGTCTGCATGCATGGGAGATACGATCAGAGAGCATTAAATGCATAGCAGTCAACGGACAAGATATGACTTTGACTTTTCAACGCTGTTAAAAGGCATTATACTGATGCATCAAGAAATTCGATAAAAAGAATCTTGCTGACTTATGAAATCGTTATGAATTATAGCAAGTCGTTATGAACTGTAAGGAAATCGTTTGATAACTTATGAAGTCGTTACAACAAGCAAGTCGTTGCGAGAGATCTGAAGAAATCGTTATGACTATTGAGTTGTAAGGAAATCGTTACACGAAATCGTTATGATTATCAAGCTGTAAGGAAATCGTTACACGAAATCGTTATGATTATCAAGCTGTAAGGAATCGTTACACGAAATCGTTATGATTATCAAGTTGTAAGGAAATCGTTACACGAAATCATTATACAAAGCAAGGCGTTATGAACAGTAGAATCGTTATGAATTCTAAAGAAATCGTTATGAAGTCTAAAGAAATCGTTATGACTATAGAGTCATTGCGAATTCTAAAGAAAATTTACGAGGTCTAAAGAAATCGTTACGGCTAGAGAGTCGTTGCGAGTTCTAAAGAAATCGTTACGAGGTCTAAAGAAATCGTTACGGCTAGAGAGTCGTTGCGAGTTCTAAAGAAATCGTTACGAGGTCTAAAGAAATCGTTACGGCTAGAGAGTCGTTGCGAGTTTCTAAGAAATCGTTACGATATCGATTTGCTTTGAGTTTTCCGGTCAAAGAGGAAATCGTTCTGCTTATCAAAGAAGTCGATACAAAGACTTGGATAGAAGTGATGAGACTTACCAGATTGTCTTGAACTTTCATTTTCTTTTATTTCCTGTTCTCAAGGCTCAAGAAATCCATTAGTGTTATTTTGTTAATCATCAAAATTAATATATAAATAAATGGAATATTTATTATGGGGACAGTTTGGTCATCAATCTCCCCCTTTTTGATGATGACAAAATATACTAAACATCATACAAAAAATGAAATATGTTTCAGATTTACGTTAGTTGTCTCCCCCATTTTGTCATTAAGCAAAAAGATAAGCTGTGAGACAAAGAAGAGAGAAAGATTTATTAAGATGGAGAAAGATAATACAGAGGAGATAATAAGGAGGCATGCTGTGAGATAACAGCCCATGCCTTGATCTCAAGGTCCTCAAAAATTTGCAGAAAAACGCCAGAGGCAACTGAGAAGGAGGGTCCCATGGAAGGGATGTTCCTCTGAATGTAGAGTTGCCTTTGCTGCTCTAAGAATTCGCCATACTGAGTTTGTCCAAAAAGAATCTGTAGTAAGTACTCTTGCCAAAACTGGCCCTATGGAGAAATCTGTCCAAGGAAATGGGATAGTGGATCTTTTGATTTAACAGATCCTGCTTTAAGGCATAGAAAGCAGAATATCTAGATGCCCATACAGCATAGATCTCTGGTATGGGTGCGATGGAGTTTAGATCCATAAAAGCTTCTGCAGAAAGAGCAGGCTTCCTCTGACTAACAAGATCTTGATTGATGGCTTCCAATTGCTGATAAGAGGCCTGATAGAGAAGCTTCCATTCTGATGAGGTGAGTCTTTCACACTCAGAAATGAGTGGAGCTAAAATCTGAGAAGACATGCGGCCAGAGTGGTATTCTCTGAAGATGAACCGCAAAAAGGAAGGAGATCTGCCCTGCTTGGCTGACATCCTGCCCATCTGTCTTGCAAACATATCTAGAGCATGAGACCCAGCATCTGAATCAAACACTAAAGAGTGCAGCTTCGGCAGAAGAACTGGAAAATCAACTTGAAAGAGACAAAGTCTACTTTAAGAGGAAGGTTGAGAGGGGTTTCTGATTTCAGCACAGTAATCTGCGAATGGAACTGGCAAAACTGAACTTCTGGAATTTTGTTCAAGTAACAGAAGTCACTGTACAGCTGAAAGGCTCTGGCAATGCGAATTTCCTTCAAAATGAAGGATCCCCAAGAGTTCTTGTGCTGGATGATAAACCACTCAGAGAAGGTGAGTGGGTGAGCTCTGTGAGTGAGGGATTCGGCCCTTGCAGTCAGGTATTTTGCATACTGAGCCTTATTTCCTTTGATAGCTGCCCACTGATCTTCAGTCTTGAACTCAGTGCCCTCAAGGATTTTGGATTTGAAAGCTTGAGATATCTGAGTAAAAGGAAGAACAATGTCCAGGTGTTCGGATAGGTTGAGAAAGGAATACCATAAATGGTAGAAAGAATGCATTTCTGGAGGTATTCTTTGTAGATAGGTCTTCTCTTAGGATCAAGGGTAAGAGAGTACCATAAAGGAGGGTATAGAGGAACAGAAGGAGTGCTTAGAGATGAGGAGGTTTTTCTCTTTTTCATGGCAGGACTGGGAGGGTCAGTCCTGTGAATGTGAGAGGCTGTGGAAAGAATGGTGAGGAGGGTGTCCTTTCAAAATTGTCTGGAACATTGGTGTCAAAGACACCAAGAGGCAGAGGTTTATCTGGAGGAAAGATAACAGAATTAGGAGGAGTAGGAGGATAGAAAAAATGTTTAGGATTAAAGGAAGAGGTTGGTTGAAGAGGAGATGTTTGAATTTTAATAGGGAAGGTTTAGGAGTTAATGAGGATGGAGCTGAGATGTGAGCTGGAGTAGGAGAGAAGGAGGGTTGAGATGAAGTAGAGGATGAGGAAGGTTGGGTGCGAGGCATGGGATGTTTTATGGTTGGTGGAGCAGGAGGTGCAGTAGAAGGAGATGAAGGTGTGGAGAGGTTGGAGTGGCAAGAGATGAAGTATCAGGGCCTTGGAGACTGACACTGGCTCTTTCCTTTGGCCTGACTCTCTCTGACTGCTGGAGAGGGTCCTGAAGACCCTGAGGCTGCCACTGGTCCGGGTAACCTCACGACTGATGGCCCTGATGGCCCTGACCCTTGAACTGGTGGCCCTGTTGGCCGAGAGACTTCTGCTGGAGGCCCTGGTGGCCTAGGAACTTCAGCTGGACTGCTCTGAGTGGGTGCAGGAGGGACACCACTAGACCTTGAAAGATTAGCCAGCAAATTCTTCATATCAGACATTTCTTTATTGAAATACCTCATTGCATTTCTTATTGAGGATACGTCTGAGGAGGTTGAACTTGATTTGAACAATCCTTGTATGCTAGACTGAACTGATGCCAAGATCTCTCCTTGGGCTTTTAACAAGGCCATAACATGCTTCAACTTCACTTTTCTATGGCCCTTCCTTGACCTCCTGTGAACAACTCTTTTCTGCTTACCTTGCTGAGAGACAGGCTCCTCTACATTTATAGTTGTACTTGGGCCTTCACTAACATCAACCATGGCTGGAGCTGGATTTTCCTGAGTAGGTGAAACATTTTCAGGAAAATCTTCATTCACAGGCTTCTCAAACTCAGCTTGCTCCCCCTGAATGGGAGCAGGGACTTCAATACTTTCTTGCTCCCCCTGAGCAGGAGCTTTTCCACGACAACTTTCTCCAATGGCCTTCTGCCACTGATTCAGATACTTCAGGATCAACTCTACTTTGCTCCCCTTGGCTAGGAGCTTCTTCCATGACCACATCTTGTTGAGTACCTGCTTGTACTTAACATCTGCAACTGATTCAGACTGAACTTCAGTATGGCCTGCTGCCATAACTTCTTCATCAGGTCCACCTGCCTTAGAAGAGACTGAGATGGAGGGAATGGAATCCAATACCTCTCTTAAAATAGAGGCGACTAAGGTGGTGGGCAAGGAATCTGCCACCAGCTGCACCCTCTTCCAATTGAGCTTCGGATTGGCATCCCACAGCTGACTCTACTGGTTCTTGCTCTGCTTGACTTGCTGCTGCTTGCTCTGCTGGATCTGCTTGCTCTACTTCTACTGCTTCTTGCTCTGCTGCTGCTTCTGGAATATCTGCAATAACTGCTTCTCCTTCAGCCACAGAGGATTTGACCAAACTCCTTCTTGCACTGAAAAACCACTTTTCTTCAGATTTCTGGACCTTATAGACTGGCCCATCTTTTCAGCTACTGCACCTGACAAATCTACTCCAAAGTGCTTGAAAATCTTGGTCAGTAGATGAGCATACGGAAGGGAAACATTCAACTTGCTCTTTGTTTCCCATAACTGAGCATGTGCAAACATCATTCGCTCAATCATCACTGCGGCCAGGTTTATTTCTTGTTCTGGATTGCCCAGAACATTATGTCCGAATCTGCCCTAGTGCATGAAGAAAAGGTAGCACTACGAGGTACTAAGATTTGGCAGACTATAAAGTGAAGCAATCTATTGAATGCGGACATCTGATTAATATCAAGCTTCCATCCTTTAACTTAAATCCTGGACCGATAATCCCGAGACCTTTGACTTCATCATTCACAGAGTGAATGCCACTAAATCCAGAGGTCTTCACTCCAAACAAATCACGCAAAAGCTCATGGGTTATTCTGATTTGGATGCCCTTGACAGAGGAAACAAGGGACCCATCTGCTTCTGACTTCAGACAAATGTAGAAGGCTTTTACCAAGTCCGGGTAGCTTACCTCACTGAAGGTGACCACATCCATCCACTGCAATCTTCTTAGAGTATCAACTAGCCTGGCCATGCCATTTCTCAAGATTCTGAACATCCACTGCCTTATTTCCGCAAATCTTCGTCTTCACAAACGTAAATCTTTCTTGCTCCCTGGGGATAAATACTCAGCACTGTAGCCCCCAACACTTCCGGAGATCAACGGAGCGGCCATGGGTGCAGAGAAGAAAAGATTCTGGAAGGGGATGATGGAAGGGACGGAAGTTCTCGAAGGAATTCTTCGCGGGAAGAGAAGAAGGCTTCGAAAGTTGCAGAGAGTCGATCCCAAAATCGTTAGGGCATCGGCTTGGGTGAACAGATAGAGAATAAAAAGGGTAGGTAGAAGACGAGTCGATCTCAGAGCGATTTGAGTAAAATAATATACTTTATTGAACGGAGGAGCGCCAAAGGCGGTAAAGATAGAAAGCGACAAAAGATTGACAAGTCAAACAACTTTCCACACAGAAGCGGTCAAAGCATATAGATAACTGAGTTTTGCTTAACTTTAACGGAGAGAGAACTTTCATTTAATCTGAAAAATTATATGTCAATAAAATCACAGAAATTCTTTCACAAATTGCACATCCCTAGTTCCCTTCTAAGAGATGTAAATCTCTCTTCAGGTAGGGCTTTTGTGAAGATATCTGCCAATTGACCATTTGTATCTATAAACGAATTTCTAAATTACCACTAGCTACATGGTCTCGAATAAAATGATATCTTACCTCAATGTGCTTCGTCCTTGAGTGTTGAACTGGATTTTTGGTGAGGTTGATGGCACTTGTATTATCACACAATAGAGGAATTGATTTGATGTGAATGCCGAAATCTTCAAGTTGTTGCTTTATCCAAAGAAGTTGTGTACAGCAACTTCCAGCAGCAACATATTCCGCCTCAGCTGTTGATAGAGCTACTGAATTTTGTTTCTTGGATGTCCATGATATTAGGCATCCTGCAAGAAACTGACAACATCCACTGGTGCTCTTTCTATCTACTTTGCAACCAGCATAATCAGCATCTGAATATCCTATTAGATTTATCTCACAAGATCTAGGATACCAGAGACCTAAGTCATGAGTTCTAGCTAAATATCTAAATATTCTTTTTACAGAAATTAAGTGAGACTCTCTAGGGTCTGCCTGATATCTAGCACACATGCATACACTGAACAAAATGTCTGGTCTACTGGCAGTTAAGTAAAGTAATGATCCTATCATACCTCGATAATTCTTTTGATCTACCCTTTTACCTTTTTGATCACTGTCCATTCTGGTTGATGTGCTCATTGGAGTTGATAATGGCTTTGCATCTTCAAATCCAAATTTCTTCAACAGCTCTTTGGTGTACTTTGCTTGACAGATATGAGTGCCATCCTTCCCTTGCTTGATTTGCAATCCAAGGAAGTAGCTTAACTCCCCCATCAAGCTCATTTCGAATTCTCCCTGCATAAGCTTTTCAAAGTACTTGCAAAGAGATTCATCAGTAGATCCAAAAATAATATCATCTACATAGATTTGTACAAGAAGTATATGTTTAACCTTAGATTTTATAAATAATGTACTATCTACTTTACCTCTAGTGAAACCATGATTTAATAAGAAAGTACTGAGCCTTTCATACCAGGCTCTAGGAGCTTGCTTTAAACCATATAAAGCCTTATGTAGTTTAAATACATGATTTGGAAATTCAGTGTCGTCAAAGCCTGGAGGTTGTTCAACATAAACTTCCTCCTTGATGAAACCATTTAAAAAGGCTGATTTGACATCCATTTGAAAAAGTTTTAAATCAAGTGCAGATGCATAAGCAAGTAAAATCCTAATGGCCTCAAGTCTAGCTACAGGTGCATAAGTTTCATCGAAATCTATGCCTTCCTCTTGGGAGTAGCCTTGAGCCACCAATCTGGCTTTGTTCCTTAAGATTATTCCAGACTCATCCAGTTTATTTCTGAACACCACTTGGTGCCAATAACTGAATGATTGGATGGTCTAGGAACAAGTGACCATACTGGTTTCTCTTGAACTGATTTAGTTCATCTTGCATGGCTAATATCCAAGATTCATCAGATAAAGCTTCATTGACTGTCTTAGGCTCTACTTGAGAAACAAATGCTAAATAGTCGCATGGAATTACATTACCTCTAGTTCTTACCCTACAGATGGATCACCAATGATGTTTTCAGGAGGGTGATCTTTCTGATATCTCCATTCCTTTGGAAGATCTTCATGTTGGATTTCTGTTTGCTGCAGTTCTTCCAGAGTTGGATCCTCTTTGTCCTTAATTGAAGTATTCTTTAATTTTCGGACAAGTCATCTGCATCATCAATGTCACTAATTTCTTCCTTTTTCAAGGAAGGGTTAGATTCATCAAAAATAACATGTACTGATTGTTCAATCAATAAGGAATGTTTATTGAAAACTCTATAACCTTTGGGTTTAGAAGAGTACCCCATGAAGATGCCTTCATCTGATTTGGCATCCAACTTACCAATGTCCCTTTTTCCATTGTTATGGATGAAGCAAGGACATCCAAATATTCTTGTCTTCGGTGTTGGCCATGAGAGCCAAGTTGGCTTCTTCACCTTCACTGCTCGAGCTTGACTCACTGTCTGAGTCACTGCTGTTCTCCCAAGCAGCTGCCATTGCTTTCTTTCTGTACTTCTTAAATCTTCTGGAGTTGTCCTTCTTCTTGTGATCACTCTTTTGATCATGGGACAATCTGCCTTGATGTGTCCAGGCTTCGCATTCATAACAAATCACTTCTCCTTCTTTTGATCCTTTACTTCTGGTTTTCTAAAGTCTTTGTTTTTCTTAAAAATTTTCTTCCGGACTGATATTTCTTTTTCTTTGCTAGAATCCTTGAAGTCTTCGAGACAGCATGGCTTCTTCATCATCACTGTCTTACTACTCTCACTATTATCCAAAGATTCTTCTGAATTATCTTCACTTGCTTTGAGAGCATTTGATTGTTTCCTTCTGCTGGAGGATTCTCCTAATCTCTCCATGTTTATCTCGTGAGCCATGAGAGATCCTATTAGCTTTTCCAATGACATTAATTTTAAATCATTGGCTTCTTCAATGGCTGTTACCTTCGGAGTCCAAGAAGATGGTAAAGATCTGAGGACTTTTCTAACCATATCTGGTGCATTATAGACCTTTCCCAAACCGGCTAACCATTTGTGATGTCAGTGAATCTGCTGAACATTTGAGTTATTGATTCACCTGTCTGCATCTGAAATCTTTCATATTGAGCTACTAGAATATCAATTCTTGTCTCCTTTACCTTGTCTGTCCCTTCATAGGTAATTTTGAGCTTTTCCCACATCTCCATTGCGGACTTGCAGGCTGAGACTCTATTGAACTCTTTCTTGCTTAGGGCACAGCATAATATGCTCTTGGCTTTGCAGTTTAAGGATATTCTTTTCCTATCATCATCTGTCCACTGAGCCTTAGCGTTTGTGACCAAAAGATCACCTTCTTCTACAATGGACCAGATTGTGTAATCATGACCTTGTAGAAAATATTCCATTCTAGTCTTCCAGTATGTGTAATCTTCTCCATCGAACAAGGGAGGCCTGTTGACTGACTGACCTTCGAAGTTACTTTGGGCTGCCATTGATCTTTGCTCTTCAGATCGTTGGATCTTCTTCTTTGTCGAAGAGACGAGCTCTGATACCACTTGTTGCCCAGCTAGCTAGCCCAGAGGGGGGGTGAATGGGTTATTAAAACTTCGATCTCTGATTAAAACCTTTACTGAAAGGATTACACAACTTAATAACAAGGTTAGAGTTAGAGCAAACAAGACAACAATCACACAAAACACATCCACAAGACACAAGGATTTTTATCCTGGTTCGGAACTCCTCTCCACAGGAGACCTACGTCCAGTCCCTGAGCAATACCTCAGGATTTTACTACCAAGGGTACAATCCCCCTTAAGGATCCTTACACCCAGCCTCAACTGGTCTTCCTTCAGCCTGAAGGGAACAACAACCACCCTGGATACCACCAGGTCTTCCTTCGTCCAGAAGGGAACAACAACCACCCGATACCACCAGGTCTTCCTTCGTCCAGAAGGGAACACAATCTAATAAGAAAAGAGTGTGGAAACAGGCTTCAGACTCTAGCTTGACCAGCTACACACTGAAGCTCTTAAGCCCCCGAGAGAGAAAGAGATTTTACAAGGTTTTCTCTCCAAGGACTACACAAGCTCTCACAATAAAAACTATTTTTGATCACAGAGAGCTAAGAGCTGAGAACAAGGTTGGAGTGGAAGCTTCGCTCTTGTTTCAATCTTCTGAGGACTCTAAGAGATGGATTCTTTCTGCTTCAGAAATCAAACGTTGTTTCTAACTATCTCTGTTTTCCGTCTTGAGTCTTCTATTTAAACTGCTGATTCAAATTCGAACGTTGAAGTGTCCGTTGTCTCTTATCCTTGTGTACGTTAGACTGGTCACAAAGGAAGCTTCTGAACGGCAGTCTTTTATCTTGTGTACACGCCAAGAAGATGTCATAGAATGTGTCCAACTTTGTCCAGATGAGTCTTGTCAGATATCTGTAAGCATATCATCAATAAATAGAAGACAGCTAAGACTGCTGTCTATTGTTAGTTGAGATGGAACAGATATTGCAGTATATAGCAAGGCTCCTTTCTGTCTAAAAAAAGTACGTAGACAGAGTTGCATAGAAATGGAAGATATTGTCTGCATGCATGGGAGATACGATCAGAGAGCATTAAATGCATAGCAGTCAACGGACAAGATATGACTTTGACTTTTCAACGCTGTTAAAAGGCATTATACTGATGCATCAAGAAATTCGATAAAAAGAATCTTGCTGACTTATGAAATCGTTATGAATTATAGCAAGTCGTTATGAACTGTAAGGAAATCGTTGTGATAACTTATGAAGTCGTTACAACAAGCAAGTCGTTGCGAGTTCTGAAGAAATCGTTATGACTATTGAGTTGTAAGGAAATCGTTACACGAAATCGTTATGATTATCAAGCTGTAAGGAAATCGTTACACGAAATCGTTATGATTATCAAGCTGTAAGGAAATCGTTACACGAAATCGTTATGATTATCAAGTTGTAAGGAAATCGTTACACGAAATCATTATACAAAGCAAGGCGTTATGAACAGTAAAGAAATCGTTATGAATTCTAAAGAAATCGTTATGAAGTCTAAAGAAATCGTTATGACTATAGAGTCATTGCGAATTCTAAAGAAAACGTTACGAGGTCTAAAGAAATCGTTACGGCTAGAGAGTCGTTGCGAGTTCTAAAGAAATCGTTACGAGGTCTAAAGAAATCGGTTACGGCTAGAGAGTCGTTGCGAGTTTCTAAAGAAATCGTTACGATGTCTAAAGAAATCGTTACGGCTAGAGAGTCGTTGCGAGTTTCTAAGAAATCGTTACGATATCGATTTGCTTTGAGTTTTCCGGTCAAAGAGGAAATCGTTCTGCTTATCAAAGAAGTCGATACAAAGACTTGGATAGAAGTGATGAGACTTACCAGATTGTCTTGAACTTTCATTTTTCTTTTATTTCCTGTTCTCAAGGCTCAAGAAATCCATTAGTGTTATTTTGTTAATCATCAAAATAATATATAAATAAATGGAAATATTTATTATGGGGACAGTTTGGTCATCAACTGAGAGAGAAAGATCTACATAATGAAATCTCTTAGATCACAAGAGCTCTCCAAAAACTAACAAGAAGGAGGCACTGGAGAGCAAGAGCTACAAGGTTGGAGTGGAAAGCAGGAAGCTCTTTTGCTAAGACTTTATCACTTCCAGATTTTTCGATGAGATTTTGAATACTTCAAAAGTTGTACTATCAGGAGTCTTTAGTCTTGTATATATATCTTCTCTTGCTAAATTAGCCATTTAGATGACCGTTGTCTCTAGGCTTTAGTGAACATTAGATTGCATGGTTCTCCTTATTCTTCAACAGGTATGTTGCAGTCAACAGTCCTTTACGTTCTATGCACGCAAGGAGAAGATCCTTCTTGATATCCTTCAGCTTCTACTTTGTCCAACGTTGTATGGAGTTGTGCTGTCAGAGACCTGCACACAGTAAATGCTAAATTATAGACAGTTATGCTGTCTCTTGTTGTCAGTCAATGTTAGAATCCATGTAGTAAGATATTTAACCAAAATGGAAATGACATTCTGCTATATAAAAAGTGTTTCACATAGAAGCATGATAATAGAGGTTATCCAGATATGCATTGTGCAGAGAAATGTACAGTCACATTAAATGCATGGATATTAGAGAAACATGCGGGAGGACTTTGACTTTCAAAATATTTGAGACGAGTTTGAATGTCAAGTCGTTGTAGTCCATGAAATCGTTATAAGTACGACTTATGAAATCATTGTGTGAATAAGTCGTTGTTTATGTAAATCATTATTCATCCATAAACAATTTGATGTGAACACAAGTCGTTATACAATCATAATCAAATCGTTGTAGAGACAAATCGTTATGAGAGTATAAGCAAGTCGTTGTGAGCAAATCATTATAACCAAATCGTTGTGAGCAAATCGTTGTTTCACTTATCAAGCCGATGTTGTAATCAAATCGTTGTAGAGACAAATCGTTATGAGAGTATAAGTAAGTCAATATAAGCAAGTCATGTGAGCAAATCAGTATAACCAAATCGTTGTGAGTAAATCGTTGTTTCACTTATCAAACCGATGTAGTGATCAAATCGTTGTTTGTTATATCGAATCATTACGACAACCAAGTCGTTGTGTAACTTATTGAATCGTTACGGCGACCAAGTCGTTATGTAACTTATCGAATCGTTGCGAAGACCAAATCGATGTGAGATAGAAATCGTTGTTCTCTTGTCAAATCGATATGAAAGCAAATTGTTATGAGACCAAATCGTTGTTCTCACTTAGCAAATCGTTGTGAGAGCAAATCATTGTTCTCACTTAACAAATCGTTGTAAGAGCAAATCATTGTTCACACTTATCAAATCGTTGTGAGAGCAAATCGTTGTTCTCACTTAATCAAATCGTTGTGAGAGCAAATCGTTGTTCTCACTTATCAAATCGTTGTGAAAATGAAATCGATAGAAGTGAGGAAATCGTTATGATTCTAATGAAATCGTTATAACACATAGGAAGTCGATGTGTATTTAGAAAAATTACCTGCTCTGTACTTCAAATGCTACAGGGTAGAAATACTTACAAGTTTTGCTTGATTTTACTTGATTTATTTCCTATGCCTAAGCTTCATAAAAAAACTTGTTAGATCATGCTTTATTTGAGTTTTGTTAATCACCAAAATAGATATATAATCCATGAAATTATATGGGAATGAACTGATCATCAATCTCCCCCTTTTTGGTGATGACAAAATATAACATAAACATAAAGGTCTAAAATAAATCTAAGTAATTTTATGGAAATAAAAATGAAAAATGTATTTTAGAATGATTATTTTTCTCTCCCTTTTGTCATTAAGCAAAAAGATACCATAATGAGACAAAGAAAGAGAGAAAAGATAAAGATGAGAGCAAACGAAAGTATTTGTATTACTCTTGAGAGGGTACAGGAAGGTTGAAGGCAGGAGATAGAAGAGAGGCATGGTGAGAAATGACCTCCCAAGCCTTAAGTTCCTGCTCTTCAAAATACTGCCTAAAATACCGCAAGCGATGGAGTAGAAAGGTCTCATGACAGGAACCATCCTCTGGATATGAAGGACTCACTGCTCTTCTAAGAACAGGGCATAGCAATCGCTATCAAAGGAAACTTTATAAAAACTAGTTTTCCCAAAACTGGTGCATGAGAGGAACTGATCAATGGGGACGGGATAAAAGATCTGCTTCCGCTTCAGTTCTATTCTCATGGCAACATAAACCTTGTATCTCTCAACCCAGATAGCAAATGGATGTCGAACAAGGTGAATGGAGTTCATATCGAGGAATTCAGCAGCTGAAATAGGAAGCTTATTTTCTCTGGTTTGAGAGGCGTTGAGATCTTCAAGTTGCGGAGCAGACAGAGGATAAAATCTGGCCCATTCTGCTGGAGTCAACCTCTCACATCCGGACAAGAGAGGGGCAAGAACATCTGAATTTATATGGCCCTGAAGGTATTCTCTGAACAAAAATCTATGGAAGGCAACGAGATTGCCCTTCTGCACATGTATTCTCCCCATAACTCTGGCAAAGTGCTCAAAAATGATGGAGCCAACATCGGAGTCCATAAGAAGAGAATGAAGAGGAGGGAGAAATACTACATCAGGCAACTGCAAAGTGGAAAAATCCACTTGAATGGAGGAGGTGACACCCACATGAGATCCAAGATTATAGATAACTTTCTGAAATTGGCCAAGCTGAACTTCAGGCAGATTATTTAGATAGCGGTAGTCGTTGAACATCTGAAAATGCTTGATCAACTTAATCTCCTTTTAAACAAAGGGAGCCCAGGAGTCCTTGTGAAGAATCTGGAGCCACTCAGAGAGAGTCAAGGAGTGATCTCGGGGAGGGAATCTGGTTGACCTAGCGAGCAGAAATTTATTGTACAGGGTCTTGTGGCCCCGAGCCCATTGCTCTTCGGATTTGGCTTTAGCTAGTGAAAAGATTTTAGATTTTCAGCTTTGTAAAGAGAAGTGAAAGGGAGAATGACATTTAGATGGTCGGTTAGATTTAGGTGATGAAGTCCCAAAATGGTGGCAAAGGTGGTTTTCTGAAGGAATTCACGGTAGAGGAGCTTCTTTTTATTTTCAACAGTAAGAGAAAACCAAAGGGGTGGAAAACAGGGTTCAGAAGAAATGGAATGAGTGTAAGTAAGTCTTCTTTTCTTAGGGACAGGGCTAGAAGGGCCTGTCCTATGAATGTGAGTGCAAGCTTTCAAAATAGAGTGGAGAATAGCTTCTTCAAATTCATCTTTGATGGCCCTGAGGAAGGGGGCATCAATTTGAGCACTTTCTGGAATAATAGTTATAAAAGAGGGAGGAGTAGGAGAATGAATGAAGGAGTGAGATGTGGAAGAGGGAATATCAGATGGTCCAGAGGAAGAATGACCAGAGGAGGAGGCTCCAGCTGATGAGGAGGCTGGAGGAACCTCAGAAGGAGGAGGATTGTGAGTGGAGGAGACAGGAGATGAGGAGGACTAGGAAGGAAATGGTGTAGGAGATGAAATGTTTCTAGGAAGGGGTTGTTTGAAGGTGGTAGGTGCTGGAGGTGCTATGGAGGAGGATGGTGGAGAAGGAGGAGCTGGAGTTGGAAGAGGAGAAGAACTAGGGGGCTCAGGGGCTACAGCCTGGTCTTCTGCTCTGGAAGGTGCAACCTCTGAATCCACTGCCCGGGTGGCCCAGACACATCCTCTGCTGGCCCTTATGGCCCAGACTTCATTGCATCAGGTGGCCCTGAAACTGCCACTTCTTCAACAACTTTTGGCCCAGATGGCCCTACCGGTTCTTCAGAATTTGGCCCTGATGGCCGAACTTCTGCCACAACTGATGGCCCTGAAGGCCCAGATTTCTCAACATTCACTGGCCCTGATGGCCAGATATCTTCATCTGATTGCCTTGGCCCTGATGGCCCTGAGCCGCTGGCAGGAGGTGCAGAAGAAGGAGCTGGAGGGGCAGAAGTGGATTGCGCCCTCAACAGGTCTGAAATAGCAGCTACTGAATCCTTGATGCTGCTTAGCTCACTTCTCACCCACCTGACGGCATTTCTGACCATGCCCATTTCTTTAGCTGCAGTGCTCTGGCTTATGAAAATAGAGGCAATATCAGATTGCACAGAGCAAAGAATTTTACCTTGTTCATCCAATCTGTTAATGATGGCCTTCATATTGGTCTTCATTTTCTTCTTCCTCAGCCTCTGATGTGGCTTCCTGGTGAGGAGAGGGATCTCAAGAGCTACCTCTTTCCCTTTTTTACTTGCCCTAGCGACGGGCTCCACATTTTCTTCATCAGAAGTGCTATCCACAACACCTTCTTGAAATTGATCAACTGGGGGGTTAGTAGTGTGCTCTTCCTGAAGCTATGCTTCCTTCTCAGCAACATGCGCCCCCTGACTGGGAGCATCCTCCATCAAGATATCCTCATTGTGGCTTGATGCCACAACCTTAGCAGCTTGATCACCACCCGTTTCGGGCTCCCCCTGAGTGCTGGTGATAGAGTCTAGCACACCTCGAAGGACTGATGCTACCATTGAGGTGGGGGTGACAACCTCTTCAACCTGCCCAACGGGCTCAATATTGTTGCCCAGTTGACGAGCCCAGAGGGGGGGGGGGGTGAATGGGTCTTTAAAAATTAATCTAGAAGATACCTGTAATTAAAAACATTCACACAAACGTTCTTCGAAGTAGATTAGTGACAGTTAGTTGAAATAACAAACACACAAAGAAGACAATCACACAACACAAGGTTTATCCTGGTTCAGACCTCCTTTCCTTAGAAGTCCTATGTCCAGTCACTGAGCAACAACTCAGGATTTCACTAACTAGGGTACAGTCCCCCTAAGGACGCTACAACACCCAGCTCAGCTGGTCTTCCTTCACACCCAAGGGAACAACACCCTGGATACCACACCAGGTCTTCCTTCACAACCGAAGGGAACAACACCCTGGATACCACACCAGGTCTTCCTTCACAACCGAAGGGAACAACACCCTGGATACCACCAGGTCTTCCTTCACAACCGAAGGGAACAACACAAAGAGAGTGAATGAAATTCAAGCCCTTAGATCAAGCTTTTGATAAGCAAGGATCTGAAGCAACTAGAACTGAGAGCAAAGAGATTCAAACAAGGCACACCTCAGAACTATACAGGCTCTCTCAAGATTTTCACAAACTAGTGGAGAGCAAAAGAGCAAAAGCTAAGTGGAATGAAGTTTCTTGGCTCTGGACTTTCTTTAGAAGAATTTGAATGCTTGAATACGCGATATATCGTCTTCTGTTCTTCTGACTTGAATTTATATCTTCAATTTGAAATGTAGACGTTGAAGTGTCCGTTGTCTCTCTTTTGAGTAGTCGTTAGATTGAATGACATCTGGAGTCTTGGAAGCTTCCAGTCAACAGTCTTTTGATTACTTGAGCACGCAAAGAGATAGATCTTCAGAAATATCCGTTGGCTTCTATTTGTTTAACGTTGTACTATGAAGCTAGTTCAGAGGTCTGCACAAATGTCAAACTCAAATAGCAGACAGCTAAGCTATCTCTGATGTCAGTCAACGTTAGTAGCAATAGACATAGAAATAGTAATACCAAATAGCTTAAGTCTAAAGGACGTTATCAGAGTAGGCACGATAAAGGATGATATGGTCTGCATGCATGCAGAGATATGTTCAGATCTCATAAATGCAAAAGCGTCAGAGAGATGTCTACGTGGACTTTGACTAGTCAACGCTTTTAAGATGAATAAGATATCAAGATATGAAATCGATGACTATATGACTTATGAAATCGTTATGGGTCATAGCAAATCGTTATGTGACAGAAGATAAATCATGAACACTTAATGAATCGTTGCACAAAGCAAATTGATGTGTTTCTAAAGAAATCGATGTGAAATACTTAAAAAATCATTATACAAAGCAAGTCGTTGTGAATTCTAAAGAAATCGTTATGAATACTTAACAAGTCGTTATGAACTCTAAAGAAATCATTATGGTAACTTATGAAGTTGTTACAATAAGCAAGTCGTTGCGAGTTCTAAAGAAGTCGTTACGGTAACTTATGAAATCGTTACACCAAGCAAGTCGTTGCGCTTTCTAAAGAAGTCGTTACGGTAACTTATGAAATCATTACAACAAGCAAGTCGTTGCGCTTTCTAAAGAAATCGTTGCGATAACTTATAGAGTCGTTATGACAAGCAAGTCGTTACGAGTTTCTAAAGAAATCGTTACGGTAACTTATAGAGTCGTTGTGACGAGCAAGTCGTTACGGGCTCTAAAGAAATCGTTGCGACAACTTATAGAGTCGTTGCGACAGGCAAGTCGTTACAGGCTCTAAAGAAATCATTACGGTAACTTATAGAGTCGTTGTGACGAGCAAGTCGTTATGGGCTCTAAAGAAATTGTTACGGTAACTTATAGAGTCGTTACGACATCGATTTGTTTGAAACAACATGACTTTTCAACCAGAAAGGAAATCGTTATGATAATTCTATTGAAATTGATATGCTTATAAAGAAATCGTTATGGTCTTCAATAGAAGTCGATATGGACTTAGAGAAATATCATGTTGAAAAGATTAAGGCTTCAGAAAAGTAATGCATACCTTTATGGCTTGTTTGACCTTGGTATTTTTCCTGTGCTTAAGACTTATGAAATAATCATTAGATATAATTGATAAACTTTTGTTTGGTTTTGTTAATCATCAAAATATATATGTAATTAATTAAAATTACATGGGGACAGACTGGTCATCAATCTCCCCCTTTTTGGTGATGACAAAACTGAACAATAAGTAAAAATGCATATAGATGTTTCAAACATAAGTTTTTCTCCCCCTTTTTGTCATTAAGCAAAAAGACAATCTTCGACAAAGAAAGAATAGAGAAAGAGAACAGGAGTATACAAAGAAGGGCATTTCATTAACTTTGTGGAGGTACTGGTAAATAGAAGGCAGGAGACAGAAGAGAGGCAAAATGGGAGATGGTTTCCCATGCCTGTTCTTCCTGCTCTTTAAAAAGAGTTTTAAAGACTCCAAAGGATACAGAGTAGGAGGGTCCCATGGTGGAAGCCATCCTTTTGAGATGAAGATCTAGGTGTTGATAGAGAAGGTCAGCATATGCATTCTTGTCCATGTTCATCTTGAGAAATCGACGAGTCCCAAAGCTGGCACAGGTGAGGAATTGGTCCATGGTGACAGGATAATGGTTGTGGTTATCTCTGAGAGCTTTGTGCATAGCCACATACACTTTGTATCTTTCCTCCCAGACCTTGAAGGGGTCATCAACAAGATGAATGGAGTTCATATCTAGGAAAGTAGCTGGAGAAATGGCTGGTTTGTCTTCTCTGGCCTGAACTTCATTGATTTCAAATAGTTGCTGAGCTGACAGGGGGTAGAACTTGGACCATTCAGAAGATGTCAGCCTTTCACATTCAGACAGAATAGGGGCTAGAACTTCAGCACTTACATGCCCCTAGTGATATTCCCTAAACAGGAATCTAGAAAAAGCAACTAGGCAGCCTTTCTGAACTTTAATTCTGCCCATTACTCTGGCAAAACATTCAAAGATGATGGATCCTACAGAGGACTCCATAACTAGAAAGTGAATTTGAGGAAGGACTATCTCTTCAGGTACTTGGAGGGTAGCAAAATCTACCTGAACATCTGAAGTTTGAGAGATATCCGGAGTCAGAGCTGAAATGGCCCTTTGAACTGACTGAGCTGAACCTCTGGAAGGCTATGAATATATCTGTAGTTGTTGAATAGCATGAGGTGCCTGATCATTTTGATTTCCTTTTGAATATAGGGTGCCCAAAGTTCCCTATGATAGATCCTGAACCACTCTGATAGGGTCAGGGAGTGGTCCCTTGGAGAGAATCTAGCAGATTTGGCAAGAATGAATTTCTTTAGGAGATCCTTGTGAGCTTTGCCCCACTGCTCTTCAGATTTAGAGTGGGCAAGAGAGAAGATTTTGGATTTTTCGGATTTGGAAAGAGATGTGTAGGGTAGAATAGTGTGCAAATGATCTGTGAGATCATGAAATGGAAGGTTAATGATGGTTGCAAAAACAACCTTTGAGAGATATTCTCTGTACAGTGAGGGATGTTTGTTGTCCACTGTGAGAGAAAACCACAAAGGTGGGTATTTGGGTTCAGAGGAGAGGGAGGAAGTAGAAGTAAGCTTCCTCTTCTTGGGGGCAGGACTAGAAGGGTCTGCCCTATGAACATGTTCCCCAACCTTTAACACAGACTTGAGGATCCATTCCTCAAACTCATCCTTTATTTGTTCCATAAAGGGAGAGTTAAGTTGGGCTCTTTTAAGTATGATAGTGATGAAAGAGGGTGGAGGAGTAGGATGAAGAAAAGAGTGGGAAGTAGTAGGAAGGTCATCAATTGGTCCAAGGGAGGGACCAGAGGAGGAGGAGGATGCTCTAGCTGAGGATGTTGGAGGGGCCTCATGTATAGGAGAAGGAGAAGGAATGGAAGTAGAGGAGGTAGGAGATGAGGTGGACTGAAATGGTGTAGGAGAAGAAATTGGTCTAGATTGAGGCTTCTTGAATGTTTGAGGAGCAGGAGGTGCTGTAGGAGCTGAGGGTGGAGTTGGAGGAATAGGTGTGTGAGAGGGGGAAGAGGGAGCTGGGGGCTTGGGTGCCAAGAACTCTTCTGCCTCTATCTGCACAAACTCACTCTCCAATGGCCCTGATGGCCCTGACCCTTGCTCAGATGGCCCTGTTGGCCCTTCTACCTGATCAGCTGGCCCTGTTGGACCTACCTCTTTTGGTGCTGCTGCTGCTTCTTGAGGAGGAGGAGCTTGAACTCCAACTGCCTTGATAATATCTGAGTGCATGCCTTTCATGCTGCTCATTTCCTTGTTAAACCATTTCATAGCATTTCTGATTTGTCTCAATTCTTTGTTGGCTGAAGCTTGGCTAAAAATATAGAGTTTACATCTGACTGGAGAGTACATAAGAGCTCACCTTGCACATTCAGCCTTTCAATCACTGGTTTCAAATTTATGACAATTTTCTGCTTGACCTGCCTCTCAAAAGGTGTATCAGCCAGGAGAGGAACTTCAGAGGCAACTTCTTTTCCTTTCTTCTTGCCTTCTTTTGCTGGAGGAGGTTGATCATCATCTGAGCTTGAAGAGCTTGCAATCTCTCCTTCTCTGTCATCCAAATTTTGAGAATCTCTATGCCTTTCCTCCTGACCATCAACAACTGGAGTTGTTTCTGCTGAACCTTCTTTTGATAGCTCCCCCTCAATAGGAGCATCTTCTTCATTTGATACTTGCTCCCCTGAATGGGAGCACCTTCCATCACAGAGTCACCTTGAGCAGCTGGGTGCTCTACCTCTACTTGAACATCTTCCATTGGTTCATCAATGTGGCCTGATGCCACAGTCTCTTCTGCAACTCTGCCACTGGTTTCTGGAGCACTAGAGGTGAAAGGAATTGAATCAATAATGTCTGAAAGAATGGACGCAACCACAGTTGAGGGTAGTGGGTCCTCAACTGAAATAATATCCTCTGGGAGAATATCCTCAATTCTCCTTTCTGCAAAATTGACAACTAATTCTTCTGGAAATTCTGAAGCTGGTGCTGATACTCTTTCTTCTTCCACTGCAATTTCAGACTGAACTTCTGCTAAAGAGGGGCCCGTTGATTCTGCTGCTCCAACTACTGGCACTGAAACTGACTCCACTAGCAATTCTAGAATCATATCCGCAGATCCCATCTCCTGATGAACAACTGAGGTGTCGTCAATGATGGCTTCGCCTTCAGCAACTGAAGCCTTGAATCAGACACCATTTTCCACAGAGAAGCCACTCTTCTTCAGGTTCCTGAACCTGATTGCTTGGCCCATTTTCTCTACAACTGCCCCAGAAAGATCAACACCGAAGTGTTTGAAGATCTTGGTAAGTAGGTGGGCATATGGAAGGGACACATTTAACTTACTCTTGGTGTCCCAAATCTGATCTCTGGCAAATTTCATTCTTTCCATCATCACTGCGGCTATATTTATCTCCTTATTTTGAATGGCCCAGTACATCATGTCTGAGTCGGCCTTTGTGCAAGAAGAAAATGTTGCACTTCTGAGAACTAAGATTTGACAGACAATAAAATGAAGGAGGCGGTTGAAAGAAGATAGTTGATTTATATCGAGCTTGCCGTCCTTAGCTTGAAGCCCGGCCCTACAATTCCCAAACCTTTCACTTGGGCGTCCACGGTGTGAACCCCACTAAATCTGGAAGTCTTCACATCAAACAACATCTTCAGCAACTCAGGGTCTATTCTATTCAGGGTTCCCTTTACTGAAGAGACTAGGGACCCATCTTCCTCTGTTCTCATACATACGAAGAAAGCTTTTACCAAGTCTGGATAACTGACCTCTAAAAAGGTGGAGACTCCTGTCCACTGCATCTGATTGATCAAATCTACCACACTGCTCATTCCATTTTTCCTCAGATTAGCAACATCGACTTCTTTATTTCCACAGAGCTTCGTCTTCACAAAGGTAAACCTCTCCTGCTGCTCAGGAGTGAGAAACTCGGCGCTGTAGCCACCCAAACTGCCGGCGATGACTGGTGCGGCCATGGATTCAGGTGGGAAAGTCTCTGGAAGGTTGAAACGGAAGGAGAAGAGAAGGAATCCTCAAGAAATTTTGCGGGAAGGAGGAGGAAGGTTCAAATTTGCAGTGGGTTGAGATATGAGTTGTTAGGGCATCGGCTCATGCGACAGGATGAAAATGGGAAAAGGTAGACGATGAGATACGAATCGTTCTGCCATTGATTTTATGAATAAATTAATGCGAAGTGGAAAGTGAGGCGCCAAAAGGCGGTAGAAAACGACAAAAGGTGTTGACTATTCAAACCGACTTCAATGAGAGAGCGGTTACAAAGAATAATTTGAATTTCTTTTGGAGGAAAAAAAATTATTTAATTCTGAAATTTAATGTGCCATTTGTAAGCAAACTTTTATCACAAATTGCACATGCCTAATTCCCTTCTAAGAGATGTGAATCTCTCTTCAGGTAAGGCTTTTGTGAAAATGTCTACTAATTGGCCATTTGTATCAATAAAGGATATTTCAATATTTCCATTTGCAATATGATCATGAATAAAATGATATCTAACCTCAATATGTTTGGTCCATGAGTGCTGAACTGGATTCTTGGTGAGATTAATGGCACTGGTGTTGTCACACAGCAGTGGGATGGATTTGATGTTTAATCCGAAATCTTCAAGTTGTTGCTTTATCCATAAGAGTTGTGTACATCAATTTCCAGCAGCTACGTACTCAGCTTCAGTAGTGGATAGTGCTACTGAATTTTGTTTCTTTGAAGACCAAGATATTAAACACCCTGCAAGAAATTGACAACCACCACTGGTGCTTTTTCTATCTAATTTGCATCCAGCATAGTCAGCATCAGAGTAACCTACTAAGTTAATTTCACAGTGTTTTGGATACCATAGACCTAAGTCATGAGATCTTTCTAAATATCTAAATATTATTTTCACCGAAATTAAATGTGATTCTTTAGGATCAGCTTGATATCTAGCACACATGCATACACTAAATAATATATCTGGTCTACTAGCTGTTAAGTAAAGTAGTGAACCAATCATACCTCTGTAGATCTTTTGATCTACTTTCTTACCATCTTTGTCACTGTCCATCCTTATTGATGTGCTCATCGGTGTTGACAGTGGCTTGGTATTTTCGAATCCAAATTTCTTTAAGAGTTTTTTTGTGTACTTTGCTTGACAGATGTGAGTTCATTCCTTTTCTTGTTTGATTTTTAATCCAAGGAAGTAATTATGTTCTCCCATCATGCTCATTTCAAATTCTCCCTGCATCAACTTTTCAAAGTACTTGCAAAGGGATTCATCAGTAGACTCAAAGATAATATCATCTACATAAATTTGGACCAATAGAATGTGTTTGACCTTTGACTTTATGAAAAGGGTACTATCTACTTGACCTCTACTGAAACCAAGGTTTAAAAGAAAAGAGCTAAGCCTTTCATACCAGGCTCTAGGTGCCTATTTTAAACCATATAATGCCTTATGAAGTTTGAAAACATGATTGGGAAATTCTGTGTCATCAAAACCCGTAGGTTGTTCCACATAAACTTCATCTTTTATAAAACCATTTAAAAATGCGGATTTAACATCCATTTGAAATAATGTCAAGTTCAAAGCAGATGCATATGCAAGTAATATTCTAATGGCCTCAAGTCTAGCTACAGGTGCATAGGTTTCATCGAAATCTATGTCTTCCTCTTGAGAATAGCCTTGAGCTACCAATCTGGCCTTATTTCTTAAGATTGAAACAGTTTCATCCAGTTTATTTCTGAACACCCATTTGGTGCCAATGACTAGATGGTCTGATGGTCTAGGAACAAGTGACCATACTTGGTTTCTCTTGAATTGATTTAATTCATCTTGCATGGCTACTATCCAAAATTCATGAGAGAGAGCTTCATTGACTGTTCTAGGCTCTATTTGAGAAACAAAAGCTAGGTAATCACAAGGAATAACATTACCTCTTGTTCTTACCCCTATGGATGGATCACCAATAATATTCTCAAGTGGGTGATCTTTCTTGTATCTCCATTCCTTTGGAAGGTTTTCATGAGTAACTTCATCTTGTTGCAATTCTTCCAGAGGTGGATCATCCTTGTCCTCAATTGATGTATCTTTTAGTTTCTTGGACAGTTCATCTGCATCATCATTGTCACTATCTACTTCCTTTCTCAAGGAAGGGTTAGTTTCATCAAAAATAATATGTACAGACTGTTCAATCAATAAAGTACATTTGTTAAATACTCTATAGCCTTTGGGTTTAGAGGTATACCCCATAAAGATGCCTTCATCTGATTTGGTATCCAACTTACCAATGTCCCTTTTTCCATTATTGTGAATGAAGCAAGGACATCTAAAAGTCCTGAAGTGGCTGATCTTTGGCTTCTTCCCTTTGAATAGATTTATCTTTATTTGCTGCCAGACAAACATTTTGAACCTTGAGTTCTTCAAGATAGAGCACATACAAATTCTTTTCTCTATTAGCTTCAAAGATGACTGCTCCATCCTTCAGTATGATGTACTTCGACTCTTGAAACTTGATCTGATGGCCTCTGTCACACAGCTGGCTAATGCTAATGAGATTGTGCTTCAATCCCTTGACTAATAGCACATCTTCTATGACTGTTTTTCCTTTGTTATTCACAGAGCCACTGCCTATCACGGTTCCTGTCCCATTATCTCCATAAGTAACTGTTCCTTCTTCAGCTTGGAGATGAGAGAATAACTTCTAGTTTCCTGACATGTGTCTTGAGCACCCGCTATCCAAATACCATTTGGATGCTCGAGAGATGTCCTGAAATAAAAACATCAAGTTTTAAGTACCCAAATACTTTTGGGTCCTGATGGGTTAGTATCATTTGTTTTGTCTTTTATTATCCATTTCTTATGTCTTGTTGGGCATGTCGTTATGATGTGTCCTAACTTGTTACAGTGACTACAACAGGATAATTTGGTTACTTTTTCTATATATCTGAAATCAGCTTTGTATGTTGTATCTTGTTCAGGTACAAATTTTGGTGTTGGATATGTTTTAGGATAAATTATGATTTCTTCATTATCTGGGGGTGTATATCCTAATCCATTTTTCTTCTTACCTGATCTTCTAGCACCTTTTATTATGAGGGTGTTTTTACCATTAGTGAATTTTTCTAATGTGCTAGATAATTGTATATTTTCTTCTGTTAGTGTTTTGATTTCAGTTTTCAGTTCATCTGAACTTACTTGTTTCTCTAATTTAGTTATTTGTTCATTCTTAACTTTTAGGTCTTCACATAACAGTTCATTTCTTCTTTTAAGTTTAGTTATTTGACTTTCTAATTGTTCATTTTCTGATTTTAGATCTGAGTTTGTATTTTCTATGCAGATTATATTTTTCTTGCTCACTTTTAATAATTTGGTTACTTCTTTATATTTTTCACATAGTTCGTTGAAAGCCTCTTCTAAGCTATCGGAATCTGAATCATTGCATGAATCAAAAGAGGAGTCAGAAGTTACCTTATCTTCAGTATTTGTCATGAAGGCCAAGTTGGCCTTTTCTTCATCACTGCAAGAACTTGACTCACTGTCTGAGTCACTACTGTTTTCCCATGCTGCTGCCATCGCCTTCTTCTTGTACTTTCTGAACTTCTTGGAACTGTCCTTCTTCCTGAACTCTGGCTTCTTTAACTTTGGACACTCAGTTTTAATGTGTCCTGGCTTCTTACATTCATAGCATACGGGTTCTCCTTTCTTTATTTCTTTTCCATCTGGCTTCTTGAATTCCTTGTTCCTTTTGAAGTGCCTTCTTCCAGATTGGAATTTCTTCTTCTTAGCCAAAATTTGCTGTAATTTTCTAGATAGCATAGCTTCCTCATTTTCGCTGTCTGCATCACTTTCACTTTCAGCTGAACTTGCTTCTGGTGAATCTCTTCAGCTTTTAAGGCGTTGAAGTGCTTCTTTCTGCTAGAGGACTCTCCTAGCCTTTCCATGTTGATCTCATGGGCCATGAGGGACCCAATGAGCTTTTCTACAGACATTCTTTTCAGGTCATTAGCTTCTTCTATTGCTGTGACCTTTGGGGTCCATAAGGACGGTAAGGATCTAAGTATCTTCCTCACCATGTCTCCCTTCTCATAGATTTTCCCCAGACTAGCTAGTTCATTTGTGATGTCAGTGAACCGGCTGAACATTTGAGTTATGGACTCACTTGACTGCATCTGAAATCTTTCATATTGAGTGACAAGAATGTCGATTCTTGTTTCCTTTACTTTGTCTATGCCTTCATAAGTAATCCTGAGCTTTTCCCACATTTCCATTGAGGATTTGCAGGCTGAAACTCTGTTGAATTTCTTCTTACTTAGAGCACAGCATAGGATGCTCTTTGCTTTGCAATTTAGGGAAATCTTCTTCCTGTCATCATCTGTCCATTGTGCTTTCTCATTTGTGACTAACAGATCACCTTCTTCTACTATGGACCAAATTTGATAGTCGTGCCCTTGTAGAAAGTATTCCATTCTGGTCTTCCAGTAAGGATAATCTTCACCATTGAAGAGAGGGGGTCGGTTGACAGACTGACCTTCAAAGTTACCTTGGGTTGCCATGGATCTTTAGTCTTCAGATCGTTGGATCCTTTCTTTGTCGAAGAGACTCGCTCTAATACCACTTGTTGCCCAGTTGACAAGCCCAGAGGGGGGGTGAATGGGTCTTTAAAAATTAATCTAGAAGATACCTGTAACTAAAAACATTCACATAAACGTTCTTCGAAGTAGGTTAGTGACAGTTAGTTGAAATAACAAACACACAAAGAAGACAATCACACAACACAAGGTTTATGCTGGTTCGGACCTCCTTTCCTAAGGAGTCCTATGTCCAGTCCCTGAGCAACAACTCAGGATTTCACTAACTAGGGTACAATCCCCCTAAGGACGCTACAACACCCAGCTCAGTTGGTCTTCCTTCACACCCGAAGGGAACAACACCCTGGATACCACACTAAGTCTTCCTTCACAACCGAAGGGAACAACACCCTGGATACCACACCAGGTCTTCCTTCACAACCGAAGGGAACAACACTCTGGATACCACCAGGTCTTCCTTCACAACCGAAGGGAACAACACAAAGAGAGTGAATGAAATTCAAGCCCCTAGATCAAGCTTTTGATAAGCAAGGATCTGAAGCAACTAGAAATGAGAGCAAAGAGATTTAAACAAGGCACACTCTCAGAACTTTACAGGCTCTCTCAAGATTTTTCACAAACTAGTGGAGAGCAAAAGAGCAAAAGCTAAGTGGAATGAAGGTTCTTGGCTCTGGACTTTCTTCAGAAGAATTTGAATGCTTGAATACGCGATATATCGTCTTCTGTTCTTCTGACTTGAATTTATATCTTCAATTTAAAATGTAGACGTTGAAGTGTCTGTTGTCTCTCTGTTGAGTAGTCGTTAGACTGAATGACATCTGGAGTCTTGGAAGCTTCCAGTCAACAGTCTTTTGATTACTTGAGCATGCAAAGAGATAGATCTTCAGAAATATCTGTTGGCTTCTATTTGTTTAACGTTGTACCATGAAGCTAGTTCAGAGGTCTGCACAAATGTCAAACTCAAATAGCAGACAACTAAGCTGTCTCTAATGTCAGTCAACGTTAGTAGCAATAGACATGGAAATAGTAATGCCAAATAGTTTAAGTCTAAAGGACGTTATCAGAGTAGGCACGATAAAGGATGATATGGTCTGCATGCATGCAGAGATATGTTCAGATCTCATAAATGCAAAAGCGTCAGAGAGATGTTTACGTGGACTTAGACTAGTCAACGCTTTTAAGATGAATAAGATATCAAGATATGAAATCGATGACTATATGACTTATGAAATCGTTATGAGTAATAGAAAATTGTTATGTGACAGAAGATATATCATGAACACTTAATGAATCGTTGCACAAAGCAAATTGATGTGTTTCTGAAGAAATCGATGTGAAATACTTAACAAATCATTATACAAAGCAAGTCGTTGTGAATTCTAAAGAAATCGTTATGAATACTTAACAAGTGTTATGAACTCTAAATAAATCGTTATGGTAACTTATGAAGTCGTTACAATAAGTAAGTCGTTGCGAGTTCTAAAGAAGTCGTTACGGTAACTTATGAAATCGTTACACCAAGCAAGTCGTTGCGCTTTCTAAAGAAGTCGTTACGGTAACTTATGAAATCGTTACAATAAGCAAGTCGTTGTGCTTTCTATAGAAATCGTTGCGATAACTTATAGAGTCGTTATGACAAGCAAGTCGTTACGAGTTTCTAAAGAAATCGTTACAGTAACTTATAGAGTCGTTGTGACGAGCAAGTCGTTACGGGCTCTAAAGAAATCGTTGCGATAACTTATAGAGTCGTTGCGACAGGCAAGTCGTTATGGGCTCTATAGAAATCGTTACGGTAACTTATAGAGTCATTGTGACGAGCAAGTCGTTATGGGCTCTAAAGAAATCATTACGGTAACTTATAGAGTCGTTACGACATCGATTTGTTTGAAACAACATGACTTTTCAGCCAGAAAGGAAATCGTTATGATAATTCTATTGAAATCGATATGCTTATAAAGAAATCGTTATGGCCTTCAATAGAAGTCGATATGGACTTAGAGAAATATCATGTTGAAAAGATTAAGGCTTCAGAAAAGTAATGCATACCTTTATTAGCTTGTTTGACCTTGGTATTTTTCCTATGCTTAAGACTTATGAAATAATCATTAGATATAATTGATAAACTTTTGTTTGATTTTGTTAATCATCAAAATATATATGTATTAATTAAATTACATGGGGACAGACTGGTCATCAAATATGCTCCAGAGGAATGTCCTCAATTCTGCTTCCACTGGCTGCAAGATCTTCAACACTGATCTTTGCTGCTGCTACTGCTTGTTCCTCTTGGACTGCTGGCATCTCTGCCCTGGCATTTGCTTGCTGATCCTGAACTGCTGGTGCTGCTGCTGCGTCTACCTGAGCCGCCTCTTCTTGGACTTTCTGGGCTTCTGCAATAATGGCCTCACCTTTAGCTGCGGAGGTTTTTGTCCATACCCCAGCTACCAAGGAGAACCCACTTTTCTTCAAGTTCCTGCTCTGAATTGTCTGGGCCATCTTCTCAGAGACTTCACCATTTAAACTGATGCCGAGGTGCTGGAAAATCTTGGTTAACAAATGGGTATAAGGAAGGGACGCATTCAACTTGCTTTTCTTATCCTAAATCATTGCCGTAGAAAGCTTCATTTGTTCCATGATAACTTCTGCCAAGTTGATACCTTGGTTCTGGATGGCCTAGAACATCATATCGGAGTCCGCCTTGGTGCAGGTGGAGAAGGTGGCACACCTCGGCACCAAAATCTGACAAACTATGAAATGAAGGATCCGATTGAAGGCGTTCAACTGATTGATGTCTATCTTTCCATCCTTCAGCTTCAATTCAGGACCAACTATTCCCACACCCTTAGCTTGAATGTCGACACTATCTACCCCACTGTGAGCGGAAGTAGAGACTCCAAAAATGGATTCTAACAACTCATAAGTGATACTAATCTGGGTTCCTTTAACCATGGATGTCAAAGACCCATCTGCCTCTGATTTCAGACAAACATAAAAAGCTTTCACCAAGTCTGGATAACTTGCCTCTGAAAAGGTTGCCAACTGCGACCACTTCATTCTTTGCATCACTGCCACTATGCTATGCATGCAATTCTTCTCTAAATCAGCTACATCCACTGCCTTGTTGCCGCACAGCTTCGTCTTCATGAAGGTGAACCTTTCCTACTGCTCTGCGGTGAGGAAAGCAGCCCCATAGCCCCCAACGGTGCCGAAAACTCTAGAAACGGCCATGGATTCGGACAGAAAAAGGTTATGGATGATCTTGAAGAGGATTGGAGCAAAAGCCCTCAAGAAATTTTTCGCGGGAAGGGATGGATGCTTTGAAATCTCACAGAATCAATGCCAGAGTCGATAGGGTTTATCGTCTCAGGCGAGTCGAAAGAGATGAGAGAGGGAGATGAATCGTTATGACACAGATTTGCGGGATTTAAGAGATAAAGATAAAGTACCTTTTGAAGGGACAGCGCCATAAATGTAGAAAACAAAAAATGGAGATAGGATCGAGATGAATAAATACTTTTTGAATTAGAGAACCGTCAAAGATATGTATGAAGCAAACGACTTTTAAAAGAAATTGCTTAATTTTAATGGAGAGAATAATTATTATCTGATATTATTATTATTTCAGTTGTATATAGATAAATCTATCACAATTTACACATGCATAGTTCCCTTCTAAGAGACGTAAATCTCTCTTCAGGTAAGGCTGTTGTGAAGATATCTGCTAACTGATTTTGAGTATCTATAAAAGAAATATTTATATTCCCATTAGCTATATGATCTTGAATGAAATGATATCTGACCTCTATATGCTTTGTCCTTAAGTGCTGAACTAGATTTTTGGTGAGATTTATTGCACTAGTGTTGTCGCACAGCAAAGGAATTGCCTTGATGTGCAGTCTATAATCCTCAAGTTGTTGTTTAATCCATAAGAGTTGTGTACAACAGGTTCCAGCAGCCACGTACTAAGCTTCAGCTGTTGACAGTGCTACTGAATTTTACTTCTTTGAGAACCATGAACTTAGACATCCTGCAAGAAATTGACAACATCCATTGGTGCTTTTCTTCTATATTTCCATCCAGCGTAGTCAGCATCTGAATATCTACTAAATTTACTTCACATGATTTTGGATACCACAATCCTAGATCATGAGTTTTAGCTAAATATCTAAAAATCTTTTTGACAGATATTAGATGAGATTCTTTAGGATCAGCTTGATATCTAGCACACATGCATACACTAAATAGAATGTATGGTCTACTGGCAGTTAAATATAGTAAAGAACCTATCATACCCCTGTAGAACTTTTGGTCTACTTTCTTACCATCCTTATCATTGTCTAACCTTGTGGGTGTGCTCATTGGTGTTGACAGTGGCTTAGCATTTTCAAATCCAAACTTCTTCAGTAGTTCTTTGGTGTACTTGGCTTGACAAATATGTGTTCCTTCTATTCCTTGCTTGATTTGCAATCCGAGGAAGTAATTGAGCTCCCCCATCATGGTCATTTTAAATTCTCCCTGCATAAGCTTTTCAAAATACTTGCAAAGATATTCATCAGTAGAACCAAAATATATCATCTACATAGATTTGTACAAGCAATACATTTTTGACTTTAGACTTAATAAATAATGTGCTATCTACTTTTTTCTAATAAAGCCATGGTTTAATAGAAATGCACTTAGCCTTTCATACCACGCTCTAGGTGCTTGCTTTAAACCATATAATGTTTTATGCAACTTAAAATATGATTTGGAAAATCGATATCATCAAAACCAGGAGGTTGTTCTACATAAACTTCCTCCTTTATATATCCATTTAGAAATGCGGATTTTACATCCATTTGAAAAAGTTTCAGATTCAATGCAGATGCATAAGCAAGTAAAATCCTAATTGCCTCAAGTCTAGCTACTAGTGCATAGGTCTCATCGAAATCTATGCCTTCCTCTTGGGAATAGCCTTGAGCTACCAGTCTAGCCTTGTTTCAAGTGATCACACCAGCTTCATCCAATTTGTTCCTGAACACCCATTTGGTGCCAATCACAGGATGATCTGATGGTCTCGGAACAAGTGACCACACTTGGTTTCTCTTGAACTGATTAAGTTCATCTTGCATGACTAATATCCAAGATTCATCAGACAGTGCTTCATTGACTGTCTTAGGCTCTATTTGGGATACAAAAGCTAAGTAATCACAGGGAATTACGTTACCTCTAGTTCTTACCCCAACCGATAGATCCCCAATGATGTTATCCAACGGGTGATCTTTTTTGTATCTCCATTCCTTTGGAAGATCATTATGGAATATTCTCTTTGTTGTAGTTCTTCCAAGGGTGGATCTTCCTTGTCCTCGATGGATGTATCCTTTAATTTCTTGGACAAGTCACCTGCATCATCATTATCACTATCTACTTCCTTTCTCAGGGAAGGGTTAGTTTCATCAAAAATAACATGTATAGTTGCTCAATTAATAAACTTTGTTTATTAAATACTCTATAGCCTTTGGGTTTAGAAGCATACCCCATAAATATACCTTCATCGGATTTGGAATCTAGCTTACCAATATCCCTTTTTCCATTATTGTGGATGAAGCATGGACATCCGAAGGTTCTGAAGTGACTGATCTTTGGTTTCTTCTGCTGGAATAACTCGTATGCTGTCTTCTTCAAGATTGGCCTAGTCATTACTCTGTTGATTATGTAGTAAGCCATGTTGATAGCTTCGGCCCAGAAGTACCTTGGTAGGTTGTATTCCGATAGTATAGTTCTGGCCATGTCCAATAGAGTTCTATTCTTTCTCTCAGCAACTCCATTTTGCTGTGGTGTCCTTGGTGCTGAGAATTGTGCTCTATTCCTTGATCATCACAGAACTTAGCAAATCTTTCATTCTGAAACTCTCCACCATGATCTGATCGAATACCAATTATGTTGTATTTCCTATCCTTCTGAACTTTCTTACTGAAGATAACAAAGCTATCGAAAGTGTCATCTTTGTGTTCCAAGAATGATACCCATGTGAATCTTGAATAGTCATCCACTATTACGAATCCCAAGTTTTTCCTCCAAGACTAGTAGTTCTTATTGGCCCAAAAAGATCCATATGTAACAGTTCAATGGTTTTGAAGTTGTTACAACTGTCTTTGACTTGAAAGATGATTTAGTGTGCTTTCCTGTTGCACACGGTTCATAGATGCCATCGATTCTTGTGCTTACTTTGGGCAGTCCTTTCACTAGATTTCTCTTGATTAGCTTTCTGATTCCATCCAAGCTGCAGTGGCCCAATCTTCTGTGCCATAGCTTAACTAAATGATGTTTACTTGCTGCAAGGCACACATTCTGATCTTTCAATTCTTCTAAATGAAGTACATAGAGATTCTTCTCTCTGCAGGCTTCAAGTATTGTAACACCAACTTTCATGATACTGCATCTTGACTCTTGAAACTTGATTTGATGGCCTTTATCGCATAGCTGGCTGATACTTATTAGATTATGCTTGAGTCCTTTCACGCATAGAACATCCTCTATGAGAGTTCTGCCTTGACTGCCAACTGATCCGCAGCTAATTACAGTCCCTTTTCCATTGTCGCCATACGTTATTGTGCCTTCTTCAGCTTCAAGGTAGGAGAACAACTTTCTGTTCCCTGTCATGTGCCTTGAGCACCCGCTGTCCAGGTACCACTTAGATGCTCGAAGGTTTCCTATAGTGAAAACACTAAACTTTAGGTACCCAAGTTTTTTGGGTCCTTGCTGGTTAGTTCCTCATTTTCCTTTTAATTATCCATTTTATGTGTTTAGTTGGACATGTTATTTTAATATGACCTAATTTGTTACAGTGGCTACAACAAGATGTTTACTTATTTTTTTAGTTTGAATATATTTAAAGTTAAACTTGTATGCAATGTCTTGTTCGGCTACAAACTTAGGTGTTGGATATATTTTGGGATGCACTATTGTTTCCTCATTATTAAGAGGGGTGTATCTTAAGCCATACTTCTTTTTCCCTGATCTTCTAGCTCCTTTTAATATTAATGTAGATTTACCATTTGTAAATTTTTCTAATGTACTAGATAAATATTAATTTTTTTTAATGTGTTAATTTCTTGTTTTAGCTTACTTATAGTTTCCTGGCTTTCCAGGTTAGCTATCTGATCATTTTTACTTTTAAATCTTCACATAATAATTCATTCTTCATTTAGCTCAGAAACTTGTTTTTCTAACTGTTCATTTTCAGATTTTAAATCTGGGTTAGTAATTTCTATACAAGCATGATTTTTCTTACTTATTTTTAATAGTTTACATACATCTTTGTATTTACTATACAACTCATTAAACACATTCTCTAAACTATCAGAATCAGATTCGTTGCAGGAATTGAATGATGAGTTAGAGGTTACCTTATCCTCGATGTTGGCCATGAATGCCAGGTTGGCATTTTCTTCTTCTTCACTTGAGCTTGACTCACTGTCTGAGTCGCTGTCGTTGTCTCATGCTGCTGCCATGGCTTTTTCTTATATTTTCTGAATTTTCTAGAGTTGTCTTTCTTTTTGAATTCAGTCTTTTTCAGCTTTGGACACTCGGCCTTGATGTGTCCAGGCTTCTTGCACTCATAACATATAGGTTCAACTTTCTTTGAATCCTTGACTTATGGTTTCTTGAAGTCTTTTCCTTTATAAAATATCTCCTTCCAGATTGGTATTTCTTCTTAGCTAGTATTCTTTGCAGTCTTCTAGAGAGGAAAGATTCTTCATCTTCATGCTTCCCATGCTCTCACTACAAGAAAAAGCGCTTATAGAGACCGATTTAGAAACCGAAAATTTCGGTCCCTATTCGGTCCCTAATAGGGACTGATAGGGGACCGAATACAATCGGTCCCAAAATAAATTTTTTAGAGACCGATTCAAAATCGGTCACTATTCGGTCCCTAAATAGGGACCGAATAGGGACCGAATTCAATCAGTCCCAAAATATAGAGACCGAATATCTTAGTCCTTATTCGGTCCCTAAATAGTGACGAATAGGGACTGATTTTATCGGTCCCAAAATATAGAGACCGAAATATTTCAGTCCCTATTCGGTCCCTAAATAGGGACCGAATAGGGACCGAATTTAATCAGTCCCTAAATAGGGACCGAATTTAATCGGTCCCAAAATATAGAGACCGAAATATTTTGGTCCCTATTCGGTCCCTATTTTGTGACCGATTAGGGACCAAAACATTTCAGTCTCTATATTTTGGGACCGATTAAATTCGGTCCCTATTTAGGGACTGAATAGGGACCGAAATATGTCGGTCTCTATATTTTGGGACCGATTAAATTCGGTCCCTATTCGGTCCCTAGTTTGTGACTGAAATAAATGAGTCTCTATTTTAGGGACAGAATGATGACTGATTTTATTTCAGTCACAAATTCTCAATGATGAGAGAAAATTTTGTGACCGATTTTGTGACGTCTCAAATTAATACCAAATATGAAGCTATAAGCCTAGCATACTTGCATAAGAAAATTATTTAAAGATTTACATTGTTTCATGTCGGTACCATTTCTGGACATATGTACACCGATAAGGTGTCACTGGATTTTGGTAACGATATTTAATTTGAAATTATCATAATTATCAGAAAAATATGTTCATACAAAAATGTGGATATTGAGAATTTTTGATGCACAGTTAATGAGGTAAATATGATTTATCTAGTTTTAGGACAATTTGTACTGATAAATATTTATTCAGGAAAATTTTAAATAAAACCATAAACTTACCACGTTGTAATTAGACAGTGGTTGAAATTTTATTTTATTGGATGTCATTTACATATTAAATTAAGGTTCCAAAGAGACCTAAATGAATAGTAATCTAGTTACGTAAGTTGTTTACGTAAAATTTAACCTGCATCTAAATGTGAATATGTGTAGGTAGTGGTAGGTATGTGTAAAAGTGTATATATTATTAGTATATATATATTATATATATGTATGTATTAAAAGAAATGATAAAATAATGTCAAAGAAAGGGATAAACTTCCTGCATGCACATATATACGTGTAAGTGTGTGCTTGTTAGTGTCACATGGAGTGTGTGAGGTGTTAGAAGGAAGTGGAGGTGATGATGAGATAGTTATGTGGGAGAGTGTAGAAGTGCTTTTATGCATGTGCAAACATATATATATATACATAAATAAGAGTACATAGAAAGGGGTTGGCGGTGGAAGCATTGGGAGAGGAAGAAATGCCAGGAAGGGAGGAGTTTTTGCAGAAGGAAAAGGGGCTAACTTGGTTTTCTGGAAATAAAGAAGAAGGAAATAAGGTGTAAGGTAGGTACCTTCACATTACCTTTAAGATAATAATTTTTTTCTTGATCTTTAATCATAAGTCAAGAACTTTAGTTAATATAAATCAAAAACAAATGTTCCATCTGAAGTTTCATTTTTAAAGGCTACTATATGATTTCTGGAATGTGTGATCATCATGTAGGATTTCTGTATCTCCTTCCTTCATGTCTCCATCTTTAGTTAGGATCTTGAATATGAGTATCTATCATATTTACCCTTTGATTTGCGTGCCATAAAGATCATTAGGTATACTTTTTGGTCTTATGTACTGTTTTAGCTAATACTCATGTCTTAGGCAAGTATTCTTGTGAAGGATTATTCTTCTTCTTCTTTTCTTCTGATTCTATTCTGGAAAAGTGGTAGTGTCAACACTATCTGTCCAGTAGTGTTAACACTATGTGTCCAGTAGTGTGACTATCTATCTAGTAGTGTCAACACTATCTATCCAGTAGTGTCAACACTATCTATCAAGTAGTATTGACCTATCTGTCCAGTAGTGTCAACACTATCTGTCTAGTAGTGTCAACACATATCTATCCAGTAGTGTCAACACTATCTATCCAGTAGTGTTGACCTATTTATCCCTTATAGTGTCGACCTATCCCTTCATAGTATCGACCTATACCTTGCTGGAGAGTTGACACTATCCTTCAGAGTGTCAACACTCTCTTCTATTCAGGTTGACACACCCTGTATTCAAGTCAATCTAACTCCTGTTTCCAGTGACTTAGGTCGACACACTCATGTTCCAGGTCGACACACCCTGTTAATTAGAATTCTTTCTTGAAATAACTTTTACATGAACTATGATATACTAATTAATTCCAGATTTACTTGAAATAATTATTAAGCTACTCATTCTTCTAAAAAGTGATTTATAATGTATTCATGTATCAGTTCTTACTCAATTTGCTTGTCTCATGTTCTTGAAATTTCACTTGTAATGTCTAGAACTTGGGATCTCTAGATCTCTCATGAATTTACAATGCTAGAATGAGCTAATAAAAGGGCACTGACCTGGTCCTGAGAGGAGCACCCAAAAGTACTTGTGCCCATATGGGAGTGTGAATGGTCTGTGTGGCATATTTACTTGACAATGCATGTCTAACATCCTCACAGTGACATATTTGCTACACATGGTTCAAGATGTTCTATTTTTTGGCGATAAGAACCGACGAAGCGACCTAGCTCTCCACTTGTGGTAGGATG
The DNA here is from genome assembly GCA_014218235.1 of Colocasia esculenta. Lineage (NCBI taxonomy): Eukaryota > Viridiplantae > Streptophyta > Magnoliopsida > Alismatales > Araceae > Colocasia > Colocasia esculenta. The sequence continues at coordinate 135,532,836 of CM024761.1, forward strand.
TTTTCATTCTATGCGTACTGCGACGTCACCACTTTTCATGCAGTTTGATTATCTATCCAATCTAGATGCACCTCTACTTCCCATCTCCAAAAGTTTATCTTCGATGTTGTCAGATGTTGGTAATATCATGATACCAAATCAATATTATCGGCACATGCACTTGCATGTGGCATATTTTTTATTTACTTTTAAACATGTTTATATTTCAATTATAATAATTAAAATACTATAGAAATAAAAAAAATATTTATATTAGTATGTAATTTAAACTTAAAATATGCTCAATATATATTTCATCCATCTAAAGATATTATCAAAAATTAATAATTATTTATTGATATTTAAAAATATATACTTAAATATGATATGCAGTTTATCTAACTTAGGTCAACAACTATCATAAATACTTAATACACGTATGCACAACACCATCTCCGTCGTATATTAAATGTAACTTTTATACTAACAAATATATATATATATATATTCTAATATATGTCATGGCCCATTTGGGCGTTGACATATGCCCAATCCTACCCCCTCGCCCTCCACACATAGAACCTCCCACACACCTCGTCGTCGTGGACGACAGAAGCCAGTGATGGAGTCTGTTATCTTACTGTGTTACTGGAGTCTCCTTTGATATATCATGGTAGCTTATGATATTTATTGTCTAAAGTAACAGGTACTTAGCTGAACTACTAGGAGAAAGGCAAAAGTTGGCGCCATTTATTCAGGTTTCACCATTTTCCAGCAGGCTGTTGAATCAAGGTGAGTAGTTCTGTTGCTTGATTTCACTGGACTAATCCATTTTGTTCCATGTGAATGGGAACTGTGCTTACTTTTTTGGGGAAAAATGCTATAGCTTATTTATCTTCTAGAGAAACTGTTGTCACTATTGAAGCAATAGAATATGACAGTCTAAAATATATAACTCTGATAACGTGGCTCATATTTAACCCAAGAAGTAAATTTAGATATATTGAGCTATTCTCTCTGCATTGCAATCATTCTGTTACCTGTAGGGATCTGATGCTTATTATATCCAACAAATTGAAAGAAAACAACTAATAGAAGTTAAAAACTTACAAGTCCAGAAGCCTTGGACCCAGGAAGCTTAGCTTTCCTCAGAAACAAGTCCTTTTCAGGGACCTTATAATTTATGTGTTAGTTTTTAGTCCCTGAAAGGAGCTGCTTCTAGAGAAAGTTAAGATTCTGGGTACAGGGCTAAATAGTCAAGTTATGAGGACTAAGCTAATTGTAGGAGATCACAGAGGCTATATATATATATTTTGTAAAAAAGACAAAAATACCACATATATTAAAAATATAGAGATTTTTAATCACCATGTGAAATTTCAGGAACTTCCTTTATGCGGAACTAAAGACTTATTTTTTGCTATGAGAATGTTCTTCATATCTCCAAGATGATGGAAGTTCATACTATTTAGATTCCTCCTCTTTCGCCTTCTTTGATGGACTGAAATCTCTTGATTTTCTGCAAAGGCTTATGTTAATAATCATCAAGCCCATGGATCCAATTGGCCATTAATCACTTGCCAGGATTGTTAACAATTACATGTCTAAGCTCATGTGATGCAGAAGTCATCTTTGTTTTCTCTAGAGTAGGTAATAGCTTCACAGGATTCAGAAGAAGGGATGTACAAAAATAAATCAAATTCTCTGAACTGATTAGCAGCTGAAAAACCAAATTGAACAGTCTCACTTCTGATGTCATGCCTATCTACATTCTAGTAAATATTGTATCAATATCCACACAAAATAATTACCTGTGTTGACCTTTGAGGGCATAGGCACTAATGAGAATCTGAAGAAATGAGGTGAATAGAATCCCCATCCTCATGTATGTACATAATCTTTCTGCTAGCATAATGCTATTAACCCAAGAAAGAAATATCTGTTAACATCATACTTCTCTGTCAATCTGTTTGGAAAAGGCATCTTCTTTTGTAGATGTTATTTGAATCAACAAATTTATAATATTGTTCATGTGCAATTTATTTTGTAATAGATGGATCAATTCGCAGTGGAAGAGATATACTCCTCCAGGTAAAGAGAAATGGTTCATGCCTTAAATTCCTGTTGGTTGATACTTGATGAATCGATATTGTCCATTGCCACCCACTGCTTATTATTAGTATGCTTTGCATCCTCCTCTCATTCTGGGACTACATACGCCAAAATCTTTAGTGTGAATGTTACTGTCTTCTATACAGGGCGCATCTACCCTCTTACAGCTTGATCTGTGTTTAATGATAAATGCTAGTCACTATCACAGAAAGTATGTGAGTTCCTAAAGAAGCACTACCCTGATGCATTCTTTCTATTTACTTTTCCTTAAGTTAATCAGACACCTAGTTATCATTAGATCTAATTCATACTGTTCAACCTTATTATTGAATTTTTCTCAATCTTATTCTTTGGTCCTCTTCTCCTCCCCTTCTTCTAAAGGAAACTGTGTCTCTTTTGCATATTCCCCTGCTTCATAGTCTCTTGTTTTTAACCAAAACCCATTCAATCAGGCTTTCAATTGGGAATCTCACAAACATGACTGGTGGAGAAACTTGGAAATGAAAGTTCCAGATATGGCAAACTCTGGGTTTACATCAGTTTGGTTGCCACCTGCAACTCACTCTTTTGCTCCAGAAGGTCTGCTTTCTAACTGCTATAGCCTATACTATCTTGTTTTCCTTGTTAAATTTGACTGTATAATATCCTTTTGTGAATTCAGTAAGTTGATTGATGGTTCTCTTTCACATTAATTTTTGAAGGTTACCTACCCCAGGACCTCTATTCCCTTGACTCTGCTATGGCTCCCTGCACCTCTTCAAAGCTCTACTACAGAAGATGCAGCAGCAAAACATTAGGCCAATGGCAGATAGTCATTAATCACCGCGTTGGGACAACCAGAGGAAAAGGTGGATCATACATCGCTATGATGGAATAAACTTACCCGGGATGAACGTGCTGTCGCATCTTGCACTGGGGACTTGTAAGTTTTTAACTTTTGTTAGTTGTTTTCTTTCAAGTGTAATACTGGTCCAGCTTCTGGACTGAATTACCGGGAACATGTCACATCCACCCATTGACAAACCCTCCATGAACATTCAGAGCAAGTGAATCTGGGTTCATCTGTTCAACATGAACTGTTGTGTACCTGCAAGGCCAGGTGCATGAGGAGGAGACACATTTAGATGCCAAGACCCTCTGAGATGATCCATGAGTTCTTGTAGATCTGTTTGTGAATGTTATTACCCAATCTGAAGAGCAGGGACAAACCCCAAGGGCTGAAGTAATGCCTCTGAATGAGCAGGTTGGCAGTTGTAGGGGGTGCTTGAACCAGCACCATTGTTTCCCCAGGATAGTTGAAGGGGATTTTCTGGACCCACCTCTTGCAGCTGTCATAATTAAGAGGCAAGTTAATGAAATTAAACACTTATATCAATACCATGATAGGGCAAAACGGTGAAAAAGAGTAGAGAAACACAGAAACAGGAAGTCACCATCCCTGCAACTTCAAGACAAAGAACTGATCTTAACACAGTAATGTAAATTAGAATTATGATATGAGAACATGCCAACAACTTGAAGGGTTCCCCCTCAATTGGAGATAACACTGATGGAATCAGATCTTTCAAATATTCTGCATCTTTTTTTTATTTCTTAGTTGTGAAGCTAGAATAAGTAGTAGTCCAATTCACAGGCCTTAATGTGAATTCATGGAAAACTTGGGCCATACATTAGAATTAAGTAGATCTAATGTCTTCATCTGTAATAATTGGGTGGTGTTGTATAGGCGGGCTTGGCAGTTTTTTGGGGCCTTTTTGTATGCCTACACTTGTACATTCTTTCCCATTTTCATTAATATACTTGTGGTATCATTCACTTAAAAAAAGGTTCAATACCACTTATCAATGATTTTTCTTCTGAATCACTTTTTTAATTGTGGATCATTTCACTGGTTATTTAGGATCAAATTCACATTAAGTAAGTTAGTTTAGTTTAGAAATAAAAAACTTAGCTAGGTTTGGGGATTTAAAAGTAGAAATACTAATCCAATAGGCCTCCGATTTGTTCTAGCACGGTCGGGGTGATGAGTGTGACTGTGGAAAACCGACGGAGTTCAATTCGGACTCCCGGTTTGAGCTCGGCGCTCAAAGTCACAATAAACAAGTTATTTAATTTAAAAATAAAAAACTTAGGTTTGTGGGTCCAAAATTAGAAATACTCATCCGATTGGCCTCCGGTTTGTTCTAGCACGATCGGGGCGATGAGTGTGACTTGTGGACACGACGGAGTTCAATTCGGACTCCCGGTTTGAGCTCAACACTCAAAGTCACAATAAACAAGTTAGTTTAGTTAAGAAATAAAAAACTTAGGTTTGTGGGTCCAAAATTAAAAATACTCATCCGATTGGCCTCCGATTGTTCCAGCACGGTCGGGGCGATGAGTGTGACTTGTGAAAATGACGGAGTTCAATTCGGACTCCTGATTTGAGCTTGGCGCTCAAAGTCACAATAAACAATTTAGTTTAGTTTAGAAATGAAAAACTTAGTTTGTCGGTCCAAAATTAGAAATACTCATCCGATTAGCCTCCGGTTTGTTCCAGCACAGTCGGGGCGATGAGTATGACTTGTGGAAACTAATGGAGTTCAATTCGGAGTCCCGGTTGAGTTCGGCGCTCAAAGTCACAATAAATAGTTAATTTAGTTAGAAATGGAAAACTTAGGTTTGAGGGTCCAAAATTAAAAATACTCATCCGATTGGCCTCCGGTTTGTTCCAGCACGGTCGGGGCGATGAGTATGACTTGTAGAAACTAACAGAGTTCAATTCGGATTTCCGGTTGAGCTCGGCGCTCAAAGTCACAATAAACAAGTTAGTTTAGTTAAAAAATGAAAAATTTAGGTTTGCGGGTCCAAAATTAAAAATACTCATCCGATTGGCCTCTGGTTTGTTCCAGCATGGTCGGGGCGATGAGTGTGACTTGTGGAAACTGACGGAGTTCAATTCGGACTCTCGGTTTGAGCTCGGCGCTCAAAGTCGCAATAAATAAGTTAGTTTAGTTTAGAAATAAAAAACTTAGGTTTGTGGGTCCAAAATTAGAAATACTCATCCGATTGGTGTCCGATTTTTTCCAGCACGGCCAGGGCGATGAGTGTGACTTGTGGAAACCGACGGAGTTCAATTCGGACTCCCGGTTTGAGCTCGGCGCTCAAAGTCACAATAAACAAGTTAGTTTAGTTAAGAAATGAAAAACTTAGGTTTGTGGGTCCAAAATTAAAAATAATCATCCGATTGGCCTCCGATTTGTTCCAGCATGGTCGGGGCGATGATTGTGACTTGTGGAAACCGACGGAGTTCAATTCGGACTCCCGGTTTGAACTCGGAGCTCAAAGTCACAATAACAAGTTAGTTTAGTTTAAAAATGAAAAATTTAGGTTTGTGGGTCCAAAATTAAAAATACTCATCCGATTGGCCTCGGATTTGTTCCAGCACGGTCGGGGCGATGAGTGGGACTTGTGGAAACCGACGGAGTTCAATTCGGACTCCTGATTTGAGCTTGGCGCTCAAAGTCACAATAAACAAGTTAGTTTAGTTTAGAAATGAAAAACTTAGGTTTGTGGTCCAAAATTAGAAATACTCATTCGATTGGCCTCCGGTTTGTTCTAGCACGGTCGGGGCGATGAGTATGACATGTGGAAACTACGGAGTTCAATTCGGACTCCCGTTTGAGTTCGGCGCTCAAAGTCACAATAAACAAGTTAATTTAGTTTAGAAATGGAAAACTTTGGTTTGAGGGTCCAAAATTAGAAATACTCATCCGATTGGCCTCCGGTTTGTTCCAGCACGGTCGGGGCGATGAGTATGACTTGTGGAAACTAACGAAGTTCAATTCGGACTCCCGGTTTGAGTTCGGCGCTCAAAGTCACAATAAACAAGTTAATTTAGTTTAGAAATGGAAAACTTAGTTTTGAGGTCCAAAATTAAAAATACTCATCCGATTGGCCTCCGGTTTGTTTCAGAATGGTCGGGGCGATGAGTGTGACTTGTGGAAACTAACGGAGTTCAATTCGGACTCCCGGTTTGAGCTCGGCGCTCAAAGTCACAATAAACAAGTTAGTTTAGTTAAGAAATGAAAAATTTAGGTTGTGGGTCCAAAAATAAAAATACTCATCCGATTGGCCTCCGGTTTGTTCCAGCGTGGTCGGGGCGATGAGTGTGACTTGTGGAAACCGACGGACTTCAATTCGGACTCCCGGTTTGAACTCGGAGCTCAAAGTCACAATAAATAAGTTATTTTAGTTTAGAAATAAAAAACTTAGGTTTGTGGGTCCAAAATTAGAAATACTCATCCGATTGGTGTCTGGTTTTTTCCAGCACGGCCAGGGCGATGAGTGTGACTTGTGGAAACCGACGTGTTCAATTCGGACTCCCAGTTTGAGCTCGGCGCTCAAAGTTACAATAAACAAGTTAGTTTAGTTAAGAAATGAAAAACTTAGTTTTGTGGGTCCAAAATTAAAAATACTCATCCGATTGGCCTCTGATTTGTTCCAGCACGTCGGGGCGATGAGTGTGACTTGTGGAAACCGACGGAGTTCAATTCGAACTCTCGATTTGAGCTCGACGCTCAAAGTCACAATAAATAAGTTAGTTTAGTTTAGAAATAAAAAACTTAGGTTCGTGGTCCAAAATTAGAAATACTGATCCGATTGCCTCTGGTTTGTTCCAGCACGTCGGGGCGATGAGTGTGACTTGTGGAAACTGAGAGAGTTCAATTCGGACTCCCGGTTTGAGTTCGGCGCTCAAAGTCACAATAAACAAGTTAATTTAGTTTAGAAATGGAAAACTTAGGTTTGAGGGTGCAAAATTAGAAATACTCATCCGATTGGCCTCCGGTTTGTTCCAACACGGTCGAGACGATGAGTGTGACTTGTGGAAACTAACGGTGTTCAATTCGAACTCTCGATTTATGTGACAAAATATATAGTGCGATCAAATTATTGACCGAAAGTGAGTGAATAATAATTTATGAAATTAAATAATTTATTGCTTATAATAGTATTTAATTATGCTTCTAAAATAAGTTATTATTTATAGAGTATTTATTTTAACTTATTATTGTTTATATGTATTGTAGGTGTTGCCCTGTTGACAAGCCCAGAGGGGGGTGAATGGGTTTTTATAAATTCAATCTAGGAGATACCTGTAACCAAAAACAATCAACAAAAACCTTCGAACTACGTTAGTTACTTGTTAGTTTAAATAACATTACGCAATGAAGACAATCACACAACACAAGGATTATCCTGGTTCGGACTTCCTTTTCTTAGGAGTCCTACGTCCAGTCCCTGAGCAACAACTCAGGATTGCACTAACTAGGGTACAGTCCCCCTAAGGACGCTACAACACCCAGCTCAGCTGGTCTTCCTTCACACACGAAGGAACAACACCCTGGATGCCACCAGGTCTTCCTTTACAACCAAAGGGAGCAACACCCTGGATACCACCAGGTCTTCCTTCACACCCGAAGGGAACAGCACAGAGAAGAATGAAAGACTTTCCACGCCCCTAGATCCAGCTTTTGATAAGAGAGGATCTGAAGCAACTAGAACTGAGAGCAAAAAGATTAAGAACTATTCACACTCTCAGAACTGAACAGGCTCTCTCAAGATTTTCACAAGACTAGCGGAGAGCAAAAGAGCAAAAGAGGAGTGAAGGATCTTGGCTCTTGAATTTCTTCAGAAGAATTTGAAAAATAGTCTCTCGATATGTTTTCTTCTATTCTTCTGTCTTGTATATATATCTTCAATTTGAAATCTAGTCGTTGAAGAGATCGTTGTCTCTCTCTTGAGTAGCCGTTAGACTGAATGACATCTGGAGTCTTGGAAGCTTCCTGTCACAGTCTTTTGATCACTTGAGCACGCAAAGAGATGAAATCTTCACAGAGATCCGTTGGCTTCTATTTGTCTAACGTTGTACAATGAAGCTACATCAAAGGTCTGCACAGATGTCAAGCTCAAACAGCAGACAGATAGGCTGTCTCTGATGTCAGTCAACGTTAGTAGCAATAGACAAAAAAATAGTAATACCAACTGGCTTAAGTCTAAAGGATGTTATCAGAATAAGCACGATAAAGGAAGATATAGTCTGCATGCATGCAGAGATACGTTCAGATCTCATAAATGCAAAAGCGTCAGAGAGATGTCTACATGGATTTTTGACTAGTCAATGCTTTTAGATGAATAAGATATCAAAATATGAGGTTGAAGACTATATGACTTATAAAATCGTTATGAGTTATAGCAAATCATTCTATGACAGAGGATATAAGAAATCGTTATGAATTATGGCAAGTCATTTGATTAAAGAAGTCGATGTGAAACACTTAACAAATCGTTACACAAAGCAAGTCGTTATGAATCTAAAGAAATCGTTGTGAGTCATGAACACTTATTAAGTCGTTATGAACTCTAAAGAAATCGTTGGAGTCATGAACACTTATCAAGTCGTTATGAACTCTAAAGAAATCGTTGCGACTAGCAAGTCGTTACGAGTATCAAAGAAATCGTTACGAGAACTAAAGAAATCGTTGCGGCTAGCAAGTCGTTACGAGTATCAAAGAATCGTTACGAGAACTAAAGAAATCGTTGCGGCTAGCAAGTCGTTACGAGTATAAAGAAATCGTTACGAGAACTAAAGAAATCGTTGCGTTAGCAAGTCGTTACGAGTATCAAAGAAATCGTTACGAGAACTAAAGAATCGTTGGGCTAGCAAGTCGTTACGAGTTCTAAAGAAATCGTTATGAGAACTTATGAAGTCGTTACCAAGCAAGTCGTTGCGAGTTCTAAAGAAATCGTTATGATAACTTATGAAGTCGTTACAACAAACAAGCAAGTCGTTGCGAGTTCTAAAGAAATCGTTGTGATAACTTATGAGTCGTTACAACAAGCAAGTCGTTGTGACATCGACTTGATTGAAACAACATGACTTTTCAGTCTTATAAGAGAATCGTTATGAACTTTAACAGAATCGATATGGACTTAGAGAAATCTCATGTTGAAAAGATTAAAGCTTCAGAGTAGTAATGCATACCTTTATTGGCTTGTTTGACTTCGGTAATTTTTCTGTACTTAAGACTTAGGAGATATCAGCAGATATAATTGATAAATTCTTGTTTGGTTTTGTTATCATCAAAATGTATATATACAATTAATTAAATTGCATGGGGATAGACTGATCATCAATCTCTCCCTTTTTGGTGATGACAAAACTGAACAATAAGCATAAAAAAAATATCTGAATTTTTGTACTTTTCTCCCCCTTTTTGTCATTAAGCAAAAAGAAACACTTTGACAAAGAAAGAAGAGAGAAAGAGAAAGAGAGAATACACATAGAGTCATGGCATTCATTGCGGAGGTACAGGCAAATAGAAGGCAGGAGACAACAGAGAGGCAAAATGGGAGATGGTTTCCCATGCCTGAACTTCCTGCTCTTCAAAAAGAGACTTAAAAACGCCAAAAGACACAGAGTAAGATGGTCCCATGGTGGAAGCCATCCGTTTGATATGAATCTAAATGCCTATAGAGAAGATCAGCATAGCATCTTTGTCCATGTTGAATTTGAGAAACCGAGAGGTGCCAAAGCTGGCACAGGAGAGGAACTGGTCCATGGTGACCGGATAGTGATTGTGGTTAGCTCTGAGAGCTTGGTGCAAAGCCACATACACTTTGTATCTTTCTTCCCAGATTCTGAAGGGGTCATCAACAAGATTGATGGAGTTCATATCTAAAAAAGTGGCTGGAGAAATAGCTGGTTTGCCTTCCCTGGCCTGAGCTTCATTGAGTGCAGACAGCTGCTGAGCTGACAGAGGGTAGAATGTGGACCAATCAGAAGATGTGAGCCTTTCACATTCAGACAAGATAGGGGAGAGAACTTCAGCCTTGACATGGCCCAGGTGATATTCCCTGAAGAGAATCTAGAAAGGAAACCATGCATCCTTTCTGTACTTTAATTCTGCCCAAAACCCTGGCATACGCTCAAAGATGATGGATCCTACAGAGGATTCCATAACTAGAAAGTGAATTTGAGGCAGGGCTATCTCCTCAGGTATTTGAAGAGTAGCAAAGTCTACCTTAATATCTGAGAGTGAGCTGGAACTGGAGACAAGGCTGAAATGGCCTTCTTGAACTGACAGAGCTGAACTTCTGGAAGTTTATTAATGTATCTGAAGTTGTTGAAGAGCATGAAATGCCTGATCATCTTGATTTCTGATTGAATGAAGGGTGCCCAGAGTTCTTTGTGATACATCCTGAACTTCAGAGAGAGTCAAGGAGTGGTCCCTTGGAGGAAATCTGGCAGATCTGGCAAGAGTGAACTTCTTGAGAAGATCCTTGTGACCTTTGCCCCACTGCTCTTCAGATTTGGAGTGAGCAAGAGAGAAAATTTTGGATTTTTCGGTTTTTGAAAGAGAAGTATAAGGAAAAAGTGTGCAGATAATCTGTAAGGTTTTGAAAAGGAAGGTTGATGATGGTGGCATAAGCAACTTTAGAAAGGTATTCCCTATACAGTGAGTTATGGTGATTGGCCACTGTGAGAGAAAACCACAAAGGAGGGTATTTGGTTCAGAGGAAGAGGTAGAAGTAAGTTTCCTCTTCTTGGAGGCAGGAACAGAAGGATCTGTCCTGTGAATATGGTCTCCCACTTTCACACAGACCTGAGGATCCCTCTCAAATTCATCCTTTATCTTTTCAATAAAGGGAGAACTGAGTTGAGCATGTACAGGTATGATAGTGATGAAAGATGGTGGAGGAGTAGGATGAAGGAAAGAATGTGAAGTAGTGTGAGGAGCATCAGTGGGTCCAAGAGAGGGACCGGAGGAGGAGGATGATGCTCCAGCTGAGGATCCAGGAGGGGCCTCAATGAAGGAGAAGGAATGGTGGACTGAAATGGAGTAGGAGATGAAATGGGTCTAGATTGAGGCTTCTTGAATGTTTGGGAGGGCAGGAGGTGCTGTAGGAGCTGATGGTGGAGTGGGAGGAATGGGTGTGAGAGGGAAAGAGGAGCTGGGGGCTTGGGTGCCAAGATCTCTTCTGCCTCTAACTGCACAGGCTCACTCTCCAATGGTCTGGAATCTTGCACAGATGGCCCTGATGGCCCTGCATCCTGAACATCTGGCCCTGTTGGCCCTGCATCTGGAACATTTGGCCCTGTTGGCCCTACATTTTCTGATGCTGCTGCTGCTCTGGTGAAACTGCTTCTTCTTGAGGAGGAGGAGCATGAGCTCCAACTACCTTGATAATATCTGAGAGCATCCCTTTCATGCTGCGCATTTCCTGGTTGAACCAAGTCATAGCATTTCTGATTTGGGCCAACTCTTTGTTAGCCGAAGCTTGACTCATAAAATAGAGTTGACATCTGACTGGAGAGAACATAGAAGTTCACCTTGAACATTTAACCTCTCAATTACTGGCTTCAAATGTATGACAATTTTCTTCTTAGCCTTCCTCTGAAATGGAGAATCACCAGGAGGGGAGCTCTAGAGGCAACCGCTTTTCCTTTCTTCTTACTTTTTTTTCTGGGAGGGACATCATCATCTGAGCTCGAAGAGCTTGCAGTCACTCCTTCTCTGTCATCCAGATTGGAAAAATCTCTTTGCTCTTCAACCTTCTCAACATTTGGAGATGCACCTTCATGACCTTCTTTTGAAGCTCCCCCTCAATAGGAGCATTTTCTTCATCTGATACTTGCTCCCCCTGACTGGGAGCAGGTTCCACTTGTGTGAGACACCTTGGGCAGCTTGGTGCTCGACCTCGACTGGAACATCTTCCATCTGCTCATCAATGTGGCCTGGTGCCACAGTCTCTTAGCAACCAGCTACTGCTTTTGGAGCACTGGAAATAAAAGGAATAGAATCGATGATGTCTGCCAGAATCGATGCAACTACAATTGAGGGATGTGGGTCCTCAACAGGAGTAATGTCCTCTGGAGGAGATCCTCAAGCGCCTTTCTGCAAAGGTTTGAACTGGTTTTTCTGGAAATCCTGAAGCTTCGCAATCACCCTTTCTTCTTCTACTGCACTTTCATACTAAACTTCTGCAATGGAGGGTCCTGAAGATTCTGCTGCTTCAACTGTTGGAGCTAAAATTGACTCCACTAGCAGTTTTGGATCCATATTTGCTGATCCATCTCCGGATGAACAACTGCGGTGTCGATAATGATGGCCTCGCCCTCGGCCACTGAAGCCTTGAACCAAATACCATTCTCCACAGAGAAACCACTTTCTTCAAATTCCTGGACCTGATTGCTTGGCCCATTTTCTCTACAACTGCCCCAGAGAAATCAACACCGAAGTGTTTGAAAATTTTGGTGAGTAGATGGGCATAAGGCAGGGACACATTTAACTTACTCTTGGTGTCCCAATCTGATCTCTTGCAAACTTCATTCTTTCCATTATCACTGCGGCCATATTTATTTCCTATTCTGAATGGCCCAGTACATCATGTCTGAATCAGCCTTTGTGCAAGATGAAAACGTTGCACTTCTGGAACTAGGATTTGACAGACAATAAAATGGAGAAGACGATTGAAGGCTGATAGTTGATTTATGTCGATCTTGCCGTCTCTCAGCTTGAATCCTGGCCCCTATAATTCCCAGACCTTTCACTTGAGCATCCTCAGAGTGATCCCACTAAATCGGAAGTCCTTTACATTGAACAACACTTTCAGCAACTCAGGGTCTATTCTAATCAAAGTTCCCTTTACTGACGAAACCAGAGACCCATCTTCCTCTGTTCGCATACACACAAAAAAGGCTTTTACCAAGTTTGGATAACTGACCTCTGAAAAGGTGGAAATTTCTGTCCACTGCATCTGATTGATCAACTCTACTAAGCTGCTCATTCCACTTTTCCGCAGATTAGCTACATCTACTGCTTTGTTGCCACAGAGCTCGTCTTCACAAATGTGAACCTCTCCTGCTCCTCAGGAGTGAGGAACTCGGCGATGTAGCCACCCAAACTGCCGGCGATGATAGGAGCGGCCATAGATTCAGGTGGGAAGATCACGGAGGGTGGAGACGGAAGGTGAGGAGAAAGAGTCCTCAAGAAATTTTGCGGGAAGTAGGAGGAAGATTCGAATTTGCAGAGGATTGAGATGGAGTTGTTAGGGCATCGGCTCGAGCGGCAGGCTAAAAGAGGGGAAAGGGGTAGACGATGAGGCACGAATCGTTCTGACATCGATTTTATGAATAAATTAATGCTACGTGGAAAGTGAGGCGCCAAGCGGCGAGGAGAAAACGACACAAAAGATTTTGACCGTTCAACTAGGACTTCAATGAGAGAGAATTTATTGCAATAAAATTTGAATTTTTCTTGCTTATCGCCAAGGAGGGAAAAATTACTTTAATTCGAACTTTAATATGCCACTTGTAAGCAAACTTTTATCACAAATTACCATGCCTAATTCCCTTCTAAGAGATGTAAATCTCTCTTCAGGTAAGGCTTTTGTGAAAATGTCTAATATTGGCCATTTGTATCAATAAAAGATATTTCAATATTTCCATTTGCAAACATGATCACGAATAAAATGATATCTAACCTCAATATGTTTGGTCCTTGAGTGCTGGACTGGATTCTTGGTGAGATTAATGGCACTGGTGTTGTCACATAGCAACGGGATCGATTTGATATTTAATCCAAAGTCCTCAAGTTGTTGCTTTATCCATAAGAGTTGTGTGCAGCAGTTCCAGCAGCCACGTACTCAGCTTCAGCTGTAGAGAGTGCTACTGAATTTGTTTCTTTGAGGACCAAGATATCAAACCCTGCAAGGAACTGGCAACAACCACTGGTGCTCTTTCTATCTAATTTACATCCAGCATAGTCAGCATCAGAGTAACCTACTAGGCTAATTTCACATTATTTTGGATACCATAGACCTAAGTCATGAGATCTTGCTAGATATCTAAATATTCTTTTCACAGAAATTAAATGCGATTCTTTAGGATCTGCCTGATATCGAGCACACATGCATACACTAAATAAAATATCAGGTCTACTAGCTGTTAAATAAAGAAGTGAACCTATCATACCTCTGTAGATTTTTTGATCTACTTTCTTACCATCTTTGTCACTGTCCATCTTGTTGATGTACTCATTGGTGTGACAGTGGCTTGGTATTTTCGAATCCAAATTTCTTCAATAGTTCTTTTGTGTACTTAGCTTGACTGATGTGAGTTCCTTCCTTTCCTTGCTTGATTGTAGTCCAAGGAAGTAGTTGAGTTCTCCCATCATACTCATTTCAAATTCTCCCTGCATTAACTTTTCAAAGTACTTGCAAAGAGACATCAAGTAGAACCAAAAATGATATCATCTACATAGATTTGAACCAGTAGGATTTGTTTGACTTTGACTTTATAAAAAGTGTACTGTCTACCTGACCTCTGCTGAAACCATTGTTAGAAGGAAAGAGCTAAGCCTTTCATACCAGGCTCTAGGAGCTTGCTTTAAACCATATAATGCCTGTGAAGTTTGAAAACATGATTAGGAAATTCTGTGTCATCAAAGCCCGGAGGTTGTTCCACATAAACTTCCTCTTTTATGAAACCATTTAAGAAAGCGGATTTAACGTCCATTTGAAATAGTGTCAAGTTCAAAGCAGATGCATATGCAAGTAATATTCTAATGGCCTCAAGTCTAGCTACAGGTGCATAGGTTTCATCGAAATCTATGTCTTCCTCTTGAGAATAGCTTGAGCTACCAACCTGGCTTGTTTCTTAAGATTGCACCAGTTTCATCCAGTTTATTTCTGAACACCCATTTGGTGCCAATGACTGGATGGTCTGATGGTCTAGGAACAAGAGACCATACTTGGTTTCTCTTGAATTGATTTAATTCATCTTGCATGGCTACTATCCAAGATTCATCAGAGAGAGCTTCATTGACTGTCCTAGGCTCTATCTGAGAGACAAAAGCTAAATAATCACAAGGAATAACATTACTCTTGTTCTTACCCCAATGGATGGATCACCAATGATATTTTCAAGTGGGTGATCTTTCTTGTATCTCCACTCCTTTGGAAGGTTTTCATGAGTAACTTCTTCTTGTTGTAATTCTTCCAGAGGTGGATCATCCTTGTCCTCAATTGATGCATCCTTTAGTTTCTTGGATAGTTCTTCTGCATCATCATCGTCACTATCTACTTCCTTTCTCAAGGAAGGGTTAGTTTCATCAAAAATAATGTGCACAGATTGTTCAATCAACAAGGTACGTTTATTAAACACTCTATAGCCTTTAGGTTTAGATGTATACCCCATGAAGATGCCTTCATCTGATTTGGCATCCAACTTACCGATATCTCTTTTTCCATTGTTGTGAATGAAGCAAGGGCATCCAAAGGTTCTGAAGTGACTGATCTGAGGCTTTCCCTTTGAATAGTTCATATGCAGTCTCTTCAGGATTGGCCTGATCATTACACGGTTGATAATATAGCTTGCTGTGTTGACTGCTTCAGCCCAAAAGTATCTAGGCAGATCATATTCTGAGAGCATAGTTCTTGCCATGTCCAATAGGGTTCTGTTCTTCCTCTCAGCGATGCCATTCTGTTGAGGTGTCCTTGGTGCTGAGAAATTGTGCTCAATTCCCTGATCATCACAAAATCTAGAAAATTTCTCATTTTGAAATTCACCACCATGATTGATCTGATAGACACAATGCTGAACTTCTGATCTTTCTGAACTTTCTTACTGAAGCTTACAAAACTCTCAAAAGTATCATCTTTGTGCTCTAGGAATGATACCCATGTAAATCTTGAGTAGTCATCAACTATGACAAATCCAAAATTCTTTCCTCCAAGACTGGTAGTCCTCATTGGCCCAAATAGATCCATATGAAGGAGCTCCAAGGGTTTTGAGGTGGTCACCACCGTCTTGACTTGAAGGAGACCTTGGTGTGCTTACCTTAGCACAAGGTTTACATACACTTTCCAATTTGTACTGACCTTAGGTAGACCTTGCACAAGATTCTTCTTTAGTAATTTTCTCATGCCATCTATGCTGCAGTGTCCAAGTCGTCTGTGCCATAATTCTGTGGATTTATTTTATTTGGCCAGGCAAACATTTTGAACCTTGAGTTCTTCAAGATAGAGCACATACAATTCTTTTCTCTATTAGCTTCGAAGATGACTGTTCCATCCTTAGTATTGCACTTTGACTCTTAAAATTTGATTTGATGGCCTCTGTCGCACAGCTGGCTAATGCTAATGAGATTGTGCTTCAATCCCTTGACTAGTAGCACATCTTCTATGACTGTTTTCCTTTGTTTTCACAGAGCCACTGCCTATTACAATTCCTTTCCATTATCTCCATAGGTAACTGTTCCATCTTCAGCTTGGAGATGAGAGAACAACTTCTGGTTTCCTGACATGTGTCTTGAGCACCCACTATCCAAATACCATTTGGATGCTCGAGGGTTGTTCTGAAATAAAAACATCAAGCTTTAGGTACCCAAATTCTTTTGGGTCCTGATTGGTTAGTATCATTAACTTTATCTTTATATCCATTTTTTGTGTCTTGTTGGACATGTAGTTTTAATATGTCCTAACTTATTGCAGTGACTGCAGCAGGATAACTTAGTCACTTTTTCTATGTATTTAAAATCAGCTTTGTATGCTATATCTTGTTCGGGTACAAATTTTGGTGTTGGATATGTTTAGGATAGACCTTGGTTCTTCATTATCTGGGGGGTATATCCTAATCCATTTTTTCTTACCTGATCTTCTCGCACCTTTTAATATTAGAGAGTTCTTACCATTAGTAAATTTTTCTAGTGTGCTTGATAGTTTATCATTTTCTTCATTTAAGTTTTCAATTTCTTTCGTAATTCATCAGTACTTTCATGTTTTCTAGTTTAGTTATTTGTTCATTTTTAACTTTTAGGTCTTCACATAACAGTTCATTTCTTCGTTTAAGTTCAATTATTTGACTTTCTAGTTGTTCATTTTCTGATTTTAGATCTGAGTTTGTATTTTCTATACAGACTATGTTTTTCTTACTTACTTTTAATAGTTTAGTTACTTCTTTATACTTTTCATAAAGTTCATTGAAAGCCTCTTCTAAACTATCGGAGTCTGAACCATTGCATGAATCAAAAGATGAGTCAGAAGTTACCTTTCTTCAGTGTTTGCCATGAAAGCCAAGTGGGCTTTTTTCATCACTGCAGGAGCTCGACTCACTATCTGAGTCGCTACTTGTTTCCAAGCTGCTGCCGGCTTTCTTTTTGAACTTTTTAAACTTCTTGAAACTGTCCTTCTTCCTGAATTCTGATTTCTTTAACTTAGGACACTCAGTCTTTAATGTGTCCTGGCTTCTTACATTCGTAGCAAATGGGTTCTCCTTTTTCACTTCTTTTCCATCTGGTTTCTTGAAGTCCTTATTCCTTTTGAAATACTTTCTATCAGATTGAGACTTTTCTTTTTAGCCAAGATTGCTGTAACCTTCTGGATAACATAGCTTCTCATTTTGCTGTCTGTATTGCTTTCACTTTCAGCTGAGCTTGCTTCTGGTGAATCTTCTTAGCTTTTAAGGCGTTGGAGTGCTTCTTTCTGCTAGAGGACTCTCCTAGCCTTTCCATATTGATTTCATGGGCCATAAGGGACCCATGAGTTTTTCTACAGACATTCTCTTCAGATCATTAGCTTCTTCTATTGCTGTGACTTTTGGAGTCCATGAGGACGGTAAGGATCTAAGTATCTTTCTTACCATATCTCCCTTTCATATACTTTCCCAGGCTAGCCAGTCCATTTGTGATGTCAGTGAACCGGCTGAACATTTGGGTTATGGACTCACTTGATTGCATCAGAAATCTATCATATTGAGTGACAAGAATATCAATTCTTGTTTCCTTCACTTTGTCTGTGCCTTCATAAGTAATCTGAGCTTTTCCCACATATCCATTGATGATTGCAGGCTGAAACTCTGTTGAATTCCTTCTTACTTAGAGCGCAGCATAGGATACTTTTTGCTTTGCAATTCAGGGAAATCTTCTTTCTGTCATCATCTGTCCATTGTGCTTTCTCATTTGTGACTAACAGATCACCTTCTTATACTATGGACCAAATTTGATAGTCGTGTCCTTGTAAAAAAGTATTCCATTCTGGTCTTCCAGTAAGGATAATCTTCACCATCGAAGAGAGGGGGTCGGTGACTGACTGACCTTCAAAATTACCTTGGGCTGCCATGGATCTTTACTCTTCAGATCGTTAGATCCTTCTTTGTCGAAGAGACTCGCTCTGATCCACTTGTTGCCCTGTTGACAAGCCCAGAGGGGGGGTGAATGGGTTTTTTAAATTCAATCTAGGAGATAACTGTAACCAAAAACAATCACAAACAACCTTCGAACTACGTTAGTTACTTGTTAGTTTAAATAACAATTACGCAATGAAGACAATCACACAACACAAGGATTATCCTGGTTCGGACTTCCTTTTCTTAGGAGCCTACGTCCAATCCCTGAGCAAAAACTCAGGATTGCACTAACTAGGGTACAGTCCCCCTAAGGACTCTACAACACCCAGCTCATCTGGTCTTCTTCACACACGAAGGGACAACACCCTGGATGCCACCAGGTCTTCTTTACAACAAAAGGGGCAACACCCTGGATACCACCAGGTCTTCCTTCACACCGAAGGGAACAGCACAGAGAAGATGAAAAAGACTTTCCACGCCCCTAGATCCAGCTTTGATAAGAGAGGATCTGAAGCAACTAGAACTGAGAGC
>CM024761.1:135551725-135731953 GCA_014218235.1 Colocasia esculenta
AAAATGGTCAAGTAGTGTCGATACTAGATCAAGTAGTGTCGACACTAGAGACAGCTTCCAAAAACCTTCTGGCCAATATGGGACAATGTGTCGACACTAGATCAGGTAGTGTCGACACTAGATCAGCTCCCAGAAACTTTCTGGGTCAAACTGGGACAGTGTGTCGACACTAGATCAGGTAGTGTCGACACTAGAGAGTCCCAGAACACCTTCTGGGCTGTTTTGGGACAGCATGTCAACACTAGATCAAGTAGTGTCGACACTAGTGGCCCTTCCAGATAAAAAAAGATGAGTCAGGTGTAACCAGAAACCCGTCTCATGTAGTGATTCACTTTCATCTCTTATAACTTCTAACGAATGACATTTGGACAAAACATTCAACACAAAGAGACTAGGACAACTAGTAGAAGAACTTTTATGTTGAGGATTTTATCAAATTTGGTCTTGAATCCCAAGAAAACATATGAAGAACAAAATGTCAAGTGTAGCCCGAAATCGAAGTATCATGCAATGACTCTCTTGCCACGGTTATAACTCTCTAACGAAAGATGTTTGGACAAATGTCCAACATAAAAGATGATTTTAACTACAATTAGAAGAACTTTAATGAAGGAAGCTTAGTCTAATTAGGTCTTGAATCATGGGCATGATATGAAGAAGGGAAAAACCCTAACTGGGCACGACTAGGGAAAACGACTAATACTCCATGCATACTCGATGAAAATTGGGAAAATCAAGTGCAAATGAACATAGACTCGATGCTCTACATGATGGTATAGGTTTTCTTTACTCTTTGCCTGAGAACACCTACCTTTATGAAGATCTAAGACCAGTCGACGCTCTGGACGCAGCAGAGGATGAAGGGGGATGAAGCTCCGGGTTTCCAGCCTTTCTCATCTCCTCTGAAGCCCTAGCATGCCTCCAAACGACCCCAATTCGTTGTTAAACCTTCCCCAAGAATTAAGGACGAGTTCTTATAGATTTTGGGTGTAGTTACAAGTCCTAACGGGACTAGGAAAGGGCTGCGAATTCTGTTCCTACTTTCCAAGAAATGGGATTCTCTCACCCAAAGGAGGTAGCAAAGGTTTAGGAAACTCCAATGGGGTTGGGTTCGGTTTTGGCTTACCTTACATGACTAATCACCATATTTTAACCCTAAATTGCCCTCCCTAATTATTGCATAATTACATACACGAATTTCGGTATTTTTCTTGTCCCAATTTTTTTCCTTGGGCCAAATGTGCTCCATTGGCCCAATCTTGTTAATGGGTTATTAATACATGATGTTGGAAGTCTCCCCAACATGTTTATTTAATTTATGGTCGGGTTATTTTCCGCGTAACAATTTTTCGATTTTGTTTCTAAACTCGGTTAATTTGTCACGTGTGACGTACACTCGGCAATCGGATTTTCTGTTGCACAAATTTCTTTGTGGAACACTTATAGATAATATTTGGGGTTGATTTATAATTTTTACGGGATTTTCCGATGTGTTTTCTCACGTACGATAGTGGTACGTAAGTTCTATCATTCCGATAATACGGAAGTTATTTATTTACTAATTTATATTTAATTTGTTCATGGGTCATAA
This sequence comes from Colocasia esculenta, assembly GCA_014218235.1. NCBI lineage: Eukaryota > Viridiplantae > Streptophyta > Magnoliopsida > Alismatales > Araceae > Colocasia > Colocasia esculenta. The sequence goes on from CM024761.1 coordinate 135,553,317, forward strand.
GTTGTCCATTGAAACAAGTTATTTTATGGACTATCCCCACATATTGTTTGGAGTCTACATAAATTCTCATCTAGTTTATGATCTCATTTTATACACCTGATAATGGGTTGTCCAACTTATTTCCTCATTACGATAATAAGTCATACTAACTCTTGTATATACCCCAAATGACTTTTATTGACCCAAATTTCTTGATGAATCATTAGAGGATATTATTTGAAGTCCATCTATGATTTTTATTTAATTTTCTGACTCATCGAAGTATGTGTGATAAGGATTTCCTGAGTTATTCCCTGATTATGATACTCAGTCGCAAAACGCCTTAAACTTGGACCATCCAATTTTCCTTTGCACGAATTCTCTATGGGTCATTAGGGAGGAGTATTATTTAGAGTTGAACTATGATTTTTTTTTTATGAAATTTTCTAATGGTTTTTGTATGTATGATAATGACACGTGCATTTTGCTATTCACAAATATTGATTTTACGTTTTCAATTTATTGCTAATTTTCCAATTACCGAATTTTCGGGGTGTTACATGATGTCCCACTTGAAATTCTAGATCTCGCTCTTTTTGTTGGCGTAGCTCTTCTGTCTGGATTGGGCAATCTTGAGCCGGTCTCTAATTACCTGAATGTCCTTGTGTCCGTTGCACCATGTCTGGGCCTAGCCATTGCTGTTCTCCAACCTCATTCTAGCATGCAGGGATCTGCAATTCCTTTCTTAGAGTGCTTCGAACGGTTGCATCTTGATACTTGCCTGGTAACTGTTGTTATAGGTGACTCAATAAGAGGTAGGTGTTCATTCCAATAACCTTGAAAATCTATAGTGCAAGCTTAACATGTCTTCACTATTTGGTTGTTCTTTCAGTTGCCCATTGGTTTGTGGATGGAATGCGGTACTAAAGTTGAGTTTAGTACCCAGTGCACCTTACAGTCCTTTCCAAAAATGAGATGTGAATCTCGGATTCGATCCGAAACAATAGATGATGGAATGCAATGTAGTCTTACAATCTCCTTGATGTATAAGGCAGCTAGTACCTCTACTGACCATTTACTCTTTATAGGCAGAAAGTGGGCAGATTGGTTAGTCGGTCCACATGACCCATATGGCATCGAGTCCACCATGAGTCTTGGGTAAACCTATGATGAAGTCCATGCCGATACTTTCCTATTTCCATTCCGAAATATCAAGCGGTCTGAGTACACTAGCAGGGCGCAGGTGTTCCACTTTTACTTGTTGGCAAGTAAGGCAGTGAGCGGCATGTTCAGCTACCTCTCTTTTCATGTTCGACCACCAAATGTTCTTTTCATATCTTGATACATTTTGGTACCTCCCGGATGAATAGTATACCTTGTCTTGTGAGCTCCATCCATTAGTCTTCTCTTTAGTTCTTCATTGTCGGGAACACATGTCCTTCCTTGAAAGACAAGCCTTCCGTCTTCAGTCATTGCAAAGTCCGGTCTTTCAGTTAGAGTTTCTTTGACGCGAACAAAGAATGGATCATCGTTGTTGAGATTTGATCTCCTCTAGCAGATCAATTGAATCTTGATATTGGCAACCAAGATTCAATCATCTCTATGTTCGATATTTAAGTCTAACCCTGCGAATTGTTCTAGTAGTTGCATCTCGCCAAGGACTAGACTTGAGACAAATGCCATTGGCTTCCTACTAAGAGCATCAGCCATACATTTCCCTTGCCTGGGTGGTATTGGATGTGGAAGTCAAAATCTTTCAAGTATTCCAGCCATCTCCTTTGTCTCATGTTGAGTTCCTTCTGAGAGAATAAATACTTCAGCCTTTTATGGTCTGAGTAGACAGTGAATTGCTCGCCATATAGATAGTGTCTCCAAATCTTCAAGGCGAAGACCATGGAAGCCAGCTCGAGATCATGTACAGGGTAGTTGACTTCATGTCTCTTCAGTTGTCTTGAAGAATAGGCGATGACCTTCTCCTTTTGCATGAGTACACAACCTAGCCCGATTCCTGAGGCATCGGTGTAGACAGAGAAACCTTCTCCCTCTATTGGCAGAGTGAGAACAGGTGCCGAGGTAAGACAGTCTTTGAGGGTTTGGAAACTTTTCTCACACTCTTTACTCCAGGAGTATGGATTCTCCTTTCGTGTTAGACGTGTGAGAGGAACAACGATCCTTGAGAAGTCCTTGATGAACCGCCTGTAGTAGCCAGCCAGTCCTAGGATGCTTCTTATCTCGGTGACATTAGTTGGTCTCTCCCAGTTGAGTACAGCTTCGACTTTGGAGGGATCAATAGAGATGTCGTCCTTTGAGATGACATGGACCAAGAAGGATACTTCTTCGAGCCAGAATTCACACTTGCTAAGCTTTGCGTACAGCTTGTTGTCTCGCAAAACTTGTAGTGCTGTCTTCAGGTGTTCTTCATGCTCTTCCTTAGTCTTGGAGTATATGAGGATGTCTCGATAAAGACGACCACGAACTTGTCGAGGTATGGCCGATATATGCTGTTCATGAGTTGCATAAAGGCTGCAAGAGCATTGGTTACCAAAAGGCATAACGACGAATTCATAATGTCCATACCTGCCCTGAAAGCCATTTTGAAAATAACGTCATCCTTGATCCTCATTTGGTGATAGCCATCGAAGATCGATCTTGGAGAAATATTGTGCTCCCGAAATTTGGTCGAATAGTTCATCTACCCTAGGCAATGGGTATTTGTTCTTGATGGTAAGCTGGTTGAGTTGTCGATAGTCGATGCACAGCCTCATCGATCCATCTTTCTTCTTTACAATAGCACAGGTGCTCCCCATGGGGAAGTACTTGGTCTGATGAACCCCTTTTCTAGTAGCTCCATCAGTTGCGCCTTCAATTCCTTCAGCTCGTAGGTGACATCCGGTACGGTTGACGCGATACGGTGCCTCCAGGAATCAGCTCAATGGCGAAGTTGACATCTCGTTCAGGGGGAATCCCTGGCAGGTCTTCGGGGAATACATCTGGGTAGTCCTGTACTATATGTATGTCTTCTATTTTGAACCCTTCTTTTCTACTACTACACTGCTAGGAAAGCAACACAATCTTTCTTCATCATGTTGTGGGCTTTTATGGCGGAGACTAGAGACATCTGTCTCTTATGTCTAATCCCAGAGAATGCCAATTTAGGAAAGTCACTAAAGGTAACCTTCCCTTTCTTACAGTCGACACTTGCCCCATATGCGGACAACCAGTCGGCTCCCAAAATTACATCATAGCCTTCCATGGACATACACACCAGGTCGGCTTTTAGGTTATGGTCTCCGATCATTACATCGGCAGAGGGAAGGTATTTGTTCAATTTCTCCTTCTCCCCTAGTGGCGTTGTGACAGAGAACTCACAACCCATGGATATAGGTTTAGCATTCACAGTATCAGCAAAGTTTTGAGATATAAATGAATGAGTGGCTCCAGTATCAAATAAAACGAATGCTGATAATGAAAAACTTGAAGGGTACCTTCTACCACGCCACCCTCCATAGCCGGTTCCTCATCATGTAGGGCTTGCAGTCGGCCCTGTTTCTTAGGCGCATTAGGGCGCCTTTCATTCTCTTTCAGTAGCGGGCACTCAGGGATACGGTGCTCACGACATCCGCAGTGCAGACATGCGCCGGCTTTCCTCCAGCATTCATCAGCCATGTGACCAGGCTTGTCACAGTGTTTGTAGTGGTTCTTGTTGGAGTGTTGGGTACGAAAACCTTGGGTTTCCTTTCTTGGCTAGATCCCTTCGTGATGTTGAAGGGACGCTTCTTGCCGTTGGTAGGCTTAGCAAATGACTGACTCGAGGTCACTTCCTTCTTGACGAACTTCCTTTTATACGGTCGGTGAGTCCGTAGCATCTTCACCATCTCGGCATAGGTCGGGATGTCGAACGGTGCGAGTTGAGTGATGTAGTGGGGCTTAAGGCCGTTTAGAAAGTGCTTAGCCTTTATCCTTTCAGTGTTAACTAGATGTACAGCATAGCGTGCCAGTCTAGAGAACTGGGCTTCATATTCGGCCACAGTCAAGCTCTGCTGTTTAAAAGTAGTGAATTCCGCAGCCTTCCTTTCTTGAACACGCTCGGAGAAGTATTTGGAGTTGAATGCTTCTTTAAACTCGTTCCAGGTGAATGGCCCATTCTCCCTAGTAGCTTCCACTGACTCCCACCAGGCGCGGCGTCCTTCTCCAATTGGAACGTGGCAAGTAGAGCTTGTCCCCCGCTGCACATTGCATGACACGGAAAATTCTTTCTGTCTCTTGGAGCAGTGCTCAGCTTCATCCGGATCTGTGGATCCGCTGAACCTAGGTGGGTTCAGACTTCTGAAGTTGCGATGCAGGTCGCCTGCACTGATTGCCACCTCCTTGAGTGCTGCACAATGGCGTGTCAGTTCTTGATGGTTTGTTGCATGCCCCTCATTTGAGCACGTTTCGGCAGGCCGCCATCATCTTGATTGCTTGTTTCCTACAAAAATAACTTCTTGTCATGATATCGATGTGGAATTTAATTTGTGCGTGCGTGTGAGTTTATTTTAACTAGTTACCCTTGGCTCTAACCACAACTCACATGGGTAGGATAATTGACTCTAGTCGAGGCAGGTTAACCTAGATCATCCTGTACTAAGAATAACCTAGGCTCTGATACCACAAATTGTCACGCCCCGACACGGAATATCGGAACGCGAGGCAGTTGCAAGAAAAGGGTATTGAGCGAATACTAGACATCAAACCATTTCAAAATGAATAATGATAAATCAAATTCCTTTCATTAATACTTTCAATGCCTAGTTACAACCCCTAATATCAGAGCCATCTATAGGGGCCCGATTACATTGGAATAAAGCAAAAGACAAACTTCAAACCTAACTACTACAACGCTAAATATAGCAATAGGACACTAGGTACTCATGACATCACTCCAGGTCGTTCCCGTCCTCTTGAGTGTATGGTTCATCCTCGTGTCACCTGAGAACACATGACAACAACGCAGGGTGAGCGAACATCGCCCAGTGGACTTAAGTCTCAGGCTCAAGCAGGCTTTAAGTAATTAATGCATTAAAGGTAGAGTAACTATGACAGAACGGAGAAGGTGTGAAGTAAAAATATAGCAGGACAGTACGTGAACGAATGGCAATACTTCCAATATAGACTTTCCAAGAATAGCACAAGCGTCCGGGAATCGCACAATATAGCAAGATAGCACAATGTCAATATAGCAAGATGGCCATAGTACAGATAGCACAACGAGTATAGCATAGCACTTTGTTGTCAATGGACAACGAGAGAACATAGCACTTTGATTGTCATTTAGATAGTCAAGATAGATAGCACTTGAGTGTAATGCCAAACACTCTGATCATTTAACTCCCATGGGCACTAGCACTTTCGGGCGGCACATCCCAGGACCAGATCGGGCCCTTTATATATTGCCAGGCATTAGTTATATTGTTTATCTTTAGACAATCAGTCAATGGCCAATATAGAGTACCAAGAAGTAGATGAGAGAACTAGAGAAATAGACGAGATAGTAGAGTGAACGTGAATAGATGAGCGAGTAGAGTAGAAGAGAGTAGGGGACTTGCACATGAAACGTCGAGTAAGAGCGATAGTAACCGTTGCACAACACGCGCCACATGGTGTTGGCAGTCAGGCAGAACTCACGACCTTTACCACTGGCCATGTTAAGCACAGGTCCAGAGGTCCGGCATGATTCAAGATGAGAGTGAATTCTAATAGCCGTTGGACCATATTGATCCCTAATGGGTGTAACAGGTGTTAGGGTACAACCGGCACGTCGACCATGTGGGAATCCATGGACAGAGGAGACTTACGGAGGCCTTGAACAAAGATTACTAGCCCGACAGATGGAGTATCCGATGGAGAGTTCATCCAAGTCAAGAGAGAGTGTATATAGAAACAAGTGCTCGACGTTCTAGAGGAATTCTAGAACAGTGGAGCGTCGATGCGTATTCCCAAAACATCACGAGAGAAACGATAAACAAGTATGGGTAATTTATTACATAAATTACCAGATGTATTATGAAATAGTTTCATGCCAAATTATGCCATATTGGATGGTTCAAAGTGTGTGTAAGTGTCATGAAATTTTAGATAGAAAAGATCATGTGCATGTATTTTAATCATACATAAATGTTAATTTATAACAGGTGTTATTTCTCTATGTATGACTGTAAACAAGAGTACAAACACTGTAGGTAATCAGGCATTTGCTGAGACAGGGGGTTTTATGCAAAAAGAACCCAGATCGCGACGTACCCTGATGAGGGTCGCGACGGGGTCAATGAGATCGCGATGGGTGCTTGTACGGGTCGCGACAGGCTTAGTCAGGTCGGGCAGCAGATCGCGACGACAGGCCTTTCGCGATCAGATCGCGACAGAGGGCGCTGTCGCGACGACTCTTGTGAACGCGGCCTATCGGGCGTCACGTTCACAGGGCCTGCCCCGGTCCGACAGGGAAAGGACATTACATTGGATTGCGGGCCAGAACTTACCCTATTTGACACAGGGTGGTTCAAAAAAACACAAGTAATTGTATAGTCAACGAAAAATCATGAAATAGTTGCAAAACGACCTAGACATGCATGGGTACTTACAATAAATAGGAATTTGGAAAACAATCAGGGTTTGGACATGTTTTGAACATGGTGTTCATGATGAACATGAAACAGTACATAGTTGAGATCAAAGATTAAATTAGAAGATAGGATGAATCAAATTTGGGGTTTTAGGGGCAAAAGATGCCTAACATGCAGTTCCTACAGTAAAAATCTCGTGGCATGGGGTTGAGTATACAAGGAGATCAAGAATTAAGAAGAGGGTTCGGGGTCATGTAAGTTGCAGAACATGAAAAATCAAGAAAGAATGATATGCTCAATGGAAAAATTATGAAACCAAAGGACTTTTGTTCCGATAGACGAAACATCCTACAGAAAAAGTTTCATGGTGTATGCTTGTGAGAATGCCTACCTTTGATCATTTTCCTCTTCTAGGGTTAAGACTTGAAGAACTCGGGAAGAACTTGAGAGATCCTTCCTCTCCACGAATTCTCCTCCTCTTGGCCTCTCCTCCTAGTCCAGGAACCTCTTGGCACGAGCTAGGGCTGGCCATGAGGGTTTAAGAGAAGTATTTAAGCTTCTCACTATTCCCTTTCCTAGTTTAAGCCTAACTCCTATTAAATTCTAATTTCCTATTTTTCTCTCCCCTTTTAAGCAAGAGATCTCCTATTTGGATTGGGAGAGAGGAAATTTCATGGCTAATCAATTGGGGTAGGTTAGGAATCCAATCCTAATTCAAACTAGCTATTTAATGCATTAAATATCTCTTTTCTATTTTAGTAATATTTTAGTTACGAATTTTGGGTATTTCTCTATTATTCCCCTTCTTAAATCTCTATTTTAGCCCACTCATTTCTAATAGGTCATATAGCAAAGCCCATTACTCCTTTTCTTTAATGTGTTTTATTTAATTCTCTCTTATTTGCTTTTCTAGTTGATTTAATACATCTTCCTTTTATTTGATTTTCTAATAAATAATATAAATATTTAATTAATTTTTCCATAAATTTAGGGTTGCTACATATATTCTTGGGAGGAGGCATTTCTTTATCGCCTTGGCCTTGTGCGGGTCTATTTGAATCCCCCGTTTCCTAACTATAGAGCCTAACAGTTTGCCTGAAGAAACTGCAAACACGCACTTCTTCGGATTCATCTTTAACTAATATTCTTGTGCGCGATGAAACACTCTGGCGCACGGAGGGTGTTCCCTTTGGGTCTGAGACTTCACCACAATGTCTTCCACATAGACCTCAACATCAATATGAATCATATCGTGGAAGATAGCTAACATTGCCCTTTGATAAGTGGCGCCGGCATTTTTAATCCAACGGCATGACCACATAGCAATAAGTTCCCCAGGGTGTAGTGAAGGAGGTTTTCTCTTGGTCCTCCGGGCTAGACGAATCTGATTATAACCTGAGTACCCATCTGTGGATGATAGAGTTTCAAACCCCGCGGTGTTATCAATCAAGACATCCAAGTGAGGTAATGGTAAATCGTCCTTTGGACATGCCATTCAAGTCCCAGAAATCAATGCAAATCCGCACCCTTCCATCTTTCTTCATTACCAGGACTATGTTCGCCACCCACAATGGATAGAGGACTACACGGATGAATTTAGCTTTGTGTAGTTGTCAATCTCTTCCTTCATCTTCAGAGTAATGTGGGGGAGAAACCTCCTTAGCTTCTGTTTAATGGCAACTGCCCCTGGTTTCAAGATTAACCTATGTTCTACCAATTCGGGGTCAATGCCGGGCATGGCATCATATGACCAGGCAATGGAATCCTTAAACTCCCTTAACATTACCATGAGTGCCTCTTCTTCCTCAGGAGGGAGACTGAAGGCTATGGTCAAGAGCCTAGGGTCTTCTTCTGTTCCCACGTTTACCTCTTTGGTGGGTTCGTCCACTGCCGAGGTGGGCTCATCAAATCTTCTCATGCCACTTGCATACATCTCGGCAGCATCCTCTATCTCACAATCATCTTCATCCAATGGGTCCTTCAGCTAAGATCTCATATACTCCGAATCCATCGTCTAGCCCTTCCTCTTCGTGCAAATCCTCTATGTTCAGAATTACCGCTTCTTGGAAGAACTCTTCAACAGCTAGAAGAGCGCCACACCTTTGCACTAGGTCTAGAAGATACCTACGGGGTATGCCACTACCCTTCTTCTTCCTAGACGGGGATGGGGACTTGCACGATTCTACCCCAAAATCTAAACTAGGTTCGATATTTACAGAAGGCTCTAGAGGGGTGTCCAGAGGTTTATTTGAATGGAAAGGAAAGGATGCAGCAGGGCCGCAAGGGGCCTCCGATGGGTCTAGAGGAAGAGGTAGCCACCTAAGCTCAGGGTGCCGGCAGTAGAGTCGGGGTGACAGGGAACAGAAGGCCCCCACCCAAATCACCCAGAGTGACCATAGTGGTCAGTGGTTGAAGAGCGCAGTTTGCAGAAGGAGGAGAAGGGCGGGGATCGCCGCCCAGAGGAAGGGTGAGTGACGGGGATCGCCATCAAGAAGAAGGATTGCGAGGGTGATGGGGATCTCCGTCGAAGCAGAGAAGAGTGCAGAGGGTGACGGGGATCGCCGTCAAAGTGATGAGGATGCGAGGGAGACGTGGATTGATGTCGAGAGCATGAGAGCCTGACAGCGGAAGGCAGAAAGCCGGGAATGCCGGGATCGCCATCACGAGTCAGGAAGGAGAAGGAGGACGGAGATTGTCGTCCGACGAAGGGGGAAAGGAAGATGGGATCGCCGTTCGAAGAAGGAGGACACGAAAGAAGACGGGGATCACCATCCAAAGAAAGGGGAAAGATGGATGGGGGTAGTCGGCCGATTGCAAGGAAGAAACACACACATTTTTTTTTTGAGTAAGTAAAGGAATAAACTACATTACATGTGAAGGCGTCGAGAAAGAGATAGAACCGAGCCATTGAGGAAGATAGCGAAGAGGAGTGAAGGCTGGCTAACGCTTCAATAACGTTAGGGGAGAATTGGAGGATAAAGGGGGCGGGACAAGGGAATGAAATCAAAACTGTGGATAAGAATGGATGAGACGAAATGGCAAGGGGGCCGGGAAAACCCTGGCCAGAGTTCCTATGTCAAATTGACGGGGTTCACTATTTCAAACTCTTCACCAATCCAAGCAACTGTCGCTTGGTGGTGGCTGCTAGTGCTGGCTGCGCTGCTGCCTGAGACTGTGAAATGCTATCTTTGCTAAACAAGCGGTTGACTACTGAGATAAGATCTTCTAGTTCTGGCTCCTTTGCCTCTGCTTCTGGGGATGGGATGTTGCTATCCTCCTTGAACAAGAGACTGACTGCCGAAATCAGATCTTCAAGATCTGATTCTCCCATTTCTGTATCTGCCTTCTTCTTCTTGCTGGGTCGCTGGTCTTCCAGGCCTGATAGGCTGATATCGGTGCCTTTCCGCTGTGGTATTGTACCCCGGCTATAGGGTCCCCTGATGAAGTGATCATGTAATGTCCAAGTAAGAGGTTTGTGATCTGATTGTGAAGCAGATGAGAATGCGACCGATTCTGTGTATCCTAGGCCACGCTTTGTGGATTTACTTGTGCCAGTGACAGCTTTAACTCTGCCCTGGAGATGAGCTCCCAAGCCTTTCGAAACTTGATAGCCGATCTTGAACATGATATACCACCTTTAGCATTTGCTGACGCATCCTTTCTAACAATTGCCACTGATGGGGATAGAATGGGCGATTGGAAGAGAAAGTATAAGCCCAGGGTAATTCACATCAAGCACTGAAATAACGGGCTTATTGGATGGCCAGACTGATGGCATGATCTTTTCTATAGCCTCCACAGTGTGGCTAGTCGCTGCACTCTTGACTTTAACTATTCTTCCTTGAAAAGGAAACTTTAGGCACTGGTGAGCTGTAGAAGGGACTGCCCCTAATGCCTCAATCCATGGTCGGCCCAAGATAGCCTTGAAAGTAGGATCAATATCCAGCACATAGAAGTCTACCATCATGATTATTGGGCCCAGTTCAGCCTGTAAAGAAATGACGCCATGACACCCGTCGAGAATTATCATATGCAGCTATAGTTGTGGGAGTGGGTTGTAATTGGCATTCGGGAATGTTGCAGACTCTTACAGTGCTCAACGGACATACATTGATAGATGCCCCTATGTCCACCAGTGCAGCATCGATGGCCACTTTATTTATGGTCAAAGTCACACATAAGGGCATTTTTCTAGCCTTAGGAGGGGCTAGTTCACCTTCTGTGAAGGTAATTGTGGGCCCTTTGTTCACAATGGATAGTACTGAAGGTAGATTATCAGGTTTATATCTTCATTCACCATGACCCTTTGCAGAAAAATCCTTAGTGCATCTTGGTGAGTTTGAGACCTCTTAATGAGTTCCAGGATCAAAAGTTTTGCTGGAGTTTGATCCAAATGCTTCAATATATCATACTGGGTCCTCGGGACCGGATCTATCTCCTCAGTGTCTGGTTGCTGCTGCTGACAGTTGGAGGATTGAGTTTGCTGCCCCGCATAGATGCATTTGGGTACATCCGGTGAAACATCCGCCCGCTCCGGAGGGCGAGGTTATGGTGAAGTAGTGGGGAGTGGTATCGAGGATGGAAGGGCTAGCCAATAGTGGTGCTGGCATAGGGGTGAGTGGAATGTTGGTAGACATAACAGGTGGTATGACAGGGGAGTTGTAAAGCGGAGGGGCGATAGTGGCAATGGTGGGTGTGGTAGGTGTAGGCGTGGAGGTAGTAGTCGTGGTGGGAGTGGGCGTAGCATGGGAAATGGCCAAAAGTTGACCGACTTCGTGTTCATCGTCGAAGGCCCATGCAGCTTCTGGTTGCGGGTGATGGATAACTGGGTTAACTTGAGCAGGAGGAGGAGGTGGTAGAGCAAGTTGGTGGTTCGGAGCAGGCTGATTTTGTGGCATGGGATTGCGAATTATGCCGAGGCCATTCGCAGGCTGCTGTGGCTGCTGTTGTTGTTGTTGGAATTGTTGTTGAATGACTGTTGGAATTGTTGCTGCTATTGTTGCATCTACTGTCGCCTCTGCTGCTGCTGTTGCTGTCTTTGACCCTGTTGGTCCCTCAGTGTCTGGATTAATCTTTTCATCTCAGCCCAATCAATCTGATTCTATTCATGAAGATCATATATGATATCTCGGAATTGGAAACAGTCCTACACATTATGGCCTAGATGGCGATGGTACACACAGTACTTCATCTGGTCCGCTGCCATATTCCAGTTCAGCTTCTCAGGAGGGAGTCTAAGGGCATTTAAGGACATGAGGGCTGCAAAAATATCGACTAGTGTCTCTGGCAAGGAGGGTACTGAGCTCTTTTAGGCCCATTCGGCTTTCTAGGAGCAAAACCATTTTGCAGGGGAGGGACTTGGTTGTATTGGCGCTGGTCTTGTGGAGGATTTTGGCCCTGAGGAGGTGGCTGTCTGTTGTTATTCCATGGTTGCTAGGGCTGCTGAGTGTAGGGGGATCTACTTGACGGGCCTTGAGGGTTGTTCACGGCACCTACTTGCTCATTTGTTTGGACACCTTCAGTGACTGGGCCTTGGGGCTTCTTAGGATAACGAGACTTAGGGGTCTCAAACATGGAGTGAATTGGCGAGTCCTTAAGCTGGGTTTGGATGAAACGGGATCGGCTATATAACTGGTGCATGGTGGTGATGTCGTTCATGGCTAGAATGGCCCGGTAGGTGGGAGTGGCATTGGAGATCGGCAACTTGACCTTTTTTCCTCGGGCATGGGGCAACGGACCTTAGCAGCTAGGGTGCCACCGATCAGCATAGACTGAAAATTCATCATCAGATTTCATCTTCTCGGCCACCAAGTCCACAAAAGAATATTCGGGTCCCACCTGATCTTGGAATTGCTGCAAGAACCTTTCTTGGACAATTTTAAATCTTCGGCTTCCTCAAGGGGTAAAGAATAAAACCATTTGAGGGTCGGACCATCCAAAGACTTCCTGAACAAGTATGCCATGAGATGGCAGTCATACTTGTGCGGTGCAGACTCATATACAAAATCCTTCAAGTGTAATAAGGGTCCCCTACCCCAGAGTACCGCCGATAGACAGGGAGCTCCGACTGGGGGGGAACCCGGAGATGCTGGAAGGAGGGAGGGGGATGTCAGCGACCTTCCGAGGGTCTATTTGTCTCCTGAGGTTGTGGAGCTCCCTTTTCATGGTCGCCCACTCTGCAAGGAAATCAGAGGGGGTCGTGGCATGGTGGGTAGGAATAAGGGAGCAGGGCTGCTCAAAAGAATAGGACCTCTCGCGCGGCAGGGGAGCATGTTCGGCTGTATAGAATGAGGAAGTTGGAGGGGACTTGGGCCGACCCTCCCGCGCCGAAAGGTAGCGGGGCTCAGAAAAGTGAATAGCTAGTGGACCCAGAGGTGTGGGATCTAGCACGACGGAGGGTACACGTAGTGCTGAAGCGCCAAGGGCAGAAGAGACTGCCTGTTGGGTAGATGCATGAGAGGGGGGAGATAAGGGTCACTTGCCTTTGGCAGCGGCCAGAAATTCATGAACTTGGTTGGAGTCAGATGCGAAAGAAGCTGAATGAATTGGGAGTGGGGTGTAGATGCGAGATTTGGCCCATCCCCGTGTGGCTCTTTGGCCCAATAAAGCCCGTTTGACCGTTTGTTGACCTGCCTCGGATGCCATGTAGACGTCCACATGCTACCCTTTTGAGAGAGGAGAGAGAAAGTTGCACCCTACCTTCCATCACTCATCCTCTTGCTTCTCTCAACACTTGGGACTTTAGGAGGGTTCTTTTGGAGCTGGAGGAGCCCTGCAAGAGTCTACAATGCCTGCAAACAAGGATCAACTCCCCCCTCTTCCTCTCTTTCCTTTCTACTTTCTTTAGTCATTGCATGTTGCATACACCTTCCTACACACTCTAGGCACGTAGGCCACCTCACTACACACCTAGAAAGGGGTTTCCCAACCAAAAACGGAGGAAGAAGGGTGTCATAGCACTTGGCCACCCCTCTTCTCAAGTCCGCATCCGGTACGGGACTCCCTCCTTTGGGCTGTTATTTTCGTTTCTGAGCATTCACTACACTTCTTTTAGGCTAATAGAGTCTCTTTCTGTGGCAGGAACGATCTGTAGAAGACCGCGGAGCTCTTCTCCTTTGGCCGGCCGAAGGAGGAGAAGTTGAAGCCCCATCTCCATCCGCTGCGCGAGGTTGCTGCACCGACGCGATCATATCACTCGTTGGGCACAGGTAAGGCCCTGGCGATCAGAAACTCCCTTTCTCTTTGCTGGTTTTCTTTGTTTCCTCTCTAGTCAACCTAGTGAACCGGAGAGTCAATGGGGTCAACCAGTGACCCATCATTGCCAACGAGAGATCGGCGACGTCTGCGAGCAATCAGAGAACTCCACAGTCGACCGGTGGTACGGCACGAGAAGCGGATCGTCCACAGTTCTCTTTTTTGCGATCACAGTGGGACCAACTTCTGCCACTGTGGTCTGTCTGCGCCCAGGTAGATGGTAAGCGATCTTGCCGTTTACTCAGGTAAATGTCCAGCTTTCCTGCCGTTTATTTACTCTTAGCGTCCATATAGGTTGTCGTTTAGTTTCTGTCAGCGTCCATCGATCATACCGTCAATCTGTTTCTGATAAACTTAGAGTCAACATGCATACCGTCTAGTTTCACAGAACTCTGTTTTGACTGTTTTGATCTAGTTTACTTTCAGTTTGCTTCATGTTTGTCACTAACGGTCCTCAGTCACTGGGGGGTCCTTCTTCTCACCTGTTCTAGCCTCCCCTCACATTCTAGGATAACCCTTCTTCGGTTTACAACCTTTTACTCGGGGATTCCCTCTCGGTAAATCGGGTTGGTTCCGAAGAAAACTCTGTAAGTCCCTAAATTCCGTGGATTCCCTCACGGTACGGGCAATAGGACCTTTACCCTCCCAGTCTAGTTTGCCTATTCGCCCGGGTTTGAGTCAGATTTGAGAGAACCAGCCTTTGCAAGTCTAATTAACACATAACTTTGATACTTAAAATCTTGGGGACGTTGTTCGATAACATTGTTTGGTAGAAACCCAAATTTCTGCTAAAAATAGTGAGATTAATCAAGTCAAACCTTCTAAAATCAGTAGGTTGTGTGCTAATGGATGCTGGTTAAATTCTTTGAATATGACTAACAATCCGGATTTTGAATATGAGGACAATGTCCATGAATTTGTCGGGATGGTTGACACCAATAACCAGCCCGAAGAGTCAGTCAACTCCTCTTCCTCATCTCAAGCTGATAATGAGGGAGTGTGAGTCTAAGGGTCAATCCAACTTATGCTCAAGACACTCAAGAAGACACTGAGTTCTCTAAGCTTCTCTCTCATTACTCGCCTGAGGACGTCATCACTATGCTTTCTAAGCATACCGTCTGGGCTGCCACCTCTCCTTCCACTCCATCCCCTTCTCTGTTCCATGCCTCCTCGTCTAGGCCCACTCCTAAGCCTGTTATCCCTTCACGAGTTCCCATCTCCCCTGTCCCCTTTTCCACTCCAATTCCCTCCACTCCTTTACCTACCCCTGTCCCAACTCCTTCCTTCTCCTACCCACCTCATGCTCAGCCCGCGCCCCCCACTCAATCTGAATCCGTCTCCCGTTCGGAGATGGAGGGACTTATTAGGAAGCTTTTGGCTGAATCTATGTCCCTTTCAAAGCCTCATTCCCTCCAGAACTATTGCAAGCTTCCCAATGCCTACTTTCCTCCAGGTTTCAAGGCCCCCAGTACCCCAAGTATGACGGGACCTCTGATCCCCAATTCCATCTTGCCGGATTTACCATGGATCCCATCGATGGCTGTACGATTGGGTTCTTTTAGTTCACCTCTTCCAACAATCGTTAGAAGGGGAAGCTTTGAGGTGGTTCACCTCCTTACCCGCATCGGACCTCATTAATTTTGACATCGTCTCCGAGCGATTCATCTCGCACTTCTCGTATATGGCCACCCAAGTCCCTACACTTCCTGACTTGGTGGCGGAAAAGATGAAGCCGGACGAACACTTTGTCACATTTGCCAACTGATGGAGATCCATGGCATCGAGGCAGACATACCTATCCCAGAGTCCCAGGCCATAACTATGTTGGTCACCAACACCACCTCTGTGCTTCGCTCTATCTTGATGCTGTGTGAGTTCCCCTCATTCGCACATGTCTACAACCGAGCCAGGGTGATCTAGAATCAGACTAAGGACTCTTCTCTGCCACACTTCTTTGAAGGGAAACCCAAGGGACGTAAGGCTCCCGCGGCACCTACCACCGAGGGTGACCGTCAATGAATCAGTAATGCTTGCAGTCAGCCATTGAGGCCTCCGAACAAGCCCTCCAATCCTCCATCCAGTCCTTCCAATCCTCACCAGTTCCCGTCGCATCCCTCCAAGCCTTACTCTGCAGTTCCCCCTCCTTCTGGCTACACCCGCCCTGGCCCTAAGAGGTCTTACTACCCTCCTCTACCTGAGACCCTCGAGGACGTATTCTTCGCCCTCATGTCTTGTGATGCCATTCAACTCCCCCCACAAAGGGAGAACATCAATCCGAGGGTGGACCCTCCAAATACTGTCCTTACCATAGGGCCCATGGTCATCAGCTCCACAACTGCTTCACCTTCCGTGACTGGGTGTATGACATGAACGACCAGGGAAGGATTAACTGGGAGGACGTCAAGGTAGCCATAGCAAAGTCTAGGTATACCAAGAAGAGCTGGGTATCGTCCAAAACCCTCTCCCCAACTATCAAAGCAATAATCCCTCCTCCTCTAAGTCCCAGGAAAACGTCCACACCATGACACATTCAGAACCCCGGTTGTGAGGAGAGAACAAAAGTGGGGGGTAGAAGGCTTTGATATGGCACTCGTGTCCTTCCGTAGAGTCTGAGGAACCTTCCGCCACTGTAGAGCCATTTTAGGGGAACGTCCTTTAGTCCTCATCCGACCTACCCGTCAAGAGGCCTACCCTCCTACCTTCCCTATCCATGAGCTGTCTACCCCTGAGACCAGACCCTCCAGCTAATTCTCCCTAAGTCTCAAGAAGATGTTCATGTCACACTTAGGAACCGGATCGTTCCTCCACCCCCGCGGCCCTTGCAAGATGAGGAGGATAGTGGACCTCCACTACCTGCCGGCACCAAATATGATATTCTGCAAGACCTAGATAAGACGCCCGCAAGGGTGTCTATTTTAGAATTGATTCAGAGGTCACTATCTCACCAGTCCACCCTCCTCCAATTTCTCCAGAAAATCATGGTCATTGATGACCTTCCTCCTAGTGGGGTCACTAATGCCATCCTCTCCCTCACCCAAGGACCTTCAATCTCTTTTTCGGACAAAGATCTTGCAGCTCCCGAGTGTCGTTCTCTTCCTCTCTGTCTTACCATCAACCTCAACGGGGTTTCGGTAGACTCCACTCTCATCGACATCGGGGCATCTATCAATGTATGTCCGATGAAGACCCTCAAGAAATTGGGTTTGGGGAAGATAATCTGGAGAAAATCTGCTCCACAATTGCTGCCTATGACAACTCCAAGAGGGTTTCCAAGGGTAAGATTGCTCTTCAGCTTGAGATCAGACCCGTCACTATGTCTTCCGAGTTTCTAGTCCTTGACATCGATCCGGCCTATAAGGCCATTCTCGGTCGTCCCTGGTTAGAACAAACCTTAGGGGTCCCTTCCACCGCCCATCAATGTTTCAAGTTTCCTTTCAATGGGCGGATTATCAAAATTAAGAGCATTCCTACCTTAGAAAGTCTCAACTCCATCACTTCAGCAGATGCCACATCTTTTCGTTCTGGACAAGGTGAAAAAGTCTGTCATGTCAATCTTTGACTTCCCCTTGCCCTGTGATCTCGGCCAACCTCCCCAGTCAGCTGAAGAATCCCATGACCCATGTCCCCAAGGGAAAGGTTGGGAGGTAATGGCTAGATCGGCTATATACATGGCCGAGGGTTGGGTAAGAACCAGCAGGGTCCTGTCCACAACATCCAAATCAAGAGCCGTTAGATAGGGCTGGTCAGGATTCCATCCACCCCATTCATCCGGATCCTTTATTCCCTATCAGCCTCTTACTTGGACCCTGAAGGAGCATTTCGTTCAGGGACCCCCTCAACCGGGAACTCGGCCGTGATAGAGGAGTTATTTGACTCTGAGAGTGAAGAGGAGGAGGAAGAAACTGCTGAGGTCGACGAAGTCTGCGGTGACTTGGCCTTCTCTCTCTCTTCGGATCGGATCTCCCCTCTTCATCTCCACCCTCATCTCCTCCTTCTTCTTCATCATCCCCTTTACAATCTCTCCCTACCGAGGTGTGCTCAACACCGGATTCTTTTTCTCCAACCATGTCCCCCCTCTCTCCTTCCTCCATCCCTCGCATGGCCAGTCGAGGCTGTCTTAAGTCAGCAACTCATGGTTCTAGGCCTTGACTCCAAAAAAAAAAATGCCAATTTTGAAAATTGGAAATGCGAGGTCTCCATAGAGCATCCTTCCGCTTTGGAGTCCTCTTCCGCTCGGCCAAGGGCCGACGCTCTCCAGCTTAGACTCCTTTCTTCCGCCTTGGAGATCCTCGGTCGGAAGAAGAGGACCCAGTGAGCTCCTATGTGGATGGCACAAAGAGGTTCGACGAGCCAACCATGGCTGCGGACGAGCCCACTAAAGAGGTCAACCTTGGCACTAAAGAATCCCCGAAGGTATTTTGATCAGTGCCAACTTGAGTGTTGAAGAAGAGAAGCTCTGGTAGCTATTCTCAAAGAATTCTCCGACGATTTTGCTTGGTCCTACGAGGACATGCCGGGACTTGACACCTCTTTGGTCGAGCACCGGTTGGTCCTAAAAGCTGACGCGAAAGCCGTTAAACAAAAGCTGAGAAGGCTACATCCCAAGCTTGCACTCAAGATCAAAGAGGAGGTTGACAAGTTGCATAAAGCTGAATTCATTAGGGTTGTGCTATATCCACAATGGGTAGCTAATATCGTCCCTGTGATGAAGAAGGATGGTAAGGTTAGAATCTGTATAGATTTCCGTGACCTTAATCGTGCTTGCCCAAAGGTCGATTTCCCTCTCCCACACATAGATGTCCTAGTGGACAACACTGCTGGCTTTGAGATGTTGTCTTTCATGGATGATTTCTCTGGGTATAACCAGATCCGTCTGGCGGAGGAAGACCAGGAGAAAACTTCTTTCACAACGCCCTGGGGGACCTACTGTTATGTCGTCATGCCCTACGGATTGAAGAATGCAGGAGCAACCTATCAAAGGGCAATGATGGCGATTTTTCATGACATGATGCATGTGCACATGGAGGTCTATGTAGACGATGTCTTGGTTAAATCAAAGACTCGACATGGCCATGCTGAGGTCCTCCGGGCGGTTCTCCAACGGTCTAGAGAACACAATCTTAAATGAACCCCAAGAAGTGTGTCTTGGTGTCTCCTCGGGAAGTTGCTGGGGTTCATAGTAAGCAAGCGGGGAATCAAGATTGATCCCAACAAGGCCAAAGCAATAATCGACATGCCTCCTCCCTAGAATATCAGAGAAGTTAGAGGGCTAATAGCAGACTTCAGTTTATTAGGAGATTCATCTCCCAGCATTCAATCGTTGTAAGCCCTTCTATGAGATGCTTAAAGGAGAGGCTAAGTTTGATTGGAACGAGAAATGTCAAAAGGCCTTTGATGAGTTAAAGAGGTATTTGTTCAATCCCCCTGTTCTCGCTCCTCCGGTCCCGGGTCGGCCTTTACTGCTCTATGTGTCAACCATTGAAGATTCAACTGGAGCGGTTTTGGCCCAATATGACGACGAGAAGAAGGAGAGAGCGGTGTATTATTTATCCAAGTTGTTCAATGAAGCTGAAAAGAAGTACACCACATGGAAAGAAAGAATGTGTGCGGCCGTCGTCTGGGTTGCCCAGAAGTTAAAGCATTATTTCCTGGCTCATGAAGTGAAACTTCTGGCGCGTATGGACCCAATTCGGTACTTGCTTGAGAAGCTGTCCTGACTGATCGGTTGATGAGGTGGCAGATTTTCCTCAATCAATTTGATATCACCTACGTCAACCAAAAGTCGATCAAGGGGCACGCTATTGCTGAGCATTTGGCCCACCACCCCTTACCTTCATGCTCTCC
Organism: Colocasia esculenta; assembly: GCA_014218235.1. Lineage (NCBI taxonomy): Eukaryota > Viridiplantae > Streptophyta > Magnoliopsida > Alismatales > Araceae > Colocasia > Colocasia esculenta. The sequence goes on from CM024761.1 coordinate 135,572,993, forward strand.
TGTTGATGAAAGCTTTCCGATGAAGAGTTAGGAACCATTATCGATGGTGAACCTTCGTGGGTACTTTACTTCGATGGAGCTCTCAATTCCAAAGGGTGTGGAATAGGGGCAGTTCTCCTCTCACCGGAAGGAGTAGTCATTCCGCACGCCTACCAGTTAACCTTCCGAGCCACGAACAATGTGGCCGAGTATGAGGCGCTCTTAGTTGGGCTGCTGAAAATGGCATTATTGCTCGGAGTTAAGGATAATTGGTGATTCGCAGTTGATACTCCGGCAATCTCTTAGCAAGTACAGACTCGGGACCCCAAGTTGAAACCATACCAAGAGTTGGTAGGAAAGGTGGTCTGGCAGTTTAGGAAGCTCACCCTAGTTCACACTCCTAGGGCTCAGAATATCCTAGCAGATTCACTCGCTTCCTTAGCTTCTTCCATTCCCATCCCTTGGGAAGATCTTCTGAAACCGTCTCTGTCCAAAGGTTGAGAGTCCCTTCCCATGTAGATCTTGGTTTTCTCAACTCACGTCTCCTTCTCCATCCCTTCGGGTCCATGCACTCTCTAAAGAGCCAGAAATCGACCTCGAAGATGGCCATCCTTGGTATTTTGACATCGAGAACTTTCTCAAAGATGGATCCTTCCCCGATTATGCCACCTCTGCCGATAGACGGGCCATTCGCCGCATCTCGGAGCGTTACAAGATCATAGGTGGCATTCTGTACAAAAAGTCTCTCAGTGGGGTCTATCTTCGTTGCCTTGATGAAATCGAGTCTCAAGATGTTGTTGAAGCTGCTCACTCTAGTGAATGTGGTGGCCATGTTAATGGTAGAGCAATTGCCCAAAAGTTGCTAAGACACTATTATTGGCCTACCATGGAAGAAGACTGTCGTCATTTTGTCTGTCACTGTGCTAAATGCCAATTGCACGGTGACAAAATTCATGCTCCTTCCTCTTCTCTTCACCCTCTCATCGCCCCATGGCCTTTCGCCATGTGGGCATTCGACGTGGTCGGTCCACTCGTGGACAGAACCGGAGAAATCCGTAAGAAGTCCTTCATCCTGACCGCCACAGAATACTTCACAAAGTGGGCTGAAGCAGAAGCATTCATAGAGGTCAAAGCTTCAACAGTGGTCAAATTCATCAAGCGCAACATCCTTGCAAGGTTCGGCGTGCCTTCGGGACATTATCCGACAATGGACCTCAATTCACTTCACAGGAGCTTCAGACATGTGTGGTAAATATGGCATTAACTTGCATCATTCATCCCCATATTATCCACAAGGTAATGGACAAGCGGAAGCTACTAATAAAACTCTCATCAAAATCATAAGAAAAACATGCAAATCTCATAACAATGCTGACTGGCCAGACCGCTTAGTTGAAGCTCTTTGGGCTTATCGCACCTCGGTCCGGACTCCTACGGGGCAAACTCCCTATGCTTTGACATACGGATCAGATGCGATACTCCCATATGAGGTCTTCGTCCCTTCACTTAGAGTTCAATTGGATTCCGAACTTGACCCCGATCAACGTCGGGAGGCCTTGTTGTCATAATGAACTCTTAGATGAAAGACGAATGATAGCGGCTGACCATGCTCAAGTCTACCGTCAGAGAATTGCACATTTTTACGCTAAAAGAGTTCTTGAGAGAAAATTTGAAGTGGGTGAGATGGTCCTAAAGCATAAAATCATAAAGGCACCAGGTCCCAGGAGAAAATTGCAAGAAAATTGGGAAGGTCATTCGTTGTCAAGGAAGTATATCAGGGAACGCTTATAGGTTGGTAGATGCCGAAGGAGTGGAGTTGTCATATCCGTGGATCACAGTCTACCTCAAGAAATTCTATCCTTAGTCAGTCAGTCCGTCAAGTCGGTTATTCATCACTTGTTATCGGTGTGGGTTTAAGTCTCTACTTTTCCACTTGGTCATTAGTGAGGTAGGGTTTATTCACACACCACACGATGTTAAGATATTGCCCTCTAGTTGGAAAATCACAAGTACACTTAGATAGTCTAATCCGGTCAATATGTTTCCCCTATTCTTCTCCCACTCGGTCGCGTCTGGAAGCAGAGCAAACTACGAGTAGGGGACCATCCACTCCCATCTAAAAGACAAGGTCACCATAAACAGGGGCAATCAAGAAAAAGCAAGGGACAGAATCCTAAATCAAGCCTAAAAGGGAAAAGAAAGAAAAAAAAAAAGGTCAAAAAAGGGTAGCAAAAAGTACGTACCCAGGAAAAGGCTGACCAACTCAAGGAGGTAGCAAAAAGTACGTGCCTCCACCCCTGAAATCAAATAAGAAGAAAAATCCCCTGCAAATAATGTTGACCAAGTCTTTAGTATGAGGTGTTGGTTTGGAAACAAAAAGTAGTCTGAACCAAATCTTGCATGGCTTCCTACTTATTTCTTCCAAATTCCTCCCTCTAGGGGCAAATTTGACTGTATAAGACCTTCTGTGGTGGAAAATATCAAGAAGGGTAAGGGCAATTTCCAACATCAAGGAATTCATGCACGATCCTCCTTATTCATGACCTCCGTGGTTAAGTAGATCACACAGACCCTATGCTTTGACATGTGATGAATATGTATTTTAGAGTCCAAAAAAAAAATGACAAAAAAGAGAGTCTCTCGATGTTATATATTTTCACCATGTACATATTTTTACTCTTATTTTCAAAAAGCTAAAAAATTCAAAAATTCAAAATCCAAAAAAAAATCGGTAGTAACATGTATATCACTAACATTCTCCTTATTTTCTTATTATCCAAATCAAAACAAAAAAAATCAAGAAAATACAAAAACAACAAAAAAATGCATGTGCATATTTCCCTTCGGTTATTTTTCTTATGTTTTATCTTTGATTAGACATTAGCCCCTTGACCAGATCTCAAGAAAGGTACATCGCTTAGGCAAGGGGCTAAAGACAGATCTACACTAACTTTTCTCTTTAAGTGTTGTGGATGCAGGAACCAAAGTACACAAAGCAAACCATTCAAGTGCACAAATGACAAAAGTCCACAAAATCCACTATAAAGGTCGAAATTCTGTACATATCATGACAGGGGCATACCCCCGGTGGTACAAATCACTCCTCTCTCTTCTCTCCCTCGCTAGGCCTCTGCCTACGCGAGCTGCTCACCTCCTCCTCCTCCCTCTCCCGACGTCGGTCTGGGAGAGGAGGCCTCGACGCTGTCGATCCCTCGGGATGCTGCAGCCCTCCTCGTGCCACAGACGGGTCCCCTAGCGACACGATGTCATCTAGAGAGGCAAAGGCAGACGCCGTCCTCCCCGGTGCCGCCTGCTAGGCCGCCCGCTGCTGCTCCCGGTGCTTCATCAGCACCCGATCCTTCAAGATCTCGTAGTTCTTTGCAATGTCGGCTCGGGCTCGGTCTGCCTCCCTCTCTCGGTCCCTCGCCTCCCTCTCCCTCTCCCTCGCCTCGAGTAGGCGACCCTCCACCCTCGTCAGATCCAGTCCCAGACTCTCCATCTGCACCTGGAGGGTCGCCGCTCCTCCTCCCTGCCTCTGCACACAAATAAGCAAATCAAATCAAATTAAATCATGTGCAAAAGGTAGTATTTCAGTGTCTTACCTCCGCCTCCAACTCTCGGGTCCTCGTCTCAAGCTCCTGGACCCTCGCCTTCGCCCGGTCCAGGGCCTCTTGTAGACGGACCGCCAGGTCCCCTCTAGCCGGCTGTGCGGACGAGCTCGCCCCTGTGTCTCGGCTCGCCCGCACTCTCGATAGCTCCCCTTTCTGCATTCACATATCTTGGTCAATCAAGTCAATCAATTTCAAATCAAACCCAAGATAGGTTGAGATGTACTTACCAGTGTCGGACCTCAGCTCGGAGCCTCTCAAGCTCGACTTCCTGCTCCACCACGTCCCTCCAAGAGGCGGATCGCCTGCGACTCCGACAGCTGTCATTCACACTTCAAGGTTAGAATCAAGAGATTTAAATGACAAAGGCTTAGAGTTAGAATTCACTTACCACTCGCCAGTCTACCCGGAGTCATCCAGCGTAGTGTGCCTGGTAGTCCTCCATGTACGCCGAGCTGTCCTGGAGGTCTACCTGCGGAGCACCTGGTCCCCTCTGGCTCGCTAGTAGGCGACCGTGCTCCCATGCTCCTCACTCCAGTCTCGGTCCTCGGCGAGAAAACTGACGACGGGAGTGCCCCTCTCTGCCCAGGGATGGTACCTCCATCGCCGCTGGTTCCAGCCTAGAGTCCGCACCACGAGCTCAAGATAGAGAACCTCACAGGTCCCCAGGCAGAGAAGGAGCAGGTGGCGGTCGAACAGAGGCCGACCCGCTGCCACCACCGAGTGTGAAGCGTCTGTCTCCCCCGCATAGGGGGTCCACACCAGCAAAAAGAGAAGAAAGCACTGGTCAATAACATCAAATGCAGCAATTGTTAGAATGCATGAGATTTAGTTGAGTTTCGTACCTGATCATGCGGGTAGTGGTCCAAGGCAACGCGCACGTCCCCCGCGCGCCTGTCCGCCACCCGTGGGTCAGGAGCTACCTCCCACCGCGCCATGAGAGGCACCATGGTCTGGCGCCCCTCTGCCTGTACCCCGTCCCATGGGGAAGCGAGTGTACCCCGAGATCTGCAAGGCAGCAAGAGAAAATGTCAGTCATGCAGTTTAATCATTTAAAATTCAATGATGAGCATTTAGAGAAAGTTGGGTACCTGAAGAAAGGGGGTGAAACCCCCGGTGCTCTGAGAGCGCCGCGAACTGCTAGGAAGAAGGGAAAACAGATGTCCTAGCATCGCAGCACCCCATGCATATCGTCCTGCCTGCGCTAAGTCCCTCAGTAGCAGCACGAACTTGCAGTTCATCTTGGATGACTGCGTCGCGAACAAGAGGCGCCCAAAGAGGTATGCTACAAAAATCCTCACGGATCTCTCCTCGCTCCTGTCACCAAGGTCAAGTGCTCCCCGCACTCCCGTATAGAACTCCTCTAGTGTCTCGAGGGGCCCTCTCCTCCGACCTCTCAGGCCCACCGCCTCAGACAGCGATCCGAGCAAGATGCTCCGGATCGGTCTCCTCCTCCCGGCCACAAACTCTGGCCCCAACAACTCCACAATGTCATCATGATAATCACTCCTCTCCTGCCCTACTACCTGCTCTCCCTGAACCGGTAGTCCTGTCAGATACGCCACGTCCTCCAACGTGGGTATCATGTGACCCCAAGGCATGATGAATGCCTTGCAATCCTCCTCCCTTCGCCCTCAGGGCCTCTAAGTACGGCACGTCCACGTGGAATGGACATACCGACAGGAGGTGCCCGAACCCCATCCTGGCGATCCGGGTCTGCTGGGCCTCTGGCAGCGCCCTGTACCAAGCCCAGCATAGGTCCCATGTGACCCTGCTCCTCATTCAGCACTTACCCTACAGAAAACACAGAAAAATAGGCGTCCATATCGATTTCCGTTAACCCAAAATTAACGGCAAGGGGTATGCGTTTACTCAGAATCAGCGTCCAGGGGTGGCCGTCAAGTTCCTCTATCGGCGTCCAACACCTTGCTGTCAAGTTCACTTAGACGGCAAGAGGGTGGACGTTGATAGGAACTCAACGTCCACCGATGTGGACGTCAAGTTCCTGTCAAACTCTACAGAGTCTCCTCTGTTTCCCCCTCTTTCCACGCATTACATTCCACACATTCCACAGAGTTTAAGGGTTCATGGGACCTACCTTGGGCCGTCGGGGGCCTCCTCCTCCATCTCGTCCCCTCCTCCATCGTCTCCGGCGGTGTCCTCCCCCTCGGTGCATCGCCGCCCGCCGCCAGTCGGCCTCTTCCTCCTCCGCTGTGTCCATTGCCGCCCCAATCGCCTCCTCCTCCTCCTCCGGTTGGCGGCGAGTCGGAGGATGGTGCGCTTACCCCGTGTCCTCATCGGAAGAGGTTCCAAAATCTTGGGTTAATTAAGGTAGAAGAATAGGGGATTAGAGAGAGTGGAAGTATGAAGAGCTCCCTCCGGCGTTTGGAAAGAAGCAAATGGCGCCGGAGAAGCGTCGGTTTGAGTAAAGCTGTTTTTCAAATTTGACGTCATGGTCTGGTCGTCCCACTTTTTCTGACGTCAAGAGTTGGGCTGTTGATGTACTGTCAACATCCATGATGTTGATGCCAATGGCTCATCAGTGTCAGACCTCGAAGTACGGTCAACGGCCAGCTTTGGATGCCAAGTTTGAATTAAACGGCTCTCGATGTGGACGTCGATCCCTCTCTCTGCTGGTTGGCGACCAGACTTTGGACGTCTATCAGTGGTTGACGGCCATCGATGTGGACGCCCACACTTCCGCACTCAGTCCTCACAGCACACTCCATTGAACATATTTGAAGCCCATTCACTCCATTTCAGTGCACACATTCCACAATTCAAGCAATTCAAGCCATAAAACACAATGCAAATCACTTTTATTCATCTAACTTTGTGTTACACTTATTGGAAATTGGGAAAATACATCATTTCGCCCTGCGGGCCATATAAAAATCACAAGAAATGGGACGAATAGTGTTATTAAACTCTTCGTACTTCCAGATGTCTTCCCGTTTCTCCTATATCGCCAATCCTAGCTTCTTGCTCACTGTGTACTTTGCCCAAGTCTTCATGGCTTTCTTCATCAGCTTCTCATTCGCCCGCCGGTAACTATCATATCGGTGCAGTTGGATGAAGTAGAAATTCCCCGTGCAATCCCAAGCTGACAATGGCACCGGTGTGGCTGGTGTACCACCATCTGATCAGCCACAATCAACCACAAATCTTTGTCCTCCCTGGTTCGAGCTCTGAATTCAATAGTCCTCATGAAGAGTGGCCTCACTATGAAATCGTCCATTACCAGATAGGCCAATAATCTCTCCAAGCATCTCTGCTCTTCAAGTGTGCTGTCACACACTTGATCTCATCCTCTGGCTCATACTATGCCCTGCTGCAGTACACCGAACTCCGAAGGAAGATTCTGGAGGGGGTAGGTTGCTTGTTAGCAAAATCAAACTTTAAATGAGCCTCCATCCATACCTGAAGCAGGAACAAGCTCCTGCATGTGCGTCCGCCTAGGCTCATTGTGGTAAGCGAACTGTACAGGTGTGCCAACACTACAGGGGCAAGTGACTGCCCGCGCCATAGCAGAGTCAGAATTCCACGTGCTCGTAAAGGAGGAAGTCACCGCTCGTAGGGAACAGGAAAACACCAGCCAGGTAGAGTGTCAGTCCTCGAGTCGCCCTCTCTCCGTGTAAGACCCTCGAATTCCGTCGTATTTTTTTTTTTTCGTATTTATGTGTGTAAATTGTGTTGAGTATGTATGTACGTATTTACGTGGATATAAAATAGTATAATACGTGTACATGTGTTTATATTAAACATAAATAATGTATGTATTGCATGATGATAGTGTGAATATAATACCATGTACATATTGCAAGTATAGAAGCTTGGTATGCTTGGTTTCTGCATAAATTAGGGTTCTGGCCGAAGGCCCTATTGGCGTCAATCCCCAGGCCGTTGAGGTGGTGTTAGCGTCCAGCCCTGGATGCCAACCCTAATTCCGGCGTCTAGCGATCTGGACGTCGACTTCTCTGGCCTGCATGCGCAGCAGAGCTGCTATCTTCTGAAACAAGGCATGGCAACCATTGGGGGGATGTTCCCCAACGGCTCTAAGCCTATCTATCAGTATGGTGAGTGGGTGAGGGCTCTCCTACATCCTGAACCCGAAATGGTCTCTCCCCACTTCTCATTTCACCCTTGCAAGAGGAGAGAAGAGGAGAGAAAACCCTAGAGCATTCTGTGAGAAAACCCCACTCTAGAACCCTCAAATCCGACCCCTTGAAGTTGGATTTGGAGATCTTCTGCATCAAGGAGGGAGCTGAAGCAAAGGGGAAGGCTTCCCCATCATCCCCTCGGCGTGGAGATGACCCAAGAGCCCGGAGGAAGACGATCTTGGAGGTGCTTCTGCAACTTCTTGGAACTGCCCAAGGAGGTCTTCTTCGAGCCATAAATCCTTTGGAGGAATTTTAGAGAGGCAAGTGACCTATCTATGGTGTCCCCGTATGAGTCTAGGAGGTTTTTATGATTTTTGTGAAATTTTCCTCGAGTCCTAGACCCTCCATTTCACCCAATTTTCAGAGCTCGGGTCTGTGTTTCTGCACAGACCTGAGTAAACGGCAAGGTCCCTGGACGCCCAGTTCATCCTTGGCGTCCATCGACCATGCCGCTGACTCTGAGTCAGCGGCAGAGACCGCCGTCTAGTTCGTCAGGACAGAACAGTGAGCTGTTCTGTCCCTCTTATACGTTAATTTCGTTATGATTTCCGTGATGAGGATATATGGTATTCCTATAAGCTATGTATATTGTGCATTGTGGTTGTGAATGAATGTGGTGTGATGGTGAATGTGGAAAATGGTGTCTTTAATCTTGTGAGCATGACTTGTAGATAATTTTGCAAACCCATGTTCCATGACTAGAGTGAGTTGAATGCCTTGATTTCGGTCTAATCATGAAGATTGTGGGTCAGCATGTGTGTTTGCAAATTTAGGAAACTTATCCATGATTGTGCAATTTGTTAATAGTTTCGGTTCGATAAAATAGAAGTAAGTAAAAATGATTCGTAGTGTTAAATCCATAGATGTATGAATTAGGGAAATTTTGTACTCAAATTTCATGCATATGTTGGTAGCTTATGGTTAAACAACAAGTGGTAAATTGCATAATGTGTAAATTCCATGTTAGCTTAAGTTGTGAATAATATGCTAATTAGGTGTTTAATTTTCTGTAAATCCCATTTAGCTCAGAAAAATCTGAAAAATTGAGGGTATGATTTGGAACCCGAAAACAGCATGTGGTTAAAATTTCAGGTCAATTGGAACAGTAAATAAAAAGTTATGTGTTTTCACGTGAAATATGAATAATTCGTACATATGATCGTAATGTGATTAGATTTTTGTTTAAATCAGCAGGATTAGTGTGTTTACTGTGTGTTAAACCTTGAAAACTCTATAGTACCATGTTAGGAAAAACAGGGGTGTTCATGCGAGTAAGAAAGTGTAAATGTGATGAAGAGTGTCAAGTGTAAAACCATGAGTAAAACGGTAAATGTGTAAAAGTGTGAACTGTGCCAATGTGATACTGCTTCCGAGAAGGCAGTGGAGCCGTATCAGGGAAAAGTCCCCCTGAGAAAGTTCATTGTGTTAAGTGACCCTAAGGGCATTAGGGGAAAATCTGGAGGTGGACAAGTACCACTGGTTAGGGTGGAGACTTGTTCTCCCGGTCTGCGCAGTCCAAGAGTCGCCATTGTATTGCCTAGATGGCGTCTATGTGTTATGTGATGTGAATGTGTCCTTCTTTGGTGGTTTGGACTATGTGTCACGGCACAAAATATGTGTAAAGTGTAATATGTAAGTGTATGTGACCATGTGTAAATGTGTAAGTGATATGTGAATGTGTATGTGTAAAGTGTAAACATGTGAAAAGAGGAACTAGTGTAAAGAAAAATGTGAAATCTTAGATATGTAAAGTGTTATAGAAACCATGTGAAACTAAATCTGAAACCAAGTGAATTCAGAAAATGCATGTTATTATTCTCATGTTTATGTGTGCAAAAGTGTTTAGAATCCATGTTAGGAACAACAAATGAGTATGTGAGCAAATGGCATGATGGATTGTTCATGTGTTATGTTTAAGCAACGTTATAGCTTTCATGTGTAGGGTTATAGTTATTGGACCATGTGAGATCAGCAACCTAAAGCATGATAAAAAGTTATGTATGTACTTAAGAACATGTGGAATCCATGCTAATTATGTTCCCCGTTCATGTATGCAAATCGTTCATGTCAAGCTCTCTCACGTTTGATTAAAGTCTCATGAGTGAATTGAATAGAGACCATGTGATAGGTGAATGTCATTTTGAAATCTGAAAGCATGCGTTATGTATAAAATTGTAGAACCTTCATGATAGGTTGAAAACTTAAATGGACTAGCATGCTATGTGTTACTAAGTGTAATGTGCGTGTAGAAACCACTAGGACTTGTACGTGTATATCATGAATAGTGTACTTGCTGAGTCCCTGGACTCACTCCTTGCTTCGGCGTACAGGTACAGTTGGTGACACAGTACCCTCGGAGGAGGCAGCGGAGACGGACTCCGAGCGTGGAGACTAGCCAGTTTTGAGATCTTGTGATTGTGTACTTCTTAGTATGTACTTGGACATTGTATTAGAATTATCATTTAAAAGAATGTAATATGTGGACATTGTATTTCTATTTCAGCAAATTAAATCATGTGAATTTTAGTTCCTTTTTGCAAATTGTAAACTGCATGTATGTTTAATGTGGATGATGAATGAATGGAGATAGTTCTCTTTTACTTCCGCTACTCTGTTATGTATATTCGCGTGTATCTCAGCTGTTTGTATCGTTGGGTAAATGTCCCACTGTGGCTGGCAGCGCTCGCTATACCGACGTGGGTTGGTATAACCGTACCGGTATAATGAGGGCCGTCACAGAGATTGGTATCAGAGCGACCGGTTGAGATTACACATGAATATAGCTAAGTCATCATCCCCATTGCATGCTAAGTATGTCCACATGTGTAGAAAACACTAATAAGAAGTGAAAATTAGATAAGAAAATGGTTAGAAAACTTAGTAACCTAGCTCTAATAGTGGCTGAAATTTTGTTACAGCCATGGCTTCCCGTGGACGACGTGGAAGTGCGCCAGCTCGCGACGACGAGCAGAGGCGTGAGGAGCGGGCGGAGCAGCAGGCCCCGGCCCCACAGGGTCCTGTGCTTCCCCCACCACCACCAGTGGATTATGGAGTGTTCATGCAAGGTCTGGTGGAAGCCATGCAGACCCAGGCACACACTCAGGCAGCACTCCAGGCCCAGTTGGAGGCCCAGGAAAATGATAAAACAACTAAGTAGTCTGCTATTTGAATTGTATGATATTGTGTTTATTGTATATTGCTTGTTGTTTAATGTAGCAGGCTCAGGCCCCAGCTCAGGACCGTGGTGGACTTCCCATCATGGAGCGGTTCAAGAGGATGACCCCACCCTCTTTTAAGGGGGAGAGTGATCCCTTTATGGCAGAAAGCTGGATGAGGGAGACCGAGAAAATCTTCCGAGCTATCAGGTGTCCTGATGAGGACAAGGTGACCTTGCCACCTACATGCTACAGGTATGCTTTAGTTTATGCTTGAATGTTGGTTGTTAAAGTTAGAATTGTTAGTGGTGCTTATGAAGGTGTGTTGCAGGAGAGAGTTGATGTATGGTGGTCCTCCCTACTGCGTACGCGCTTCGAGGACGGAGCAGTAGATGTGGCGTGGATGCGTTTGTGAGGCTCTTCCGAGCCAAGTTCGTCCCAGAGCACATCCAGGACAAGATGGAGCAAGAATTCCTTTCCCTGACGCAAGGATCATGACCGTCCTGGAATACGAGGCAAGGTTTTCTGAACTCTCTAAATATGCACCGCACATAGTAGAGGATGAACGCAGGAAGACCAAGAAGTTTGTGATGGTCTCAAACTATCACTGAGGACGAGGCTCGTGGCGTTCGACCACCGCATGCTAGACGAGGCCCTCAGCGCAGCCTGCAGACAGGAGGGAGAAATGGAGCAATATCTGGAGGAGAAGAAGGCTTCGCAGAAGAGGCCGGCAGCGACATTCCAGCGGCAAGATAAGAGGAAAACGGTGTACCAGACACCGCAGAAGCAAGTGGCAGTCAGCAACTATCAGGTACCCTTTGTACGTTCCCCCGGTGCGAAGAAGGAGTGTCCCCATTGTGGGAAGACCCATGGAGGTTCGGAGTGTTGGTTAATAGCGGGTAGATGCCTAAAGTGTGGGAGCAGCGACCACAAGATCAAGGATTGCCCAAGACTTCAGCAGGAAGCTCAGCGAGGAGCGCCAGTACCAGCAGTAGCGGCAGCCGCGCCAGCTACAGGACGACCAGGAAGGCCTCGAGCCCCAGCTCGAGTGTTTGCGTTAGCTCGTGAGGACGCCGAGCAGGCGGAGCATGTCACCGAAGGTACAGTTTTACTTTTCGGTGTGCACGCTCGGGTTTTGTTTGATACGGGTGCTACTCACTCGTTCATTTCCGAGCGGTTCGCTAGGCAGTTAGCCCTAGAGTCAGGCATAGAGTCTGAGGAGTTAGAGGTTCCCTTGTCTGTGCACACCCCTGCGGGTACGGTATCGACTAGGAAGTGCATTCCGTCGTTACCTGTGTGCATTGAGGATAGGTTCCTAGATGGGTGTTTCTTCTTGCTAAAGATGAAGGACTATGATTGTATCCTTGGTCTGGATTGGCTAGAGGAGCACTATGCGTTAGTGGATTGTCGAAGGAAGAAGATTGTTTTCCGCATTCCTGGCGAGGACGAGTTCTCTCATCCCTTGCCAAAGAACTTAGCGGGAAAGTTAGTTATCTCTGCCATGAAGGCGATGCGCATGGTGAACAAGGGTTGTGACGCATTTCTTGCCAGCGTTATGCTAGTACCCGATGCTGGTTCGTCACTGACTCTTGCAGAGATTGATGTGGTGCAGGACTTTCCAGATGTCTTTCCCGATGACTTGTCTGGATTGCCACCGGATAGGGAGATAGAGTTCACTATAGAGTTGCTTCCAGGCACCTCTCCTATCTTGAAGGCCCCATATCGGATGGCCCCTGCAGAGTTAGCCGAGTTGAGGAAGCATTGCAAGAATTGCTCGATAAGGGATTCATTCGCCCCAGTGTTTCCCCTGGGGCGCACCTGTATTATTCGTCAAGAAGAAAGACGGGTCACTTAGGTTGTGCATTGATTATAGAAAGCTAAACCAGGTGACTATGAAGAACAGGTATCCCTTACCTCGGATTGATGATCTGTTTGACCAGTTGCGAGAGGCATCAGTCTTTTCCAAGATTGACTTGCGATCTGGTTATCATCAGTTGAGGATTAGGATGTGTCCAAGACGACATTTAGAACCCGTTATGGACATTATGAGTTTTTGGTTCTTCCTTTCGGATTGACCAACGCCCCTGCAGCGTTCATGGATCTCATGAACCGGGTGTTCAGTCCGTATTTAGATAGCTTTGTTGTTGTGTTTATTGATGACGTGTTGGTCTATTCTCCGGATGAGGCCACACATCGTCAGCATTTGAGGTTAGTCTTAGAGGTTCTCCGTGAGCACAAGCTGTATGCGAAGTACAGTAAGTGCGAGTTCTGGTTGCGCGAGTTCAGGTCCTCTCCAAGTCTCTGGTTCGCAGCAAGAGCAGAGAGCGATGGAGGAAGAAGATGGGAGAGTATCTATGGACTCCTACCACCTATATTTTCGGCCTGATCCGCTGGCCTGTAGACGTCCAGATCGGTTGACGTCAGTGTCGGGTTAGCGGCACTATTTGTTGCCGTTAACTGGGGCTCTGGCGGCCATCGATGTTGACGTTTACTCCTAGGAAAATTTTAAAGTCTTATTTTTCATATGACCATTATCCTTTATCTTGTGCTTCAGTTGTTTGCAGATATTTTAAGCACAAGCCGCGCTTCAGATTCGGAACGCTCATGCGACCTTGAGCGTTACAGGTATGTCTAACGTAGGACCCCACTAGAGGTATAATTTGGCGACCGTGAACCCTGAGTTCTCCTTTACCAAAAACCGTGATGGGTTTGCGATCTCTCAGTTATTCGTATGGCCTTTAGAATTTTCCTCTGGTTCTAACTTGCATTTTTAGATAGGCAACCCACACCAGCATGCATTTAGGCCTTCACTGCTAACATTCTCTCACTGACTCAAAAAAAATGGTGATTTCCCTCGATCATTTGATTCCTCCATGGCTCTCCGAGCTCAAGTAGCCTACGGGTCAGCATCTTCTTTCTTGAACGTCCACTTGATATTGGGTCTTTGTTGCCCATTTTCCAAGTTGTCCCACCGTGACTTTCACAAACAGTCAACCAGCCTTGTTGAGGTCATTTGAACCTTCGCCAGTCGCGAGCTTAATTCCGGACTTCAGGCTTTCCGAACATTGATTCCAGTTAGAATCTTTTGATAATCTTTTGAGAGATTAACCAACTCCTTGTCTCCACGACCTCCTAAATTCGGGACAGACGCCCTGATTAGGCCAGCGAGCCCACGAGCTCCGGTTATGAGACCCTCCTGATTCAACCGTCATATTACAACTCCTTTGACTCAGACACACCGAAAACTAGTCAAAGTCTGACACGGTCATGCCAGGGACCCTACCGTTGGGTTGCAGCTGTAGTTACATGGGTAGATCACTCTTCTTCTTACCCACATTTGTCTCTCAGATGATTCATCACTCATTTCTAGCCTAACTCATTCGTTTGGCTCGCTAGAATTCCTATCCTCAGAGATGGCCCTTCATCAAATCTCCGCGTCCTTTGTTTACCGAGACACCAACCTTTTGTCCGCTCTGCTCCCTTCAAGACCGAATGTCTCGGAGGGGCATTTGTAGACGCAAGATTTGGCCCATCCCCGCATGACTCTTTGGCCCAATAAGGCCCGTTTGACCGTTTGATGACCTGCCTCGGATGCCAAGTAGACGGCAGCATCGATGGCCGCCGACTACATGTTGACGGCAAGCCCCCTGGACTTGACCCATCTTGACGTCCACATCTCTGGACGTCTGCATGGTATTGGCAGCAGGATCGGTGGACGTCAACCTGGTTTACTTGGTCTGCGCAACTACCCCGAGAATCTAGCCCACTTGCGCCATTCTCTCACCCATGCACCACTTGGGGCCGTTCCCAACGGGCATATGGGCCACCTTGGAACCCTCTTGACCCAGTAAAAATCCTACTTGGCCTCTCCCCATTGGTTGGAGCCTTTATGTATGGATTGCCAAGTGTGTGAAGTGTGTTTCTTCACACTAAGCATCCAAAGCTCCCAAGCTCCGACCCCACTACCTATTTAACTCCCTCTCTGGCCTTCTAAGAGGGGGAGGAGAGGCTGGACATCCACATGCTACCCTTTTGAGAGAGGAGAGAGAAAGTTGCACCCTACCTTCCATCACTCATCCTCTTGCTTCTCTCAACACTTGGGACGTCTAGGAGGGTTCTTTTGGAGCTGGAGGAGCCCTTCAAGGAGTCTACAACACCTGCAAACGAGGATCAACTCCCCCCTCTTCCTCTCTTTCCTTTCTACTTTCTTTAGTCATTGCATGCTACACACACCTTCCTACACACTCTAGGCACGTAGGCCACTTCCCTACACACCTAGAAAGGGGTTTCCCAACCAAAACGAAGGGAAGAAGGGTGGTCATAGCACTTGGCCACCCCTCTTCTCAAGTCCGCATCCGTACAGGACTCTCATTTTGGGCAGTTATTTTCGTTTCTGAGCATTTACTACACTTCTTTTAGGCTAATAGAGTCTCTTTCTATGGCAGGAACGATCTGTAGAAGACCACAAAGCTCTTCTCCTTTGGCCGCCGAAGGAGGAGAAGTTGAAGCCCCATCTCCATCCGCTGCGCGAGGTTGCTGCACCGACGCGATCATATCCTCCTTGGGCACAGGTAAGGCCCTGGCGATCACAACTCCTTTCTCATTGCTGGTTTTCTTTGTTTCCTCTCTAGTCAACCTAGTCAACCGGAGAGTCAACGGGGTCAACCAGCGACCCAACATCGCCAACGAGAGATCAGCGACGTCCGCGAGCCGTCGGAGAACTCTACAGTCGACCGGGGGTACGGCACGGGAAGCGGATCATCCACACTAGTGGTGGTGGCTTGGTTGCTGTAGTTGTGACGGTGTTTCCTCACGACGCTTCTAAGTATGACTCGTTGCCCTAGCCTGCACGGTGGTTGTAGCCTGGACATATCTAGCTTCCATGGGCATCGTTGGTTTGGCGTTGTTGGCCAGTGCTTCTGGTGGTTTCCGTTTTGGTGTCCTCTCGGTTCCATAGTCTCGTTCTTGGGTGCCAGTCCATGGTGGCACCGGCATGTGTGGCTTCCCGACCTTGCAGTGAGTCTGGGTCCGGGGTGGTTCTGCTTGTGGGCCCTTGACCTTGTGGAGGTCTGAGGTGGCCGTGCTTATGGTGAGACGTCGTTCTCACCTGGTTGTTGCGTGGTCTCGGTGGTGCGCCGAGGGTTGCTTCCACTTGGTGCCCGACTCCGTTGGTTCTACAGGAGTCGTATGTGTGTCACGCCTTGGTTGGTGGTCTTGACGTTGCATTGTTCTATTCCGCTGCTTTGTAGTATTTTGCTGTAGTGTTCCTCGCTTTACATCTTTCTAGTGTAGTTTCCTATTTTCAGAGTTCCTGCTGCTCTGGCCGTGAGGGACTCGTAATCCTATTGGGCCTTGTTCGCGAGGCTCACCCCCTTACTCTCTTCAGCTAGGGCTCGTCATCGCGGGAGCTCGATGTCGGATGGTTGTGGAGGCGGCTGTGACGCCGTATGTTGTCAGCAGCAGTGAGAGCGAGTGTTGTGAGCTCTTGCACCCGAGTGAGTTGAGAGTTGTGCTTTGCAAGTTTTCGGGGTATGCCCCTTAAGGACTGCACCTTTCTTCTTGTACCTGTGCTTTTACTTGGGACATGTTGTACAGATTTTTGTATATTGTATATATTGTTATAGTTATTTAAATTCAGTACGTATCTCCTAGACTATTTCTTCTTACCCTTCTGGTCTTCAGATCCGTGGTGGCGGTGTGAACTATTGAGATTTGTAATGAGTTAATAACTATAGCTGTCCCAAAGAAAGGTACTAGTACGCTGCTGACACCGTTCGACTAGTGTTAGGCTTGTGCTTTCAATTGTTTTGCAGGCGTGTGGCTTCCCTGCAAGGTTTGTGTGCATGCTGCGGGAGGGTTGCAGCTGTTGCTATGTCGCGTGCATGGCGAGTGTGGTCGCTCGGTGTGTTCGTGCCGGGTGGTGCGGTTGGCAGTGGACTCGCTGGAAGTGGTCTTCCCCATGTGGAGGACGGTTATAGGCAAGTCCAGGTGCAGTGCCCCTGGTTGTCTTCGGCGCATTTGGGTGCGTGTGTGCCACTGTGGCTGAGAGAGCCTGCGTGTGGTGTGGCTTTCACTGGTGCAAAGTTGTTGTCTGTGAACCGATCGAAGTGTCCCTGCCTTGTTGGTTGTTCCTTTGTTGTTGGGGTGTGTGCTGCGTTGGTTGTGTGTGCGGTCTCCTATTTGTGCGTTGTGCTCTGCTTGGTCGGCGTTGTTGTTCGGACTAAGCAGATGTTCTGTGTGCTGTGTTGTATCGCTAGTTGAGCACTGCGACACTTGTCTATGGTTGTTGTCGGCCTAGTGCTGGCTGGTTGTGAGATTTGGTGAGGTCTTTCTGGAGTTCTTCCTTGTTGGTTCTGGTGGAAGTGAGTTTTCCCAGAGCTGTGCTGTGCTTGTTTCTTCTGGTTGTTGTTGCATTGCCCTCTGGGTTGAGGTGCATCGCTTGGTTGCCCTGTGTTATGGTGGGGTTTCCCAGAACCGTTTGTTGTTGTCTTGGTGAGGGTTTCTCCAAGGACTGTTCCATGCTCGTTTCTACTGTTGCTGTGCTGCCTCAGGGTCTGAGGTATGATGTTGTTTTGGCTGGTGCATTCTGGTGGGTTTTCCCAAAACTGTGCCTTGTGGTTCTGGTGAAGGTTCTCCCAGGACCTACTTGCATTGCTTCTGTAGTTTTGTTTGCCACAGTGTTCTCTCTGAAGGTTGTGTGTTTGGTCATTTGGATTGCGTGTTCTGGTGAAGGTTCTTTCCAAGATCGCCCTTTGTCGTTTCTGGCGGAGGTTCTTCCCAGGAGTGTTCTGTGTTCATTTCGGGCCATCGTTGTGTTGCCCCTGTGTTCGAAGTGTGCCGTTTGGTTGGGCTGCGTTCTGGTGAGGTTCTCTCAGGATGTCTCTTGGCACTTTTGGTGGAGGTTCTCCCCAAAGCTGCTTCGTGTTGTTTTGGTTGTCGCTACTCTCTCTCTGTAGAGATGAGCTGTCACTGTTGCCGGTTGGACTGTCTGTGTTACAGTTTGCTTGGGCGTTGTCGGTCAAGGTGTGGTGCCTTTGACCGTGTGTCTAGCCGTTGCGCTGACCAGGTTGCCTTGTTGTTCATTTCCAAGTTTCTCGGTTACGCTGGTGGGACTTCGTGTGTCCCCGTGGTTCGGGCAATTTGCTTCGTTTCTTGCGCCCGGTGTGCTCTCCCAGATGGTGGTTTGGTGAGTGCAGTCGGTGTCTGGCTGATTGTGCTTCTTGTGGAACTGACAATCTTGCATTATTGTTTTATCTCTCTTGTGTGTGGAAGAGACTCGTTGCGCGTCTCCTTCCTCTGTTTTCCCTTGGTTGCTCGGGGTGGTGATGCTCCACTGTGGTGTTGTGTCACCGGGGTGCGCACTGTTGCGACCTTCTGGTGGAGTCATCTTCCCTTGAGTCGTTTTTGGGTTGAGCTGGTCGTTTCCCTCATGCTGTCATTTCCTTGTGGCACCGTGGGTCGGTGGACCTGTTCGTTCCATTTGTCGTTGTGATTGTTTCTTGCTGCCTGCCTGAACAATTTGGGGCATTAGGTCCTTGTTGGTTTGGTGTGAGGTAGTACCGTTTTCTTGTTAGGTTGTATGCATGAGCGTTGCTCTGCTGTGCACCAATTTTCTTGCTTGGCTTGCTCGTGCAAGCGTTGTTTCAGTGAGTGCTCCATTGTGCCTCGGCTTATGCCTTGGAGGCTTTTTGTGTCGTCGTTTTGGTGTTTGGCCTCTTTATCAGTTGCGATAGAGGTGGTGCTTCTTGCTCTTGCATGCCAGGGAGTCGCTGTGGTCTTTTGCTCCCCATGAGGCAGAGTCGATGCTTCGTGTTCTATGTGCTTTTGGAGCCAATGTGGTTGTTGCACTCTTGAAGTAGTTGGCTTTCCGTGTGCTTCTGTTGTGGGTCTCTAGTGGAGAGTCCCCTCGTGGGCC
This sequence comes from Colocasia esculenta, assembly GCA_014218235.1. NCBI lineage: Eukaryota > Viridiplantae > Streptophyta > Magnoliopsida > Alismatales > Araceae > Colocasia > Colocasia esculenta. The sequence continues at coordinate 135,591,810 of CM024761.1, forward strand.
CTGTGTTGTCTTGGGCCATTGGTGCTGTTGTGTGTGTGCACCTTGAGCATTTTTCGATGCTTCGTGTTTTTGTGCCTCAAGGGTCGGGGCCGGTTTGGCCAGCTATGCCCTTTCAGGCTTGCGGTCCTTTGCATGTGGCTTTTGGCCGATCTCTTGTGAAGAGTCATTCCTATTAGCCCGTGGTGTTGTTTCGACTGCTGGTGCACTTGTGTTGCACTTTGCTTAGTTTTGGTGCTTGTGGTAGCACCGTGTGCTCGTGCCCGAGTGTTTCGGTTTTGTGCCGTCTGAAGCCTAGTGTATTGTGTTGTACCTTGGATGGATCTTGGTGCTGAGTTTAGTATCGTGTGTTGTGCCATGTGCCTGTTCGTGAGATTTGAGTGTCGTTTTATGACTTCGCTCGGTGTTGGAGGCATTGAGCTTTCCGCCTCTGGGACACTTTGTGCTAGCCTATGCCTTGTGGTTGTACCATTACCGCTGTGGGGTGGCTGCTTTGCCTTGTCTAGGTAGCCCTATCGGTGGTACGTCAAGCTTTAGTGGTGGCTTGTGTCCAGGTTTTCCCTCTTGCTTTGGGAGCGAGTGTGTTTGGTTATGGTACTCTCCTTCGGTCTGGGTCCCTCTGAGGTCGACGTGTTGTTCTCGACTTCTGCGGTTGTTTTGGTTCTTGTGTGGTTGTGCGTCTTTTGATGGTTGGCATGTTGGTACTCGCACTGAGCTCCGTGTGGGCGTGGTGGGTGTGCTGGCAACTCTTCGTTGGTCTCTGTTGTGCGTGGTGTTGGTGAGTCTGGAAGCTGATGGCGAAGTCTCCTGTCAATTCGTCTGGTGACAGTGAGGCTTATTGGCTCGCTAGTACTCGACCACGTGGTTGTCGACGATGTGGTGCTCGATTTTGGCTTAACCTTAGACATCTTCCATGTTTCCGTCGCACTGTGCCACATGTGGAGCGTGTAACTCCTAGTTTTTGTGGCTCCGCGTGCATTTGGTGTCCTTGTCGGACCACGAGGAAGGTCTGGTGAGACCTAGTGGTGACAGTGGATGCCGTTTTCCCGCGTGTTGAGGTTTCTCCGCATGCGTTTGCTGTCCCTATTGGACTGCGAGGAAGGTCTGGGTGAGACCTAGCGGTGGCGGTGGACACTATTTAATACGTTGAGGATCTCCGCGAGTGTGTTCTCGCTCTAGTTCTTGTCTCTCGTGTAGCTTCTCAGTTGGGCTGGTGACCGATGCTAGCTGCTGCTAGTAGCGTGAGGCTGTTCCCCTGAGTGTTGTGATTGACTCTCAAGCGTTTTTCCTGGTTGTTGTTGGCAACTGTGTGCTCTGTTAGGTTTCACTGGCGATAGAGTGAGTTGCTGATCGGTGATTCTTGTGTTGTTGTCGGCAACTGTGTTCTCTGTCGGGTTTGGCTGGTGACATAGTGGGTTGTTGGTTGGTTGGTCCCAACAGCGGGGTCTGTTGGTGGCTGCAGCCGTGCGGTTTTCGGCATGCATTTTCTGCTGTTCAAGTCGGTTTTGGCATTGCTCGGCACCTGTGGGTTTGTCGTTCTGTTTGGACGCCCCACATTTGGCTGGAGTGAGCTGTTGTTTTCTTGGCATGGTGCTCCACCCGGATTTGGAGCGTGTTGTAAGCCATTGGGTTTTCGGTTGTGTGCTCCCCATGTGTTTGGAGCCCGTTGTGTGAGCCGTTGGTTTTCCAGCTTTGTGTGCTCCATGCGTGTTTGGTGGTGCAGTTGTTGCCACGAGGAGGTCGTGGTGAGACTTAGTGGCTTTTCGCATCCGCACTTCATGTGCTCCTCGTGTGTTTTTTGTGCGATTGTTGCCACGAGGAGGTCGTGTTGAGACTTAGTGGCTTCTTCGTGGTGGTCTTACGTTTGCTCCCTGTGCTTCGTTTCGTGCCTCAGGATCTTTTGGGCTTGCCCCAATTTCGAGGTTGAAATTTTTTTAAGGGGGTAGGATGTAAGACCCGGCTTCCCGGCTTTCCGTCTGGTGTCTTGGATGACTGGCCACTAACGCGTCCAGGCTAGGTGACACGTTAGTGTCGCATCGTGGGTGTCCGATGCGACAGTCATCCTTGTCGCGATGAGCTTGTGTGTCGCATTCTTGTCGTGCCTTGCTTCTCTGTCGCATCTTCGTGTCGCGTCCAGTCAATGGGTCACGACAGTGTTTCGTCGTTTTGGTTGTCTGGCACCTGTTAGGGTGGCAGGCGTGTCAGTACGACTTGTCGCGTTGTCGTGGCATCCCTGGGAGATGCGTTCTTGTCACTGTGTGTTGACCCTCACGTTAAGGTCTTTAACCCGACGCTCGCCCCGCCCCGTGCGTCTTGGGTGCCGAAGGCATAAGGCCTTGGCCGGCAACCCCTTCTCCCCTTTCTCCTCTTTCCCCTCTCTTCTCTCCCTCCGGCGGTGCTCCGCCTCCCCTCTCCCCTTTGTGTGTATCAGCCGAGGAGTAGGACCGTGCTCATGTTTCCGACATCGTGGAGCTTGCATGGAGCGAGGAGGAGGTGGCCAATCCGACGTGAAGGGCCCTTATGGGTTCGTTTCTTCTTGAAAAGTTGGGATTGCTTGTACTCTTCTCGATTCGGGTGGATTGGGAGCCCCTCGGGGTTTGTAGATAGTGTTTACTGCTTCTCCATGCTCCCCTCCCCCTTGTGGAGTGTTTGTGGTGTGTGGGTGGCCCCGGGATGGAGCATCCAACGGGTCGACCCTTCTTATGGTGTCGTGAACGCGGTGCGCGTCGCGACACCAGAGGCACGATCATGTCGCGACGCGCCGACCCGACGCAATGGCGTTGCGGTCGGCAGTCCGATTGATCTTGTCGCGACGTGTTTCCTTGTCATGACAGGGTTGTTGTCGTGGTGCCCTCCTCTTCGCGATGGTATCACGATGGCCTAGGGGGTCGCGATAGTACCTGTGCTACCTCGAGTGTTTCCGTGGTTCCGGTTGGGGTGTCAGCATGTGCCCGAGGGCTGGCTTGCCCTTTGGACCTTTTGGTGGGAACGTGGCAAGTTACCTCACTGCATTCAGTGACTAAAGGTGACACCTTCGTGGCCATGTCCTAGCGGCGGTGCTAGGAGGCTCACGTCTGTCTAATAATCGATTGTCTGACGACCAATCAATTATTAGCAGAGCGATGTTTTCCATATTATCTGGTGGTATTCCATGGTTCTGGATTGCTCGTGCGTGCCATGGTTGGCCGATGGCCCTCTCGAGGGTCCGTGCGTGCCTTGTGCTTGCTGGGCTTGTCGTGGGTTACAAGCCAGCGGTTCGACGTGGTTCTTGTTGTGCTTATCCCGCCTGTTCGCCTGGTGCTTGGCACTTGAGGCTTGTCCCGTCAGAGGTTGTCTCTGTTGCCTAGGACCCCCATCCTCGGGAGCCTTTGAGGCAGCGTGTCGGGCTATGAGTGTGCTCGAGTTGGCAGCCGACTTGGTGGACTCTGGAGCTGAGGGGAAAACGAGGTTTGAACAAACGGCGTTGAGTCTTTGTAGCTCTCTTGGTTGGTCTGGGACGCAGAGGCCGGCTGGAGTTCTTCCTGGCGTAGAGCAGTCAGTCCTTCTTCTCACTACGTCCCCCTGCGTTGGTTCCGGAGCCACGTAAGGAGGTCAGGCGTGAGGCCGCAGCTTGGCCAGGCTGCGGTTGTTGTTGTATTGTGGGGTTTTCTGTGGCAGCTCTGTCTCGCTCTTCCGGGGAGGCGGAGGCAGGAGCTCGGCTAGCGAGCAGAGGGAGTGGCTGGTGTGTCCTCCTCTTGGCTGCCAGTGGCGGTGGCTTGGTTGTTGTGGTTGTGATGGTGTTTCCTCACGACGCTTCCATGTATGACTCGTTGCCCTAGCCTGCACGGTGGTTGTAGCCTGGCCGTGTCTAGCTTCCGTGGGCATCGTTGGTTTGGTGTTGTTGGCCAGTGCTTCTGGTGGTTTCCATTTCGGTGTCCTCTCGGTTCCGTAGTCCCGTTCTTGGGTGCCAATCTATGGTGGCACCGGCGTGTGTGGCATCCCGACCTCGCGGTGTGTACGGGGTCCGGGGTGGTTCTACTTATGGTCCCTCGACCTTGTGGTGGTCTGAGGTGTCCGTGCTTGTGGTGAGACGTCGTTCTCACCTGGTTGTTGCGTGGTCTCAGCCGGTGCGCCGAGGGTTGCTTCCGCTTGGTACCCGACTCCGTTGGTTTCTGCGGGAGTCGTGTGTGTGTCACGACCTTGGTTGGCGGTCGTGACATTGCATTGTTTTGTTCCACTGCTTTGTAGTATCCTTCTATAGGTGGTCCTCTTTACAACTTTCTAGTGTAGTTTCCTATTTTCGGAGTTCTTGATGCTCTGGCCGGTGAGGGACTGGTAATCCCTACTGTGCCTTGTTCGCGAGGTTCACCCCCCTACTCTCTTCAGCTCGGGCTCGTCGTCGCGGGAGCTCGTGTCGGACGAGTTGCGGAGGCGGCTGTGGCGCCGTGTGTTGTCAGTAGCAGTGAGAGCGAGTGTTGTGAACTCTTGTACCTGAGTGAGTTGAGAGTTGTGCTTTGCAAGTTCTTGGGGTATGCCCCTTAAGGACTGCACCTTTCTTCTTGTACCTGTACTTTTACTTGGGACATGTTGTATAGACTTTTGTATATTGTATATATTCAGACTTTTGTATATTGTATATTCTTATAGTTATTAAATTCAGTACATATCTCACTAGACTATTTCTTCTAACCCTTCCGGGTCTTCGGATCTGTGGGTGGCGGCGTGAACTTCGGGGTCCCTGGCAGGGTTCGAGAGGTCGGGTCGTTACAGTTTCTATTTGGAGGAGAAAGGGATTGCGTAGGGGAGAGAGAGAAAGAAAAAGATTGATTTTTTTATATCTATTTTTTGGATAAGGAGGAGTTTTTTGAATTAAAAGAGAGATGGAGAAACGTGAAAATTGTGGGTTTTGTGGGTCTATTTTTTTGTGCCATGTGGTGCTCTAGTTTGGCCCTGCGTTTTAATAATATATATAGATCCTTTCAAGATTCCATGTTCTTTTGAATGAAATAGTTGGCTCATTTTTATCATCATCTTTACCACTACAAATATTTTATTTAAAATCACAATCTCTTCTCCAAAAATAGCTCAAGTCTTAATTTCAAGTGAGGGAAACAATTGACTCTCTCCTTCTCCCTCTCTAGCTTTTATAGAAGTCGAAAACCAATATGACTTTTTTTTTCAAAAAAATGAGTTGTCATGAATTATATATCATTAATTATATATTCATAGGCATATCCCGGCCTTCTAAGAACATTAAAATTTTGTATCTATTAAGGCTTGATCACTAAATAGTTTGGATATAATATAACGACCCGACCTCCTGGACCCCCCGTTAGGGACCCTGAAGGTCGCGCCGCTGCCCACGGGCCCGAAGACCCAGAAGGGTTAGAATTTAGTTCAGTGTAAGCAATGAATTCAAATAACTATAACACAAAAGTTCATACATTAATAAAGAAATTATGTACTGCAGTCCTTAAGGGACATATCCCGAGGACTTGCAAAAAGGCAACTCTCAACTCACATAGTACAAGAGCTCTTCACTCTCACACTCTCACACTGCTGGCAACGCATGACGTAACAAACCGCCACCTCAACCGTCCGACACTGAACTCCTGCAACAACGAACCCCTACCTGAAGAAAGTAGGGGGTGAGCCTCGCCAACAAAGCTCAGTAGGGATAACCAGTTCCTTACCAACCAGAGTAGTAGGAATTCTAAAGAACGTGGAAGCAAACTACACTAGAAAGTAGTAACTAAGGAAAACAACTAAACTAGCTACTACAAATGGCAGAAACAGAGTTACGCCATGGCCTACAACCAGGGTCGGGCTAGACACGACTCCCAAAGAACCAGCAAAGTCAGACATGATGCGAAGGCAACCCTCGACACACACACATGCTGAGACAAAGAGCTCACGGAGCACTGGAGGAACCACATGAGAACAGAATCTCACCACACAAGCACAACCATCCCAGACCTCCACGAGGTCAGAAAGTCATGCAAACAGGTGCCAACATGAATGACACTGAGCAACAAGTTACGGAACCGAGGTCGGGGCCTCCACAAGGCACACCGAGATAACACCATGATAGAAACCACCAAAGTGTACCTACGTCGAGGAACACTCCACACCAACCCTTGGGACAACAACTAGGGGTGGGAGCACACATGGTCCAGCCTACGGAAACACCCCAATGCAACACAACGGTAACCTAGGGCACCACGCCCTGGTTCCAAACCAACAGCGCCCACGAGAGCTAGACATGGCCAGGCTACAACCACCGTGTGGGTTAGGGCAATGAGTCGCACTTGAAAACACTGTGAGGAAATGCCGTCACAACAACGACAGCCAAGCCATCGCCACTGGCAACTAAGAGGAGGACACATTGGATACTCCCTCTGCTCGCCAGCCAACTCTTGCCTACAACCTCCCCGGAAGAGTGAGGCCAATGAGCCACCACAAGAGCACAAAACCACACTAGAACAACCGCAAGCCCGGGACAAGTTGCGGCCCCACACTTGACCCCTCTACGCGGCATCGGAACCAACGCAGAGCGAGGCAGTGAGGAATAGGATTGATGTACCACGTCGGAAGAACAACCCAAAACCACCTTAGCATCCTGTCCCAGCTAAGAGAGCTCTAAAAATGACTCTACATCGTTGTCCCCTACCATTTTCTCAGCTACCAGAGTCTAGCACTCGAGCACGCCCGCCACCAGGAGAACTCTCTCAATTGGCGCGGGGACTGGGGGTCCCAGGTAACGGTAAAAACCTTTGAACGGGACAAGCCCTCAAGTGCCAAGCATCGAGCGACAGAGAACAGGAGGGGCAACCAACCACAAATAAGCGGCACGGCTGGCTTGTAACCAAGATAAGCCCAGCAGGCACAGGTCACGCACGACACCCCCCCCCCCCCCATGGAACTCTCGGGAGGATCGACGGCTAACACAAGCACACACACCACAACCAAAAACTCGGCAGAAGAACGCAACCATAGGTGTGTCGCCTTCAGAAGGAGAAGGCGACAAGGAACCCGTCGCAACCAGGTTGCAAATACTCGGGTGTCGCCTTCTGATCAGAATGTGATGTATCGATCCGTATCGTTCAGCATCAGAAGGCCAAACCCCCAACAGCCTTGAACCCAATCACAGCCAGAGCCAAAAAGTGACACGAACATCATCGCGACAAGATCAGATAGCGACATAGAACCTGTCGCGACCAAGAAGGCGACAACAGGGCGTTGCCTTCAATGCAACATATCGACCCATCGTGTTCTTCATCTGAAGGCAGAGCCATTGGGGAAAAACCACCCCAGTGCTCACACCCACAAACACATAAGGGCAACAACCACAGAAGACCAGTCATGTGCCTAAGTTGGGGAAGACACATCACCTAACCTACTTAGGCACATACCACCCTCGCAAGCCCGAAAAAGAGGAAATAGAATGGGTAAGGAGAACACGACGACCATCCTGTCGTGACCAGAATGCGATGAGAGGCCCGTCATCTTCTAATTGATATCGCGACAGCCAATCTGTCGCGACCTCAGTCAGAAGACTGAGACTAGGGATGGGCCATTCCTCGGTCTCCCCAAAGACATAAAAGCCACAAAGGAAGGAGAAGGAAAGGTGCACACACCAAGCACAACGGAAAGCACCATCGGCAAGCATCCCCCTGTGCAAAACCACCAATAAACCTACGAGTAAGGGAAGGATCGCTCGAAATAAAGCTCCATCTACTCAAGACATGAAGAGAGCAAGAAATCCCTACCTGAAATTGAAAAGCCAGAACCGTTGGGGCCCTTCATGCTGGAATGGCCGTCTCCTCCTCGCTCCACGCCTCTCCAATGCTCCATCACGAGCATGCCAACACCTCCACCACACCCAAAACACTTGAGAAGGGGGAGAGGGAGCTCCCCCACTGTGGAGAGGAGAAGGGAAAGGAGAAAGAAGGTGAAAGAGGAAGAAAGAGGAGCCTGCATGCCTTAAGGTCTTAGAACTGAGGTTGCGACAAGGAGGGTGTCGCGTTCTCAATAGAACGTGACAACCACCTTGTCGCCTTTTCAAAAGTTCCAAGAAGTCTTTTGACAGGCAGGCAGCCTCCAGACCACATGTCACGCCTGCATGTGGCTCAGGTGAACGCGACACCTGGCGTGTCGCCTTCACACACATGCGTGCGGACATGTGGCACACTAGCCACAGACAATAGAAACGCGACATAAGGACGTCACCTTCATAAACCAGAAGGTAACGCAAGTCGCATCGCGTTCAAGAACTCGACGCCTTGACCCGTCATGACCCCAACACCACCACCAAGACAAACATGGTAACTCGAGATGTTACATATAACATAGTAATTACTATGATGTAGAACATCAAATTATAGTCAATATATGGTCATAAAATACTTTTTTTTAATGGAACGGTCATTTCTATGGATCCTTATAGAGAATTTGTATCCTGTCCTAACGAAACCTCAAGAACATTAAAAATTCTTGTATCTCAAGCACTTGATTAATAAAAAGATTGGATACATGGTAGTAATTATTGAAAAAGTGAAGTCTACATCCAACTAATGTAGTTCTAATAATTAGTGATATGCATGGTTGGTCCCGACCCAGTCTTGCACTCTTGGAGAATGAAGACCACGCCAGTTCCGAGATGACCTCGGGCTAGGAACTGAGGGATAGAGAACAAGTGCTCTGCTCAACTCGATCCTTTCTCAATTGGCAAAGAAATCAGTCTTGGGGATGTGGATCCCAAGGATGACCCTCTGACGGTCAAGTCAGTAAAGGTGGAGTCTGAGTTGAAAAAGAATAGTTTAAGAGAAGCTAGAGAAAGAGTGCTGACAATGTCTAAGTTTGACACTTGGCCCTCCCCTTTTACCTGTAGTTGTTGGACATCCTTTGAAGCCTCTCCTTGGTAGAGAGAATCCCCATCTTCTGACATGGGATTACTCCCCCCTCGTCGACCCCCATGGGGAAGTTCAAATGGAGTTGTTAGTGTTGCTCTTGTTGTTGTTGAGCTCTTGATGGACTTTATTGGGTCGGGCCCTAGTGGGCAACCTAGGGCCCTATCATGAATCCCCACTCCAAGGTTGGGCCTTGAGAAGCGTGGTCCTACCTTGGAGTAGAAGCAGTGTTGTTGGAGCCTTGTCATTATCTACTAAGTGGCGCCTTGCGACGCTGCATGCACATTATTTAGATGGCCTAGCTATATGTTGGGTTGACTGCCAAGAGCGACCGACAATGGTTGGAGCCTCAAGCTCCCTAATGGTGCATGGGAAATGTATTGGCGGAAGGCAAATTGATAGTGTGGCACATTGCATCAGGGCGAGGCATTGATGAATCCGTCGAGAGGTGCACCACCTTAGAGACTGCCAAGTGGCAACCATCAGGTTGGGGAGGAGGGAGGACACGTCTATAAAAGGCTGATGGGGGCGTTTGCGTGTCTTATGTGTTGAGGCTACTACTGTCCTCCCAGGAGAGGTTGATGTAGAGTGCTCCTGTAAGACCCGGCCCCCTTGGCCCCTTTGGACATGGTCGCGCAAGAGTGGCCTGTCATGACGGGCTTGGTGACGCGCCGCACTCGACCGTCGCGTTCTTCTCGCGACGGGGGTGGCTGTCGCGTCCTTGTCGCGGTGTCTGACGGCATCACAACTACTTTTCTGACAGATGTGACCGTTGTCCTGTCTGTCAGAATGGTCCTGTCGGGTGGCAGGAGCATACAACGTTGACGTGACCTGGCCAGCCGTCGCGTTTGCTTTTCCCAGTCTTCGAGGTTTTACTGCTTTTGGGGTTGCGCTAGGGGTGGCCGTCGTGACAGGGTCGCGACGCCTACGGGCATCGCGACAATGGTGTTGTCGCGCTGGGTCGACTCGTCGCATTTTGGGGGCCGTCGCTTTAAAACGGAAGGCGCGCCCCATTCTCCCCCTCTTGCCCACTCTCTTCCCCTCCTTCCCCCTTCTTTCCCTCTCTATCTCCCTTGCGGTTTCTCGCCCGTTCTTCTTGCTTGTGGTGCTCGTACTGAGGTGGTGGCGTCCTGTTCGTGCAGGGGACGTGGTCGTGGTGCTTGGAGCAAGGAGGAGGTGGTCATTACTACTGAAGGCCCCCACGGGTCGGCTCTTCTTGTGGAGGTAGGGACATTTGATCCTCTCGCCCTAAGCATGCTCCCCTCCCTCTAGAGACGATCTTTCCTCATGGTTTGGGGTTGTGGGAGTGTGAGGATCATGCTCGTGCTTGAGTGAGGTTTCCATCGAGCGTAGATTCTCGTGAATCCATGTTTGTGGGGTTTTAAGGGTGCTTGAGTGATTTATAGCTTTCATACATGTTGCACATGCTCCCCTCCCCCTCGTGGAAATGTGTGTATCATGTTTTTGGGGTGGTTCCCAGGAGGATTGCTCTGGAACCCCCCTCGGCTGAAGACGCGACCACTATAGAGGTCGCGATCTTGTCGCGACGGCCTGGCCGGTCGCGACATGATCGCGACGCTCTTGGGCGTCGTGACGTGATCGCATCGGCTAGGGCCGTCGCGACATTGTCGCGACAGGGTAGGGCGTCGCGACAAGGTCGCGACGGCCCGATGCGTCGCGACTATAGCTGAGAGACAGGTTATGGTCTTGCGAAGTCCCGTGTTTTATAGTCTTCGCCGTTTCCGCTTTTACTGTACCCGTGGCACCATTTGCAGAGCTCTCGTGGTTGGTCTGGGACGCCGAGGACAGTTTAGGAGTTCTACCCGGCGTAGCCAGCCATTCCTGTTTCTCTCACCTGCTCTCTTGTGGCCCCGGAACCACTTGGGGAGGTCAGGCGTGGGACCGTAGTCCGGCCAGACTACGGCGGTTACTGTGGTGTACTTTGTGTCCTACCTCGCTCTGACGAGACTGGGGGGTCAGGACCTGGTTCGAGGATAAGACGTCAGTGGACGCACTTGACCGGTTGACTAGTGGTAGTGCTTTCCGTAGCTAGTGTTTCTTGTCGTCCAGGCAGTGTTTCCCCCTGTCTGTGTTTACTATCCGGTGGTAGTCACGACGAGCAGTCGTACGGAGTTTCCGACCGTGTAGTACTTCCGCACCGTTGCTAGTTATAGCTTTCCTCTGCACGTTCTTTCGTAGAAAGATATAACTACTGTTATTTAATTGATACATATTCTTCTGCCTGTTAGAGCCAGTAGGAGATTGGTAGTCCCTACTGAGCTTCTGTTGTGAAGCTCATCCCTCCTTTTTCCCAGGTGAGACTTATAGTACCCTGGAAAATTGATTAATTCAAAAATAAAGATAAATTGAAATTTTATCAATTAATAAATTCAAACTAGTTAAAAGAGGTACGCATCATTATCGCATGCGTAAAAACCCATATAAAAAGGTCGTAAATAATAGTTATGCTTTAAATAATAATCTCTAATGACCCATCAAGAATTTTGGGCATAGAAAATTCATTTGACCAGTTTAAGAATTTATGTGACTTAGTATCGTAATTAAGGAATAAGTTGGAGAACCTATTATTATATGAGCCAAGTGAATTAAAAATCAAATGACATGTGGTAGACTTTAAATAATATGGTTTGATAGCCCATTATGATAAATGGACCAATAGGCAATCTTGGCCCATGAATAATTTTTAATAAGAAGATAATTAAAACCATTAAGAACATGGGTTGTACAATTAAGCTCACATAAGCTATTGGGCCGAGAGTAAGAGCCCCAAATGATGAATGTTAGAAATATTGGCATAATAATGGTAAATATTTTAAAATAAGAATTTATTGAATAAGTGTGATAATAAATTTAAATTAGAATAAAGGGTGAATATTAAACTAAAACCCATTAAGCTAAATTAAAAATGAGTTGTATTAATGGTCCAAGCATAAAAGAATGGGACCAAATGAGAAGAGCCCATCTTGGATATGAATAAATTTAGCTAAATTCGTACTTAAAATAATAATAAATGGAAAAGGGTTAAGATAATCATTAAAAAACCATAATTATTCTAAAAGGAGTCCTCATCCCATCCTAACTCATTAGCCACGAAATTAGATCTCTTCCCTATCCTATTAGGTAGATAATGGCTAGAAAATAGGTGATAATTATGTAAATTCGGAGTTTGAAGGAGAAAGAAGAGTTTTAACTAATTAGGACTCTTAAACCCATTAAATCACCTCCATTTCGTCCCTAGTAACCTTTAGAACACTGTTGGAGCTCTGGAGGACGAAGGGAGAAGGCTGAGGACGAAGGAGCAAGGGAGGAGAAGGCTGGAACAAGGAGAGATTTCTTCTACTTCGTCGTTTCAAACCCTAGGATCTTAAATGTGTGAAAGGCAGGCAATCTCTCAAGCACAAATTGTGTAAATTTAACCCTAGGTAGCCCACTTGATCCTCTTTGAAAGCCCTCCATTTTGCTCTATTGCGTTCTTCTATGAGGGCGAATCAAATGCCCAACGTCATTACCATGTTGTGCCCGAACCATCATGTTTGTGTTCAATCCTCGTTTGTACATAATCCCATGCCCTGAATTTATTCTCATAAATACTACACAATCCTAGTTTTCAAACGCCCCTATTTAGCCTAATTTTCATCTTGTATTCGTGGCGTATTAAATCGTTGTTCTTGACTATGCATGTTTAGGTTATGAAAAGTATCCTACTAAAAGCATGCTCTATACATGACTATTTTATAATTAATCATGACCAGTGATAGGTCTCCATGTCTAGTTTCATTTAAAATTGATTTCTTGATTTTTAGAGGTTTCTATGATTTGATATGGATTTTAAAGTGACTGGTATCAATGGTTCCCTACCTGGAAAAAGGGCAAATCCCCCTTTTCTGGGCTCGGCCACCCTCTGAGATGCGACCGCCTGATGCATCGCGACCTCAAGAGAGGATCGCGACAAGGAGACCGTCGCGTTCTGAAAGCGACGGGTCGACTGGTCGCGACCTGACCCCCGGTTCGCCCCAATAGCCAGTTCAGCTTGTCGTGGCCTGTCCGTGCGTCACGACCTTACTGCGCCGGACTAAGCCATCGCAACCTGAAAAGCCATCACATTGCCCTTTCTTGTCGCGACCTGAACGCGACACTACCACATGTCGCGACAGCAACAGAGCGACCAGACCTGATATTTACCCTTTTAACGCTGCAATACATGTTTTTTATTAACTTTTTTAAACCCAAATTAAGTACTATCATGATTAATTACGATCAGTTAATTATTAATAGGTATTATTACATGAATTTAATCTAAAAGCTATGTGCACAACTATACATACTCTTTGATTTCTGCACTTGCACACACTTACCATCATGTTTGCCATTAAACTCTACTAAATTATTCAATAATATATCTGGTAATTTAGAAAAATAATTACTAATTCCTATTTAAATAATTACACTTGTCTTTGTTTCACTCGTGCATTTTATACGCCGTTACCGTTTCCCTCGGCCTTCGAGCACTTGAGGCACGACGGACACTTGTTTCTACACACTCTCTTGGCATGGACCACCTCTCCACCGGAAAGACTCTTGATTGGACCAGAGAATCCTTGTCAAGGCCTTCGTAAGTCTTCTTGGCTTTGGAACACGTCCTTAGCCGACGAGCTGGGTATACCCTTAAAACCCGTTACACCCTTAGGGATCAGTACGATCCAACCAGCCTTAGTGTGTTCTCTCTTATCTTGTGATCACGCCGGACCATCTAGCCTGTGTTTGTAGCACGACTAGTGGGCGGATGTGACTTCTACCAGACTGTCGGTACCCTACTTGGTGTTGTGCAACTGTTACTATCGTGGTTTAACGTTGTTTTACGATTATCCCCTATCTCATCTACTATCTTGTTACTCTCATCTGTTCACTTTCACTTATACTAAATCTATTTCGTCAATTACTCTCATCTCTTCTTGGTACTCTATTTGGCCATACAATTGATTGTCTAAGATAACACAATACTATATGCCAGTGCAATAGGGACCGGTCTGGTCCTGGGGGGAGCGCCCGAAGAGTGCTATTTCCTCGCGAGGGTAACATGATCAGGATGTGTACGGCATGCATCCATCGCCATTTAATAACATCACAATTTAATCTATGACAATCAATATATCAATCACTATGCTATCATTCTCGGGTTGACAAGATGCTCGACCAGAGGTGCTATCTCTACTAGTGCACTGTTGTGCAACCATATACACTATTTCGTTACATGGCCATCCTTATCATACTAATTTTGCAATATTTCGTTTGGAAGTTTTACCGTTCTCTTGCCATCATGTTCTATTACTCTCGTGGCTATATTTGATCGTTCTCTTTAGTTATCCTGCCTTATAAGACATTAATTATCTAAAGCAAGCTTGTTACATGAGATATTAAGTCCTACTGAGCGTTATCGCTCACCCTGTGCTATTGTTGTATGTGTTACAGGTAAGTCGGATGATGACCCTACACTCACCAACGAGAATGGACTGGAGTGATGAGCGACCAGGAGTCATAGCGATGGAGTTTCCTTAGTACCTTAGAGTTTAGTTAGAAATTTGCTTAGTTATCTTTTCCAAATGTAATGATTGTTATTCAGTGCTATGTTTTGGCTCCGAATTAGTGGTTGTAATAGTTTAGGTGATTTATCAATAATTAAGGAGTTTATTGCAATTATTGTTCTTTAGATGCTATGATATTTGCGACTGTATGCGTAATTTACTTTACCATACACGTTGTTCATGCCTCCCCGATTTATTCCGCTGCTAAATTGGCGGGGCATGGCAAGACTTCTCAACAGTGGCAGGGCGCGCGTCGAGCGGAGGAGATGGGGAGGTAGTCATGGTCCCCGTAGCTAGCAGTGGTCTTCCCCCTCTCAGTGTACGTCACCATCGGGGTATGCCCCTAAGGATTTGTTAACCCCTACTTTTACTTGTACTAGTTGTGTTGTGTTGAGACTGTACTTAGAGTGGCACGCAGCGGTCTCACTCTTCTTTCTGTTTCTGCGTGTGCGCTTCTAGCTTAGCAGTTGACGTTTACTTCTGCTACATATCCTGTTAGATTTATATTACAGCCCTTCCGGGTCTCCGAATCCGTGGGCAGCGACCGCGAAAATCTTGTCCTCGGCGTAGGCCGGGGGTCGGGTTCTTGGGGTCGTTACAGTTGGTATCAGAGCGAGAGTCTGATAGGACTTGTAGAGGATATAAACTGCAACGGGAAGTCCAACAGTAGTACAAGTACACTACTACCACCCAAGTTAGTATTGTTAACATTGTTGGTTGTGTGCCGTGTAGGATATGGCTCCGCGCAGGCGTAGGCAGGCCAGAGTTGATTGAGAAGTAGGATGAGTCGGATATACCCGCACAGGGGCAGTCCGGAGGAGGTGTTAGCAGAGGAGTCAGTGGCACAGCCTTAGGGAGCAGCGACAGGTGGGCAGTAGCAGCAGGAGTACCAGCCTCAGCTGCAACAGTATGCAGACTGGTTTCCCTTGGCAGAGCATTTTTTTAGGAACTTGTACCAAGGAGCGTGGTAGCCCAAGTAGGCAGCAGTAGGAGGTCAGCCTCCGATACCTCCCCCAGCAGTACCGGCAAACATGCAGATCCAGAGGAGGAGCAGCCAGCAGTTCGACAGGCATCGGGTTCTGGGAGCACCTGGGCCAGTCGGAGGAGGATGGCAGTCCGGAGGACAAGACCGCCCTCTTGGAGAGGTTCTTGCGTTTCCGCCACCGATGTTCTTCGGTGAGTATGATCTAGATAAGGCAGAGAGCTGGACACACGAGTTGGAGCGCACGTTCAAGACCATGGACTATGCCGAGGAGGACCAGGTCAGACTGGCAGTGTATCAGCTCAAGGGAGCAGCCCACGAGTGGTAGAGAGTTCAGCAGCAGACTCACTTCCAGGGGCAGCGTTTGGATTAGATCTCTTGGCAGTAGTTTTTGGAGGTCTTTCATGGCAGGTACTTCGCCGACTACGCTCGACGTGAGAGACGAGACCAGTTCCACGAGTTGGTGCAGGGCGATCTCTCAGTTACTCAGTACCACCAGAAGTTCGTCCGATTGTTGAGACATGTTCCTCATGTAGCAGGCAGTGAGTAGGCTTGTGCGGAGAGGTTCATCGCATGACTGAGGCCAAACTTGAGGTGGGGTGTGACGGCTCACATGTGTACCATCTTAGGAGAGGCTGTGGCTAAGGCCACCGCCTTGGAGAGAGAGACCTGGTAGCCCCAGCAGCAGCAGCAGCAGTAGGGAGGAGACTCTTCTAGGTCCTCTCCGTACCAGCGTCCCGCAGGTAGTCATGGCAGTGTGACTTCTTCTTCTTTAGGCTCGAGCAATTCCAGGAGTTCCAAGATTCGCTCGAAGTTCAGGTAGTTGTCCACTCGCGGGGGTGGACAGAGTCGACAACAGAGGCGACAGTCGAGGTTTGCGGAGCAGTCAGTCCAGTAGGGAGCTGAGTAGGGCAGACATGAGATAGTTTGCTACACTTGTGGTTACCAGGCCACTTCCGAAGGGATTGTCCGATGGGGCAAGTCCAGCAGCCGCAGCAGCCGGTGCAGTACGCGCAGCAGCTACCGCAGTACCAGTTCCCTCCCCAGCAGCAGACGCCCTGTCAGCAGCAGCAGGGGCAATACCAGTAGCAGCCACAATAGTTTGCGCAGTTCCAGCAGCCTCAGCAGTACCATCTGTACCAGCACTAGCAGCAGTTTCCCTAGCACCAGTAGCTGCTGCAGCAGCAGCAGCCCCAGCAGGCGTCGCAGTGTGGGCGTGGTCGCGGTCGTGTGATGGCACTCACCAGAGAGCAGGCCAAGGTGTCAAACCTAGTTGTAGGTACCTTGCTTATCCTTGGTAGAGCTACCCGTGTTCTGGTTGACCCCGGTGCTTCTCTATGTTTTGCTTCCGAGGAGTTTTACGAGTCTCTAGTTCGTCACACACCTGAGAGGCAGTATGACGTGATGGTCAATCTCCCCCGGTGATTACATGTGTTCTTTCGGTTACCTGGAGGGCGTCACTGTTGAGGTTGAGGGACACCAGTTGCCGGCTAGGTTGTACGCATTGCAGCTTCGTGCCTTTGACGTCATCCTGGGCATAGACTGGTTGGAGACTCACTCAACGGTGGTCGATTATCAAAGAAGACCGTTCGGTTTGAGATACCTGGAGCGCCGTTCTCTGCTTCCGAGGTATCTGATCTACCCGTCGACCCTTTATTTCCTTCTGTAGAGCTCATCGTTTGATTTGTGATGGCTGTGTGGCGTACCTGGCTTCTATTTGTTCTTGGAGCCTAGCCGATTGTCAGTTTTTGACGTGCCTGTTGTTGGTGAGTTCTCTAATGTCTTCCCGGAGGATCTACTGGTTTGCCGCCTGAGCGGGAGGTAGAGTTATCCATCGAGCTTTTTCCCGTACGATGCCTTTGTCCAAGGCACCTTACCGGATGGCTCCGACGGAATTGCGCGAGTTGAAGCGCCAGTTGCAAGAGTTGCTTGAGCTGGGCTTCATTCATCCGAGCCATTCGTCGTGGGGACACCTGTTCTGTTTGTGAGGAAGAAGGATGGTAGTCTGCGTTTGTGTATCGATTATCGGTAGTTGAACCAGGTCACAGTGAAACAAGTATCTATTGCCGAGGATCGATGATTTGTTTGACCAGTTGCAGTCAGCCAGGGTGTTCTCGAAGATTGACTTGAGATCCGGTTACTATCAAATGAGGATCAGAGAGTCAGATGTTGGCTTGATGGCTTTCCATTCCAGGTACGGTCACTTAGTTCATCGTGATGCCGTTTGGGATGACGAACACACTCGCAGCGTTCATGGATTTGATGCATAGGGTGTTCATGAGTACCTAGATCGGTTCGTGGTCATCTTTGTGGATGACATCTTAGTCTACTCGGCTTCTGAGGAGGAGCACGAGGAGCATCTGAGGATCGTGCTAGAGACCCTGCGGAGTCACCGAATGTATGCCAAGTTCGACAAGTGCGAATTTTGGCTGAGGGAGGTGCACTTTCTCGGGCACGTGATCTCAGGTTATGGTGTGACAGTGGACCCTGCCAAGGTGGAGGCAGTGTTGTCGTGGGAGCAGCCCACATCAGTGTTAGAGGTTCGCAGCTTCTTGGGTCTGGCAGATTACTACAGAAGATTTATCCAGGATTTTGCCTGGATTGCAGAGCCATTGACCATGTTGACGAGGCTGGATGTCAGGTTTGTTTGGTCAGAGGACTATGAGCGGAGTTTTTAGGAGCTGAAGACGAGGTTGACTTCAGCGCCAGTGTTGGTCTTGCCGTTGGGCAGCGGAGGGTTCGTGGTCTCACCAATGCGTCGAGATCTGGTTTGGGTGCCGTGCTAATGCAGCATGGTGGGGTCGTTGCCTATGCTTCTCGCAGCTCAAGAAGCATGAGGAGAACTACCCTACCCACGACTTAGAGTTGGCAGCAGTGGTGTTCACTCTGAAGTTGTGGAGGCACTATCTGTACGGAGAGGCGTTCGAGATCTTCACCGACCATCAGAGTTTGTAGTACATTTTCACTCAGGGGATTTGAACTCAAGGCAGCGCAGATGGATGGTATTTGAACGACTACCCTTACCCTCTCCTATCACCCAGGAAGGGCTAACGTTATGGCCGATGCTTTGAGTAGGCACGTTCACTTGAGTTTGATGATGGACAGGGAGTGGAGGTTGTTTGAGGAGCTGTCCCAGAGTGTTCTACTCGTCGAGGCGCAGAGACCGAGTAGTGATGACCAGCTTGTCATTCTGTCCTTCAGTGTACAGGCAGGTGTTGCAGGCACAGCAGGTACTCAGAGTTGGCAGACGTTTTGCAGATGCCACATGTTTAGTTGGACGAGGACAGCGAGGTCAGGTTCATAGGCCGCTTGTACGTTCCCGAGGAGGCGCGCCAGGCGCTATTGTCAAAGGCTCACAGTCGAGGTATGCTGTTCATCCTGGTTCCACCAAGATGTACCATAGCTCGAGGAGGTTCTTCTAGTGGCTAGGGATGAAGAGAGGCGTGGCAAAGTTCATCGCTCGGTGCCTTACCTGTCAACAGGTGAAGGCTGAGCATCAGCGTCCTGGTGGTGAGCTGCAGTCGTTGCCCATTCTCGATTGGAAGTGGATGATATCACCATGGACTTTGTAGTTGGGTTGCCCCGTACTCCACAACGGCATGATGGTATCTGGGTGATCGTGGATCGGTTGACCAAGATGGCACATTTTCTTCTAGTCAGGATGTCGTGGTCAGTGGACAGGTTAGCCAAGCTGTACTGGACAGAGTTGTTCCGTTGCACAGAACCCCAGTTTCGATCGTCTCGACAGAGATCCGAGGTTTACTTTTGGATTCTGGCGCAGTTTGTAGAGGGCTCTTGGCACAGAGTTGAGGCTGAGCATAGCGTATCATCCATAGTCAGATGGGCAGTCAGAGCGGGCGATTTAGACATTGGAGGATATACTGAGAGCGTGCTGTTTGGACTGGAGTGGCACCTGGGAGTCACACCTTCCGATGGTAGAGTTCGCCTACAACAACAGTTATCACTCGAGCTTCAGAATGGCACCATACGAGGCTTTGTATGGTCGCCTGTGCAGGACACACCACTTCACTGGTTCGAGGTCGGAGAGAGGCAGCTTTGGGACCAGAGATGGTGCAACAGTGTGCAGACACAGTCAGACTTGTCAGGCAGAGACTTCAGACAGTGCAGAGTAGACAGAAGAGCTACGCAGACGTCCGCAGGAGACCATTAAAGTTCAGTGTGGGTGACCTTGTGTTCTTGGGGGTCTCACCGACCAAGGGTGTTATGAGATTTGGCAGGAAGGGAAATCTCAGTCCCCGGTACATTGGACCTTTCCTTATCACGGAGAGGGTTGACGAGGTGGCTTACAGGTTGAGTCTTCCGACAGAGCTGGCAGGTGTTCATAGTGTTTTCCATGTTTCATAGCTCAGGGGATACGTCACAGATCCATCGCACGTGTTGGACTACTCGCACCTTGAGGTAGCGCCAGACTTGTCATGCCAGAGTACCCGGTCAGAGTTGTCGACCACGGAGTGCAGCAGTTGCGTCGGAGGCAGATTCCGTTGGTGAAGGTCGTCTGGGAGAACCGCGTAGGTGGTGAGGCCACCTGGAGCACGAGGATGAGATGCGTGAGCAGTTTCCCTATTTGTTTGATTGATTGGTATGTCGTCTTTCCCTGTACGGCTTTCCGGGTTGAGACCGCGTTGTTTTCATTTCGAGGGCGAAATGTCTTAAGGTGGGTGGGATGTAAGACCCGGTCCCGTGGGCCCTTTGGCCCCATCCTCAGGGTCGCGAAGGCACTCTATTTGTGACATGGTCATGCTAGAGTGGCCTACCGTTACGAGCTTGGTGACGTGCCGTACCCGATCGTCGTGTTCTTGTTGCGACGGGGGATTGGTGGGGGGGTGGGGGGCGGGGGGCGTCGCGTCCTTGTCGCGGCGTTTGACGGCGTCGCGACTACTTTTCTAACAAACGTGACTGCTGTCTTGTCTGTCAGAACGATCGTGTCGGGTGGCAGGAGCGTACAACGTTGACGCGATCTGGCCAGCCGTCGCATTTGCTTTTCTCGGTCTTCGAGGTTTGACTGCTTTTGGGTCGCGCCGGGGTGGCCGTCGCGACAATGGTGTTGTCACGCCGGGTCGACCCGTCGTGTTTTGGGGGCCGTCGGTTTTAAACCGAAGGCGTGCCCCATCTCCCCTCCCGCCCTCTCTCTTCCCCTCCTTCCCCTTCTTTCCCTGTCGAGTTCCTTTGCAGTTTCTTGCCCATTCTTCTTGCTTGTGGTGCTGCTGCTGAGGTGGTGGTGGCATCCCTGCGTGCGGATGTGTGTGGGGTCGTGTGCTTAGAGTGGGAGGAGGTGGTCATTCCTACGTGAAGGCCCCAACGGGTCGGCTCTTCTTGTGGACTTAGGGACCCTTGATCCTCTCACCCTAAGCATGCTCCCCTCCCTCTAGAGACGGTGTTTCCTTATGGTTTGAGTTGTGGGAGTGTGAGGATCATGCTTGTGCTTGAGTGATTTCCATCAGCGTAGATTCTCGTGAATCCATATTGTGGGGTTTTAAGGGTGCTTGAGTGATATATAGCTTTCATACATGTTGCACATGCTCCCCTCCCCCTCGTGGAAATGTGTGTATCGTGTTTTTGGGGTGGTTCCTGGAGGATTGCTCCGGAACCCCCTCGGCTGAAGACGCGACCACTATAGAGGTCGCGATCTTGTCGCAACGGCCCGGCCGGTCGCGACATGATCGCGACGCTCTTGGGCGTCGCGACATGATCACGTCGGCTAGGGCCGCCGCGACATTGTCGCGACAGGGTAGGGCGTCTCGACAAGGTCGCGACGGCCCGATGCGTCGTGACTATAGCCGAGAGATAGGTTATGGTCTTGAGAAGTCCCGTGTTTTGTTGAGTCTTTGCCGTTTCCACTTTTACTGTACCTGTGGCACCTGTGCTAGTTCCCTAGTATGTGTAACATCGCGCGTTTTTCGGATCTTTGCGGACCCTATTTAGTGGGTTTGGTGGCCAATGTGTGGCCCATTAGTGTGTGCTTCAGGTGTTTACGCGTGTTGTGAGGCTTGGTGGGCCGCCATATTGGGCCCGCTCACAGGTTTTCTGCTTGTTAACGCGACAGGGGTATGCATCGTGTTCTGAATGCGACGGCCCTGGGGGTCGCGTTCTTGTTACCGTTGTTGAGCAGTCGACGTCTGCATGCGCGCCACGCATCGTGCATTGGGGGCCTGCTGACGTCGGGCTTGTGAAGGCAACGGCCGCTTACGTTGCGTTCAGGTTGCGACGTAGGGCTACGTCGCGTTCTCATCTGCAATGCATTTTTAAGGAACCCCGGCCGAACAGAGCTTCCACAGGCTCTGCTCGACCAGGGGAGGTTGCTGCGGGGTTCTCCGGGCGATTCGAGGTTCTAGAATTGCGTGGGGCGTGTTCTCACCACGAGGACGTCGCGTGGAGCGGGGGAAAACGCCGAGTGTCTTCGGTTTTCGCGTTCTTCGCGAAGGTAGGGTGTACTACCTTGTTTTGGTGTTGGGGATTGCATGTTAGTTCGTTTATTGCTTTGAAAACTATAGATACCATGCTAGGGTATCCATTAAAGCATGTAAAATGTGAATTAAGTATGGTTTGAATGGTCCAAAATGGTGGTTCGTGGGTTGCTTCCGGATTAGGGTTCGCGCCTGCTAGAGCGACGACCCTGGGCATCGCGTTCTTAACGCGACAGCCCGATGCATCACGTTCCGGTTTGGAAAGCGACACATTAAAGGGTTGCGATCGGATGGCGACCAAGGGTTCTGTCGCGACAAGGTTGCGACAGCCTTACCCATTGCGTTATGGTTTTCTATGGCGGCATGTCAGGGCGTCGCGTTCTGAAGGCGACCTGGCCCCTTGTCGCGACCTCAGCTGAGAGGTCCGTTATGCATGCTTTCTGTATTTTGAATATCCGATTAGTGGTATTTGTTGTGCATGGCAATGACAGGTGGAGTCAGTGCACTGTCACGCTCATGAAGCGTGTTGCTCACAAGGTGGGCATGTTTTACGTGGTTAATGTGTTATGTACGTAATTGGCTTGGTGTTTACGTAGTATGTGTGGTGCGTTGGCACCCGTAGCACTCTTGGATCGTGTTGGACATGTTGTTTATGTGAATGATGTGTGGTGCACCTGGCTGGTGTATTATACACGTGGTGTCTACGTGGTTTGAATGTCATGCATGTGGTTTGTGTGTGCATGGCACATCGTACGTTATTGTGTTTATCGTATCTTAATTATTGAGTTAGTTCGTGGTGTTGTGGCAGTGAGGTTCACATTTGAACCTAGCCTTGATCCTTTAGGATCTTTTATAAGTTATCCTCGATGGATAATTAGTAAAGTATAAGTATGATTATTACATAATTATTGTGTACTGTGTTTAGTGTGGCAGTGAAGGTCACAAGGTGACCGATGACAGGCCGTGGTGTTATTATTAATATGGTTTATATGTGTTATGGTGTAGGTTAGCTTGTGAGTCACGAGTGACCAGGACAAGCTATTCCTCACATATGTACCGTGGTTTGTAATAAAGATGGAACATGTAAGTGTCGGGGTTGTGTATTGCCGAGTGTGGTGGTCCGACGCTATTCTGGAATGCCACTCTAGTCGGGTATCCCAAGTTCTTTGTGAGCCAGGCACGTGTGTTTGTTATGCTCGGGGTTTGTCCCGGTACAATGTGGTACCATCGAGGTCTGTGTCGTCTGTCCTAGACACCCTCACTCTGTGTTTGAGTTGTACGTCCGGTTGAGGGAAAGACGACAGTAGGGTAGTGGCTTGTGTTTGTGTGTGTGCAGTCGCTTATAGCGCGCTCATGGTTGGGGGTACGGACACCAGTAGATGTACTGGGCCCCAGCTAGTCCTGTTCCAGTGCCTCACTTTAGGGAGCTCGGGCCTGAGTCCCTAAGGGTGCCAGGCATGGACCTGCAACTGTGTGTCTGCAGGTGTGGTGTTGGTAGGTCTCCACAGTGTTTGACTTTGTCGTGGAGCGGCAGTTGGACCTTTCGTCCGTGACTGCGAGACTGAGAGGTTGTTCTTGTGTTGTTGTGCGGGTGGATACTGGCCTGATCATTCAATAGTCCGTTCCCGTGTGGTGGCGTCGTTCCTTTCTGACTCGTGCTTTGCCAAGCTCGTGAGTTTGTGACTCGTAGTAGAGGTTTGACCCGTTCGAGGTGTGCCCTGGTGTTGGCACAGTTGTGACTGCAGTTGTGGCTTGTGGTGTGTCGAGTGGTGGCACAGTTTGGGTTATGGTTGGTGAGTGTTGACTCACCAAATGTGGTTAGCTCACTATGGTGTGCCCTGTTACGGCATTGGTTTACTTGCGGTTTCCGTGCTAGTACCTTGTGGTAATAGGTACCTATACCTCGTGTGGGTAATGATTTGTGGTAGTACGTTGTATACCAGTCTTTTCGGTGTTGACGTGGAACTATGTTTCGTGGAGGTCGTGTGGTGTGACCTCCACTCAATGTGCTTTACCCTTCCTCGAGTAAGCTTCCATATATGGTTTTCGTGTGTGAAGGATTGGCCGTTGTAGCCAACCCTCCATTCTATGTGTGGCTTCCGACATATTGTGGTTTGGGGTATAAAGGGCTAGCTTTTGGTTAGCAGTCCTGTTACTCACATACTTGAGACTCGCTTGTGAAGCTTATAGCCTAGGTAGTGGTTTGCTTGTGTGGCTTATAGCTTAAATGATTGGTTGTGACTGTGGTTAGCTTGTGAGGCTTGAGGCCTAGGCGTTACTGTTGTTGAGCAGACTAGTGGTATGGAGCTAGTCCTGTTGTTCACTCTTACTTCCGAAGTTGTGAATAACTAATGTGTTTATATTAATTGCAATTTAAATTCAATTGTTGTGAGAATGAAATGGTTTGGCTATTGGTGCTGCCAGTGAGACCCTCTGGGGTTGAGGTGTTGTAGTTTGTTGTTATTTTGGGTAGCCCGCTGAGCCTGTGACTTGTTGAGGCTCACTTCCCTACAGTTCTTTTCAGGGCTTGCCGTGTGTTTGGCTTGCAGCGGCGTTGTGGCAGACTTGTACCACCAGCAGTTGAGTTGTAGTTAGTTTTTGTGTGAGCTTGTGCTCCCTCGGGGTATGCCCCAGGTAGTTGTACTTTTTAATTGGACATGTATTAATGTAATGGAACAATTGTACAAATATATGAACAGATATGAGCACATGTACTTTCTTGTGTCTCATACTATTGTGGTTTGTCTTTTATATTCTTACTGGACACTTGTGTGAGATATCCCTTGCGAGACTTCGGTCCGTTCGTGGGAGGCGGATCTGGATATGGAGCCTTAATGGGCATAAATATCCAGGGCCGTCACAATATGGTCCTACACTAGTCGTCGCCCAGTGCTCGGCACTTGAGGGCTTGTCCCGTAGAGAGGTTGTTACCGTTGCCTGGGACCCCCGTCCTCGAAGCCTGTTGAGAGAGTACTCCAGGCTACGAGCATGCTCGAGTTGGAAACCGAGTAGGCGGACTCCGGAGCAGAGGGGAAAATGATGGTTAGGAAAGCTCTCATGGTTGGTCTGGGACGCCAAGGACGGTTTAGGAGTTTTACCCGGTGCAGGCCAGCCAGTCCGTGTTTCTCACTGCCTCGCTCCTTGTGGCCCCGGAACCACTTGGGGAGGTCAGATGTGGGACCATAGTCTGACCAGACTACGATGGTTACTGTGGTGTACTTTGTGTCCTACCTCGCTCTGACGAGACATGGGGGTCAGGACCTGGGTCGAGGATAAGACGTCAGTGGATGCACCTGACCGGTTGACTAGTGGTAGTGCTTTCCGTAGCTAGTGTTTCTTGTCTAGGCAGTGTTTCCCCCTGTCTGTGTTTACTAGCCGTGTGCTGGTCACGACGAGCAGTCGTACGGAGTTTCCGACCGTGTAGTACTTCAGTACTGTTGCTAGTTAGTAGCTTTGCTTCTGCACGTTCTTTCATAGGTAGAAGATATAATTGTTGTTATTTAATTGATACATATTCTTCTGCCTGTTAGAGCCAATAGGAGATGGTAGTCCCTACTGAGCTTCTGTTGTGAAGCTCATCCCTCCTTTTTCCCAGGTGAGACTTCTTAGCAGCGGCAGGGCACGCGTCGGGCGGAGGAGACGGGGAGGTAGTCGTGGTCCCCATAGCTAGCAGTGGTCTTCCCCCTCTCAGTGTACGTCACCCTCGGGGTATGCCCCTAAGGGATTTTTAACCCCTGCTTTTACTTGTACTAGTTGGGTTGTGTTGGACTGTACTCAGAGTGGCACACAGTGGTCTTACTCTTCTTTCTATTTCCGCGTGTGCGCTTCTAGATTGGCAGTTGACATTTACTTTTGCTACATATCCTATTAGATTTATATTACAGCCCTTCCGGGTCTCCGGATCCGTGGGCGGCGACTGCAAAAATCGAGTCCTCGGCGTGGGCCGAGAGTCGGGTTCTCGGGGTTGTTACAGCTCCTCTACCGGTGGCGCATTGCTTCCCTTAAGCAAGGGCGATCGCAATTGGTGAGTGTCGACCACTGAGACGATGTTGTTTGGGTCTTTGCATGGGTCGGGGGAGAGTATGAGTTCGAGCGCCACACAATCGGGGATTGTGAGTAGCATTAGCTAGGTGGGGGTTAGCGAGTCATGCTGTCGTCATCATTAAGATTGAGGGTATCAGTGAGTAGTAAAATGTTCTGGTCCATGAACCAACTGCAATTTTGGGCTAGGGATAACTTTGCATCAAGAGTCTAAAGTTCCTTTGCTAGTCTTCAAGTACTACCTAATCTAGGATATACACACACACACGCACACACGACAAACCTAGGGGCAATGTTCGTGAGGACAAGGCAACTGACCTAAGCACACCCTTGCAAGAGGAAGTCTCAAATAGGGGAAAAGAAAAGCGAAAGAGTCAAAGCACTAAAGCAAATAAAAGAAAAATGAATAAGGGCATGACCAAGAGTAATGGCAAAGTCCTTGTGGGACGATAATGGTTATCTCGAGTTTTCCTGATGACTCCTATCGCTTATTGGTTGTGACACGTGTTTCTTTACCTTGATACCCACTTTTCAGTCCACTCCACTCCACTCCACTTCATTCTACTCTCCTTCCACTTCGCTTCCTTGCAAAGTGGGTTTTAAGGAGGGGCAATATGTGGACCATTTTCAGCCTATAAGTTGGCTCATTTTTCTTGTACATATCCGTTGATGTCCTTGTTGACTCTTTTATCTCCTTGGTATATGTATTTTGGTGATAACAAAAAGTTTGATTATATATATTTAGTAATGACAACTTTAATTAAATAACTTCGTGATAACTGTAATCATCTATTCAAACGCATCATCAAAAGCATTCTCATTGTATCTTTTTTTTGATGATTTGTCGACATTCATGGATATGTGTCGACAGATGATGTCTATATGTCGACAGATGAGGGACATGTGTTGATCTGTGATCATCATGTGTCGACACATGTTTGTCTGCTCATAGATGTTGACTTCCTTTTGAGTCCCTCTATATGAACCTTGATGATATTTTGCTTTAATATGATTTTATGTGATTAACATGTAAGTATTAAAAAACTCAAGTTTCATTACTGTTTTTTATACTGCCTCAAATGTCGACTTTTTGCTTCACATGTTTGGTTATGCTTCAATTCTCTAGTCAATGTTTGGTTACTGCTATTTATTCCGGCTCTTTATCTCTAGTCAATTCTCTTCGGCAGAGCAGGTGTATCTCTTGGCACACTTACAGGTGGTGGCGCGAAGTGAGGGATTTGCTGCATGAAGACTTCAGCACTATTTCTCATGTTTTCTGGGAGACAAACCAGGTGGCGGATTGGCTTCCCAACTACGTGATTGCATGCATGCACAATGAAATCTTTTGGGGTGTTCATAGTCTTCTTCATTATTGTAAGGGGCCAATGGTTATTGATAAAACTGATCTTATGAATGTTAGACTGGTCTGATGGGGGTATGCCTCCTTATTTTTGTATCATTCTTTTTATCAATATATATTTGGCCCAGGTGATCTCGCTGGTGGAGTGGATCCATTCTCCCCCTCTGGGGGAGGGTGCACTCTCCTAGTTTTGAGACTCTGAGGACCATCTTTTTTACCAAAAAAAAAATTGTTTGGTTATGTGTCGACACATGCCTTTTATCTTTCGACACATGCATTTAATTCAAGCAATGGTTTTTAAGTCCATATCGATTAGTGATGTTTGCCTTGATTTCACTCTCACTGAGAAATCGAAGTGCCTCTTCGACCATTATATGTCTCACAATAGTCCAAGTCTCACTTCAACTCATGACCAGTCAAAGTTACTATAGCTTAATCGCTTACTGAAGAGTTTCTATCGATTAGAGACTAAGTCCCCATCGATTACTATTTAAGTAACCAATCGAAGTGTACTTCCAAATACTAACTAAGTCTGTTGAACCACTCGTATATTTTATCCTTTTATTTTGGTGATAACAAAATCTCCTGATTATCATAAATAACATGATATATTTATTACCATTTTTCCAAGCTTATCTATGCATAAGTAATAACATGTTTTATCTGAAGCTTCACTTCGTCATGCATATTTTTATCATGTTCAGTCGAAGCTTACTTCATCATATACGAATCTAGCTTCATCATATCTGAAGTCCACTTCGTCATATCCGAAGCTGACACTTTGTCATGCATGCTTTTGGTAGTGATCAGTTGAAGTCCTACTTCGTCATATCTGAAGTTATATATGAAGTTCACTTCGACTGACTATGTTTTTCAACTTCAACTGACAATGTTAATTTCTATACATCTGAAGTTCCACTTCGTCATATACGAAGTTACATTTCGTCATATTTGAAGTTCCACTTCGACCGATTGCATTGTATTTTGATTCCAGTCGAAGCTCCACATCGATTACATGAACATCAATTATCCTTAGACATCGATTACATACACATCGATTACATGTACATCGATTACTTCTTGAACATCGATTACTTTTTGGACATCGATTACCCTTAGACATCGACTGTCCTGCTTAAACATCGATTACAGTTATACTCAAACATCGATTGTCTTCATGGATTATTCTTGAACATTGATTACGCTCACATCGATTGTCTTTTAGAACATTGATTGCTTTTACATCGATTACTTATATCGATTATCATAAAATATTGAGTGTTGACTATTTGAACACCGATTGTCTTTTAACTTAAACATTGACTATTTTAAGACATCGATTGCCTCTCACTTCAAATGTTTCAAAATACCTTTGGCGCCCAGTGAAAAGTCAAATGACTTTCTAACTCTTATATTGTCATTTCTCTGACAGATAAAAACTCTTACAGTAGGCTGTAAGTAAGAAAACATGGACAGAAGACAAAAAGAGAATTCCTCCTTCCTGCAATAAAAGAAAAGCATCTAACCTTCTATTTCTAGCTATCTGCAGGAAATATAGACAGAAGGCAAAAAGAGGTATGAGCCATTTGACAAAAGACTTCACAAGTCTAATCATCTGCCTTGCATTTAATGTCTGCAGGCCCTTTTCTGATCATAGTCAACAAATTGGGACTTTCTATTTGTGCCCCTGGAGCTACGCACCAGCCATAAGAATCTCGTGTTTAAAGGAGCCAGTAGACTCAAGAAGACATCCGTTAGACTCAACAGAAGGAGAGCAGAAGAAGAAAAGAGCCAAGAACTCAATGGATCCAAAAAACTCCAACGACTATTCTTCAATAGATCCTTTTCATTTGCTGCATATAAAGATGAAGCAATGACTGAAGAAAGATGTACAAGTGTGCAAACCTGAAGATCAGTGAAGGAGTGTATATCCAGTGAGTATTCAACTCCATACACACTCAAGCAGAAAGGAAGAGAGCTCGAGCCCATTCAAGCTGAAGCTTTGAAGCAGTCTCCCTTCTTCCTCATTCTCTCTGTGTGTGTCTTTGTGTATTTAGAGAGTTGGGGTTCAGCCTAAGAAGAGTCATTTACTGTAACTCTTCTTTCTTAGGCGCAGTCTTAGATCAAGCATTTTCTATTGTATCCTGAGCTTGATCTAGGGGCTTTAGGTCCTAGCTTCTGTGTTTAGAAGTTTTCCTCTTTAGTTGGAAGAGAAGGCTTGTTGTGTAAGCATTCCCCTTGTTGAGAAGGGAAGACCAGCTCACGCTTGGTGGTGAGCAGCTGGGGTCTGTACCAGTGTTCCCCTTATTTGAAGGGAAGACCTACTGGGGTGTGTACTAGTGAGTTGCTTCTGAGCTCGTAAAAGAAGCACTTGGCTGAGGTGAAACAATGGGTTGCCTTCTTGCCCGGAAAGAAAAGAAGACCAGCTTGTGTCTGGTGGTGTAACCACATTGGGGTTTGTTCTAG
This sequence comes from Colocasia esculenta, assembly GCA_014218235.1. NCBI lineage: Eukaryota > Viridiplantae > Streptophyta > Magnoliopsida > Alismatales > Araceae > Colocasia > Colocasia esculenta. Next base: position 135,621,572 of record CM024761.1, read on the forward strand.
CAGGTTTGCTTCTGAGCCTATAACAGAAGTGGGCTGCCTTCTTGACCGGGAAAGAGAAGAAGACTAGCTGGGGTGCTGGGTGTTGTATGCCCCTTCTTTAAGGGAAGACCAATGTTACTTGGTGTTTAGTAAAATCCCAAGAGTTTACTTGGGGACTGGACGTAGGACTTCCATTTGGAAGGGCCGAACCAAGATAAATTTTTGTGTTCCCTTGTGTGCTTTCTTCCGTGCTCTTAACTTGCTTGCACACTTTTATTTATACTAACCAATCATTTTTAAGTGGTGATTTTTGTTTCAGTTTTCAAATTTCCTATTCACCCCCCCTCTAGGTTAGTCTTGATGCCATATCAAGAGGGCCAACAAAATCTTCTATCAATTGGTGTTAAAAGATTCTATCGATGACATTCAATGATATTGATTGGAGTTCAAATCATACTGATGATTACTGACTAAATGGTTGTTCTGATTAGTGAACAAATTAGTTAGTGTTATGAGTTGTCTCGATTGGTGAACGACATATTGATTAATCTTGCTTGTTCCGATTACTAAATACTTGCCCTCTTATTTTATAGATTGGTGACCACCATTTTAATTAGTGACCAATCTCATTCTGATTATTAAACACTTAATCTACTCTGTTTCGATTCATGTTATTTAGTTACCGATTAGTGAATACTTGGTCTATAATGATTTGATTAGTATTATTCACTCATCGATTAATAAATATAAGTCATATGTCATTTTGATTAGTGTAATCTTGTCTTATAAACTTTCAATTAGTGATGTAACTCATTCCGATTAGTGATCAAACAACTTATTCATATCGATTTCTTTCACCTACCTTTACGATTATTCTTCAAAATGTTTTGGTGTGCAAACTTACTTTATTTCAAATATAATTTATGAAATATCTCCTATGTATCTGAAGGACTCTAACATTAAATGCAATAAGTAACACTTTTCAGGCCTAGCCTACGTCTTATCTTGTGCATATTTTTGAAGGACCTTTCTTTTCTGGGAGACAGAAAAGCAACTACCTAGAATACTTGGGTGTTAGTTGGATTTGTAGGCTTCTGCAGAAGAGGTATGAGTGCTTGACTGTTGTATCTCTCTTACCTAACACCTCTCCCTTCATGCATTAAATGTGCGCAAGTATTCGGTACTCTCTTGAACCAAACGTTAGACACACCACAACCTTGGAATCATGCACATGTTGACGTTAAGCAAGACTCAATGGATCCTCCAACTTCTTAGACATCTGCATGAAGCCTAAAATGAAGACTCGACATGCATTCCAATTGTTACATCCTCAAGAGTCTATAAAATAAGGAGCTGATATAGTAAAGCAAGTATGCGAGATGTCCAGATTTGCAGAACACATCAACTCAAAGCATCCACCTTTCAAGCAGTGAAGAAAGCTAGGCGTCGAAGCTTTAATCTCCAAGCTTCTCTTCTTTCTATCTCTCTGCATTCTAGCTATAGTTTTCTTTCAGAGAAAACTAGTGTTGTCTTAGATCAAGCCCACCTGTTGCTTATCTTGGGCTTGGTCTAGGAACCCTTGAGATCTCATTGAGATTGTGCGTTGTTCCTCTTCTTGTGAGAAGAGTAGACCAGTCTGCGAGCTGGGTGCTATTTCCCCTTGTTTAAGAGAAGACCAACTTGTGAGCTAGCTGGTATTGCCTCTTCTAGGTTAAAGGGAAGACCTATTTATCATGGTGCTTTTGCCTCTCCAGGACAAAAAGAAGACCAACTGCTGCTAGGATAAGGGGGACTATACCCTTAGGTAGTGAATCCCAAGTTATTGCTTGGGGACTCGACGTGGGCCTGAGGTGTGTCTCAGTGTCGAACCAGTATAAGTCTGTGTGTCTCCTTATGTGATTGCATTTGTTTATTTCCACTGCACACTAACACTAACCTTTACATCTTAGTGTTCAAGTTTTATTATTTCAGAAACGTTTAAAGCAACCCATTCACCCCCCCCCCCTTTGGACTTGCTATATGGGCCAATAAGTGGTATTAGAGCGGAATCTCTCAAGAAATCAGAAGATCTATCGATTTGAAGAGTAAAGATCAATGGCAGCACAAGGATACTCTGAAGAGCAATTAGTCAACAGGCCACCTCTGTTCGATGGTAAAGACTACAACTACTAGAAGACAAGGATGAAGTATGAAGTTCTTCCTTCAGGGATATGACTATTAGTTGTGGACCATCATCGAAGAAAAAGATCTAATAGTCATCTCCTTAAGGGAAAATTGGATAGACAACAATAGAAAAATGCTACCACAAAACAATAAATCCAAGAATCTCATTTGTTGTGCCTTGACAAAGAGAGAGTTCAACAGGATCTTAGCTTGCATAACAACCAAAGAAATGTGAGACAAGTTAAAACTCACATACGAAGAGACTGACAAAGTGAAGGAAACTAGGACAGACATCCTAGTCACTCAATATGAAAATTTCCAGATGCAACCAGGTGAGACCATCACTTAGATGTACAACAGGTTTATTGACATCACAAATGATTTAGCTAGATTGGGAAAGGCATACAATACTGGAGACATGGTAAGGAAAACCAAACTAGTGGATTCAAATAGTCACTGCTATAGAAGAAGCCAATGACATCTCCTCAATGTCATTAGAGAAGCTCATTAGGTCTCTCATGGATCATGAGATAAATATGGAGAGATTGAGAGAGGGCACTTCAAGGAAAAATGTCAGCATTGCCTTGAAGATAGAAGAACTAAACACAAATGAAGCCACTGCCAGTGAGAGCAGTGATGCAGACAGTGAAGAGGAATTCTATCAAGACATCTACAATAGATTTTGGCCAAGAAGAAACACCAATTAGAAAGAAAATTCTCAAGAAGGGACAAATCTTTCAAGAAATCAGAACCTATCTACTACGAATGCAAGCAGCAGAGGCATCTGAAGACAGACTGTCCTAAACTTAAGAAGAAGGAAAACAAGAAGAAGGAATCTTCAAGGAAAATCAAGAAATGTAAGAAGAAAGTCATGGCAGCTGCCTGAAATAATGAAGAAAGCTCATCTGAAGACTCAAGCTCAAATGAACATCAAGAAGAGAAGGTCAATCTTGCCTTTATGATAAATTATGATGACAAGGTAAATTTTGTGACACCTCCTTTGATTCTTTTTCAAATTTTGATGATGATAATTTAGAAGATGTATTTAATAAATTGTATGAAAAATATAGTATCTACACAACTAAAATTATTAAGAACATTTTTGCATGCTTAGAAAACACAATTCAGATCTGAAATCTGAAACTAAACATTTGAAAAACAATAGAAGAATTAAAACATATAAACAATCTGCTATATAAAGACTTAAAAGAGAAAAATAGCAACATAGAACATCTAGAAAACAATAACATAGTAAGGAAATTAAATGAAGAAATAAAGATCCTAACATAAGATAATAAATATCTAAACTCCATAATAGATAAAATTACCAATGGCAAATCATCCTTAATGTTAAAAGAAGCTAGAAGAAATGTTAAGAAAAAATATGGTGTAGGTTATACACCACCAAAAAATGAAGAAAATATTATATATCCTGAAAAATATGCAATACTAAAATTTATGTCCAAAGAAAACTGTGTCAATAAGAATAAAAGAAAACAAAAAAATACTGATAACATTCCTTGATGAACTCATTGCATTAAACTAGGCCATACCATTAAGTCATGTGCAACTAGGAACAAAAAATGGATTCTAAAGCATGATCTTCATAGCACTAACCATCAAGGACCCAAAAGGATTTTAGTACCTAAACCTTAGTAATTTCCTTACAGGTAAGCCTTAGAGCATTCAAGTGGTACTTAGACAGCAGGTGCTCAAGGCACATGACAGGTGATAGGAGCTTGTTCAAGTCTATTAAATCAGAAGAAGATACAGTAACCTATAGTTGCAAAGGGACTGTCATAGGATGTGGCACCATAGGTAGCAAAAAGAAGAACCTAATTGAAGATGTGCTTTGTGTAAAAGGCCGAAAGCATAACTTAATTAGCATCAATCAGCTATGTGACAAGGGACATTAGGTCCAATTCAAGGAAAAAAGTGCTTGATCATCAAGAATAAAGAAGTAATATTTGAAGCACACAGGGAGAAGAATATGTATGTCTGCACCTCGAAGACTCAAAATATCAAAATATGCGCCTAGTAGCAAATAAGAGCACTGATGCAGAATTATGACACAGAAGATTAGCACATGCTAGTCTAGATATAATCAGGAATTAATCAAGTATGATCTAGTGGAGGATTTAGCAAAGATCAGTACAAAATAGGACAAAGTGTGTGGATCTTGTGCAAAAGATAAACAAGTCAAAACCCCTTTCAGATCAAAAAATTGTGTCACCAACTCCAAGCCATTAAAGATACTTCACATGGACTCATTTGGTTCAATATCTACAACAAGCTTAGGAGGCAATAATTATAGATGACTTTTCAAAGTTCATATGGATGTTATTCTTAGTAAATAAAGATGACACATTTGAAGCATTTAGTAAATTCAGTAAGCTAGTACAAAAGGATAAGAACTTCAGCATAATTGAATTGAGGACTGATCATGGAGGAGAGTTTCAAAATGAGAAGTTCATAACTTTCTGTGAAGACCAAGGGATTGAGTACAATTTTGCAGTACCAAGGGTACCCCAACTTTTGATTGAGTTATAATAGGATTTTCAATGTTTTCCTTCATTTTGTGGACATCCATCAATTGCAGAGGCACGAGGCCCTTCCTCCTTGTCCACCTGAGGAGGAAGGAAGTAGAATCTAATGTCTCCTTGCTCTTTCTGTAAACGTGCTCCATGCAGAGACCATGCCTAGAATGCACTGAGGTTCCTCACCACCTAAATGATGCTCTATCAAGGGACCGCAATATCAATCTATGAGTATTTGGGTTTGTTCTTTCATTATTTCCAAAGTAGTTAGTCTCTTCTTCATCTATACATCATTTGACAACTATTTTGGTGGCGATCATGGTTCTTTATTTATCTTTTTCATAATTTTTCATATCAATTAATTTGATAATTTGTGTGATAACACTATTTAGTGGGTCGATCGACCGACAGGTTAAACTGTATGAATTTTGAAGTTCTTGTGAAAATTGGTCTATCAGTGCATCCGTCCAGCAAATCGAGATGTTTTGCACTGCTCAAATGAACATTTTTTAGAAAATTGGTCGACCTATACTTCATGATTGGTCAACATGTGCAATCAATCGATCTATACATCAAGGTCGGTGGACCTGAGTGAATAGTGTCAACACACTTAACTCTTCTGTGTATCTGTTGCTTTGGACACTTAAACACACATGTTTGACCATAAAAAATATGAATAAAATCAATCAAATGAGGTCATAAACATAAAAAATAACTCATCAAAAGCTCAACATCAAAAATTTTTGTTTTCATCAAAATCAACACATATTTGTTATCATTAAAACCTATATATTACCACACGTAGTTCTTGAGGGATTCTCCTAGCTACTATTAGATGAAGAGGAGGTATGTCAAACACTTCATGGGTCGAGTGTACCCGACAATGTGATCTAGGAACTAGACACCTAGCATTTGGAAGGAGGTGATGGATCTGAGAGCAAGGATCTTGAACCATGTTGTTGCTCCCCCTTCCAGCATGGTCAGGAACGATTGGCACTTGCTCTTGTCCAATGCTCCTTGGAATGATAGGAAGGTGTTGAAGCGCTCTAGGTGGTTGGATGGATCAATGGTGCTATCATACGCTTTCATGTTTAGTATCTCGAGCTTCCCTGGATGGGTGGTCTTCTGAATCTCCTCAGTGAATGGAGACTGGGGGAAACCTAGAGCTCAGCCCCACCTAGGGAATTTGTCGGCCAACCATTAAACTTCCTTCTACATCTCTTCTAGCTTCTTCTCTATTCCTCCAGCCTCAACAGAGATCGGAGCCGACTATCATGATGTAGACATTGCTAGCTTGGCCCCCATGGTCAGCTTAGGTTGCACTCCCCTTGGTTGGTGCTTGGTCCTCGAGTTGAGCATGGAAGGTGGGGAAGAGGTGCTCGAGGCTCTGACTTTGAAGTTAGATTCCTTGGCCTCCAAAAGGTACCCTGTAATGGGCACCACTACATGGGGAGGATCTCGGGTGACTTCTAGGGGCGTACCCTCGATTCCAGAGGATAAGGCCAGCTGATGGGATAAGGTCCCCATTAGCTCAAGAATTCCGTGAGTCCCCTCAATATCTCGCCCATGGTGTTGACCTATTGCAACAAAGATTAAAATTGCTCGACCAAGACTATGGTGACCTGGGAGGCCGTTTGATCGACGATCCCCGTAGTTCCCTCCAGCTCTCGATGTTTGAACTCTTCTAATTGAGTTGTGGCCTTTCCCTTTGGTGGAACCATGTGCAAAGAGGCTTGTTCCCACAGATGGTGCCAATGATATGGTCGGCCCCGACCTGATCTTGTGTGTAACACCCCACCCAAACATACACCAACCATAGGTACCGTAGTCGGGGTAAGGTGCCACACACGAATGGAAATCATACACGCTCGTTTTGGGATGGACCTTCTGAACTATATATGGATAGCCTACCATTCATCTTGCAATCTCATAGCATAATACAATACAATTTCAAAGCTTTTTACACCATTTTAAAATAGTACATAATAGTGACTATTTGCTCCTTGTTTACTACATAATCAAGATCATCCGAGCAATAGAAATTCATTTAAGGGTCTTCTTCCCCTTCCATTTCTTCAGTGTTTTGCAACAGCTTAGGATGCTAACCTCTAAAATCTTTTTAAGTCGATTGATTTGAAAATTTTTACATAAGACAAGGCATAAGGCGAAAGAACTGAGTAGGCAAGTCAAAACTGAAAGAATTCACAAGATTATGCCTTAAGAACCACAATCAAAACTTAATCATGCACTTAATCATATTATAGATCAGGTTTTGAACAAAAAAGATCATGTGATCATATCCATACTTAAACATATGAAAGTTGCTTCCATATCTTATCAAAATAAACTTTACTTAATCAATATTTCTTCAAATAGGAAGCAATAAAATATGAGTTCTTAACATAGACCGACATGCATCAAAGCTGCTCTCAAAGAGGTTACGAGCCTGCATCTTTAGTGCCTAGGCATTCCAGCACATATGGTCTTGCATGTGCATACAAGTGGGATAAATATCCCACCTGTAGAGGAGACACACCTCACAAGTGTAGGATTTTCTTGAGAGTTTTATTGGCCATCCACGGTGCAGGACACATCTCGCAAAGTAGGATTTTTCTTAAAAATCCTAGCCAAAGCTGGGCCAAATATTCACAAAATAGTCACCCCATGGCTGATGACTTGTGATTGATGCATACCACAAACAATCCAAATCACTCTTTGAGAGAGCACTATCTTACTATGGTAATAACTTGGCAAAGCACGAAGTGAGTTTTGCAAAGATGGGTAAAAGGATTCTGAATGAAACATTGAAACTCACAGAGAACTCGCACTTATCATATCACATACAAGCTTGCAAGGAAATGGAATTACAAAGATCAGAATGAGCTTAAGTATATAAAAGAGTAAGGAGAATTCATGAATTCTTGATATTAAAGAAGGCCTCGTAATGGAGAAAGAAGGGACAAGAACTGTGGAGTCAACATTGTAGACACCCGTTTTTGGCCTATAAGTTGAGCATATTTCTCATTCATATCATTGATGTCCCAAATTCGTCATCACTTTGGAGACCTTATTTGGCCCATCATGAGCCCATTCATTCTTAATTTCAAGCTCATTCTCAAGCCCATGGCCAAGATCCACTTGAAACATCAAAACTGTGCAATCTGCCCAATCCTCTGAATATGCATTCAGTTTGAGAGCTCATACCTTCCTCATTTTTAATCTAAATAAGGCACATCGTACTATCATTTTGTAGCCCTCAGAGTCTAGAATCCAACGCAACAAACAGCGCATCAACCTGATATCTGTGGAGAAAGTTACGGCCCATTTTGTGGAACCTATGTGCACTGCCCTGCTGATGCGACCGGATGCATGGTCGCGACAAGAACGTGACCCCACGATCCGTCGCGATAGCACCATGCACGTAAACACATTTTTACATGATTTTCGGCCTCTCTTTTCATCCTAGAGCCTATCTAAAGTCCTTTGAGCTGGATTACGACTTAAACCTCTTATCCTCATCCCTAGGGAGCCCCCAAGTTCATCCAAACTCTAGATAGACTCTACAACTTTCCCACAAGTTGGACTCTCTCTCTAACTGGGATTGGACTCTGGCTTTCTCTAAAACTCATGTTAGGACTCTCTAGGGGATAGAGGAAGGCTACCACCATGAGGAGAGGTCTCTGGAGGCTTTTCTCACAAGGTCCCATCCGCCCCCAATGCAGAGGAGAGGCTGCACTTCCTGTTTTCCTCTTTTCTCTCTCCTCTTTCGCTCTCATATCGCCTCCTAGACCAGAAGAGCTTGCACGGCTTTTGGAGATCAAAATAGCCAGATATCTTTGAGGTTTCTTCATCCAAGTTCCTCCCATAGAGCTTCTTCAACCTCGAAGTGGAATCACACATCGATTGGTGTCCTGTGCGCAAAGTTACAGTAGATTATTCTTCATTTTTTCCTCATATCAAGATCTGCACATGCGAGATTATCTACATTGCACAACCCAAACTAGACTAGATCTCTTCATGATGTCTTCATGAAAGTTGTTCCTCACATCCTCCTCTACGACCTACAACTAGAATCTATAAAACGGGGCAGTATTTGTTCAGTTTTGATTTTTTACTTTCTTTTCCACGTTTTGCACATGTATACAACTAGTTAGGGTTCCTCCCTCTCCTCTTCCGTGATTTCTCCCCCATGCATATTCCCTCCTAGTTTTCCTATACCCAATGGGGTTTCCAAAACCACCCGTACGCACTCACCATGCTCTCTACATGCTCTCTCATATGTGATGGATGCTACGCTTATTTGAATGTCTAATTGGGTTCCCCTTTTATTTTTCATGACTTGGCAGGTACTTGGAACAAAGAACAAGTGAGGAAGCTCTTCCTCTTTGGCCAGCTGAAGAGAGGAAGGAGGTCCGCCATACATCTCCTGCACTGTTGAGAAGGCGTCGAGGGACCCAGTTGCGACATCCATATCGCTCCGATCGGGTGGTTGCAGAAGGTTTGTCTCGCGTCGCACCTTGGTGATGCGTTAATAGGTAAGTGGCCTTCTCTTTCCTTTTTCCAAGTTGATTAGCCCATGCTTTAGGAATATTTCTTTAGGCATCATCTTGGTGGCGATCACATTCCTTCATTCTATATATATTGCATGCTCTTTTGTGTCTCAAAGGGAGCACAACCCTGTGATTACATCTTTTGGCGATCACGGTGAGACCTCCATTGCTAAACCTTGTTTGCTCTGCCATTTACCTGCATTTTTGTTTGTTTTTGAATTGTTAGAATCATCTTAGGATTGGTTTTCCATTTTATTCCTTCTGTGCTTTCGGGCCTTGTCGCGACAGATCGGGCGGGCGCAACCTTGTCACGACGAACCTGCAGGACGTGATCTCAGATACACTTTGGTTGGTGCTGCTTTCCATTTTGTGGTTTTGTTTATTTATGTAGTGAGTCTTCATTTTCTATTTAGTTGTTTTAATGTTGTACTGTTTTAGGTAGTTTGTTTTCCATCTATTTGTATGCGGTTTAGGGTTTCTGTAAACAGAGGTTATCACGACCGACCCGTTTGTGCGATAAGGTCGCGACAGATCTGGTCGTCGTGACTTTATTAGAAACACCTAGACTGGTGTTTGTTATTTAGGATAGTATTTGCATACACTTTGGTGTAACTAGGTTCATGCATACATTATTTAATGTAGATAGGACTCCTCCTTAGTAGTAGAGACCCTCTCACTTGCAAGCACTCGTGGGCTGACTAGGGCTTGCTATCGAGGGCCTCCGTAAGTCCCCATTGTCGTACGCACGTTGCGGTCGCCAGGCTGGTTGTACCTGTTGCCCCTTAGTTTAGGTCGTGTTTGTGTGAGTTGTGTGTTCCACCTTAGTTCTTCTCGTGTACTTGAGTACACACCCATTAGGGTTCCTCTTTAGCCTAGTGCAATTCAATTAAATCATCCATTAAAGGCTAAGTGATAACCCTAAAATCCTAACGCATATCATGTTAACTTGGTGTCTGCTTGAGAACTCCCTTTCTCATCCCCTTCTTGTATGATTTTTAACTGTTCTTGTATTCCTTATTTGTATCTTAGTGTATCCTTTTAATTCCCCGTTGCCATCTTCTCATGGCTCCTTTCCGCTTCACCTATCCTCCAACCTATCCTCCTCATGCAGACCCCTTATCTCATGAGTCTCTTCCTAATTCGACCCAGCCCAGGGCCCATCGGGCCGAGCAGAGCACCTTTTCCCACCCTGTCTCGTCACCATTCTCCTCTAATGAGGCTATTGAATTAGAGCGCCTCCTGCTTGAAATGGGCCCCGTCCAGTCCCGGGAGTTGTTGTCCACCTTTGCTCCACGGTCTTCTTCCAGGATGGGCCCAACAAGCCCACATTATCCTACTCATTCCAGATCCCCTCACGTTGTCACTTATGGATTGGTCCCCCTTATGTTCAGCCCACATCATTACAACCGGCCCATTATGCTCAACCTGGTCCGGACCTTGACTCTCGACTTCGCTCTAATTCCCAAGCTGGCCCTTGCTATCCACAATCCACCTTGGCTAGGACTTCAAGTTCGAGTTCGAGTCCATGAAGCGACAACTTAGCAACTTGCGGAGGCATTTGAATCCTAAACCCTCCTTTAATGATACACCCCCTGATTTCCATGGTCTCCAGATCCCTCCAGTCGCAGCTCCCTATCTATCGCAAATATAGTGGAGTCGGAGATCCTTACATCCATCTGAAGGAGTTCTTCTGTGAGTCGTGTCCTACCAACACGATCGCCCTTATTGGCTTATCTTTTTAGGCAGTCGTTGGATGGCCTGCTCTAGAGTGGTTTTATTCGTTGCCTCCAATGAAGTCGAGGATTTTGAAGTCGTCAAGGCTAGATTCATACGGAAATACCAAGACTGGGCCAAGCCGGAGTATTCAATGGTTGATCTGGTGGCAGAACAGATGAAGCCCGATGAAGAATTTGCGACTTATGTCGACTGGTGGCGTCAGATGTCCACATGTGTCCATATGCGTATCGCGAGGAAGAGAAGATCAAGCTCATCATTGCCAATGCAACACCATGTACCGCCAAATTTTGGCTATGAATGACATCACACTCCATACAACAATTATACAGTCGTGCTCTCTTTGTTAAAACCCAACTGATTGACTCCCCCATGCCATCCTTGTTTGAGGCCCAACAATCTAGTTGCACATTTCAAGGGCCCACTTATGAGGGAGTCCAAACCCATGCCCTAGTTGATGCCATCCACCACCCCATGTCTACCCACTCCGCTAACCACTATACACCTCCACCTCCATATAGCCAACTCGCTCCACTTCCACAAGAATAACCACCTCGCCCGTGTCGCCGCACCCTACCATACACTACCCAGCCATCACAGTATCCACTAAGCCCAAAGCGAGCCCATTATCACTCGTTGCCCGAAACCCTTTCAGATGTCTTTACAGCCCTAATGTCTATCAATGCATTGTAGCTCCCTCCAGAAAAGCAAGCCTGGGATGCTACCATTGACCAGTCTGAATATTGCATATATCATCGCTATCCGGGGTATACTGTCGCAAATTGTTGTGAATTTTGAGATGTGATCTATGATCTAGAGCACAAGATAGATTGGTCTGAAATGTATAGGCTCATCCTGCATTGTCAGGAAAGAGAGAAGAGCACAAGGCCAAGGGCAGCATCCCTCTTCATCACAGGTAGTGGAACAGCCACAGCAACCTCAAGCAGATCAGTTGCAATCACAGCCAGACAGCCATCGCAAGCAGTAAGACAGTCGTCTCCACCAGTTCAAGACCAGAGGCACTTCTTTACATACCCCCAAGGCACTACCCGCTCCGTCACCACCTCAACAGCCTCCTCCACTAACCCTTGCTCAAGCCAGCACCACCACACCTACCCCTGATGCCGCACCGCACTATGATGACAAGTTGTCAGCTCAACATATTGTGTCGGTGTGCCGTCGATCATCTCCACCAACGCCACAACCCACTGATCCCTCACCTCCCACAAACTCTCCATTCTTACCCATTACCACCATCTCTATGCCACAACCACTCGTGCCTGAATAAGCCACCACCATAGAACCAAGGCTCGAGCAAGCTCTACTCACCTCTGAGCCGGAGCAAGAGTTTCCTACTCCCAAGCTTAAGGCTGACTCAGCCTCTGAGTTGGAAGAAGAGCTCTCTCTGAGCGAGCCTGTCCTTGACACCATCCAATACTCTCACGCTAAGCCCTCCACCTTTGACAAACCCTCCATAGCCACCATACATCCTATCACCAACGGAGCGGGTGTGAACCACCAAGAGCATGCCTCGGATCTACTTCCCATGAACAAGACGGACCGAGTGAAGGTAGCCCAGTCTCGGTCAGGCGTTTCGACCCTCACAACTACATCAACCGCATGCCAGTCTATGTCCTTATCTCGGGCACATTTAGGAAGGATGTGCCTTCGTCTCCTGATGAGATGATTGTTAAGAGGAGTTCCCAAGCACTAGTGCCAGTTAGATCCAAAGCGGGGACGGTAGCCATTACACTGCTCATTGGAGATGCTACCATTGATGCCCTCATCACCCCTCACTCAGTTATACTGCAGATGACTGGACAAAAGAAGGGGATCTAGACAAATGTTGTCCTATCCCACACTGCTGCCAAGACTATCATGAAGTCAGTCTTAGAGGTCAGTCATGGTGCCCTTGGTTGAAGCTTTTGACACTATAACCACCACATCTTTATTAGAGCTTCCACTCAAGGGGCACGTGGCTGCACTGCCAAGCCCATCTGAGGCCTTTGCTGAGTTGATTCTGCTATACAAGGAACAGACTGTGCCACTAGTTCCCACCAAAGCTGCATAAAAAGGTAAGAAATCAAGCTGCCAAGAGCTCCTAAGTCTATTCCCAAAGCTCTCCATGCTCCATGTCAGCCCAACTATGGGCAAGTTGCTATGCCACCAAGAACATCAAGGTTTTTCTAAGAGTCCTTTACAATTTGCCTCAGCCTATTAGTCAGTGGCCATGCTACTGTCACCCATCATAGTCCCAGAAGCCTTCCCCCTTCAACTGTCAAGGGAGTTGTGGTCTTCATGCCAACTGTCAAGTCAAAATGCAAATCTCAGGCTTACGGTACCACGTATCAAGTTCCCATGGGTTTGCACTACCACATGTCAAAGGAAACCTTCTCAGTGAAGAAGCCAATTTATGGCATTCCCCCATGGGTGTCATAGAAGTTGGGTATGCAAATGATGGCAAGGGGCAAGTACACACATGGCAGTCACGTCAATTAATGAGAGAGCCATGTGGCTGCAGAGAAGAGTGAGGTCATCTTGCTTGGGCCGTTATCTGAGGAGACATGTCAAAAATAAGAAGTCACATCTATCTGTAGAAGCAAATGGCCTACACGCAAGCGGGCGACTGCCAAGAAGCGGAGGAGGTTGCAATCTAGATTCATGCACTACAAGAAACATATGATCTTAATATCTTGGCAACTTTTGACCTTGATCTTTCATACTACTCATTCTTGTCAATTTTGTTCCTAGAAAAGGCGCCCGATCTCTCAGTTCTGGGCTGGTGCCACATCCTTCACCTCCGACTCCTCTATGGTCGTTGGACACTCACTCATCTCCTCCACCTGAGCCGCCTGATCATCCTTTGGGTACTCAGGGCATCTTTTCATCCTCTCTACCAAAGCCTCTCAATCATCTTCTGGGTACTCAGGATTCCCCTCTTCCTCTTCCACCTGAGCCACCTGATCATCCTCTAGGTACTCAGGGTATCATCTTTTCATCCTCTCCACCTGAGCCTCCCAATCATCTTCTGGGTACTCAGGATTCCCCTCTTCCTCTTCCACTTGAGCCACCCGATCATTCTCTGGGTCCTCGGGTATCTTTTCATCCTCTCCTTCTGAGCCACCTGATCACCCTCTGGGTTCTTAAGGTTTCTTTCCACATCCACCTGGGTCACCGGACCATCTTCCTTGCACTCAGGATGCCTTTCTAACTCTTCCACCCGAGCCGCCTAACTGTAGGCTGGGTCCACATCCTCCAGGGATGTCTGATCTTGGTCCTAATTACCCTCCTTCCACTTCCCCTTTTGATCCTCCAGATTCTCCACCCTCTATTCTACAGTTCTTTCCTCTAACCCTTCCTGATCTCGGGTTTGACCCAATTCCTCCTTCACTACCTACTCAGGGTCCTGACCCTTTCTCTCACTGTTTCCAAGGTTTCAGCCCTCACTAACATTCTTCCCCTTCTTTGTAAATTCTTTTTGTTTGAGGTTCTTATCCCTCATATTCATGTAAAGTCTTGTCTCCCTCTTATTTGTGTTGAGCTGACTCCAATTATTGCCACCCCTATTTTACCTTTTCCTGTAAATGAGCTAATTAAAATGAACCAAAATCAAAGTTCAAAGACTAAGGCAAACTATTCTTTCAATAAAGGGGTCACATTGTGCACCAAATAACCATGTAAATATTGTTTCAAGATAAAGAACATCAAGAGAGTCATCTCAGTTCAAAACTAGAGTGGTCAAGTCAGTCTTAGGTTTATTTTGCTTCTGTAGCACTCATGCTTGAGAATACTACGCGCCATAAGTCCGACATTGATTCCCCTGTCGTTAAAAGGTTACTTAAGCAAGGATCACATCATCACACACTCACATGGCAATCTTAGTCGGTCCTCTAGCAAACTGTTCCTACATAGGCCATACCTAGGAGGTACAAAAGTTGGTCTTTCTTTACTCGGTCGAAGTGAAGGGGCAAAAAGGGCTATCTGGGCAAGGCGACCAACCTAAGCACATCTTGATGGGAGGAAATCTCAAATAGGGATGGTCAATCAACCCTGCAAAAGAAAAGCAAAATAAAAAGAGAAGAAGAACAAACAAAGAAAATTGAGGAATAGGGGCATGGCAAAGAGTGGCAGTACAGTTCCCCGTGGGACCCCTTGAGCTCAGTCGTACGCATGCCCCAAGCAAGAAGAAGGCAAGAAAAAATATATATGAAATGACAAAAAGTCCCTGCACAACAGCTCGAATCTCTAATGGGTGTGCCATGGAAGTAAGCTAAACCTGATTTGTCCTTTAAAACCTGCACTAGACTTATCTCCAAACTTTCTTCTCTTTCTTCCTATAAGGTCTGGACCGTCTCCCAGATATGGCCTTTGTAGCGGCACCGTAAGCCAGGGGCAACCATCCATAGGACGTCACCCTTAATGCACGTCCGACCTTTTCGGTGATCTTTAATGAATGGGAATGAATGGAGACCCTTGCCAGTAGTTTGATCTTGCTTTAGTGCTGCAGTAGCAAGGGTGAGTACCTTCCATCTCACGTGTCTTTTTAGGAAGGTTAACGTCGACTTTAGGCATTATTCAAAATTCTAAAAAAAATAGATCTTTTCAAAATCCTAAAAAAATAGATATTGTCCAAAAATTTAAAAAATCAAATATTGCCAAAAATCTCAAAAAAAAAATCAGATATTGCCAAAAATCCCAAAAAATAAAATATAAAAAATCCAAAAAAATCAAATATTGTCAAAAGTCTAAATCAGATGTTTTCAAACTAAAATAATAAAAATGAGCAGATCTAATCATACATGCTAAGTGTGGAAGTACTTTGGCTCCCAAGCATTGTTCACTCAAATCTCACAATTTCTTCATTGCTTTTGTCTGAGTCTTACTCACTTCATCTTTATGATCTGTATCTCCTCCTCAGTCCCACCCATGATTTGAATTTCAAGCTTATTATCCCACCAAGTCCTTCCAAGTCCCATACATATTTCCCCTCATCTAAATGGCTCCATCAGGACTCTCTATGTGTGAACCTCGCAGTTCTTCAGTGCTTTGTTTCAATCATGTGGTGACTGAGTTGTGTATACTTTGTTGTGTTAGCTTGTTTAGTACTTTGTTTATTGTTTTTTTTACAAAAAAAATAAAAATAAATAAAAAAACAACAAAAAAGAAAAATAAAAAAATGGTGAGTTCTGCGCTCCACAGGTAAGTATCACTATCCCTTCTCCCTTGCATTACTATATGGTACTTATGCTACTATATTATCTCAAGGACTAGCTGGTTTTCAATGTGTTCTGGGATTTGAGTTCCCCTTCAACAAAAACAGTGATGATCTAGGTGCACATTGATAATCGCTGAATAGGCCGCTGGGTTAAATAAGTTGGGGACGATGGATTCAGGCCTACACTGCGGTTGCAGGTAGTTTCTTGACCCATTCTTGTTCGGCTTAGTAATATTATCCTTGAGTATTTTCTATTTTCTTCTTTCTTTGCATATTAATTTGATGATTTCTTTTAATTTTAGCCCAGCATGCATCATATAGGACTTTGAGATTCATGCCTTATGATTTGTCAAATGTTGCTTCCCTAGTGATGGTCAATCAAGCTTAAGTTTCTTGAACAAGAAATCCTATTCCACTCGCAATTTGAAGGTCTTCTTTGAGCTACTCACTTAGTCCAGTTGGCCAGTATGAGTCCTGTCTGGAATTACTCCCTCCATTCATTCAAATTAGCTAAAATAGTCCCATTGATCCATCTTGGTTACAAATTGCTCCCAGGCCTTGCGTCATCGTGACCCGCCTGGCACGTACATGTCCCCCAAGAGAAACCTGTAGGCTAATCGGCTAGGGACCTCTTAATCAGAGGTTGATCATCCTTCTTTTACTTTCCTTTTTCTATCGTTCTAGATAGGAGCCGTCCATGCTCGCTCTTCCTTGAGATTAGTTTAGAGTCTTCCAGAGAATTTCTATCGCTTATTGGTTGTGACGAGTGTCTTTACCTTGATGCCCACTTTCTTTCACTCCGATTCATCATCGCCTTCATTCCATTTCATTACATTCTGCTCTCCTTCCACTTCGCTCCCTTGCAAAGTGGGCATCAAGGAGGGGAATCTGTAGACACTAGTTTTTGGCCTATAAGTTGAGCATATTTCTCGTTCATATCATTGATGTCACAAATTGTCATCACTTTGGAGCCCTTCTTGGCCCATCATGAGCCCATTCACTCTTAATTTCAAGCTCATTCTCAGCCCATGGCCAGATTCCACTTGAAACATCAAACTGTGCAATCTTGCCCAATCCTCTAAATATGCCTTCCTTTGAGAGCTCATAACTTCTTCCTTTTTAATCTAAATCAGGCATATCATACCTATCATTTTGTAATCTTCTGAGTCTAGAATCCAACGCAATAAACGACGCATAAATCTGATATCTATGGAGAAAGTTACGGCCCGTTTTATGGAACCTACGCGCACTGCCTTGCCGACGCGACTGGATGCATGGTCGCGACAAGAACATGACCCCACAATCTGTCACGACAGCGCCATGCACGTAAACACATTTTTACGTGATTTTGGGCCTCTCTTTCCATCCTAGAGCCTATCTAAAGTCCTTTTGAGTTAGATTATGACCTAAACCTCTTATCCTCATCCCTAGGGAGCCCCCAAGTCCATCTAAACTCTAGATAGACTCTACAACTTTCCCACAAGTGGGACTCTCTCTAACTCGGATTGGACTCTCTCTTTCTCTAAAACACATGTTAGGACTCTCTAGGGGATAGAGGAAGGCTACCACCATGAAGAGAGGTCTCTGGAGGCTTTGCTCACGAGGTCCCATCGCCCCCAATGCAGAGGAGAGGCTGTACTTCCCGTTTTCCTCTTTTCTCTCTCCTATTTCTCTCTCATATCGCCTCCAGGACCAGAAGGGTTTGCACGGCTTGTGGAGATCGAACCAGGCTAGATCTCTTTGAGGTTTCTTCACCAACGTTGCTCCCCATAGAGCCTTCTTCAACCTCGAAGTGGAATGACATCGATTGGTGTTCTGTGCGCAAAGTTACAACAGATATTCTTCATTTTATATCTTATATCAAGTCTGCACATGCGGGATTATCGTGCTTTCCACAGCCCAAACCAGACCAGATCTCTTCATGATGTCTTCATGAAAGTTGTTCCTCACGTCCTCCTCTACGACCTCAAATAGAATCACATCAAACGGGGCAATATTATCAGTTTTGATTTTTTACTTTTTTTTCCATGTTTTGCACATGTATACATGCTAGTTAGGGTTCCTCCCTCTCCTCTTCCGTGATTTCTCCCCATGCATATTCCCTCCTAGTTTTCCTATACCCAAAGGGGTTTCCAAAACCACCCGTATGCACTCACCATGCTTTCTACATGCTCTCTCATATGTGATGGATGCTACGCTTATTTGAATGTCTAATTGGGTTCCTCTTTTATTTTCATGACTTGGCAGGTACTTGGAACAAAGAACAAGCGAGGAAGCTCTTCCTCTTTGGCCGGTGAAGAGGAGGAAGAAGGTCCACCATCCATCTCCCACACTGCTGAGAAGGCGTCAAGGGACCCGGTCGTGACATCCATATCGCATCCGATCGGGCGGGTCGCGACAAGGTTGTTATCGTGTCGGACCTCGTGACGCGGTAACAGGTATAAGGTCTTCTCTTTCCTTTTCCAAGTTGATTAGCCCATGCTTTAGAAGTATTTCAATAGGCAATCATCTTGGTGGTGATCACATTCCTTCATTCTATATATATCGCATGCTCTTTTGTGTCTCAGAGGGGCGCACAACCCCGTGATTACAAACATAGGTTAGGATTCAAGCACGAGGAGAGCTAGAATTTGGTCTTGCCTACCTTCAAATCTAATATTCCAATCTAGAGAACACCCTCTTCAAGACTAGTCGGCCAACTCCTCCTACTAGGCTTTAGGATCTCTCACTTCCGGATTCTAAGTTTACAAGTAGAAAAGGCCAGCTTTCTATGGTGGTAATATATAGTGTTATATGTGAGGATTAGATTTGATTTAGTTCGTTAAAAACAAGAGGGCTAAGACATCTGGCCTACATGCAAGCTGAAAAGGTCAAACTATCCCTACAAGGATGGCTTGATGTAACTGAGTTGAAAGAGTTTAGAGGGCACATGGACAAACCTCGCAGAAATTCATCATGATGGTTCATTAAGCCCTTGTGGGTGCTGCTTACCTGTCACCTATCCTCGAACATCTTGGAGGTTACTGAGCATGCCGCATCACCTTGGTCTCTACTTAGTCTCCCCATGGAGGGGCTACCGAGCACACCACACCTCCTCAATTGCTGCTGGATCTCCATTTACAGGGGCCATAGAGCACATCTCGACCACCACAACAAGTTAATCAAAGCTAAAATGAACCATCAATCAAAGTTGAAGTTCATAAGTTGAAATGACCATGAGTCGAAGTGATCGTAAGTCATAGTGAGTTGAAATGATCGTAAGTCGAAGTGAGTCAAAGTGATCATAAGTCGAAGAGATAATAAGTCAAAGTTGAAGCGAATGTAAGTCAAAGTTGAAAGTCAAATAGTGGAGTTGAAGTGAAACATATAACTCCAGTCGGAGTGATCTGTCAACAGTCGAAGTGGAAGTTGAAGCTGGAGTTGAAGTAATACATAACTCCAACCGAAGTTGAAATATTCAACAGTTGAAGATGTAGTTGAAATTGAAGTCAAATCTAAAGTTGGAATACATAAGTGGAAGTGGGACTTGAACTTCAGTTGAAGTATAACTGAAGTCGAAGTGAGACTTAGAATGCTCGTTTTGAAGGTTCAACAGAAGGCTCGTTTGAAATTCTTAACACAAGACTTGTTTTAAATTCTTAATATAAGACTTGCTTGACTTTTATCTGGGGACTCGTTTTAGGCTTTTAAGTGAAATATCTAATTTAGATTAACTTACCTTTTTACTTTGGTTTGTTCAACAAGGTTCCAAATTTTCTCTTCTTGTTAAGGGTAATCTCTAACCGAGTAAAATAGCTAATAGTTAGAGAAAAATGTGTCTAAAATTCCTAGTATAAATTCATATATTCTAAAGATAGAAGGCCTAAGTACAGGGTGTTACATTGTGGGCTCGGAGAATGGGATACCACGTCAGTCCCGAGATGACCTCAGGTTAGGAACTAGTGGATAAAGAACAAGTTCTCTGCTTAGCTTGGTCTTGCCTCAACCTGCAAAAAAATCGGTCCTAGGGATGTGGATCCCGGGTCGAATAAGTAAAGGTGGAGTCCGAGTTGGAAAAGAATAGTTCAAGAGAGGATATAGAGAGAGAGAGAGCGTGTGATGTTATCTAATTGTGACATCGGCTTTCTATGAAGCCTCTCCTTGGTGGGGAGAATCCCCATCTTTCAATATGGAATTAAACCCCTCTCTCCTTTGGGGAAGTTCAAGTGGAGTTAGAGGTGTTTCTCCTGCTATTGCTGAGCCCTCAATGGACCTTATTGTGTCGGGTCTTAGTGGGTAGCCTAGAGCCCTATCAATTAGAATGTTAATGCTGACCACAACGTTCCTTGGAAGAAATTTTGACCACAAAACATATAAAAACAAATCTTTTGAAGTCACTAAGGCGGATATAAGTATGCTGATGGGATTTGATATTACTTCTAATTGGAACATTAGATAAGGAATTTATGGGTGATGTATTCAAATAAGAGTGTTGATATTTGATTCAAACCAAAAATCAAATTGAATCGAGTGGTTCGGTGCAGTTTGACTGATCAATTTGAAAACCAAGATTAGTCTGATTCGGTTTTAAAAGTTGTGAAATTGCATTGAACCGAATAAACTAAAATTATTATAATTATATCAATCTTATATAATATATTAAAAATAATTATAAAATTATAATTATAAATATTTAAATTTAATCTTAATTTTAAATAAGTTCATCCATATTACATAAAAAAATTTAAATTGTAATTTGAACAAACCAAACCCAAACTCAACCCAACCCCATTTCTATATGGTTAAGCTTGGCGCGAAATAAAACAGATTTCGACCTTGGGCTTCAGGATGCAGGTCAAGAAAATATTACTATCTTCATATGAAAGTAGAACAAAGTTATGCCTAATATAGACTATTTTTTTCATTTGATCTTGACACTACTTTGATGAGTGCATGTGATCTTAAGCAAAATACTTTAAAATAATGAGCCATTGATAAGTTAATGAACAGGCAAAAAGACCATTTGGTATTGCAACTACATAACTAGTTGAATCGTAGTTTAATTCCGCCAGTACCCCTTTCTATAAAAGCTCTTCATCAATGTGTTTGAAGGTTAAAAATTGGTTGGTGGCATTATAAGTCTTGGTAACAATTTCATTTTATTTTATAGAATAATTCACATTGTCGTTCTGCTCTTTATTAATAATGTTATTATCTAATTAGTAAGCTCTTCATCAACCTGTTTATTATCCCCCCTCTCGCCGATAGAAAGCCAAAGGGCTCGTAATTAACAAGTAGCATTCAAAGGTGGAAAGGCAAAAAAAATTCCATCTTAGATGTTGGAATCATTACACTGGGAGTTTTCTTTTTTTCCTTCTTTTCATGTAATCATCATTGCTGGTACAATTTTCATAAGAAGAAACTTGGACCACCAATTTTGTAATCAAATCATTCCAGTTTAGTTTCACATTGCATAATTGGTTTCACATGGATGATTTAACATTAATGCACCTACATATGTAGAAAAATAATTTTAATGAAACTATTTAATCTACACATATTTTAATTTTAAATTTTATTTACTAGTCTATATCAAAGAAGCTCCTAATATTCCAAGCAAGTTACTAGTACATATTGACCTATGTTAGTATAGATTATTTATTGCTTAAACATCGGACTACGTACTCGAACACTAAGACTATGTTTGTTCTTTGGATAGGAGTGGAGATATGAAGATATCATTAAAATTTTAAAGATATCTCTACTCTATCTAAATACCAAACCTGCCCACTGTTCGAGCAAAGACATCTGACAATGTCCGAAATTAAAGGAACAATAAGTGCCGCTTTTTTGGCGCCGTTGGATGATAGTGTCTGAAAAAGAAGAGTAGGAGCCTCTTTTATGGTATCGTACGAATCCTAAACAAATTTCAATATCCTAAGCATGCAACATCACTCTAACATTATACAATAACTTTGGATTCTTGGATTTCATCTTCAGTATCCATGTTGCTTTTGGGACCATCAGAACAAACCTCGACTGGTTGAGAAAACTATTTTTTTTTCTTACTTCAATTCTCCAAGTGCAGCAATTTTAATTTGTAACATTAGCGCAGTGCCTCTAGCCAACTAGAGGAGACCACAATCCACCATCGTGGATGTAGAAATTTGTAAGGGTCAACTGTGTGCCTTCCAATCGGCCAAAAGAGATGCAGATCACATTCTCCACAGTTTGAACGCCATTCGGCTGAGATCGACAAGTTCATCAACGTCTGATGATCGTTACATATTTTCCATCGAGGGTAGTGTTATTATCATTTATGGGTCTTCCAATTAATGATCTTCTCAATACATATGAAGGAAGATGATCATATATAGGTGTCAAAAATCAACCAATTAAAAAACAGAAGAACATTAACTATATATATAAGCTCATCAATTTCGACTTTGATATCACAAAGCAAAATCTATGGCTCCAAAGATAAATAGAACTGAAGCAATGTGCCACTATACTGACATGGAACGAAAACAAACAACAAAACAGGAAAAGTACAACAAACAATAGAAGGTGAACCTCATTAATTTAGAACTTTGGGATCGGTCAGTACCAAATGGAGGCAGGCAAGTCTCTACAATTAAGACTGTTCAAATTTTGATTCAATCTGAAGAATCGAACCGAATCGACCGGTTTAGATTGGTTCAATTTGATTTCAAATCTTCTACGATTCAATTCAATTTTACATAGTGAAATCGAAATGAATTGGATATATATTTATAATTAACTAATAATATATGATATCATAAAAGTGCTTGTAATGCAGTTGGTTAGCACTCCCACTATGCGACCTCCCCTTGAGAGTCACGAGTTCAACTCTCCAATTGCCTTTAAGAATCTTTTTTTTTTTAATTTTTGGTTGAACCGAATCAAATCGGTTTAATTTGGTTTGGTTCACAGAGAGAATTTGATTTATTTCGAATTAGATAATAATAGAGATGAATCGGATCGAATTGAACGGTGTTCACCCCTATCTACAATTGACACCGATAATTAAGACGATAAAAGACTCCACACAATTTCACTTGATATGTTGACAACATCCAACTTGCAGACGTTCTCGTACAAGCCAGCATAATAGATGAGGTCTCGCTTCACCTCTCGGCAGTCACAGTCGGCTAGAAGCGCCATGTAGCAGCGCACCAGTCGTCCAAGAAGATGCTGTAGGTGCCGAGGCTGCAAACGTCGTCCACACAGCTAAAAGCCACATAATCACCGACCTGCTCCAGTCTGATAAGATGCGTCCGTACCGGCGCTTCATCATCATCATCTTCTCCTCAGCTCGTTCGATTACAATATCGCAGGTTGACCAGAAGATCACTTGTCCTTGCCGAGGAGGATGACGGGCGGAGGTGAGAAGAAACTCACAAGTTACTGGTGTGCCTTCACGACCGGCCGGTCCAACACTTGATACACTGTTACTGTTGGCAGAGGGTGGACAGAAAGGCTAGCTAGGTTGCAAGCAAGCTGCCAAGGTGAGTTACACCACACACAATGCTGCCGTGCGTAGATGGCAACATCCTTGACGAAGTCCTCGTCTGAGACGTCCATGGGCATATGTGCGGCAGCCCAGGACTCCCCCGCGACCTTGGCTACGTATCACCAACCAGTGGACACCATCAACCCATGAGGAGGGAACTCGAACATGATTGCCTTCTTGAAGTAGTGGAAGATAAATATGTTGTAATCCTTGGCCGTGGGAGAAGATCTAAGCTTGATGGCGATCTCTGGGATGCTATCTATCTGCGGGAGGATGAAGAGGTTCCCGGCCTTCCTAACTCATAGGAGGATCCAACTCAGTCGATACCCAATCAAATGAGGGATATGGGAGGACCCAACTCAGTCCGTGCCTAATCAAATGAGAGGATGGGAGAGAATTTAAAAAAAAAAACTCAATTTAAAATCTAAAAAAAAAAAAATTTAAAAAATTTCCCTCATCCCCTCATTTGATTGGGTATTAACTGAGTTGAATCCTCCCGTGTACTGGGAGGATCCCAACTCGGGATTCGCCGCACAAAGCTCTGTCCTTGCCCAGCACTACTTACCAGCCATGTGGAGTTCCAACACATGACCTCCAGATGAAGTACTGTAGATGGGAGTCTAATGCTGCATGTACGCCTAATCTCGGTCACTCCCAGTGAGGAAGGTGCAGATCCCAGTGCCCCTGTTGCCATCAGTAGCCGGTGGCAGCATCATCCATGGGACATGGCGCGGACATATGGCCCTTTTATCAGCGGCTGAAACCGCTGCCTTACAACATTTTTGTCAGTGGTTTTTAAGGCTGCGGCTATATGTTTACTTTTTGTCAGCATCCTGTAGCCGCGGACATATGTCCCTTTGGCAGCGGCTTCTCAGCCGCTGACAAGTTGTCAGAAAGAAAAAAAAAATCTTTTTTTATTTATATACCGACACTCTATTCGTACATGAACCACCTGGATCATTCAATCATATATATATTGAGTTACCACCCAGGCTCGCTAGATCATTCAATCACACACATATTGAGCCACCACCCAGTCTCGCTGGATCATTCAATCACACACATACAATATAATGCATAAATATTGTTATACAAATATCCAGAATAGTAGAAAATGTGAAAGTATAATAAAATAAGAGGGAAATCAAGAGACATGATCATCATGATCTAAATATCATCTGCCGCCTCATCTGTCTCGCTATTGCTCTCACTCTGAACTGGAGGAGGTACATGCTGGGTACGTGCCTGTGACGCCTGTATCTGGGAGAGGAGTAAGCTCATCTCATCCACCTTCAAAGCTACATTCTCTATTTGAGAAATCTTTTCTTCCATTTGATTCATCTTCTCTGCCTATGCTTTCAACTTTTCTTCTTGTGCTTTTAATTGTTCTTGCATTATCCTTTCTCGCTCTGAACAGGCAGATGTTCCTGTAGCTCCATACCATGTGCTCAACGTCTCTCCACTACCCGCACAGCGAACACGGCCAGGTCGATCTTTTCCCATGACCGAAATGAAGGCGTCCTTGGGAGTCACTGTGGTGTGGCTCTCGACATCAACGCCTGAGGAAGGAGCAATCATCTAAGTCATAGCCTCCTACAACAAAAGGTAGAGAAAAAAATATTAATTATACAACTATTGTAATGAAAACATATTCACATAAAATAAATAGAAATAAAGTTGCTTACATATCGTCTCCTGCTCTCCTCATCTACCCAGCTCTCATTGCCGTCAGGTAAGTCTTTGCATCGACCCATCTTGAAAACCTCAAGTCGATGCAGAGTACGTCCATGCATATTAGACTGTTTAAATTAAAGACATATAAGTAACTAATAAATAAAAGGGATAACATAATTCATAAAACATAACCACAAAATCATTCATCAACTGATAATGAGAAGTCCTGCCCCGTCTATATGGCATAGACTGAGTGGCACGGTTTTGCTTATTCGGTCAGTAACCCTCTAAAAAGACAAGAATAGACAATTATTGTTCCAATTATAGAAACAAAATAATCATAAACAATTATATTCTAAGCATTTTAAATATTACCTGCTCATCCCCAGTAGTCCACATCTCGCACATTGTTGCCAATCTAAGGAGTCAACACCTGGGGACGGACGCAATCACATCATCTAAAGACTTGCCATTAAAATGCTGACATGAAAAATAAAATTTTTGTCAATATATAAACAAGTTTAAAAAATAAAGTACATATGAAAATGAAATAGTATATTAACTTACTCTTTTTTTTTGCTTGCTACACCAGCTGCGATGCATGGCGCTCATGTGAGCAAGCATCTCCCTATCTATTTTCTCTGTTCGCTCCCACTAGTACGTCAACTGCAAAACAAAGTCACTCAATTATAACAAATATATATATATATATATACTATTCAATTTAAACAATAATTATCTGAAGATCTCTGAATATCAATGCCTGAGTCGCAACAGACAACTTCGCAAATCTTTTTGCCAAATCTTACAATACATTTTTGATACAACGCCCATGCAACTCGTAAAGTGATCTGCAGTAGGGCCCACGCCATATCCTCAGACGAGGGAGACATTCCATTGTTGTCCATCAGGGTGCCTCCTCTCTGTAACTCCCCTAGTCGGCCCTCGATGGCCAGTGCCCCTCCCCCAAGATGGTGCAGACAATGCAGATGGACCTGTTGAAATATAAACATTAAACATCATTAGAATATCTATTAACAATGAATATAAAAGTTACATAAAATTAAAATATGAACCTGTTACAGAAGATGTAGATGCCGCCGAAGAGCCCTGAGGGCTGGAAGAGGGAGCTATCTGCTGAAGAGTGAGAGGGAGAGGAAGCTCCTGAGAGGCGGAAGGGAGCCCCTGAGATGTGGGAGGCAGAGGGATCGCCTGAGAGGTGGGAGGGAGAGGGACCGATAGAGTTCTATGCCTCCGTAGGCGTGAGCCATCACGAGAAGAGCGCTCACTACCGGAAACCATCTGTTAAAAAAATTGTTAGTAAATATGTAAACATAACAAGTTAAAAATTTATGTTAAAAATAAAATACTAACGTAAATAAATCACCTAAATATCAATATAATCGTCCACTCTTACTCTACTTTCTTGACATAGATCCACATCTTGAATTTCTCTTCTAATCGAAACATCAATCAGATTGTCCTAAACGCTTCGTCACTTGGTTCTATATCATTCTCAGGAGACTTATCTTGTAAGTCTTAGTAATCACGCGGACGTGCTTTGACAGGAATGATCCATCCTTGTGTTGTGTTATCATTGACATAAAACACCTGTTCCACTTGACTTGCCAGAGCAAATGGTTCATCTGTATTGAGTCTTTGACGAGTGTTTAGATTGATAGTTCCATATTTATCTATTTTAAATCCTCTATCTTTTCTATAAACATCCCATCAGTCACACTCAAATAAAACAACACGTCTTTGATTATCAAAACATATTTCCAATACATCATTTAGACGTCCATATATCCATCACATCCGGATTCAAGTTCTGCATTGACAATAACTCCAGACAACTGAGTGACCTTTATTGCATCAATAGATGATGTACAAAACCTGAATCCATTGACATTATAGCCCGAGTGTGAACGTGCAAACCTTGAAGGTGTTCGTGTCAGACAGTATATATCAGGAGTACACCGAGGATCATTTGCATCATACAAATCTTTCACATAAATTTGAAACCACTTCAAGAAATTCCTTTCTGTATGGCTTGAACTCTCAACACATCTCTTGTGTTCAAAAAAATATTCATCGATATCTTTAATAGTTTAAGAATGTACAGATGTGCATTCTCAACTTCTTCTTCAGACAATATACGAGTATTACCATTTCCTGCTAAGAAACGTCCTGAATACTTGAATATCGAACAACCTCCTTCATTATTGTCTTTAGAGGGGCCGTCATAGTTTCTTTCCCTTCGATTAAAGCGAGTGTCAATACCTTCCATAAGATAGCCTTCAACAATCGAACCTTCTGGATGTGCCCTATTTAAAACATAGTCTTTCAATTTCTTCAAAAATCTCTCTATAGGATACATCCATCGGTATTAATCTGGTCCGGCAATTCTCGCTTCATATGCAAGATGTACAATCAAATGAACTATGACATCAAAAAAGACGGTGGAAAAATTTATTCCAACTTACATAATGTTACTGCAATATCACCTTCCAATGTAAGCAAACGATCAGATTGAAGAACTTTGGAACATACATCTCTAAAATATATACTTAACTCTGTAATTGGGTCTGTCACATCTTGATTGACAATACCACGAATTGCCAAAGGCAATAATACTTGCATGTATATATGGCAATCATGACTCTTCAGCCCTACCAATTGTCGACTTGCAATATCTACACATTTCATCAAATTGGAGGAAGATCCATCTGGAACTTTTATATTACGCAGAAAGTTGCACACAGCCGTTATCTGCAATCTATTCAATGTATATTCTGCCGCTGGTAACTTGGTCTTATTTTGACTGTCTGTCTGTGGATGGAACTCTGGTCTTATTCCCCACTATTCCATATCTAACCGTGCATTTAGACTGTCTTTGCTCTTTTCCCCACCAAGAAGATTCAAAGTTCCCAACAAATTGTCACATACATTCTTCTCAATGTGCATTACATCCAGGTTGTGTTGAATGAGTACATTTGACCTATACGGTAGCTCTCTAAAAAAAATACTTGTTTCTTCCATCCTTCTAAATTCTTGATATCCTTCTTAAAGTTCTTTCCAAATCTGATAGGAGGAAGTTGAAGCTGTTGATTCCACACTGCAGCACATGTTAACACTTCTGGCTTACGACGTTCGCACGCCATCAAATTTGTGTTGATACTCACCGCCTCTCTCCATCTATGTGATTGGCAAAAAATCGTCAGTGCACCTACATAACAATAATTTTCGACATTGTGCAGCCATTTTGAATTCGTATCATAATGACATGAGGGGCATGCATGTTTTCCTTTAGTACTCATCCATAAATTGGCATATGCAGGAAAATCATTGATCGTCCACAGAAGGGCAGCTCTCATTTGAAAATTCTGTTTCTTTGAAGCATCATATGTTTCAACACTGTTGTCCCACAAATCTTTCAATTCTTCTATCAACGGTTGTAAATAGACATCAATATAATTTCCAGGACTTTTAGGACCTGGAATAAGTAATGACATCATCATAAACGTCTGCTTCATGTGTTGAACCACTCCTTGCTTGTCCTTGTATTTTGGTGATAACAAAACTTATGATAATACCAAGTATATTCTATAATAATAAAATTATGATTAACTTAAATAGAATATCTTGTTTTATCTGTGTCGCATCAATCTTATAACAAACTGATAAGTCTCACATCGATTTGATAAATGAGTAGAACGATTCGAGCGCTACAACGATTTGGTTTTAATCGATTTTATAAGTGCCACAATGATTTATTTTGTGTCTGCTATAACGATTCGTTAAGGCTCATATCGATTTGATAAGTGAGTGCAACGATTTGCCCTCACAACGATTTGCCTTTCATAACGACTCATTAAGGTCCATAACGATTTAATAAGTGAGAACAACGATTTGCTCTCACATCGATTTGGTTCTCATAATGATTCGATAAGTGAGAATAACGATTTGCTCTCACAACGATTTGGTTGCATAATGATTTGATAAGTTGCACATCAATTTGCTAGTCACAACGATTTACTTCTCACATCGATTCATTAAGACTTACAACGATTTGCCATTCATAACGATTTGTTAAGTCTTATAATTATAACGATTTGATAAGTCATTCTTACATCGATTCACTTTAAACATAGATTTCTTATAATCTTTTGAAGTAATCTTGACGGTCAATGTAGAGTCAAATTTCTTCTGACAGAATAAAGCTGCATGCTTATCAGAAAAAGATATGACCTATTTTCAGTGTGTTAGCAGAAACACAGTGGTATGCATCGTTTATCATAAACACTCTTTTGTGCTAACACTCTCTTCTATGCTTACAGACCTCGAAGACCACCAAAGGTTGATTAAGACAAATGAAGAGCAACGGCTAGAACTCTAACAGATCTCTTCAACGGATCCATTCACTACAAGAAAAAGCACTTATAGAGACCGATATAGAGACCGAAAATTTCGGTCACTATTCGGTCACAAAATAGTGACCGAATTGTGACTGAAATTAATCAGTCGTTAAATAAATGTTTTAGAGACTGATTTAAAATCGGTCACTATTCGGTCCCTATTTTGGGGACCGAATAGTGACCGAAATTTTCGGTATCTATATTTTGGGACCGATTGGATTCGGTCACTATTCGGTCCTAAAATAGGGACCAAATAGTGATCGAAATTTTCGATCTCTATATTTTGAGACCGATTAGGTTCGGTCACTATTCGATCCCTATTTTGGGACCGAATAGTGACCGAAACTTTCGGTCTCTATATTTTGGGACCGATTAAATTCGGTCACCATTCGGTCCCAAAATAGGGACCGAATAGCGACCAAACCTAATCGGTCTCTATATTTTGGGACCGATTAGATTCGGTCACTATTCGGTCCCTATTTGGGGACCGAATAGCGACCAAAATTTTCGGTCTCTATATTTTGGGACCGATTATATTCGGTCACTATTCGGTCCCAAAATAGGGACCGAATAGTGACCGAATTTTTCTGTCTCTATATTTGGGACCGATTAAACTCGGTCACAATTCGGTCACAAAATAGTGACCGAAATTTTCGGTCTGTATATTTTGGGACCGATTAAGTTCGGTCACAATTCGATCGCTATTCGGCGATGAAATTTGTTCTCTCTAATTGGCGACAGAATTTTCCATCGCTGATCCGTCACTGTTTAGAGACAAATCTTCCTCCCTCCGTTTATACTTAACTAACAGATGTTGCTAACTATTAATTATATTATTTATTAGTAGTTTAGTTATATTATAGATATGGTTATCTATATTATTATATATGGATTATATATTATTTTAAAAAATAAATAAAACAAATACAAATTCTTAGTTACACTTTTAGTTTATTGAATATATGTGTACATTATATGTTATTTTACTTAATTTTCATTAACCATTGGTGCACTATTACCTATTTTATTATATTATGGTAGTTTAGCTATATTTATATACAATTTTTGAATTATTCAAATAAATATATTATATATTATATATAATTATTATATAAAATAAAATAAGGCGAAGATAAATATATACAATATAAATTCATAAGTTACGTTTTTTGTCTAGTTGATATATATATATATATATATATATATTATATATATATATATATATATTATACACATTTACATATTTGTAAATGTATTATATTTGTTTAGTGAATATAATTGTATGATAAAACATTATGCTTAAAAATATTATATTTTATTTATTATATATTCAAAATAGTAATGTTTAACTTTTATATTTCATATGAGATATATTATATTATACTCATTTAATATTATGTAACTCATCGATTAGATTTTAGATTGAGAGCGAATCTGACAGGCAGATTTTTTATTATGATGAAATTCAACGGTTCGATTTTGATTGACAATATGTTCAATGGTTAGATCTTGATCAAATTTAGATCGGGAGTGAATTCGACTGTCAAACTCAAACCCAACAATCAGGATTTAGATCTGTAACAAATCCAATGTGCAAATCGTGATTAGATTGTTATAGATTGACAATAAATCTAACTGATTAGATATATATAGATCGAAAGTGAATTCAAAGGTCAGATCTTTGATCAAATGAATATCGATAGTGAATCCAACTGTCACATTTTGTTCAAACTTAAATCCAGCGATTAGGATTTGGACCTAGAGCAAATCCAATGTAGGGATCTTGATCATATTATTTTAGGTTGGTAACAAACCCAATTGATCAAGTATACATAGATCGAGAGCGAATCTAATGATCGAATTTTAGATTGAATGAAATCCAATATTGTGTTGACTTTCTGAAGAGTAGAGTCGACTCTCTGAAGAATAGTGTCAACTCTCTGAAGAGTAGAGTCGACTCTCTGAAGGATATGTGTTGACTCTCTCTTGCTTTTCTATGCCTGCTAATCAAGAGATTGGTCTTACAAAATTAACCTCACACTACAAGAAAGCTGATGATATGTAGACGACTGTAGATCGTGGTCGTCTACAAAAAGTAACATTGTAGACGACTATTTTCAAACGTCTACATATATATATATATATATCCAATCTATATATCTATATCTATTAGCACATAGTATATATCTATGTATCTATAATCTATTTCTCTAATCTATATATCTATAATTTATATCTATATATCCATATATATAATCTATAAATATATCTGTATATATGTATCTATAATCTATAATATATATTTCATTTTATATTAAATACTATTCAGTTTTACATTTATATTAATATTCTGATGGATACATAAATATTAGTAATTTTAGTTTGTAAATTAATATTTTAAATATAATTATAAGATCTTACTATTTTAAATGCAAATAATAAAAAAATAATATTTAACTTATAATCACTACAAGAAAGGGAGTATTAGGGACGGAGTATTGGCGACGGCTCTAAAAACCGTCGCTAAAAAGAGTATTTGCGACGGCTATAAAAAAAGTCGTCCCCAAAAGTATAGTATTGGGGACGGCTCTAAAAGCCGTCGCTAAAAAGAGTATTTGTGACGGCTAAAAAAAGCCATCCCAAAAAATATAGTATTGGGGACGGCTGTAAAAAAGTCGTCCCAAAAAATATAGTATTGGCGACGGCTGTAAAAAAATCGTCCCCAAAAATATAGTATTAGGGACGGCTTAAAAAAACCGTCGCTAAAAAGAGTATTTGCGACGGCTATAAAAAAGTCATCCCTAAAAGTATAGTATTGGCGACGACTTTAAAAAAGTCGTCCCCAAAAGTATAGTATTGGCGACGGCTATAAAAAAAGTCGTCCCCAAAAGTATAGTATTAGCGACGGTTGAAAAAAGTGATCCCCATTAAAAATTATTAGCAACAGTTGATTGTATAAACGTCACGAAAAGTATATTATTTGGGACGACTACAAGGGTTGTCGCTAAAAACATCATTTGGGACAACAATTGTCGTCCCAAAAAAATTTATTAGCGATGGCCATAAGAAGCCGTCGCGAATAGTATTATTAGCGACGACTACAATGCTTTTCGCTAATAAATTATTAGCGATGGCCTAAATGAAGTCGTCCCTAATATCTTAGTAGTGACAAATAAATTGTTAACTTATATGTTAAATTATTAAAAAAATCTTATTTTTCATGTACATCATGTTACTTTATATGTTTTGATGAACATAATAATTTGTGTATGCAAGTGTCAATAGATTTTGTTTGCGTGTTGATGTAAATATTTTTTTTTATATCACAAAGTGTATTTCATTTCATATTTTAAGTCTTATTGTCAACTACTTAATTAACTATTCTTATATATTATAAAATATTTATTGGGTAAATTAATTAAAAGTCTCTAACTGTAATTGAGAGGTCCTTACTGTAACATAGTTAACATATGCTGTAACAGAAGATAACACTTACTGTAATGAGTACAGCTCTGTAGGGACTGGAAAATAAATCAAACATTTGACAAGGACTCCTAATTAATTTGCCCTATTATTTTTATTAATCATAATAAATATATAATTTTTTCTATATTTAGCATGAATCATATAAATCATTAAATATTTTAAACTTTTTATTTTAAGTATAAGCGACGGTTGTGAACCGTTGCTAATAATTCCTTTCTTGAAAAAAATTTCTTAAAATTACTTATTGTGCTATTTAATGTGTAATTATCTCTAAAATATGATAATATAAGTTAAATGTTGAAGAAAAAAAATAAAAGTTTTTATAAAAATTTATTTTTCACGTACACCATGTTATACTTGATATCTTTTAAGTGATGAACGTAATGACCATTATGTATGTGTGTCACGTCCCGTCATTTAATATTTCCATAAATGGCCACTATTTAATTTTTACATTGTGACGCCCCGAGTGCAGCGAAAAAACCCAGGTTAGGTTGACCTGAATACAGTGTGTCAACCTAAATATAAGAGTGTGTTGACTCTCTGATGGGTAGTGTCAACTCTCTAAATGGTAGTGTCGACTCTCTACAGGCTAGTGTTGACTCTCTAAATAGATAGAGTCGACTCTCTGAAGGATAGAGTCGACTCTGCTGTTGCCCAGTTGACAGGCCCAGAGGGGGGGGGGTGAATGGGTCTTTTAAAATAGTCTGCAAGATACCTGTAACTAAAAATATTCACACAAACTTTCTTCGAAGGAGGTTAGTGACTATTAGTTTAAATATCAAACACACAAAGAAGACAATCACACAACACAAGAATTATCCTGGTTCAGACTTCCTCTCCTTAGGAGTCCTACGTTCAGTCCCTGAGCAACAACTTAGGATTTCACTAACTAGGGTACAGTCCCCCTAAGGATGCAACAACACCCAGCTTAGCTGGTCTTCCTTCACACCCGAAGGGAACAACAACACCCTGGATACCTCACCAGGTCTTCCTTCACAACCAAAGGGAACTACACCCTGGATACCACCAGGTCTTCCTTTACACCGAAGGGAACAACATCTCAAAGAGAATTGAATGAAATTCAAGTCCCTAGATCAAGCTTTTAACAAGCCAAGATCTGAAGCAACTAGTACTGAGAGTAAGAATCTAAACAAGGCACACTCTCAGAACTACACGGGCTCTCTTAGAAAATCTATTACAGCACAGAGAGCAAAAGAGCTGAAGGTGATGAGGAAAGTGATTCTTGGCTCTGGACTCCTTGCAGAAGAATTTGAACGTTTGAACACCAGATCTTGTTCTCTCCTTTATTCCTTCTTTTTCTTCTATCTTTGAGTTTATATCTCCTTATTTTGAAATACAGCCGTTGAAGTATCCATTATCTCTTGGATTGATAGACGTTAGACTGGTTGACATTTTGGAAGCTTCAACTATCTTTTATCCATTTGAGCACGCAAAGAGATAAAGTCTTCTGACGTCTATAGGTCCAACGTTGTATGATAGAAAGTCTTCAGGACCCTGCACACATTAAATGCCAGACAGTAGACAACTCAAACTGTCTCTTGTTGTCAGTATACGTTGATGTGAGTATTCACTAGAGTAGCAATCCCAAATACCTTGTTTTAAAGGATGTATACAGAGTAAGCACAATAATGGACGATATTGTCTGCATGCATGCAGAGATACGTTCAGAACTCATAAATGCAGGAGTGACAGATAGATATATGCGTGACTTTGACTAGTCAATGCTTCAAGAGATAAGATAAAAATCAAGTTGATATAAACTGTAAAGTTGATGTCTATATGACTTATGAAATCGTTATGAATATTAACAAGTCATTATAGAGAGCAAATCGTTATGAACACTTATCAAGTCGTTATGAGCTCTAAAGAAATCGTTGCACAACGCAAATCTTTGTGAGCGCTTAAAGAAATCTTTGTGCAAAGCAAATCGTTATGAATGAGCAAGTCATTGCGAGTTCTAAAGAAATCGTTATGGTAACTTATGAAATCGTTACAACAAGCAAGTCGTTGCGAGTTCTAAAGAAATCGTTACGGTAACTTATGAAATCAACAAGCAAGTCGTTGCGAGTTCTAAAGAAATCGTTATGATAACTTATAGAATCGTTGCGGCGAGCAAGTCGTTGCGAGTTCTAAAGAAATCGTTGCGATAACTTATAGAGTCGTTATGACAGGCAAGTCGTTGCGCTTTCTAAAGAAATCATTGCGATAACTTATAGAGTCATTATGGCAGGCAAGTCGTTGCACTTTCTAAGAAATCGTTGCGATAACTTATAGAGTCGTTATGACAGGCAAGTCGTTGCGCTTTCTAAAGAAATCATTGCGATAACTTATAGAGTCGTTATGACATCGACTTGATTGAAACAACATGACTTTTTGGTCTTATAAGGAATCATTATGAATTTCAACAGAAATCGATATGGACTTAGAAAATATCATGTTGAAAAGATTAAAGCTTCAGAGAAGTAATGCATACCTTTATTGGCTTGATTGACCTTGGTATTTTTTTTACTTTAAGACTTATGAAATATTCATTAGATATTATTTATAAAAACTAGTTTAGTTTTGTTAATCACCAAAACATTAAAATTACATGGGGACAGACTGATCATCAATCTCCCCCTTTTTGGTGATGACAAAACTGAACAATAAGCATGGATGAAAAATATCTAAAATCATATGAAGATAAACATGCTAATTTTCTTCTTTAAAAATTATTGGAATGTATTTCAGACATGCTAATTTTCTCCCCCTTTTTGTCATTGAGCAAAAAGACAATCGGAGACAAAGAAAGAAGAGAAAAGATAGAGGCAGAGGACCAAGGGAATTTTCATTAACTTTGAGGTGGTACAGGTAAATAGAAGACAGGAGACAAAAGAGAGGCAAAATGGGAAATGGTTTCCCATTCCTGTGCTTCCTGCTCTTCAAAATGAGTTTTAAAAACTCCAAAGACAAAGAGTAGGATGGTCCCATGGAGGAAGCCATCCTTTTGAGATGAAGATCTAGGTGTTGATAGAGAAGATCAGCATATGCATTCTTGTCCATGCTCATCTTGAGGAAACGACGAGTCCCAAAGCTGGCACAGGTGAGGAATTGTCCATGGTCACAGGATAGTGATTGTGGTTGTCTCTGAGAGCCTTATGCAGGGCTACATAAACTTTGTATCTTTCCTCCCAGACTTTGAAGGGGTCATCAACAAGATGAATGGAGTTCATATCTAGGAAAGTAGCTGGAGAAATGGCTGGTTTGCCTTCCCTGGCCTGAGCTTCATTGATTTCAAACAACTGCTGAGCTGACAAGGGGTAGAACTTGGACCATTCTGAGGATGTCAGCCTTTCACATTCAGACAGAATGGGGCTAGAACTTCAGCACTTACATGCCCCTGGTGATATTCCCTAAATAGGAATCTAGGAAAAGCAACCAGGCAGCCTTTCTGTACTTAATTCTGCCCATTACTCTGGAAAACGCTCAAAGATGATGGATCCTACAGAGGATTCTATGACAAGGAAATGGATTTGAGGAAGGGCTATCTCTTCAGGCACTTGAGGGTAGCAAAATCTACCTGAACATCTGAAGTGTGAGAGATGTCTGGAGTCAGAGCTGAAATGGCCTTTCTGAATTGGCTGAGCTGAACCTCTGGAAGTCTATGAACATATATGTAGTTGCTGAATAGCATGAAATGCCTGATCATTTTGATTTCCTTTTGAATGTAGGGTGCCCAAAGTTCTTGTGATACATCCTGAACCACTCAGACAAGGTCAGGGAGTGGTCCCTTGGAGGAAATCTGGCAGATTTGGCAAGAATAAATTCTTTAGGAGATCCTTGTGACCTTTGCCCCATTGATCTTTAGTTTTGGAGTGGGTAAGAGAGAAGATTTTAGACTTTTCGGATTTTGAAAGAGAGTGTAGGGTCGAATGGTGTTCAAATGATCTGAAAGATTTTGAAAAGGAAGGTTAATGATGGTGGCAAGAAAACTTTGGAAAGGTATTCCCTATACAGTGGGTTATGTTTGTTGTCCACTGTGGAGAAAACCACAAAGGTGGGTATTTGGGTTCAGAGGAAAGGAGGAAGTAAAAGTGAGTTTCCTCTTCTTGGGGGCAGGACTAGAAGGGTCTGCCCTATGAATGTGCTCCCCAACCTTCAGCACATACCTGAGAATGCCTTCCTCAAACTCATCCTTTATCTTTTCCATAAAGGAGAGTTAAGTTGGGCTCTTTTCAGGTATGATAGTGATGAAAGAGGGTGGAGAAGTAGGATGAAGAAAACAGTGGGAAGTAGTTGGGAAATCATCAACTGGTCCAAGGAGGGACCAGAGGAAGAGGAGGAGGCTCCAGCTGAGGATGCTGGAGGGGCCTCAAGTACAGGAGAAGGAGAAGGAATTGTAGTAGAGGAGGTAGGAGATGAGGTGGACTGAGGAGGAAATGGAGTAGGAGAAGAGATTGGTCTGGATTGAGGCTTCTTGAATGTTTGTGGAGCAGGAGGAGCTGTAGGAGCTGAGGGTGGAGTTGGAGGGATAGGTGTGTGAGAGGAGAAGAGGGAGCTGGGGCTTGGGTGCCAAGGATTCTTCTGCCTCTTTCTGCACAGACTCACTCTCCAATGGCCCTGATGGCCCTGACCCTTGCTCAGCTGGCCCTGGAGGCCTTTAACCTGATCATCCGCCCAGATGGCCCTTCAATATTCACTGCTGCCTCTGCTGGTGCTGCTGCTGCTTCTGGCCCTGTTGGCCTTGCTTCTTGAGCTGATGGCCCTGACTGTGGAACCTGGGCTGCAGGAGGTGGAGGAGGTAACTTGAGCTCCAACCACTTGAGAATTTCTCCCAGCAAACTTTTCATAGACCCCATTTCCTGGTTAAACCACTTCATGGCATTTCTTATGTTGGAGATATCCTTTGAAGTTGAAGCTTGGCTCATGAAGATTGAACTAACATCTGATTGGAGAGGACATGATTGTGCCTTGAGCATCAAGCCTCTCAATCACAGGCTTTAAATTTATAAAATTTATGTTTGACCTGCCTTTCAAAAGGTGAATCAGCCAGGAGAGGAACTTCAGAGGCAACTTCTTTGCCTTTCTTCTTGCCTTCTTTTGCTGGAGGAGGTTGATCATCATCTGAGCTCGAAGAGCTTGCAGTCTCCCCTTCTCTGTCATCCAAATTTGGAGAATCTCTATGCCTTTCCTCCTGATCATCAACAACAGGAGTTGCTTCTACTGAACCTTCTTTTGATAGATCCCCCTCAATAGGAGCATCTTCTTCATTTGATACTTGCTCCCCCTGAATGGGAGCATCTGCCATCACAGAGTCACCCTGAGCAGCTGGGTGCTCTAGCTCTACTGGAATATCTTCCATTGGTACATCAATGTGGCTTGATGCCACTGCCTCTTCAGCAACTCTACCACTATTTTCTGGAGCACTAGTGGTGGAAGGAATTGAATCAATATATCTGAGAGAATAGATACAACAATAGTTAAGGTAGTGGGTCCTCAACTAGAATAATGTCCTCTGGGAGAATATCCTCAATTCTCCTCTCTGTAAAATTTAGAGCTAATTCTTCTGGAAATTCTGAAGCTGCTGCTGATACTCTTTCTTCTTCTACTGCAATTTCAGGCTAAACTTCTGCTATAGAGGGGCCTGATGATTCTGCTGCTACAACTGCTGGACTGAACTGACTAACGACTCCACTGGCAATTCTGGAATCATAGCCTCTGATCCCATTTCCTGATGAACAACTGAGGCGTCGTCAATGATGGCTTCGCCTTCAGCAACTGAAGCCTTGAACCATACACCATTTTCCACAGAAGCCACTCTTCTTCAGGTTCCTGGACCTGATTGCTTGGCCCATTTTCTCTACAACTGCCTCAGAAAGATCAACACCGAAGTGTTTGAAGATCTTGGTAAGTAGGTGGGCATAGGGCAGGGACACATTTACTTGCTCTTGGTGTCCCAAATCTGATCTCTGGCAAATTTCATTCTTTCCATCATCACTGCGGCCATATTTATCTCCTTATTTTGAATGGCCCAGTACATCATGTCAGAGTCGGCCTTTGTGCAAGATGAAAATGTTGCACTTCTGGGAACTAAGATTTGACATACAATAAAATGAAGGAGGCGGTTGAAAGCAGTTAGTTGATTTATATCCAGCTTGCCATCCCTTAGCTTGAAGCCCGGCCCTATAATTCCCAAACCTTTCACTTGGGCGTCCACAGTGTGAACCCCACTAAACCGGAAGTCTTCACATCAAACAACATCTTCAGCAACTCAAAGTCTATTCTAATCAGGGTTCCCTTTACTGAAGAAACTAGGGACCCATCTTCCTCTGTTCTCAAACAAACGAAGAATGCTTTTACCAGGTCCGGATAACTAACCTCCGAAAAGGTGGTAACTCCCGTCCACTGCATCTGATTGATCAAGTCTGACCACGCTGCTCATTCCATTTTTCCTCAGATTAGCAACATCGACTTCTTTATTACCACAGACCTTCGTCTTCACAAAGGTAAACCTCTCCTACTGCTCAGGAGTGAGAAACTCGGCGCTGTAACACCCAAACTGCCGGCGATGACTGGTGCGGCCATGGATTCAGGTGGGAAAGTCTCTGGAGGGTTGAAACGGAAGGAGAAGAGAAGGAACCCTCAAGAAATTTTGCGGGAGGAGGAGGAAGGTTCAAATTTGCAGAGGGTTGAGATATGAGTTGTTAGGGCATCGGCTCATGCGACAGGATGAAAAGGGGAAAATGTAGACGATGAGATACGAATCGTTCTATCATTGATTTATGAATAAATTAATACGTTGTGGAAAGTGAGGCGCCAAAAGGTGGGAAGAAGACAAAAGAGTTTGACTATTCAAACTGACTTCAATGAGAGAGCGGTTACAAAGGATAATTTGAATTTCTTTTGCTTAAAGCCATGGAGGGAAAAAATTACTTAATTCTGAAATTTAATGTGCCAGTTTAAACAAAATTTTTTCACAAATTGCACATGCCTAATTCCCTTCTAAGAGATGTGAATCTCTCCTTGGGTAAGGCTTTTGTGAAAATGTCTGCTAACTGACCATTTGTATCAATAAAAGATATTTCAATATTACCATTTGCTACATGATCACGAATAAAATGATATCTAACCTCAATATGCTTGGTCCTTGAATGTTGAACTGGATTCTTGGTGAGATTAATGGCACTGGTGTTGTCACACAACAGTGGGATGGATTTGATGTTTAATCCGAAATCTTCAAGTTGTTGCTTTATCCATAAGAGTTGTGTACAACAACTTCCAGCAGCTACGTATTCAGCTTCAGCTGTAGATAATGCCACTGAATTTTGTTTATTTGAAGACCAAGATATCAAACATCCTGCAAGAAATTGACAACAACCACTGGTGCTTTTTCTATCTAATTTGCATCCAGCATAGTCAGCATCAGAATAACCTACTAAGTTAATTTCACAACATTTTGGATACCATAGACCTAAGTCATGAGTTCTTGCTAAATATCTAAATATTCTTTTCACAGAAATTAAATGTGATTCTCTAGGATCGGCCTAATACCTAGCACACATGCATACACTAAATAGAATATCAGGTCTACTAGCTGTTAAATAAAGAAGTGAACCTATCATACCTCTGTAGATCTTTTGATCTACTTTCTTACCATCTTTATCACTGTCCATTCTTGTTGATGTACTCATTGGTGTTGACAGTGGTTTGGTATTATCGAATCCAAATTTCTTTAAGAGTTCTTTTGTGTACTTTGCTTGACAGATGTGAGTTCCTTCCTTTCCTTGTTTGATTTGTAATCCAAGAAATAATTAAGTTCTCCCATCATGCTCATTTCAAATTCTCCTGCATCAACTTTTTAAAGTACTTGCAAAGGGATCCATCAGTAGAACCAAAATAATATCATCTACATAAATTTGAACTAGTAGAAGTGTTTGACCTTTAACTTTATGAAAAGAGTACTATCTACTTGACCTCTACTGAAACCATGATTAAAAGAAAAGAACTAAGCCTTTCATACCAGGCTCTAGGTGCTTGCTTTAAACCATATATTGCTTTGTGTAATTTGAAAACGTGATCCGGAAAATCAGTATCATCAAACCTGGAGGTTGTTCTACATAGACTTCCTCCTTAATAAAACATTCAAGAATGCAGACTTAACATCCATTTGAAATAATTTCAAATCTAATGCGGATGCATATGCAAGCAAAATTTTAATAGCCTCAAGTCTAGCTACAGGTGCATAGTTTCATCGAAATCTATACCTTCCTCTTGTGAATAGCCTTGAGCTACCAATCTGGCCTTGTTTCTTAGAATCACACCAGTTTCATTCAGTTTATTTCTGAACACCTATTTGGTGCCAATGACTGGATGGTCTGATGGTTAGGAACAAGTGACCATACTTGGTTTCTCTTGAATTGATTTAATTCATCTTGCATGGCTAATATCCAAGATTCATCACAAAGAGCTTATTGACTGTCCTCGGCTCTATTTGAGAAACAAATGCTAGGTAATCACAGGGAATTACATTACCTTTTGTTCTTACCCCTACAGATGGATCACCAATAATATTTTCGAGTGGGTGATCTTTCTTGTGTCTCCATTCCTTTGGAAGATTTTCATGTGAATTTCCTTTTGTTGCATGTCTTCCAGAGATGGATCATCCTTGTCCTCAATAGATGAATTCTTTAGTTTCTTGGATAGCTCATCTGTATCGTCATTTTCACTATCTTCTTCTTTCTCAAGGAAGGGTTAGTTTCATCAAAGATAATATGTACAGACTGTTCAATTATAAAGTGCGTTTATTAAATACTCTATAGCCTTTGGGTTTAGAGGTGTACCCCATGAAGATGCCTTCATCTGATTTGGCATCCAACTTACCAATGTCCCTTTTTCCATTGTTGTGGATGAAACAAGGACATCCAAAAGTCCTGAAGTGGCTGATCTTTGGCTTCTTCCCTTTGAACAGTTCATATGCAGTCTTCTTCAGGATTGGCTTGATCATTACTCGGTTGATAATGTAGCTTGCTGTGTTGACTGCTTCAGCCCAGAAGTATCTTGATAGATTATTCTGAGAGCATAGTTCTTACCATATCCAATAGGGTTCTATTCTTTCTTTCAGCGATACCGTTTTGCTGTGGTGTTCTTGGTGCTGAGAAGTTATGCTCAATTCCCTGATCATCACAAAATCTAGCAAACTTTTCATTCTGAAATTCACCACCATGATCTGATCGGATAGACACAATGCTGAACTTCTGATTTTTCTGGACTTTCTTGCTGAAACTGACAAAATTTTCGAAAGTGTCATCTTTATGCTCTAGGAATGATACCCTGTGAATCTTGAGTAGTCATCGACTATGACAAATCCAAAGTTCTTTCCTCCAAGACTGGTAGTCCTCATTGGTCCAAATAGATCATATGAAGGAGCTCTAAAGGTTTTGAGGTGGTCACCACCGTCTTTGACTTGAAGGAGCTCTTGGTGTGCTTTCCCTTAGCACAAGGTCTACAGACACATCCATTTTTGCACTGACCTTAGGTAGACCTTCCACAAGATTCTTCTTCTGTAATTTTCTCATGCCATCTATACACAATGACCTAGTCGTCTGTGCCATAATTCAGTAGATTTATCCTTATTTGTGCCACAGACGTCTTGTTCCTTAGTTCCTCAAGATAGAGCACAAACAAATTCTTTTCTCTATTAGCTTCAAAGATGACTGCTCCATCCTTCAGTATGCTGCACTTTGACTCTTGAAACTTGATCTGATGGCCTCTGTCACACAGCTGGCTGATGCTAATAAGGTTGTGCTTCAATCCCTTGACTAATAACACATCTTCTATGACTGTTTTTCCTTTGATATTCACAGAGCCACTGCCTATCACTGTTCCTTTCCCATTATCTCCATAAGTGACTGTTCCTTCTTCAGCTTGGAGATGAGAGAATAACTTCTGGTTTCCTGACATGTGCCTTGAGCACCCACTATCCAAATACCATTTGGATGCTCGAGGGACCTGAAATAAAACATCAAGTTTTAGGTACCCAAATTCTTTTGGGTCCTGATGGTTTAGTGTCATTATTTTACTTTTTATTATCCATTTCTTATGTCTTGTTGGGCATGTTGTTATGATAAGTCCTAACTTGTTGCAGTGACTACAGCAGGATAATTTGGTTACTTTTTC
Organism: Colocasia esculenta; assembly: GCA_014218235.1. Lineage (NCBI taxonomy): Eukaryota > Viridiplantae > Streptophyta > Magnoliopsida > Alismatales > Araceae > Colocasia > Colocasia esculenta. The sequence continues at coordinate 135,665,020 of CM024761.1, forward strand.
TATATATTTGAAATCAGCTTTGTATGCTATATCTTGTTAGGTATAAAATTTTGGTGTTGGATATGTTTTAGGATAAACTATGTTTCCTCATTATCTGGGGGTGTATATCCTAATCCATTTTTCTTCTTACCTGATCTTCTAGCACCTTTTAATATGAGGGGATTTTTACCATTGGTGAATTTTTCTAATGTGCTAGATAACTGTATATTTTCTTCTGTTAGTGTTTTAATTTCAGTTCTTAGTTCATCTACATTTTCCTGTTTTTCAAGTTTATTATTTGTTCATTCTTAGCTTTTAAGTCTTCACATAACAGTTCATTTCTTCTTTTAAGTTCAGTTATTTGACTTTCTAATTGATCATTTTCTGATTTTAGATCTGAGTTGTGTATTTTCTATACAAACTATGTTTTCTTGCTTACTTTTAATAGTTTGGTTACTTCTTTATATTTTTCATATAGTTCTTGAAAGCCTCTTCTAAACTATCGGAATCTGAACCATTGCATGAATCAAAAGAAAAGTCAGAGGTTTTTCTTCAGTATTACCATGAAGGCCAAGTTGGCTTCTTCTTCATCGCTGCAGGAGCTTGACTCACTGTCTGAGTCGCTACTGTTTTCCCATGCTGCTGCCATCGCCTTCTTTTTGTACTTTCTGAACTTCTTGGAGCTTTCTTTCTTCCTGAACTCCGGCTTCTTAAATTTTGGACACTCAGCTTTAATGTGTCCAAGCTTCTTACACTCATAGCAGATGGGTTCTACTTTCTTCATCTCTTTTCCATCTGGCTTCTTGAAGTCCTTATTCCTTTTGAAGTGCCTTCTACCTGATTGGAACTTCTTCTTCTTAGCCAAAATCGCTGCAATCTTTTAGATAGCATTGCTTCCTCATTCTCACTGTCTGCATTACTTTCACTCTCAGCTGAACTTGCTTCTGGTGAATCTTCTTCAGCTTTTAAGGTGTTGGAGTGCTTCTTTCTGCTAGATGACTCTCCCAGCCTTTCCATGTTGATCTCATGGGCCATGAGGGACCCAATGAGCTTTTCTACTGTCATTCTCTTCAGGTCATTAGCTTCTTCTATTGCTGTGACCTTTGGGTCCACGAGGACGGTAAGGATCTAAGTATTTTTCTCACCATGTCTCCAATCTCATAAGTTTTCCCCAGACCACTAGTCCATTTGTGATGTCAGTGAATCGGCTGAACATTTGAGTTATGGATTCACCTGATTGCATATGAAATCTCTCATACTGAGTGACAAGAATGTCGATCTTGTTTCCTTTACCCTTTCTGTGCCTTCATATGTGATCCTGAGCTTTTCCCACATTTCCATTGAGGATTTGCAGGCAGAAACTCTGTTTGAACTCCTTCTTACTTAGAGCACAGCATAAGATGCTCTTTGCTTTGCAATTCAAGAGATCTTCTTTCTGTCATCATCTGTCCATTGACTTTCTCATTTGTGACTACCAGATCACCTTCTTCTACTATGGACCAAATTTGATAGTCGTGGCCTTGTAGAAAGTATTCCATTCTGGTCTTCCAGTATGGATAATCTTCACCATCAAGAGAGGGGGTCGGTTGACAGACTGACCTTCAATGTTCCCTGGGCTGCCATGGATCTTTGCTCTTCAGATCGTTGGATCCTTTCTTTGTCGAAGAGACTTGCTCTGATACCACTTGTTGCCCAGTTGACGACCCAGAGGGGGGGGGGTGAATGGGTCTTTTAAAATAGTCTGCAAGATACCTGTAACTAAAAATATTCACACAAACTTTCTCGAAGGAGGTTAGTGACTATTAGTTTAAATATCAAACACACAAAGAAGACAATCACACAACACAAGAATTATCCTGGTTCGGACTTCCTCTCCTCAGGAGTCCTACATCTAGTCCCTGAGCAACAACTCAGGATTTCACTAACTAGGTACATTCCCCTAAGACGCACAACACCCAGCTTAGCTAGTCTTCCTTCACACCCGAAGGGAACAACAACACCCTGATACCTCACCAGGTCTTCCTTCACAACCGAAGGGAACTACACCCTGGATACCACCAGGTCTTCCTTTACACCGAAGGGAACAACATCTCAAAGAGAATTGAATGAATTCAAGCCCCTAGATCAAGCTTTTAACAAGCCAAGATCTGAAGCAACTAGTACTGAGAGCAAGAATCTAAACAAGGCACTCTCAGAACTACACGGGCTCTCTTAGAAAATCTATTACAGCACAGAGAGCAAAAGAGCTGAAGGTGATGAGGAAAGTGATTCTTGGATCTGGACTCCTTGCAGAAGAATTTGAACGTTTGAACACCAGATCTTGTTCTCTCCTTTATTCCTTCTTTTTCTTCTATCTTTGAGTTTATATCTCCTTATTTTGAAATACAGCCGTTGAAGTATCCATTATCTCTTGGATTGATAGACGTTAGACTGGTTGACATTTTGGAAGCTTCAACTATCTTTTATCCATTTGAGCACGTAAAGAGATAAAGTCTTCTGACGTCTATAGGTCCAACGTTGTATGATAGAAAGTCTTCAGGACCCTGCACACATTAATGCTAGACAGTAGACAACTCAAACTGTCTCTTGTTGTCAGTATACGTTGATGTGAGTATTCACTAGAGTAGCAATCCCAAATAGCTTGTTTTAAAGGATGTATACAGAGTAAGCACAATAATGACAATATTGTCTGCATGCATGCAGAGATACGTTTAGAACTCATAATGCAGAGTGACAGATAGATATATGCGTGACTTTGACTAGTCAATACTTCAAGAGATAAGATAAAATCAAGTTGATATAAACTGTAAAGTTGATGTCTATATGACTTATGAAATCGTTATGAATACTAACAAGTCATTATAGAGAGCAAATCGTTATGAACACTTATCAAGTCGTTATGAGCTCTAAAGAAATCGTTGCGCAAAGCAAATCGTTGTGAGCGCTTAAGAAATCTTTGGCAAAGCAAATCGTTATGAACGAGCAAGTCATTGCGAGTTCTAAAGAAATTGTTATGGTAACTTATGAAATCGTTACAACAAGCAAGTCGTTGCGAGTTCTAAAAAATCGTTACGGTAACTTATGAAATCAACAAGCAAGTCGTTGCGAGTTCTAAGAAATAGTTATGATAACTTATAGAATCGTTGCGGCGAGCAAGTCGTTGCGAGTTCTAAAGAAATCGTTGTGATAACTTATAGAGTCGTTATGACAGCAAGTCGTTGCGCTTTCTAAAGAAATCGTTGCGATAACTTATAGAGTCGTTATGACAGCAAGTCGTTGCGCTTTCTAAAGAAATCGTTGCGATAACTTATAGAGTCGTTATGACAGGCAAGTCGTTGCGCTTTCTAAAGAAATCGTTGCGATAACTTATAGAGTCGTTATGACATCGACTTGATTGAAACAACATGACTTTTTGGTCTTATAAGGAAATCATTATGAATTTCAACAGAAATCGATTGGACTTAGAAAAATATCATGTTGAAAGATTAAAGCTTCAGAGAAGTAATGCATACCTTTATTGGCTTGATTGACCTTGATATTTTTCTGTACTTTAAGACTTATGAAATATCCATTAGATATATTTATAAAAAAACTAGTTTAGTTTTGTTAATCACCAAAATACATTAAAATTACATGGGGATAGACTGATCATCAACTGTACTTTTCTGAACCTACTAATCAAAGAGATTGGTCTTACAGAGTTTAACCTCATGTCCTCTATCAAAGAACATACTATAAATATCAATATCAAGTTTTGAGAAATAATAATAAATTCTAATTTTATAAGAAATTATAAAGGTCTACGATGGTACCAAGAGAATTTACATAAATAATTATTATTCATTCAAATATTTTTAGAATTTTAATTTAATATTTAAATGACATGGAACAATGTAAATCCTTGAATGATTTTCTAGTGCAAATATTTTAGATTTATAACTTTATACTTGGTATTAATTGAGACATCACATGTATTTATATTAATATATTGAAATTAATATTGTGATAAATATTTAATATTAATCTTTTTATTTATACTTAATATTTTTAATATAATTTATATGTTTTAAGATCTTAATATCTTAAATACTAATAAGATAATATTAATATCTCTAACCCCAAAAATTGCGCCAAAATCCCGAAAACATTTCCCCCCTCCCCGCGGCGCCAAATCCCCTAAATTTCCCCCCTCCCCTGGGCGCCAAATCCCTGTTGTGCTCCGCAAGTCCCTGGTTCGCCATCCCCTGGCGCCAAATCCCCCAAATTCTCGTTCTCTCGCTCCCTCTTGCTCTCCGACCAGTGAGGGCGATGCTGCAGCGGTGTGCAGCAATCTCTCTCTCCGCCAACCCCACCACGCATCCGCGTCCGCCTACGTCACCCTACCTCACCCCCCTGTAACCCCACAGCGCCCCGACCCGCCCTGCCCTCGCGAGCGCCGCGAGCCCGCACCTGCGAACCGCCCGGCCCCGCGCCGCTTCCGCCGGCTCACGCCAGCCCGCGCTCCGCACTGCCCCTCTCCCTCTCCAACCCGCCTTCGCTAGCGCGCCGGGTCCGCCTCCGCGACCCCTCCTGCGCCGCCAGCCTACCTCGCCTGCCCGCGCCCCCTGCCCCTGTTCCCGCGCCTGCACCGGCCTCCACTCACGACAGCGCCCTTGGCGGAACTGACGCAGCGACCTCGCCACGCCCTGTCCACCCCAAGCCTCGCCTACGACTTTCAAGTTTGCCAAGTTCAGCGCAACGACTTGCCTATCATAACGACTCTATAAGTTATCGCAACGATTTCTTTACGACTTGAAAGGCGCCGCACAAACACCGCCAAGTTCAGCGCCTTTCAAGTTTGCCGGCCCGAAATCCTGAGTTTTGTTTGTGTAGTCTGTTATCTCCCTGCGTAGAGTGGGCCAAGATTAATTTGATGGTGGTGATATGTCAGTTTATGTTTCGAAGATATGAACTCGTGTTTATGTTTCTCTTGTGATCATTTTTTTCTTTCTTGTGATTGTCTGGATATTTTGGAGATTTTGACTCCTTGCTTTTTTGTTTGTTCCCCAAATTATTCTGGAGATTTTGACTTGATGTATACGATGATTCATTTATCAAGCTTGGTGTCTATAGAGCAGGGAATTTTTCTATTTAGTGAGATGACCAAGGGAGAGATGCAAGCAACAAAATTGAACAGCAGAAATGGAGCTTTTTTGATGAATGGGCAAGGTTCAGAGTGTTAAAGTGGATGTATATGATGGTTCAGTACGGTAGACTCTTTTTTTAAATACTCAGTTTTATTTATTTATGTCTTACTTGTTTCCTATTTCTCTAAGAGATAGAGATAATTAGCCTTTAAAATCTCTTATAATTCCACCTCCTTATGATCTCTTATAATGCAACCTCCTCCAGAGAATTCTGAACTTCTACTTGCCCCATCTGTGTTGACTGTATATTTATTCCGTGCAGGGAACTTCCACTAAATTACTTGAACAGGTTTGTCTGGCATTGCAGATATTTGGATTCCAAATTCTGCTAGAACAACTCTTTCTTTCAGTCAGCCTCCAGATAAGGCATTAAATTGATGCCCAAACATTGTCATGGTTGCTACTACTTTGATATCACAGTCATGAGGTGACTGCAAGCTATCATTTCGCACTGTGCTTTTTGAAATCAAACAGAGACATGTAGTAGTCCAAGGGATTCCATTTTTGGTTTCAGAATCCTAATTGAGTTTTATTTTTTATACACTTCACACTGTTTCAAGTATTAATCAAACACTCTCTTTATGTATTATACGCAAACCAATTAAATAGATCATCAAAATTGATGTCCTCATGTCTATGACTGATGTACTTTCTAGCTCATATACCTTTTCTATTTCTTCTAGCTCATATACTTTTTGACAAGGTTTTTGGTAACATCTGAGGAAGAGATAATGTAATGAGGCTTAAGAATGAGTGATGTGTAAAGAATTCTTGAGATGGGTATCAAGCTAGACTCTATGGTATGGTTATAAATCTGAGTGGTATTGTGATGCATAAGGAGGTATTATTTATGTGGATTTTTATGTCTTGCATATATGCTTTTCTACACTTCATGATATGTGGAATAGTCGACTGAGTTTCTTAGCTCTATGTTTATCTAAAAAGTGGTGTAAAGAATAAGGATATATCATTTCTTATGCCGCGTAAACTATGCCATTTCTTGTAGGTAAGCAAGCTACTTATTCAGCAAATGGTTCTTTGAGAGTGGAAAGTTGGTACTATCATAAGTTCCTGAAATCCTTTACACTTTTATTTTGTGGAAGTCAATGCACACTTTTAGCAAACAGTTGCACTTTATCCACTGCAACCTCTCATAATTCATGTATGGTGGAGAAAAGTTCTGACAACGTTTTTATATTTTGCAGAACTTTCTTTTCACCTCAAAGGAGGAGAATGCTTCGAAGGCTATAGATTTTGGTGTGTCCAAATTTTGAAGCCTGGTTAGTTATAGAATTTTGGTGTGTCAAAACATAGCTTGTTGTTTGAATCAGGTTTCTACCTCCTTGTCTCACCTTTGAATCAGGAGGACCAAAATATTTGGAGTGTGGTTCTCATGATGTGCTGACCACTAGATGACTCTATCTGGTTTCTGGAGGTTTGAACACTTCGAACTCCTTTCCTTATTGTTGTTTTCTATGTTAGTTTCTCATTAATAGTTTGGAAAATATAATTATACAATACTGTTATCCTTATTCATTACTTATTGCACAATTTCTTTCAACATCTCACCTCACATTCTAAGTTGTAGGTTTCATTATTTTTTGGTCTGTTATGTTCCATGATCTTCTTTAGCAAAGAATTTTGATGTTTTTCAAATGAGTTTCTGGTCTATGAATAAAAATTTTTAAGATGTTCTTGCACATTACATTGAATTCTGAATAAGTTTCTGGTCTATGAATAAAAGCCTTTCCATTGGGGATGCTTAACACAATACTCTTACTATTCTGATATAGTTTAAGTAATAGACGACTTTACCTTCCTTTTTATATAACCAACACATAAGCCATGTGATCTAGGTGATCTTGATTCATATTATGTTCAACATATTGAGTTCATATAAATGAAACATTTGCAACCATTGGAAGTATTTTACTCTTCTCTCTTTGGTCCATTGCACCTATATGCTCCATTTCTGTTCTGGATCCTTCTTGTATTTGACATGGAGTTAAAAATCCTGCCCATTGTCTCCGCAAATCAAATGTTGTGGTCCTGCCAAAATTTGAGCTGAAAATTCTCTTTAATGATTTCTGCTTTTCAACTTGTTGCTTTATTACAGAGGCCGAGCAGCAATCACAGCACAGTTGAAGGAAACTATGGAGGAAACTTCCATGTCCAAGCCAGCAAATAAATGGCGAAGAGTTTTGTTGAAAGTGAGTGGCGAAGCACTTGCTGGAGACCATACGAAAATGTAGATCCAAAGGTTTGTGAGATGGAATTGTTGTTTATGATGTCATTTCATTCATGTTATGCATGAACTTATCAAAAAAAACATGACGTTGCTCCAGGATGCACACTTGTTTATTCATTGTTACTTTACCTCTGTCCCCATCTATTCACTGATGAGTAAACTGCTACTGTGTAGGAGAGATCTTTATATACTTTCCACCTAAGAACTAGAAGGTTATCATTTGATACATACATGCTATATTTGGATGCGATACTCTGGGATGCTGGACATGTTTATATGCTTGCTTATTTATTTGTCTACATATGTGTGAATATAAGAGAAATTGGTAGGTACTTGACACGCTTTCATGAGAACTGTGGACAAGCTTCCTTCTGTGTGGATAGGAGCAGTCTGATAGTGCTTGACTATTCCAGTGTATATCTAACAAGTTTACATCTCTCTCTCTCTCTCTCATCTATCTATCTCTTTCTCTATATATATGTGTTATACACACAACACACCTATAGACTGTATTGTGTGTGTGTGTGTGTGAGTGACATGATCCTAAGTGCTCAAACTTTGTCTTGTTCTTGTGTTCAAAAAGTTGCTATTGCACACCGTGTCTCGGTGCATGACTCCGAATGGCTTCAGTACTGATGTAAAATTATAGTTAGTGTCACTTTGTGCTTCTAGATTTCAATGGTATGTTGTCTGAACTCCAAATGTGCTTAGTCAAGTGTATCCACTCCACCAGGAAAGATATTAGGTCCTGGGGAGTTTGTTCAATTACTATAATATTATAGTGGCAGCAAATGGTGCATTATGTTTATGCCAAATTCTTTATTGTGGATAATTGACCAAACAGAAGACTATGCTCTACTTTGCATATCACAATGTTCATTGCAAGGGAGGTTGCTTCTGTAACTCGGCTTGGTGTAGAGGTCTCTTCTTGACGCTATATGCATGTGGAGAAAAGCATTTTGCAACAAAGCTCTGACAGAATTATTTGCATTAAATATTTCATGTACTCTTATTTTATTACATCATTTGTATACTGGTCTACAAAATGCTAAAGAAAGTCTTCTGCGCTTACAGGTGGCCATAGTTGTTGGTGGGAGGAATATCTTCCATGGAGTCTCTTGGGCAGGTTGCAGTGGGCTTGATCGTTCATCTGTAGATTACATTGGGTACAGGATTATGGATCTCAGTATCTTGCTACAGAAATTTCGTTTATAGGAATAGATGGTATTGGATTTATTTTTCTTCAGTTCTGCTTCCACTCATATCATGACCTAAGACTAATAAAAAAGTTGTTAACATGCTATAAACCAGCTATAAATTGTGAAAAAAGCATCCAAACCAACTTGGATCAGCCATGAACTTTGTTGAAAAAGCTCGATTCAAGCATATATGTTGTTTCTATTTCCAATTCAGAACTGACATGTTCAGACCCTAACTGGTTTGTTCAAATTTATACTAGAATACCAGTTCTACTTCTGGTTTCTAATCTAACTTGAGGTCAAGATCACATGCATTTCATTTTACTACTCCCACTTCCTTTAGCTCCAGTTCATAATCCAATTTTGGAGGTATCATTCATATACCAGTTCCAGTTCTCATTCCTTTAAAAAGGTAAGAAAGAAGCCCTTTTCATTTTACTATGTAATTTACACATAAACCCTCTACTCTGGATGGAGAGTGGGGCTTTTTTTTTTTTAAGTATCCCTTTACTATTTTTATTTCACAACATATTCATTCCTTTGGAAGGTTTAAACCTCATTATAGAGACTGACGGGGTTCTCACATGGTTATGCTGTGGTGTTAGTATAGATTAATTTTGTGATTATAAAATTTCATTGGCATTGTGACTTGTGGAAACTGACGGAGTTTAATTCAGACTCCCGATTTGAGCTCGACACTCAAATTCACATTAAGCAAGTTAGTTTAGTTTAGAAATGAATAACTTAGCTAGGTTTGGGGGTCCAAAACTAGAAATACTCATCCGATTGGCCTCCGGTTTGTTCCAGCATGGTCGGGGCGATGAGTGTGACTTGTGAAAATCGACGGAGTTCAATTCAGACTTCCGTTTGAGCTCGACGCTCAAGTTACAATAAACAAGTTATTTTAGTTTAAAAATGAAAAACTTAGGTTTGTGGGTCCAAAATTAGAAATACTCATCCGATTGGCCTCCGGTTTGTTCCAGCACGGTCGGGGCGATGAGTGTGACTTGTGGAAATCAACGGAGATCAATTCGGACTCTCTCATTGAGCTCGACACTCAAAGTCACACATAAATAAGTTAGTTTAGTTTAAAAATGAAAAACTTAGGTTTGTGGGTCCAAAATTAGAAATACTCATCCGATTGGCCTTCGCTTGTTCCAGCACGTCGGGGCGATGAGTGTGACTTGTGAAACTGACGGAGTTCAATTCGGACTCTTGTTTGAGCTCGATGCTCAAAGTCACAATAAACAAGTTAGTTTAGTTTAAAAATGAAAAACTTAGGTTTGTGGGTCCAAAATTAGAAATACTCATCCGATTGGCCTCCGGTTTGTTCCAGCACGGTCGGGGCGATGAGTGTGACTTGTGGAAACTGACGGAGTTCAATTCGGACTCCTGGTTGAGCTCGACGCTTAAAGTCACAATAAACAAGTTAGTTTAGTTTAAAAATGAAAAACTTAGGTTTGTAAGTCCAAAATTAGAATACTCATCCGATTGACCTCCGATTTGTTCCAGCACGGTCGGGGCGATGAGTGTGACTTGTGGAAACTGACGGAGTTCAATTCGGACTTTCGGTTTGAGCTCGACGTTCAAATTCACATTAAGCAGTTAGTTTAGTTTAGAAATGAATAACTTAGCTAGGTTTGGGGTCCAAAACTAGAAATACTCATCCGATTGGCCTCCGGTTTGTTCTAGCACGGTCGGGGCGATGAGTGTGACTTGTGGAAACTGACGGAGTTCAATTCGGACTCCCGGTTTGAACTCGACGCTCAAGGTCACAATAAACAAGTTAGTTTAGTTTAAAAATAAAAAACTTAAGTTTGTGGGCCCAAAATTAGAAATACTCATCCGATTGGCCTCCGGTTTGTTTCAGCACGGTCGGTGCGATGAGTGTGACTTGTGGAAACTGACAGAGTTCAATTCAGACTCTCGGTTTGAGCTCGACGCTCAAATTCATCTTAAGTGTGATCAAAATATATAGTGCGACCAAAATATTGACCGAAAGTGAGTGAATAAAATATATAAATTTAAATAATTATTGCTTATAATAGTATTTAATTTATGCTTCTAAAATAAGTTATTGCTTATAATAGTATTTAATTTTAACTTATTATGTTATATATGTATTGTAGGTTCCTTCATCGGGTGGCGTGGGAGGAGACGAGCACGAGCATGAACACGAGGGCGAGGATTCATGATTTTCATTTCATTATTATTATTGTTGTAGACATTTTTATTATTGTTGTTGGCATTTTATTATTATGATGTTGTGGATATTTTATTATTATAATGTTGTGGACATTTTATTATTGTGATGTTGTGGACATTTTATTATTGTTGTCGATATTTTATTATTTTTGTGGACATTTTATTATTGTTGTGTTGTGGATATTTTATTATTGTTGTGTTGTAGACATTTTGATTATTTTTATCTTGTGAACATTTATTATTGTTGTGGACAATTTTATTATTGTGATGTTGTGGACATTTTTATTATTGTTGTCGATATTTTATTATTGTTGTGGACATTTCATTATTGTTGTGTTGTGGATATTTTGATTATTGTTATGTTGTAGACAATTTTCTTGTGGATAATTATTATTGTTGTGGACATTGTTATTTATTTTACACAGGTTATTTTCCTAAAAATGTATAAATTTAAAAAATATATATTAAAAAAAACAGAGACCGATTAGTGACCGATTTAATTCGGTCACTATTCGGTTCCTAAAATAGGGACCGAATAGTGACCGAATATTTCGGTCACTATTAGTGACCGAAACCGTTCAGTCACTGTTCGGTCCCTAGTTTAGGGACCGAATAGTGACCGAATATTTCGGTCACTATTAGTGACCGATTTCATTCGGTCACTATTCGGTCTCTAAATAGTGACCGATTAGTGATCGAAACCCTTCAGTCACAGATTTGTGACTAGAAATTCTTCACCGACGAATTCGGTCACTATTCGGTCTCTGAGTCTTTTAGTGACCGATTAGGAACCGAATAGAGACCGAAAATGTCGGTCTCTAAATGCACATTTTCTTGTAATGATTCAAAAGCTGCTCATATAAAAGAAGAAGCATGGCTGAAGAACAAAGCAGAGCCTTCCTGAAAATCTTTGAAGGAGTGTACAACTAGTGAGGAACTTGAACGCCACATACACTCAAAGGAAAAGAGAGAAAGAGCCTGAGCCCAGAAGAAGTGTTCAAGCATTTGAAGCATTCAAGCCTTCAAGCTTTCTTCTCTCTCTTCATTCTCTCTCTGCGCTCATTGTAAATTTGGAGGAGAGTCTGTAATTGTGAGCTAGTTCTTAGTGTTCGTCTTGTAATAGCTCTCAGTCTGATCTTTCTTTTCTAAGAAAGATTTCTGTCCAGTTGTAGGACTGTATACAGTGTAGAATCTAGCTAGGAGTTTGTGTCTAGAAGAACCGCACTGGGGTTTGTACCAGGAGGTTTGCTTCTGAGCCTGTAAAAGAAGTGGGCTGCCTTCTTACCCGGGAAAGAGAAGAAGACCAGCTGGGGTGCTGGGTGTTGTAGTGTCCTTGAGGGGGACTATACCCTTGGTTAGTAAAATCCCAAGAGGTTGCTTGGGGACTGGACGTAGGACTTATATGTGGGAAGGTCTGAACCAGGATAAATTTCTTATGTCATTTGTGTGATTGTTTATTTGCTTCCGCACTGCTACTCTTTATCACACTAATCTAACCAAAACTTTAAGTGTTAATTTTCTGTGTTTTAATTTCTATTTGCAGAAATCAGAAAAACCTATTCACCCCCCCCCCCTCTAAGTTAGCTCGTTGTCGTATCAAAAGTGGGCCAACAAGTGGTATCAGAGCGAGGTTCTCTGATCATTCAAGAAGATCCAATGATCTTAGAGAAGACCCATGGCAGCTCAAGGATATGCTGAAGGTCAATCAGTCACCAGACCTCCATTCTTTGATGGAGAAGACTACCAATATTGGAAGATGCGAATGGAATGCTTCATTTGAGGCACAGACTTTGATCTGTGGCAGGTAATTGAGGTAGGTGATTTTGTTATTGTTCATGCTGAAGGCACTACTGCCATTACAGCAGCTGATAAAAGTAAACTGTCTTTAAACTTCAAAGCTAAGAACTACTTATGTTGTGCTTTATCCAAAAGGGAATTTAGTAGAGTATCTGCATGTAAATCTGTTAAAGAAATATGGGATAAACTGCAAATAACATATGAAGGAACAGATAAAGTGAAACAAACAAGAATAGATATTCTTGTATCACAATATGAACAATTCAAAATGCTTTCACATGAAGATATTACTGCTATGTACAATAGATTTTCAAGCATAGTAGTAGGTCTAAATTCTCATGGTAAAACTTTTTCAAATGAAGAAACCGTCAGAAAAATACTTAGGTCCTTAACTATTTCATGGACACATAAAGTAACTGCTATTGAAGAGGCCCATGATTTAACCAAATTATCAATTGATAATCTAATAGGTTTCTCATGGCACATGAAATAAATATGGAGCGACTATCTGAAAGCTCATCTAAGAAGAAATGTACTAATGCTCTTAAAGTCGTAGCTGCTCCTTCTTCTAGTTCTCAAAATATAGATTCTGAAGACAGTGATATGGATGAAGTATTGTCCAAGCTTCAGAAGATTTTAAAGAAGAAGAAAAACGGATCAAGAAGGATCCAAAGAAAGGATAAAAAGGAGAAAGAACCAGTCTGCTATGAATGCAGAAAACCTGGACATCTGAGACCTGATTGTCCAAGACGCAAGAAGACTGGTCAAACCGAGAAGTCCAAGAAACAGCACAAGAAATTTAAAAGAAGATCCATGGCGGCTGCTTGGGAAAATGATGAGGTCAAAAGCTCAGAATCATCAAGCTCAGATTCCAAAAAGGAGAAGGTAAATCTAGCCCTCATGGTGGGACTAGATGAGGTTCATTCTGACTCATTTTTAATTCTTGCACAGATTCAGGGTCAGAATCAGAAGACTTAGAAGAAGTCTTTAATGAACTGTATGAAAAACATAAGGGGTTGTAAAAGAACTAAAAATCTGAAAAACAACTCTACTTGCTTGGAAAACACTAATTCTGATCTTAAATCCGAATTGGAGCAACTAGAAAAACAATTAAAAGAATGTAAAAATAATAATTATCTTTTAAATGAAGATTTGAAAATTAAGAATAATGAGAAGTTAGAGTTAGAAGAAAAATTAAAAACTCTAACTGAAGAAAATCTTTATTTAAAAGAATCAGTTGAAAGTTAACTAAAGGGAAAACATCTTTAGCCTTATGCTTAAAAAGCTCAAAACCTGGAAATAACAAACAAAGGCTTGGTTACATACCTCCAGAAAAAGAAAAACAAGCCACAATTCCAGGAAAATATCCCTTACCAAAATTTGTGAAAGAAACCAAAATGTCTCAGAACAAGGCACCCGAAATAAACAAACCTTATCAAAAGAAAAAGATTTTTAAAAATTGCGTCCTAAACAGACATCACAAAGGCAATAAGAACTGTAAAACAAACTATATTCATTGCTGCTCTCATTGAAAGAAATTAGGACACACTGTGAACACTTGCACAACAAGACACTTAGTTTGGATTCCTAAAGGTTATTTTCATGCATCTAACCATCAAGGACCCAAAAAGATTTGGGTACCTATTTCTAAATAAGTTGTGTGCAGGGTAGCCTTGGAGCATCAGGAACCAAGGATGCTCAAGGCAAGGATGACTGCCAGCTCTTCATCTAACGCGGATCTGAAGAGGGAGTAGTCACAAATATTGTTTTCATTTATATCACTACTTACATTGGTTTGCAAGTTTCGTAGATCAATGCAGGCAATAATTCTGAAGACTTGACAAACAACATGTGAAAGGTCAAGATCAACAAGATATGACTTGCCTCACATTAAGGGAGAGTCTCACACTCAGGGGAGTTATTCTTTATCAATTATCATTGTTGAACCCCTCTATGGTAAGAAATTCTCTCAAAGGGAGATAAAAATGCATGGTAAGATCCTTCCTTTTTGGTTAGTGACAAAAGGGGGAGAGTTTGTATGAATTTTCTGTATTTTTCTATGCTTTAAGTGTTTTTGGGGAGATTTCTGAACCACTCTATGCTTAAGTAATTTTTGTCAGAAAATTCTCATAAATTTTGTCATCACCAAAAGGGGATTGTTGAATGACCACTCCTTGCTTGTCCTTGTATTTTGGTGATAACAAAACTTATGATAATACCAAGTATATTCCTATAATAACAAAATTATGATTAACTTAAATAGAATATCTTATTTTATCTATGTCGCATCAATCTCATAACAAACTGATAAGTCTCACATCGATTTGATAAATGAGTAGAACGATTCGAGCGCTACAACGATTTGGTTTTAATCGATTTTATAAGCACCACAACGATTTGTTTTGTGTCTGCTATAACGATTCATTAAGGCTCATATCGATTTGATAAGTGAGCTCAATGATTTACCCTCACAACGATTTGCCTTTCATAACACTCATTAAGGCCCATAACGATTTGATAAGTGAGAACAACAATTTGCTCTCACATCGATTTGGTTCTCATAATGATTCGATAAGTGAGAACAGCGACTTACTCTCACAACAATTTGGTTGCATAACGATTTGATAAGTTGCACATCGATTTTCTAGTCACAACGATTTGCTTCTCACATCGATTCATTAAGACTTACAATGATTTGCCATTCATAATGATTTGTTAAGTCTTATAATTATAACGATTTGATAAGTCATTCTTACATCGATTCACTTTAAACATAGATTTCTTATAATCTTTTGAAGTAATCTTGACGGTCAATGTAGAGTCAAATATCTTCTGACAGAATAAAGCTGCATGCTTATCAAAAAGATATGACCTACTATTTTTAGTGTGTTAGCAGAAACACAGTGGTATGCATCGTTTATCATAAACACTCTTTTGTGCTAACACTCTCTTCTATGCTTACAGACCTCGAAGACCACCAGAGGTTGATTAAGACAAATGAAGAGCAACGGCTAGAACTCCAACGGATCTCTTCAACGGATCCATTCAAAAGCTGCTCATATAAAAGAAGAAGCATGGCTGAAGAACAAAGCAGAGCCTTCCTGAAAATCTTTGAAGGAGTGTACAACCAGTGAGGAACCTGAACGCCACATACACTCAAAGAAAAAGAGAGAAAGAGCCTGAGCCCAGAAGAAGTGTTCAAGCATTTGAAGCATTCAAGCCTTCAAGCTTTCTTCTCTCTCTTCATTCTCTCTCTGCGCTCATTGTAAATTTGGGGGAGAGTCTGTAACTGTGAGCTAGTTCTTAGTGTTCGTCTTGTAATAGCTCTCAGTCTGATCTTTCTTTTCTAAGAAAAATTCTGTCCAGCTGTAGGACTGTATACAGTGTAGAACCTAGCTAGGGGTTTGTGTCTAGCAGAACCGCACTGGGGTTTGTACCAGGAGGTTTGCTTCTAAGCCTGTAAAAGAAGTGGGTTGCCTTCTTGCCCGGGAAAGAGAAGAAGACCAGCTGGGGTGCTGGGTGTTGTAGTGTCCTTGAGGGGGACTGTACCCTTGGTTAGTAAGATCCCAAGAGGTTGCTTGGGGACTGGACGTAGGACTTCTATGTGGGAAGGGTCGAACTAGGATAAATCTCTTGTGTCATTTGTGTGATTGTTTATTTGCTTCCGCACTGCTACTCTTTATCACACTAATCAAACCAAACCTTTAAGTGTTAATTTTCTGTGTTTTAGTTTATATTTGCAGAAATCAGAAAAACCTATTCACCCCCCCCCCTAAGTTAGCTTGCTGCCGTATCAAAAGTGGGCTAACATCATGCACATCCATGGCGGAAAATTATAAACTACTATCATCACAGGCCATACACTGTATCTGCTACTCATCATCCCAAATGGATTGAACCCATCAGTCGCTAAGCCGAGTCTCACGTCGCGAACCTCTGCAGTAAAATCTGGATATTGATCATCAAAATGTCGTCATGCTTCAGAGTCGACAGGATGTCGCATAGTTCCATTTTCTGAGAGACTTCGGCCATCTTTGTGCCATGTCATCCACTTGGCTATCTTAGAAGGCATGAACATTCTTTGCAATCTATCTTTAACTGGAAAATAACGCAATATTTTGTAAGGCACCTGTTTGCGATGTCTCATCTTCAGGCTACCTTGTTGCGTATTTTCCTTGTACCTGGGAGCATTACATGCTGGACATCGATCCCTATGTTCATGTTCATTTCGGAACAAGACACAGTCATTCTGACAAGCATCTATCTTCTCATGACCTAACCCCAAATCTTTCATAGTCTTCTTCACTTCATACCATGTTCGAGGTACATTAGCTCCTTCTGGTAATACTTCTCTAAGCAACTCAAGAAACATTCCCATACAAGAAGCTGTCACTTTGTTCATGGTTTTAATGTGCAAAAGTTTCAAAAAAAATGTCAATTTTGAAAATTTGACACAACCAGGATATAACGGTGTTTCAGCATCTTCTAATAATTGATAAAAATCTCTAGCTCTCTATTTTGGTTCATGTTTCTATTCTGTCCTCTTATTTTCAGCCTCTTGTAACTCATATAACATTTCAATTGTTGTATCAATCTGATCTTCTACTTGTGCTTCATTACAGACGGGCTACTTGCTGAACACAATTAATGGTGCCTCTCCATGACATACCTAATTGGTATATCGTGTCCAAAATCCATCAACTTTAAGGTGAATTTCAACATCCATCTGAGACAACTTCAATCCGTTAACACAGTTATGACACGGACATTGTATGAACTCATGATTTCGTCCATGTCTGAAAGATTGTCCTTGTTCATCAAATGCAAAATCTAAAAACTCATCTACTCCTTTCTCATATCTAGGATCCAAATGATCTTTAAGTTGTATCCAACTCTTATCGAGTCTCGTCATTTTAGGATGCAATAGTTCTGCATTGACAATAACACACAATCTAAGTTGTATCCAAATGATCTCTAAGTTGTATTCAATAATTATGAATTAATCGACAATTCAAAGAAACTTTCGACAGCACCTCCCCTATACCGGGAGCATTTTCACATTTACATTCCACACACATACAAGTCTGCATAGATTCCTGCAAAAAAAAGGGTGCCTACAAAAATTCCTGCCCATCTATGGATATTTGATTCATCTGTACATTCTTAATTTATTATATGTGTTTGAGATTGTCTTAAAATTTCGGCAGCATGTAGCACCCTTGATTTTTGAAATCAAGAAAAATAAAATTTTATTATTAATAAATGAGATAAATTGATTTAATTAGAATAAAAGGGAATTAAAAAAACTCATTAAGCTAAATTATTAATGGGTTACTCTAATAACCCAAACCTAATAGATTGGGCCCAAATAGGGTTAGCCCATCATGGGATGAGAAATAATTAAGCCAAATTCGAAATAAAAATAAGTGATAATTAGGAAAGGGTTTAAATAACTATTAATAGTCCATATCCATCCTAAAAAGAGTCCTAGATCCATATCCATCCTAAAAAGAGTCCTAGACGTACCATAACCTTTACCCACAAAATTGGATCACATCCCAACTCTATTAGATGGATAAATAAGAGAAAGTGGTAGATAAAGAAGGAAATTCGGAGTTTAATAGAAGGGAGGACACTTATAATGGCTAGGACTCTAATTAGCAATCAAAACACCCTAAAACTCGTCCCTAGCAACCCTAAACTGCAGTAGAGGCTTTGGAGGACGAGGGGAGAGGCTGGAGATCGTGGGAGCTTGGAGAAGGAGCTTGGACAAAGGAGTTTTCACCTCGTTTTTGTCTCCAACTTAGGGTTCTTCTTGGATTCGACAAAAGGTAGGCAATCTCTCAAGCAAAAATTATGTAAAAATTATGCTAGGTAGCCTTCATGCACCTCTTCAAAAGTCCTATCGTTTTGTTGTATTCTGCTTATCCATTTGGGCGAATTTAATTCATGAAGCCCTGCTGTCACCATGAATCTGAAATCTCATGTTCTCTCTAATTCCCCGCACATCCTTGTTCCCATGATATGAGAAAATTCTCATTGATACTACAGTGCAATAGCTTTCAAACGCCTCTAGTTTCGTTCTATTTCGATCTCCCATGAGGGAGAATTAATTCTTTGAATCCCTGTCAGATATATGCACCCGACCCGTCATGTTTGCTTGTGAACCTTGTTCATACTTGACTTCAGATCATCCCCTAGTTTTGGAATTTTTTTATCATGTATTCATCTCAAATTATTCGTTGAACCCTGACTGCGCCTGTTTAGGTCACTCAAAAGTAACCTGATCAACGCATGTCTAAACCTTGTATTTTTAAATTAATCATGCATGTTGATAGACATACATGTCTACTTTCGTTTAAAACTGGTTTCGTGTTTTTTTGGATCACCGTGCTATTTTATATGGAATTTAGAAAGTCCATGTATCACAGAGGACTCGCCCTGGGAAAAAGGGAAAAAGGGCAATCCCACCTGTTATCGCGACGGCGCGATCCGCCGCGATATCAGTGGGGTCGCACCGACCGATGGCGTCGCGTCAAGAACGCGGCGGCATAAGCTGCCGCGATTCACTCAGGACCGGCCAGACCGGCCAGGTTCCGTGTCGCGCCCGACCGCCCTGTCGCGACTTGAATCGCGACGGGTAAGTCTGTCGCGTTTTCATGAATCCGACCAGATGGAAAATTGTGCATATGCCCTGTTGTTAAGCTTTATACCCTTAATTAGCCATGATTAAATCATGTTATAGTTAATTCGACTTGGTGAATAATAAATGACATTAATGATATAAATTTAATTATTTAAAATGACATTTGCACGACTTGTCATATCCTCAAGATTTCTTTACCTTACACACACACAACATTATTAATGCCATTTGACCTTGATAAATTATGCAATAATGTATTCGGTAAATTAGCGAAATAAATGACTAAATTACCCTATTTTATTAAATATAATTGTCTTCGTTTTATACTCTGCATTTTAATACCGTTATCATTTTCCCTCGGCTTCGAGCACTCGAGGCACGACGGACCTTTTCTACACACTTTCTCTTGACTTGGACCACCTCTCCATCGGAAATACTCTCGACTGGGCCAGGGACTCCTTGTCAAGACCTCTGTAAGTCTTCTTGGCTTTGGCGCACGTCCTTAGTCAATGAGCTGGTTGTACCCCAAAACCCGATACACATTAGGGATCAGTACGATTCATGCCTTAGTGTTTCCTTCTCGTCTCGGGATCACTCCGAACCATTTGACCTGTTCACGACATGACTAAGTGGGTGGTTGTGACTTCTACCAGACTGCTGGCACCCGACCTGGTGCTGTGCACCATTACTATCAGAATTTCACGTTGTTTTACGAAATTATCCTATCTCATCTAATCTCTATATCCTCTTATTGTTCACGTTCTCTCTACACTCTCATCTATCTCATCTAGTACTCTCTTATCTCTTCTTGGTACTCTATTGGCCATTCGTGTGATTGTCTAAGATAAAGAAATGACTAATGCCAGTGCAATAGGGCCCGATCAGGTCCTGGGAGGAGCGCCCGAAATGTGCCAGTGCCCATGGGAGTTAAAATGATCAAGGATGTGTTTCGGCATGCATCCAACGCCAGTTTACTATCTAGATTAATCTATGACAATCAAAGTACTATCTCTACAAGTTCAAGCGTGATCGTTACTAGTGCATCGTTGTGTAATTTACATGTTATATCGTTACATGGCCATTCTATTATCGTTCTTGTTGTACTATTTTTCCCTGTGCCAGTTGTAATTGTTTTCTCGTTATCGTGACATGATCTACATAACTTTACTCTCGAGTTAGCCTGCCATTAAAACATTAACTATTTAAATCATGCTTGTGTTCATGAGATATTAAGTCCTACTGGGCATTATTTGCTCATCCTGCGTATTTATTTAATGTGTTCAGGTGAGTCGGATGGAGACGACCACACATACGAGGACGGGACTGAGGGAGATGCTCAGGAGTGACCATTCAGTAACCAGTGATATCTAGTAGTAGTTTGTTAGCGTAGTTAAGAGTTAGTGAGTCAGTTAGTCGTTATGTAATAGTTTGATTTTGAATAAAGTACTCTGGGCCCAAGTTTGGCTCTGATTCGTTGATGTATTAGTCAGTTTATGAGGATGATGAGCTATTAGTGAATGTAATGGAGATTGTTGGATTTTAATGTAATTGGAGTTTATTTGGTGTTATCCGATTGTGCAATGGTTTGCATTATTTTCTCGCTCTGTACTATTTAATAACTGTAATCTTGCTCCGATTATTCCGCATCAGGGCGTTACAGTTTTGTGGTATCAGAGCCTAGGTTATTCTTAAGTATAGGATGATCTTGGTTTGACTTGACTTGACTTAGAGTTTAACTCCATACCTATGTGAGATGGGTAGAACCTTGGGTAATGAGATAAAATAAACTCACACACGCACAAACCTAGTGCAAACTCAACGACTACATTAAACATTCTCTTTTGAAGGAACTTAAACCTCAACAATGGCAGCGGAGCGTGCTCAACTCCGTGATATGCAACACACGATTCAGCAACTCATCAAGCTTTACTTCAGGCTGCTGAGCCAACAACAATAATAACAACAACCGAGCAGCTGGTGATTTACATAGAAATTTTGCAACCTGAATCTGCCTTGATTCAGTGGTACCACAGACCCTGATGTGGCCGAGAACTGGCTCAAGGAGATTGAGCGTATCTTCCGCATCATGCAATGCGCATGGGGACAAGATACTGCTAGCTACGTTCCAGTTAGAACGGGACGCCGTGCGTGGTGGGAGTCCATTGAGGCAACCAGAGAGGATGCGCAATTTACTTGGGAGGAGTTCAAGGAGCATTTCAACTCTAAGTACTTCTCAGAGAGGGTCCAAGAAAGGAAAGCATCTGAATTTGCTGCTCTAAAGCAAAGGAACCTGACTGTTGCTGAGTATGAGGCTCAGTTCTCCCGATTGGCGCGCTATGCCAATCATCTGGTGAGTACAGAGAAGATGAAGGCGAAAAGGTTTCTTAATGGGCTCAGGCCTGCATATATCACACAGCTGGCACCTATGGACATTCAGACCTACCCAGAGATGGTCAGGAAAGCACAACTACTCGAGGATGCAACCGATCTCACTGATCGCATCATGGGTAGAATGGTAAAGAAGGAACTAACTTCTGGAGCACCAAGCAAGCCTGCCTACAGCAAGAAAAGACCATTAAGTATCACTGATGAGCCAAGCCAAGAGCGAAAGCCCAAAGTCCCTACTCCTACTACTGCCTCAAACAACAAGCCAAGATGCAAACATTGTGACAAGCTTGGTCACACGACAGAAGAATGCTGAAGGAAGGCAGGTGCATGCCTTCGTTGTGGAAGTCGAGAGCATCGGATTCCCGAATGCCCATTACTGAGGGAGAATGAGAAGCGTCCTGCGGGACCAAAGAAGCCAGGCAGACTCCAAGCCCTGCAAGAGGTAGAGACCACCGAGGAAGGTGGAGTTGTGGAAGGTACACTACCAATCTTTTCTCAATCAGCTTTTGTTTTGTTTGATACTGGCGCAACACATTCGTTCATATCACAAGCATTTGCTGATACATTAAATGAAAAACCCACATCCATGGAGTTTGAATTACCTGTCACAACACCCTTGGGAGAAAAGGCTCAATTGAATAAATATTTTCCATTAGCTGATGTTAAGGTTGGTGAACTTAACCTTAGAGCTGACCTGATTTGTATGCCCATGGAGGGTTGCGATGTTATTCTGGGAGCCGCCTGGCTATCTACTTATGGGGCTTGTGTTGATTGTAGAAGAGGGAAGATTACTTTTAGTGAATTCCCTAAGCTGATCTTCACAGGACGTAGACACAAGAGGCACTTGTCTCTCGTCTCTGCCATAAAGGCACAAAACATGATAAGAAAGGGTTGTGTGGTATTTCATGCCGCAATTATAGTTGAGAAGAAAGCAACCAAGATATCAGACATTCATATAGTGCAAGAATACCCTGATGTGTTTCTCGACGCGCTACCAGGCATTCCACCTGAGAGAGATGTGAATTTCTCAATTGATCTCGTACCTGGAGCTGCACCGGTTTCACGCCAACCCTACAGGATGTCCCCTGCTGAATTAAAAGAGTTGAAAGAGCAACTGATGGAACTTCTAGAAAGGGGTTTCATTAGGCCAAGTACTTCTCCTTGGGGAGCACCAATGTTGTTCGTCAAGAAGAAGGACAGATCCATGAGATTATGCATCGATTACAGGTAGTTGAACAATCTCACTATCAAGAACAAGTACCCTCTGCCGGGTGGTCGATGAGTTGTTTGATCAATATCAGGAGTAAAGTATTTTTCTAAGATTGACCTTAGATCGGGATATCATCAGATGAGGATTAAAGATGTAGATATTTACAAGACAGCTTTTTCAGGAGCAGGCATGGTCATTACGAATTTGTAGTCATGCCTTTTGGACTAACCAACGCTCCTGCAGCTTTTATGCAACTAATGAACAACATCTACCGACGCCCTACCTCGACAAGTTCGTCGTGGTCTTTATTGATGATATTTTCATATACTCCAAGACCAAGAAAGCATGAGGAGCATCTGAGGATCGCTCTGCAAATCTTACGGGACAACCAACTCTACGCCAAATTGAGCAAGTGTGAATTCTGGCTCGAGAGGTGTTCGTTCTAGGTCATGTTATTTCCAAGGACGGTATTGCAGTCGACCCTTCAAGGTAGAAGCTGTGCTGAACTGGGAAAGGCCGACCAATGTCACAGAAATAAGAAGTTTTTCTTGGACTGGCTGGTTATTACAGACGGTTCATAAAAGACTTCTCCAAGATAGTCGTTTCTCTTACGCGTCTTAGCGGAAAGAGAACCCATATGTCTGGAGCAAGGAATGTCAGAAGAGCTTTCAGACACTTAAGCAGTTGTTGACATCTGCACCTGTCCTCGCATTACCAGTCGAAGGAGCAGAATTCTCAGTCTACACTGATGCATCTGGAATCGGTCTAGGTGTGTACTAATGCAGAATGAGAAAGTGATAGCTTATTCTTCAAGGCAGTTGAAGCCACATGAAGTCAATTATCCTGTCCATGACTTAGAGCTAGCTGCTGTGGATTTTGCACTCAAGATCTGGAGGCATTACCTATATGGGGAGCAATTTATTGTCTACTCCGACCACAAGAGTTTGAAATACTTATTTCTCAGAAGGAGCTCAATATGCGACAACGGAGATGACTGGAGTACTTGAAGGATTTTGATTTCAACATTCAATATCACCCAGGTAAAGGTAATGCAATAGCTGATGCACTTAGTAGGAAGCCAGTAGCTTCTTTATCATGTCTAGTCATGGGCGAGATGCAATTGTTAGAGCAATTCGCCAGTCTAGATCTGAATATTGAAAAAAGAAGTGATAAGATGTTAGTGGCTAATCTTAAAACTCAACCTGACATCTTTGTCGAGATCAGAGAGCAACAGGATAATGATTCGTTTCTAATCAGAGTAAGGGAGACCATAGCTGACAAGCCAGACTTCTCCATTGCTGAAGATGGAAGAATATTATTCCAAGCCAGGACATGTGTGCCTGACAATGAAGAGCTGAAAAGAAAACTGATGGATGAAGCTCACAAGACCAAGTATACCATTCATCCAGGTGCAACCAAGATGTACCAAGACATGAAGAGGTCATTTTGGTGGCCAAACATGAAGCGTGAGGTGGCTGAGCATGCCGCGCACTGCCTCACTTGTCAACAGGTAAAAGCAGAACATCGTCATCCTGCGGGTGTACCTAGACCCTTGGACATACCTGAATGGAAGTGGGAAAGCATCGGTATGGATTTCATCATGGGTTTACCCCGAACTCGTGGTGGACTTGATGCTATCTGGGTTATTGTGGACCATTTAACTAAGTCTGCACACTTCCTTGCCATTAAGAGCACTTGGAGTGTTAATGTGCTTGCAGCTTTGTATGTGAAAGAAATAGTCAGACTACATGGAGTTCTAGTATCCATTGTCTCAGATCGTGACCCCATATTCACTTCTAGATTCTGGAAGGGACTTCAGACAGCGTTGGGTACTAAAATCAACTTCAGCACTGCTTTCCACCCACAGATGGATGGACAGACTGAAAGAACAAATCAGATAGTGAAAGACATGCTGGGAGCTTGTGCTATAGACTTTGAGGGATATTGGAATGAAAAACTATCACTGATAGAATTCGCTCACAACAATAGTTATCATGCGAGCATTAAGATGGCACCATTCGAAGCACTGTATGGAAAGAGCTGCAGATCGCCAGTCTGCTGGAATGAAGTAGGTGAGCAACAATGGCTGGGACCAGATATGGTACAGAACACTAGCAGGGACATACAAATCATCAGAGACAGAATTAAGGTAGCTCAGTCCAGGCAGCGCTGATAAAAGAAGAAGGGACTTAGAATTCCAAATTGGAGATCATGTGATGCTCAAAGTATCCCCGACCCAAGGATTTCAAAGGTTTGGGATGAAAGGCAAGCTGAGACCGAGATTCATAGGTCCATTTGAAGTATTAGATAGAGTTGGCGAGGTGGCGTACCGACTAGCACTACCTCCCCAGTTCTCTACCGTACATAACATGTTCCATGTGTCAATGCTGAGAAAGTACGTATACGATCCATCGCATGTAATCAGCTATGATGACATTACTCTGAACAAGGATATGACCTATGAAGAAAGGCCAGTGAAGATCTTAGACAAGAAGATGCAACAGCTTCGGAATCGATCCATACCCGTGGTCAAGATTCTGTGGAGGAATCACAAAGTTGAAGAGGCAACATGGGAGCCTGAAGCAACCATGCGACGAAATTATCTGGATCTATTCAGTAAGACATTCTTCCTCTTACGATTATATGAATTTGGGGACCAAATTCTTTTTAAGAGGGGGAGGATGTAGCACCCTTTATTTTTAAAATCAAGAAAAATAAACTTTTATTATTTAATAAATGAGATAAATTGATTTAATTAGAATAAAATGGAATTAAAACAATACCCATTAAGCTAAATTATTAATGGGTTACTCTAATAACCCAAACCTAATAGATGGGGCCCAAATAGGGTTAGCCCATCATGGGATGAGAAATAATTAAGTCAAATTCGGAATAAAAATAAGTGATAATTAGGAAAGGGTTTAAATAATTATTAAATAGTCCATATCCATCCTAAAAAGAGTCCTAGACTTACCCTAAACCTTACCCGCAAAATTGGATCCCATCCCAACTCTATTAGATGGATAAATAAGAGAAAGTGGTAGATAAAGAAGAAAATTCGGAGTTTAATGGAAAGGAGGACACTTATAATGGCTAGGACTCTAATTAGCAATCAAAACACCCTAAAACTCATCCCTAGCAACCCTAAACTGCAGTAGGGGCTTTGGAGGATGAGGGGAGACGCTGGAGATCGTGGGAGCTTGGAGAAGGGAGCTTCGACAAAGGAGTTTTCATCCCGTTTTTGTCTCCAACTTAGGGTTCTTCTTGGATTCAACAAAAGGTAGGCAATCTCTGAAGCAAAAATTCATGTAAAAATTATCCTAGGTAGCTTTCACATACCTCTTCAAAAGCCCTATGGTTTCGTTGTATTTTGCTTATCCATTTGGGCGAATTTAATTCATGAAACCCTGCTATCATTATGAACCCAAAATCTCATGTTCTCTCTAATTCCCCACACGTACTTGTTCCCATGCCATGAGAAAATTCTCATTGATACTATAGTGCAATAGCTTTCAAACGCCCCTAGTTTCGTTCTATTTTGATCTCCCATGAGGGAGAATTAATTCTTTTAATCCCTATCAGATATATGCACCCGACCCTTCATGTTTGCTTGTGAACCTCATTTATACTTGACTTCAGATCATGAGAAAATTATCATAAATACTACATCTTGTTAGCTTTTTAACGCCCCTATTTTGGAATTTTCATCATGTATTCATCTCAAATTAATTCGTTGAACCTTGACTGCGCCTGTTTAGGTCACTGAAACGTAACCTGATCAACGCATCTCTAAACCTTGTCTATTTTCAAATTAATCATGCATGTTGATAGACATACATGTCTACTTTCGTTTAAAGCTGGTTTGTGCTTTTTGGAGCACCGTGCTATTTTATATGGAATTTAGAACGTCCCTGTATCACAGAGGACTCGTCCTGGGAAAAAAGGAAAAAGGGCAATCCCACCTGTTATCGCGACGGCGCGATCCGCCGCGATATCAGTGGGGTCGCGCCGGCCGATGGCGTCGCGTCAAGAACGTGGCGGCATAAGCCACCACGATTCACTCGGACCGGGCCAGACCGGCCAGGTTCTGTGTCGCACCCGACCGCCCTATCGCGACTTGAATCGCGACGGGTAAGTCTGCTGCGTTTTCATGAATCCGACCAGAATGGAAAATTGTGCATATGCCCTGTTGTTTAAGCTTTATACCCTTTAATTAGCCATGATTAAATCATGTTATAGTTAATTCGACTTGGTGAATTAATAAATGACATTAATGATATAAATTTAATTATTTAAAATGACATTTGCACGACTTGTCATATCCTCAAGATTTCTTTACACTTACACACACACAACATTATTAAATGCCATTTGACCTTGATAAATTATGCAATAATGTATTCGGTAAATTAGCGAAATAAATGACTAAATTACCCTATTTTATTAAATACAATTGTCTTCGTTTTATACGCGCATTTTAAATACCGTTATCGTTTTCCCTCGGCTTCGAGCACTCGAGGCACGACGGACCTATTTCTACACACTTTCTCTTGACTTAGACCACCTCTCCATCGGGAATACTCTCGACCGGGCCAGGGACTCCTTGTCAAAACCTCCGTAAGTCTTCTTGGCTTTGGCGCACGTCCTTAGTCAATGAACTGGTTGTACCCCAAAACCCGATACACATTAGGGATCAATATGATTCATGCCTTAGTGTTTTTCCTTCTCATCTCGGGATCACTCTGAACCATTTGGCCGTGTTCACGACATGACTAAGTGGGTGGTTGTGACTTCTACCAGACTGCCGGCACCTGACCTGGTGCTGTGCAACCGTTACTATCGAAATTTCACGTTGTTTTACGAAATATCCCTATCTCATCTAATCTCTATATGCTCTTATCTATTCACGTTCTCTCTACACTCTCATCTATCTCCTCTAGTACTCTCTTATCTCTTCTTGGTACTCTATTGGCCATTGGTGTGATTGTCTAAGATAAAGAAATGACTAATGCCAGTGCAATAGGGCTCGATCAGGTCCTGGGAGGAGCACCCGAAAAGTGCCAGTGCCTATGAGAGTTAAAATGATCAAGGATGTGTTACGGCATGCATCCAACGCCAGTTTACTATCTAGATTAATCTATGACAATCAAAGTACTATCTCTAGAAGTGCAAGTGTGATCGTTACTAGTGCACCGTTGTGCATTTACATGTTATATCATTACATGGCCATTCTATTATCGTTCTTATTGTAATATTTTTCCCTGTGCCAGTTGTAATTGGTCTCTCGTTATCGTGACGTGCTCTACATAACTTTACTCTCTAGTTAGCTTGCCATTAAAACATTAACTATTTAAATCATGTTTGTGTTCATGAGATATTAAGTCCTACTGGGCATTATTTGCTCATCCTGCGTATTTATTTAATGTGTTCAGGTGAGTCGGATGGAGACGACCACACATACGAAGACAGGACTGAGGGAGATGCTCAGGAGTGACCATTCAGCAACCAGTGTTACCTAGTAGTAGTCTGTTAGCATAGTTATGAGTTAGTGAGTCAGTTAGTCATTATGTAATAGTTTGATTTTGAATAAAGTACTCTGGGCCCTAGTTTGGCTCTGATTCGTTGATGTATTAGTCAGTTTATGAGGATGATGAGCTATTAGTGAATGTAATGGAGATTGTTGGATTATTAATGTAATTGGAGTTTATTTGGTGTTATCCGATTGTGCAATGGTTTGCATTATTTTCTCGCTCTGTACTATTTAATAACTGTAATCCCGCTCCGATTATTTCGCGTCGGGGCGTTACAGTTTTGTGGTATCAGAGCCTAGGTTATTCTTAAGTATAGGATGATCTAGGTTTGACTTGACTTGACTTAGAGTTTAACTCCATACCTATGTGAGATGGGTAGAACCTTGGGTAATGAGATAAAATAAACTCACACACGCACAAACCTAGTGCAAACTCAACGACTTACATTAAACATTCTCTTTTGAAGGAACTTAAACCTCAATAATGGCAGCGGAGCGTGCTCAACTCTGTGATATGCAACACACGATTCAGCAACTCACTCAAGCTTTACTTCAGGCTGCTGGAGCCAACAATAATAATAACAACAACTGAGCAGCTGGTGATTTACATAGAAATTTCCACAACCTGAATCTGCCTCGATTTACTGGTACCACAGACCCTGATGTGGCCGAGAACTGGCTCAAGGAGATTGAGTGTATCTTCCGCGTCATGCAATGCACGGATGGGGACAAGATACTGCTAGCTACGTTCCAGTTAGAACGGGACGCCCATGCGTGGTGGGAGTCCGTTGAGGCAACCAGAGAGGACGCACAATTTACTTGGGAGGAGTTCAAGGAGCATTTCAACTCCAAGTACTTCTCAGAGAGGGTCCAAGAAAGGAAAGCATCTGAATTTGCTGCTCTAAAGCAAAGGAAGAGACGCTACCAAAATTTTAAGACAATCACAATACACATATAATAAATTAAGATTGTACAAATGAATCAAATATCCATAGACTGTCCAACTTGGACAATTCAAGACTTTATGCTCGATATATGACATTACTATCAAAAGATAGTAAAATCATATATCCTAACACAAGTCTTGAACGGGCAAAAATGAAAAAAAGGTCCACTCATCTCACTCATGAATATTCATGCTTTCTCCATCTTCTCATTCATACATCCTGTAAATTAAAGCAGTTACTATACATCTATGACATTCACACATACAATCACATCCTGCATAAAATATGAGCCACCACCCAGGCTCGCTGGATTAGTTTAAACATGAGCCACCACCCAAACTCGCTGGATTTAATAAATATGAGCCACCACCCAGGCTCGCTGGAACTAGAAAAGTAATATGAGTACATTTGTGCAACTTTCTCAAAAGTAATAACCACCCATGCTCGCTGGAACTAGAAAAGCAAAATAAACTCAATATGTAGTTGTCTTGTTTGTAATCATCAACTTCAAAGGGAAAAAAAAGGGGTGCACTGGCCCTGTATTTCTGAATGTCACCTACTAACACGACAACCAGTAGCTGACAGAAAAAGATTTGGAGGATTAAGATTTGGAGAAATGGAGAGGGACTACTTACTTGCCCATGGGGCCGCTGCAAATCTTCACGAACGCCTATTCACACTTAGTGACTCCTCACAGATGAACCAAACATGCATCTGTGAGCAGTCATTGAGTGTGAATAGGCCTTCGTGAAGGTTCGTAGCGGTCCCATGGACAAGTAGGTAGTCCTCTCCATTTCTCCAAATCTTACTCCTCCAAATCTTTTTCTATCAGCTACTGGTTGTCGTGTTAGTAGGTGACATTCAGAAATATAGGGTCAGTGCACCCTTTTTTTTCCTAGCCTACTTCTTCAACATCTGCAAGAAATAATACATATAAACAACTGCAATACTAAAGAAATATATTAAAATAAGATGTGTAATACTAATCATTAAACTAAAAGTGAACAATTTACTAATCAATAATATATGCATGCACCATATATGATAGATAATTTTAGATGAATAAAAGCTAACTATATAAGGTATTAAGGCTTTAAACCAATCTAATTTCATACTAGGGATTTTAAACTTGTATTTCCTGTTAATATCTTAATACCACAGTAAATAGAGTTCATCTATCTAAGTTTCAGGTTTTCAAAAACTCAGGTTTTTTATTGCTATCCCATGGAAAATATGATGTATGTTTCTAGAAGGTCCGGTCATTGTATTGAGAAACTTTATGTGCATGGCGGTTGATCTGTAACATGCGAGCCGTTAAATATGAAGAAATAACTGACGGTCTGTTTGGGAAAATGAGGCCAAATGCAATCACGTCTTCAAGTCATTCTAATTATGTAATATGTTTGTTTGTTGGAAGGTCTCGAATGAGAATGGGGAATGGCTTTTGTATGTCTCACATCACTTGAGTGCAATCCAATTACTCTAAAAGATCAAAGAAATGAAGGATCAGTTGTTCCGTTGTAATCTAGTTAACCTTGATCCCTGCAGGTTTCCTAATAGATTTGTTTCATTTGGTTCTATATCTTTTAAGTTCTACATCTATTTCTGGTCTCTGTTCTGTGTAGTCCTTTCTTGTAAATCTCTTAATTTCAGTCCGACTGGGCTGATTTTACCGTTCATGAGAAAACTCACGTTCAGTGGCAGAGTAGATACCACTGGATTGGAAGGTGTCAGATTGTCTAAAGATTATGGATTTGGGGGCTACTTTTGCCTTCTCTGAGCTATGGACCCATAACTTATGCAAGAGGACAATAAATTTTGCACTCTCAATCTAGAAGAAAGAAAAAAAGAGGGGGGGGGGGGGGGAACTAAAATAGTATTGTGAACTAAACTAGTCTGTTTGATAGGTGGATAAAGGGATTATTTTTCATTTATCATCTTTGAAAATTAAGAAAGAAGGCATAACTTTTGAAAAGGTAAGGTATGAATCCCTTCTCTTACACTTTTATTTTATCTATCAAAACATATATCTAAAATGTGAAACATGTACACAACTTAATTAGGAGCTAAATCCTAATTTGTATACTAATCAACCCAACCCAACCCCTACCACTTAAGCACTGAGTGAGTGAGTACATAGCATAGAATTTATCATCTTTAGTATTCATTTTTGTTCATTTTCGTGTTCAGACTGGTTGCCGAACCAGTGCAATATATATATATATATATATATATATATATATATATCACATCATATCAGATTTGGTATGGTTCGTCGATTCTTGCCTTATAGTTTGGGAGCTCAAATATTGTAGTTTTCACATGGTGAAATCGATCGATGGCTTTTTTTGACTGCGAGAATGACCGCAGGAATCCTATTATGATGGCAAGGATAGTTGATCCCAATCTCCTCGTCACAGAGAAAAAGGTAGAGCCAAGAATATTTTGATACCCAACATCGGCCATAATTTCAAACCCAAGGTTCTCCGGTCATCTCCACACCACCCCCGGCCACCCCCACTCGTGTTACCTGCCGCCGGTTGCACTTGGTGGTCTTCCCGGATTCCGATGAGGAACTCGGAGTGTCCTCTCTCTCTCTCCCTCCCTCAAATCACCTATATTTACAATTGAGTTCACATCATGGGTTAGGGAGAACCGTGGTTGAGTGACCGGCAGATAATTTGAGGTAACAAAAATGGTATTTCCACAACATTTCTTGT
This sequence comes from Colocasia esculenta, assembly GCA_014218235.1. NCBI lineage: Eukaryota > Viridiplantae > Streptophyta > Magnoliopsida > Alismatales > Araceae > Colocasia > Colocasia esculenta. The sequence goes on from CM024761.1 coordinate 135,697,075, forward strand.
TCTATGATGAGATTTTAAATAATTTTACTGCATTTGAAAATACCTTAATTATTTACAGAATTAACGACACCCCTATTCCTCTATTTTTCTGCAACTACATTCCATGGTTGAAATCCAACTCTTAAGTTTGGGCCGTGGGAATCAGTATAGGGTACTACTGTTCATGCCATCTTATAAGATCTCAATTTTTCCATATGACTAACCATGCATTTTATCATCTCCTTCATATGAGTAAAATAAGAAAAAGAAGAAGAGGACGTTGTCTTTTATTAAAGGCCTTTTGTTTGTAGAGAGATAAAAGTAGTCCGATAGTCAAGTTAGTGTCAAAAGTATCGGAAATTAATTAACTTTCACCTTTAGTATTCATTTTTGTTCATTTTCGTGTTCATTGCATGTGATAACAATTTTTTTTATACTATTACATAACAAAGTAGTGCAAAAGACTAGTCACTTTGGTATAGACCAAACTTGTACCAGAAAAATAATACAAGAACATGAATCAAGCTCCAATGGAAGTGATGGTTGAACAAAGATAAAAAATATACTCTAAAATCTCAATGTAAATCTATTCTAATCATTTCTTGCATAACGTGATGAGGTCGCTAAGGATGGTCCTCTTTGATGTTGAAGTAGTTGGAACAGAGTAAAGTTTGATACTTTCTGCTAGCTTTTTCTCTTCCTCACCAACCTACATTAAGAATTTGGGGGGAAAAATGAAAAAGAATAATATCCAAGTATAACATGCATTTGCAAATATCTTTTATTAGAAAGGAATGTGGTGCATCATAGAAAAATAGAATCTGGAATGCAAGAAAGTAACTACAAATTAAGATGAATTGTTTAAACATTTGGTAACTACAAATGCTTCCATAAAATAAGAACCACATGAAATTTAGATACAAATTCCTCCTTCAGAAAGAGTAGAGAACTTATACAGATAAATATGGCAATTTTGACTATTTTCCCCCTCTTAGCTCAGTTCTTTTCCCCTCATTATTATACTCCTAACACCAGAATTCACACCTCTTTAGTGCTAGATGGGTGGTTCATTAAAACTTTCTGCTATACTTGGGTTGGTTTTAGACTTCTTCAAGTGGTTTTTATAGCAAGGTTTGCTGGATCGGTGAATCGGATTGGACTTGATTCTCTAAATATTGGTGTAAATCGAAACATACTGATTTAGTTTGTATCTAAATTTTAATAATAAGAAATAAAAATAAAGAAGAAAATCTTATTGGACCTACCTGTCTGGAACATACGGCTATATATGTATTTGCCTTTCCTAGAATCTGACGTCTAGAATATATATGTTCTCTGGGCTACTCTATTTTCCTGTATATGAACTAGGGGCTCACCACACATTCGCATCCATTTCTTCTATCCTCACATATCCCACACATTCGCATGTACCAATTACTGTTGTTCATATGAGACAGAGAATTGTAGAGAGGGAAAAAAACCTAAACATTACATGGGTCTTATATATATATATATATATATATATATATATATATAGAATACTAGCTCTATAACCATGCGATACATGAAAAATATAGATTTGAAAAAATAAAATTGTAAGTCGTATACATGAGGTTAATAGTATTTATTATTAATATAACAATTTCAATAAAAAGAATTATTCAAAAATATGTAATGCCCTTTTATTATTTTTAGAAAAAGAGAGAAGGTTTTGATGAAGAGAGTAAAATGGGAAAGAGTTTTGAGTAAGGATGTGAGTTTGAAAAAGTGAGATGTTTAATAGAAGCTTTTAATGGGAAAGAAAGAGAGGAGAGAAGTTACATTAACAAATTTTTATATTAGCAAGTATGGCGGAAAAAAATTCATCTTGGTGCTGCCACGTGACAGCATTCAGGACTGTCTTTTATTATAATAGTATAGATTATGTTCTATACTTCTCAATCTTCATCGACCTCATGTGGACGATTTGTGAATTCGATGCGCAAATGTTATTCTCAATACGGGTTTAATTTCCAAACTAAATGCTGAAACTTCTGGCCTTCTCTCAGCATGGGCCGAGTGTGTTACATTCTTTTTAACTGGATAGTTTAATTTCTGGCCCAAAAGAGTTGTCCAGGCTTGTGTTTGGGCCTGGCGTTTGCCTCCTCATTGGACGGGCCAAATGACAGCCTACAAAACATCGCTATGGAAGGGGGGTTGTGTGGCTACTTTCATGAGAAAACACTCACTGCACATCCCTTACATTGGTCATTGGTGAAGAAAAATTTCAACACCATGTTGATGAGTATTATTTGCTACAACCTCCAGATTGGAATTGAAGGATGTGAAAAAACTTGGTCACCAGTTTGAGTTAACATTTAAGTTAATATTTTTTAGAATTTAACTAAAAATATCTCTCACCTGCGCAGAGACCACCAGCACCACCCTACCTACTTTTGTTTTTAAGTAACTAATCATTAAAACAATCAATGAGATATGTAACGTCGCGCATTTTTTGGATCTTCGTGGATCCTCTGTTTAGCGTGTGGGATGGTCAAGCTGTGACCAGTGCGACTTGTGTTGTGTGTTTCTTATTGGATCCTTACCGGAGTTGGTTATGGATCTGTGTTGGTGTTTAGTGCGCTGGACATCAACAGCGGGTTGGCGTCCAGGTGTGTGACGTCTTCTGTGTGTTGGCGGCAATGGAGTTGCCGTTAACATTCTTGGCATCCATCGATGTAGACGTCGACTGTTGAACTTGGTGGCGAGTGTTGTGGACGCCTAGTTGGGGCGATTTGGTTAGCGGCACAGAGGTTGACGTTAACCTGAGGCACTTGTGTTTTAGGGGTAACCCGAGCCTTCTTCTTTCCCCATTTTCTCCTCTCCTCTTCCCCCGCCTTCACCTTTGTGCCTCTTCACTACTTCCGGCAGTCGACGGGAGCACGTGGGAAGGCCGTGATGCGCGCAGCAGTGACAGATCAGGCGGGGAATGGAGGATTGGAGGGCGGTGTTCGTGGGAAGCTCCTGGGGGGCTCGGTGTAATTTGAGGTTCTATCGAGGTTTAATTGCGTTTCTGAGGTAGGGACTGGATCCTCTGATCTCTTCTGGTTGATTTTCCATGCTTTGTTGCATAGATTGTATGTTAATTGAATTTTTGGGAAAGGATTCTCCATGCTGGGGAAATTGGGTCGTTTGATCGATCCAAGCGTTGGATCTTGTTTCTTTAGTTTAATTATAGTATTCAGATGTAAGAGGAAGAGTTTTCCCTTGTTTTCTTATTGTTTATAGGGCTAAGTTGCCCGTATGATGGCCTTGGGGGCCGGTCTGTGTGTTTTGTAACTGGGAGCTGAAGATCTTAGCGTCAACATCGATTGACGTCGGGTTCTTCAGTTGGAGATTAACGGCCAGATGTCTAGCTGTTAATATCGAGTTTATATGGTATTAACGGCAAGGGATGCTGCCGTTATAACCAATGGACGACAACGATGCTGCCGCCAACCTGTGCAGGTATTAGCGCAGTGTGTTTCATGAGGTTTTTCTTGTTGTACATGTTACATGGTTGTGTGTGCATGGCAATGACAGATGAGAGCCAGTACACTTGTTACGCTCATAGAGCGTGTTGCTCACGAGATGGGCATGCTTTACGTGATTAATGTGAATATATATGTGTGCATGTTGTCCATGTGTTGGATACATTGTTTACATGGATGATATGTAGTGCACCAGTCATGGTGTATTATACACGTGGGGTCTACATGGTTTAGATGTCGTGCATTGTATGTGTATGGCATATTGTGTATCATTGTGTTAATTATGTCTTAAATTATGATTAATCCGTGGTGTTGTGGCGATGAGGTTCACGTTGGAACCTAGCCTTGATCCTTTATGATCTCTTGCAAACATCCTAAATGGATAAGTGATAAAGTATGAGTGTTAGTGTGTATTGTGCCTAGTATGGCAGTAAAGGTCACTATGTGACCAATGTCAGGTCGTGGCATTATTTTTAATATGGTTCATGTATGTGTTTGTGTAGGCTAGCTTGTAGGTCACGAGTGACCAGGACAAGCTATTCCTCACACGTATATCGTGATTTGTAATAAATGTGTAAGTGATGTGGTTTGTGTATTGCTGAGTGTGGTGGTCCGGCGCCTATTCCGGAATGCCTCTCTAGTCGGGTACCCCAGGTTCTTTGTGAGCCAGGCACAGTGTGTTTGTTGTGCTCGGGGTTTGTCCCGGTACTTGTGTTGTACCGTTGAGATTTGTGTCATCTTCCTGGACACCCTCACTCCTGTGTTTGAGTTGTACGTCCGGCTGAGGGAAAGATGACAGTAGGGCAGCGGCTTGTGTTGTGGGTGTGCAGTCGCTTGTAGCGCGCTCGTAGTTGGGGGTACGGACACCAGTAGTCGACACTGGTCCCCAGCTAGTCCTGTTTTCCAGTGCCTCACTTTAGGGTGCTCCGGCAGAGACCCTAGAGGTGCCAGGCATGGACCTGCAGTTGGTGTCTGCAGGGGTGTGGTGTTGGTTGGTCTCCACAGTTTTTTGACTTGTTCTCGTGGAGCGGCAGTTGGACCTTTTGTTTGTGACTGCGAGGCTGAGAGGTTGTTCTTGTGTTGTTGTCCGGGTTGGATATTGGCCTGATCAGCCAGTAGTCTGTTCTCGTGTGGCGGCGTTGTTCCTTTCCGACTCGTGCTTTGCTACTTGTCGTGGTTCGTGAGTTTGTGACTCGTAGTCGAGGTTTGACTCGTTCGTGGTGTGCCCTGGTGTTGACACAGTTGTGACTACGGTTGTAGCTTGTGGTGTGCCTGGGTGGTGGCACAGTTTTGATTATAGTTGGTGAATATTGACTCACCAAATGTGGTTTAGTTTGCTATGGTGTGCCCTGTTACGGCACTGGTTTACTTGCGGTTTCCGTGCTGGTGCCTTGTGGTAATAGGTACCTGTACCCCGTGTGGGTAATGGTTTTGTGGTGGTACGTCGTGTACCAGTCTGTTCTGGTGTTGACGTGGAATTTGGTTTCTGGAGGTCGTGTGGTGTGACCTTCCACACAATGTGCTTCACCCTCCTTCGGGTAAGCTACCGTATATGGTTTTCATGTGTGTTGGATTGGCCTGCAGTAGCCGATCATGTTAGTGTATGTGGTTTCCGACATATTGTGATTTGAGGTATATAGGACCAGCTTTTTGTTAGCAGTCCTATTACCCTCGTAACTTGAGACGCACCTGTGAAGCTCGTAGCCTAGGCAGTAGTTTGCCTATGTGGCTTGTAGCTTAGGCGACCAGTCGTTGGAATAATGTGCCTGTGAGGCTTGCGGCCTAGGCATTTCAGGTGTTGAGAGGACTAGTCTGTGATTCCTCTTTCTTTATAAGGAATATGCATTTGTTTATCAATTATTGTTTAAAGTGTTATTTAAATATAAATGTTGTGTGAGCATGAAATGGTTTGGCTATTGGTGCTGCCAGTGAGACCCATTGGGGTTGAAGTGTCCGTGGTTACAGTGTTGTTTTGGGTAGCTCCTACTGAGCCAGTGACTTGTTGAGGCTCACTCCCCTACAGTTCTTTTCAAGGATTGCTGTGTGTTTGGCTTGCAGCGGCATTGTGTCAGACTTGTACCACTAGCAGTTGTGTAGTAGTTAGTGTTGTGTGAGCTTGTGCTCCCTCGGGGTATGCCCCAGGTAGTTGTACTTTTTAATTGGACATGTATTAATGTAATAGGACAGTTGTAAATTGTTGTTATATGCAGGTATGAGCACATGTACTTTCTTGTGTCTTATACTATTGTGGTTTGTCTTTTATATTCTTACTGGACGTTTGTGTGAGCTATCCCTTGCGAGACTTTGGTCCGTTCGCCGGAGGAGGATCTTGATATGGAGCCTTAATGTGCATAAATACCCCAGTCCGTCATAAGATACATATATGGAGTTTTGAAATTTAAAGATTTATCATCCATATTGTTAGCAAAACAAGTCAAAGGAGAAGCATGAAGCACGAAAAATTCCCACAAATGAAACAACAGAAACTCAGAAATTAGGCAATTAATTGTTTCCTGTCTAAGGCTAGATGTATATATATACTGTGATTCATATAGCCCTTTGTGTGTCACGTACATAGTCTAAGATAGATTACCTGGATGTGCCAAGGAAGGAAAGAAATACCACTATTCAACAAAAGGAACAAGGTCCTCGGCTTATAACATGCCTGCAATTTGAAATGATAAAAATTGATTTTTAATTAAAAAATGTCAACCTCAAAAGGCATGATATTTTCACTGTGTGTGTGCACGCCGGAGGGGAGGGGGGGTCGGCCTCCTCCCTCTCACCCACTGTGTGTGTGTGCGCCGGAGGAGAGGGAGGGGATGGGTGGTGGGGGCCGCCGGAGGGGAGGGGGGGGGGTCGGCCTCCTCCCTCTCAATGTGTGTGTGTGTGTGTGCGGAGGGGATGGAGTGGATGGGGGGTGGGGGGTCAGCCTCCTCCCTCTCAACCTCTGTATATGTGTTCGCTAGAGGGGAGGGAAGGGATGGGGGGTGGGGGCTCCCGCCAAAGGGGAGGAGGCCGGGGAGGGAGGGTTGGGCGTCGGCGGAGGGACTCACTGTGGGGGGGTGGGGGCTACCGCCGGAGCTCTAGGAATCGCCGGAGGGGGTCGCCAGTCGTCGGCACCGTCGGAGGTCGGGGCATCGCCGGAGGGGGTTGTCCGCCGTCAGGAAGGACGCAGAGAGAGAGAGAGAGGAGAGAGAGGAGGAGAGAGAGAGAGAGAGAGAGATAGAGAGAGAGAGAGAGAGAGAGTGTGTGTGAGAGAGCGCGCAGGGAAAAAATGGGGGCGCTTTAAGGAGGACAGGGGCAAAAATATGGTAGCAGGCTACAAAGCCGCTGCCATATTGATCTTTAGTAGCGGCTATGACAAGCCGCTACCATATAATTATATGGCGGCGGATAATAGCCGCTGCCATATGTATTTTTTTTAAATTAACACATAAACTTTAGAAAATTAAATATATTTTCTTTCTGCATCAACATATTTATTTTTATAATTATAAGTATGGTAAATTAATTAAGAATCCCTATTAGATATTTTACTTATTTTTTAGTTCATGACAGAATTGTAACTCATACAGTAAGTGTTATCCATGTTACAATATACGTTAAGATTTGTTACAGTAAGGTCCTCCCTATTACAATCAGGGAATCCTAATTAATTTATTTTATAAATATTACTATATCTATTAATGAATTATCTTGTGATGATACCAAGTAATTGTGTATCGACACCTAAAGAGCATGTGTCAGCACTAAAAGAGAATCGGACGAGAATTTCAGAGAATGAACAGTTAAGCCACAATAATATGATCAAATTTAATCGTAATGAGAAAGAACTGGTATTGGCTTTTAATGCTTAGGTCAACTAGTATAAGAAAATCTGAACTTTCAATTGACGAGCAAAACTGATATATTGGCTTCTACTTAATGCCTAAGTCAACTAAACAAAGGATACAAAAAAATTAGTTTAAACTCTTCATCATCAGTATACTTCTACCATAGAATGTCTTGGATCTTAATTACTCTTACATTTAATTTTGATCAATATATATATATATATATATATATAAATGATCGTTGAATCAGAGACTACATATCATCAAGATCTTTGTTATTATAAGTACATTAGAATTACTCTATTAAATTTGATTCATCTTTAAAATCAGTCGATTGAATTTGATTCATATTTAAAATCTGACCATGTTGACTCATCATTTTAAACCAGTATGGATGAAGACACAAGTCGATCGACCTACTTGAGGACCCAAGTCAACTTAATTACTTGAAAACCTGGGCCCGATACTCATTTTTGTTTGACGAAGTCAAACGGTGCGCAAACAGACTTAAAGTCCTTCGACTCTTGGAGGCAGAACATGTTCTCACTCACGAGACTAGCACGCCTACGCTATCTGACTGTCGATTCATCTCTCGTCACCACCGTTCGAGGAGCACTTGGCAACAGTACTTGAATTTGCAATATGCATGCATCCATATACATGAGAACATGATAAAAATCCAAAGAACAATAAGATTTTTGTGATGGATCACAAATCCATTTCCACAAACCATTTCATGATCTCTCTCTCTCTCTCTCACACACACATATAATATAATCAGATCAGTTGATCAGTTTGCTTCATGGGTATATTCTTTCAAAGATATAAATTTACTCTGTTAACTCAAATTCTAATTGTTAGATTTTAGTTTAATAAACACATAGAAATATATATAAACACATATGTATATACATATATATGTTCACTAAATTTGTGTATAATATATTTATATTTGAGAACATTACAAGTATATATATATAGCACAAATATACATATATATATCTAGCACAAATATACATATATATTTCAAATATAAATAACATATGTATATATCAATCACTAAATAAATAACTTATTATTAAAAAAATTATATGTTCTAGATAATCTGATCTGAAGTTTTTTTATTTAAAAAATGAATAAAATAAAATTTTTATATTTGTCAACGGCTTTTTGCTGCTGACTAATACTGTCAGCGGCTTTACATGGCCGCAGACATTTAATCTATGTCAGCGGTTTTATAGAACCGCAGACATAACATCTATATGTCAGCGGTTCTAAAAGCCGCTGAATAATATATGTCCGCAGTCAAACATAGCCGCGGCCTTAACTCCACATTTGTTCGCGGTTACATTTCAGCCGCTGACGTATGCTGAACTTTTGTCAGGGAGTAGCGCTAACCGCGGACAAAACATTTTTATGGCAGCGGTCAATTATAGCCGCTGCCTTATATCTCTTTTGTCCTTGAATTTTCAGCCGCAGACATATATTCGTTGATAAATGTTGGTTCTCTTGTAATGTAATATCTATGGCGCGTTGCCTTAATTAGACTCTTTGTAATCCTTGGTCAAGACTAATTGCCGTAGGGAATGTAATTGTGTATTGTGCAAAGAAAGAGAAGTTAGTATGAACTTGATCATAAAAACATATATTGCCTCTTTTAACCACCATTTTTTTTTTTTTTTGTATTCATGTGTTTTAATTCCTTCTTCCCCCTCTTTCTTCTTCTTTTACTTTTATTCATCGATTTGCAGATACTCCGGTTCCTAACAAACTCGACATTTGGTAAAGTCAAGTTTAGACTGTCAGCTTTCTCTTTTAGTTACATTCGCAATGGTGAATTGAATACCGAATTTAGACTGTCCAATCTCACTCCTGTCACGTTGGTCACGAATTTCCCTACATGGCAAAGTTTGAGACTATTTATTATTTAATAGTTCTTTGATTATTTTACTAAAGTTCCCATAATATTTTAATATTTTTAATGTTAACGACCATAAAACATCATATATATCTTAGGTCGTTTGAAGTATTAAAAAACGTCTTCGCATGTTAACACTTTAAGTAAATATTTAACACATTAATCAATTATTGAGTACATTACGACATTCAGTAATCAATAGTTTAGACTAGTTAATACGTTAAGTTATATTCTCATTGAAAAATGTTTTTGCATAAAAAGATGCATGGTTATAATACAATTAACCAAAGCACGGCCCGTAATATTTCTAACAAAGATTTTTTATCCTTGGAAATATTTTTTGAACCCCCCCCGGCCCTCTTCCTCAACCCTGAGCCATAGCAGACATCAGGTTACATTATGTTGTTGGAAAGGTGTTACATGTTTGCTCACCCTTGAGACATTGATAATTTTTCTTCTCACTTAGCTCGACTAAAGAATTTAACGATTAAGTGAAACTCAAACAAAAGTATGTTGGTAACTTGGAACATGATTAAAGGTAACCCAAAGTCGAATGGCATATAATGGAAAGTTGATCTAATTGAGATTTAAAAAAAAATGCTCTTAATTAAGTACCTAACACAAATGGAAGCCAAGCACGACAGGCGCAGGTCCATCCCATCCTGAATTGCAGATTGTCTCAACCAGATTCGCGTTATCTGCCAAACTTGCACACTCGGAATCAACCGTGGGACTGGGGACTCGATATCGGGTCCGGAGGTGCGCCTTGGCTCCTCAACGTCGTCCTCGAGCGGAGTTCCTTCGGCTCTGGATGATGATCTCAATTGGTGGGCGAGGATCGGGACGAACCCACGAGGTTCGTTAGTGTTTCATGGCATCTATCTGATCGAAAGTTCCCAAATCCCCCTTCTACTCTCGGTGCTCGAGTACCTCCGACCGAGCCAATGCCCTGTTCTTTGGTGGAGTCGTGATAAAGAGGTCTTATTCGCATAGGCGGCTCGGCTAATGAGAGATCACGTCGTCTTTGAGATGAGTTTGGGGAGAGAGTTTGATGGTGATGAATAAGTCTCTAGTCTGCTCCATCTACTTCAACTTATAAGAAAATCGATCCTGAGATGGTTCTAGAGATAATTCTCCGATGATCAAATCAATAAAATGTCCTAATAAAGAAGAAATAGTTTAAGTGGAGTTAAATAATGGCCGTGCTTGAAGATGACACTTAATTGGGACCCTTTTATCTATGATTTTTGAACTTTCTTTAAAATCATTCTTAAGTAGAGTTAAATTTCAACGAGATTTACCTCTCTGATCAAGAGGAGACTACAGTGCCTGTGAGAGGGGTCAACTCCTGTCCTGATGTGCTCTGCCCCTGGGTAGCTCTTATTGGGCCTGAGGGACCGGGCCCTTGTTGGGCCGTGACTAAGGACCCATCCAAAGCCCACCACTAGTCAAAACACTGACTGAGGATCTAATTCTGCTCACATGTTTATGGAGGCCTTACCGTATCTTTTCAAAACATTAAACACATCTGAAATATTGCTTACGCACGGCAAAATGCTCAATGTTGTGTGTTCATTCAAATGACACATTAAAACCCTCCAACGCCTCTCAATGTTGTGTGTTACATGCAACATGAAGGATTTCCCTGGTTTTCAACATGAGGAGAAATGACGCCATTCAAGGCTCAAAACACATGGATCTCCAAGCCTTCTCACTGATTATATCCAACATTATAGATATGCCTACTTCTTTCTTCATTTACAGGTGCAGCTTTTTATACATTTTTTTTTTGGGAGGGGTAATTAGAAGGATAGGATTAAACTTCAAAACAAGAGTCTTACATAACAGGGTTCCTAAATAGCAGACAGACAGACAAAAGAGAAGAACATAAAAAAAAAAAAAACTAGTGTAGGACGGCGAAGAGACTCTTCAGTAGATCATCAGGTAGCCCATGGGTCGAAAGGGCGGTGGATTTCTTTGGTAGGTCAATCCGCCGCTCTGTTGTCTGAATGAGTCATTTTGACTGACTTCCACTTGTTCAACTCCTCTGAAGCTTCCACTATGATCTGACGAATTTCTTGAGGTGCCTTGGTGTGATGTCCCAAGGCATGTATGAATAAACAGTACTTATTACCTTCTATCCACAGTCCTCTCTCCTGTTTCGATCCGTGATTTGCTGCTTCCTTGATGCCTCTGAGAGCTGCCGCCATCGCTTCTGCTCGAAGAGCAGTGGAATTCCCTATATATATACTCATGCAAATCTGATATAGTTCCTGAGAAATCTCTAAGGATGGCTCCAGCTCGATCCCGCCACCATGTCCATGATTAGGTATTCTTCTTTGGCTGCTCCGCCAAAATTAAGTTTTAGCCAACCTACATCCCTGTTTATTACAGGACCGGCTGACCCTTTGTCTCAATTGTCATTGAACAGTGATACAAAAAGCTGACTTGCTGGCTGTGAGGGGGCTTATCACGATTTTAAGTATTTATAAGGGGAAAAAAAAACTACGTTTAGTTTATACTTTATAGTGCGCCTGCGGGCCTGGCGTTGCCGCGTTGGTTTTTTTTCTTTTCCATGCCGGTAAACTCGACATTTGGTAAACATGTCAAGTTTAGACACACAGTTTTCTTTTTCATACCCAAATAAACTAGACATTGGCAATGCTGAATTAATCAATACCGATTTTAGACTGTCCAATTTCACTCCTGCCAAGTTGGTCACATTTGAGGCTTTTCTTAAAATATTTTTATTTGTTTATTATTTAATTAATTCTTTGATTATTTTACTAATTTCCCCTGAATATTTTAATGTCAAAGACCATATCATATCATACCATAGGTCGTTTGAAGTATTAGAAAACGTACGTCTTAGCATGCATGTTAACACTTTTAAGTAAATATTTAACACATTAATCAATTATTGTGTACATTACGACATTCAGTAATAATTTAGACTAGTTAATACGTTAAGTAATAATCTCCTTGAAAACTATATTTCCATAAAAAGATGCATGGTTATTGTTACAACAAAAGTAACATATGTCGGCTCAGGCCGAGGCGACTGCGGAGGTGATTCTCTCCGGAGAGTGAGCTGAGACGACCAAGCCAATGAATCCCGTCGAGGCGCGCTTGGCGGACGCGTGACGCTTGTTCCGAGCTCCCGATCTGACTTGCAAAGCCCGCCGAGTGGCCTCGGCGGGGAGACACTCCGACGCTCTTGTCAGTCGCTAGTCAAGCAGTATGGCCTAGCTTGGGGTAGAACAGCGTACCTGCACCTGTGGAGTGTCTGCCTCTTATATAGTGTTGGGATACATGTGTATTAGCTGGACGAGCCCGCCAATCTCGCCGGCGGTTTCCGTGATTGATGGCGGATTCGAAGTTGCCCACGTACTACCAGGTCATGGCGATCGTGGTCTTAATGGTCGTGCTTAACGGTTCCGTGACCCTCGGACCTTACCTCTCATTTGCCTGTTGGTCACGTGAGGATCGTTTCGGGGCACGTGTGAGCGCACAGGGTACCAGGTCGGCTCCGCCCGAGCAGAGAGGTCGTCCAAGCCGACCTGCTAAAGATGGCCTGAGGTTCAGAAGCGTGTTCATTGTCTCGACCTTATAATTATACGTCGGTTAGCTAATGTTGTCAGTGATAATCGTCATCGGCCTACGCCTCTAATGAGGTCGGCTGACATAGGGAGCGGAACCGACCTACTGTGATACCCCCGCAACATTAGCCCCCTAGGTTCACGTCGGACTGTGAACGAGGGCCGAGGTGAAGCTAAATTTCCCTGCCAGAAGCATGTGCCCTGCCACGTGGCTCTGTTGACCCACGTGGCTAATAATTGAAAAAAATTTAGCGTTAAATTTCATACATATAGTTGAGTTTAAACATTCATTGTCGGTAAATATTGTGCAATTTGATTGTAATTTTCATTTCATCCATAAATAAGTTTTTGAACATATTAGTTAAATTTTTGGGTAGAACACATAGCTAGATTTTTATTTAATAAAGTCAATACTTTTTAATAGTTTGACTAATAAAAAATAGTTTCCTTTACAAATACATTGTACATAAATAATATTTGCTCTTATATTTTTTTGTATAACATCTTCTAAATATTAGTTTGTAAATAAAATAAATTTCAAATAAATTTTAATCACCCACACCAATACCGTCACGCCACATATCCTTTCTCTCATCTCACTGGCCACCACTAAACCTTTCTTTAATTTTCTTTCTTCCTGTTAAGTCCAGAAGAAGCTGGAAGCTGACGGAAGCAGCTGGGATGAGGAGCTCGGGCATGCCAGGGCGGCTGGCGCGATGAGGAGCTCTGCTCAGCTGGGCGGTGCGGACGGACCCAGATCTGCTGTGTGCGTTGGGAGCTGGTGCGATGGAGGTCGGTGCGAAGCAGGAAGCGCAGAGGAGGCGGTGTGTGGCGGGAGCTGGCGACGAGGCGGGGATGGAAGCAGGATACCGTGCGAAGCAGCTCGTGCGCAGCGGGCAACGGGCGATGGCGCTCCGGATCTGGGCGCGCAGGGAGCTGGTGCTTCTGGGCCGTGCGCGGCAAGGTTGTGTACGGCGCGCTGGGAGCTGGCACGGAGGCTGGGCGGATCTAAAGCAGCTGGTTCGCTAGCAGCTGGAGGCGGGAAGAAGGCCTGGGGCATACGGAGCTGGGGCGGTGTAGAGCTGGTACAGCGCAGGAGTTGGAGGCCGGATCTGTCGTACGCAGCTCTGTGTGTGGCGAGTTTGGTACAGCAAACCAGGGATCCTTGCGCCTATAAAAGGACCCCAAGGTCCTCAGCTTGGGAGTTCGACATTTTTTTTGGGAATTTATTTTTTTCCTTTCATCCAGAGTTCTACTGTAGTATCCCAAAAAATCTATTAATTAAAAATTATAGATAAATAAAATTTTTTATCTATTAATAAATTCAATTAATTAAAAAGGTACGCATTATTATCACATGCGTATAAACCCATATAAAAATTCCGTAAAAATAATAATTATACTTTAAATAATATTCTCTAATGACCCATCATTAAATTTGGGCATAGAAAAATCGTTTGGACTTAGTTTAAGAATTTATGCGACTTATTAGCATAATTAAGGAATAAGTCGAAGAACCCATTATTTTATGACCCAAAGTGGATTATAAATAAAAATAAATATGTGGGTAGACTTTAAATAATATGGGATGATAGCGCATTATGATATTTGGACCAATGGACAATCTTGGCCCATGAATAAATTCTCTAATAAAAGGATAATTAAAAATCCATTAAGTAAAGTAAGTACATGGGTTGTACAATTAAGCTCACATGAGTTATTGGGCCAAGAGTAAGAGCCCAAAGGGTGAAGATTAGAAATATTGACATGAATAATATTTAATCAAATTAAAAATATGAAGTTACTTGAATAAGTGTGATTAATATATTTAAATAAGAACAAAGGGTGAATAATTAGAATTAAACCAATACCCATTAAGTTAAATTAGTAATGGGTTTGGTTAATGGACCTAACATGAATTGTTGGGCCCAAATGAGAAGAGCCCATCATGAGATGGGAAGTAATTAGGCTAAATTCGTACCTAAAAATAGTAATAAATAGAAAATGGTTAAGATAATGACTATTTTAACTCTTACTTATCTTAAAAAGAGTCCCCATCTCATCTTAACACATTAGCAACGAAATTAGATCTCTCCCCAAGCCAACTAAGTGATAAATGTTAGAAAAGGAGGAGAAAAATGTGTAAATTCGGAGTTAATTAATAAATAAATTAAATAAGGGTATGATAAATACTAAAAAGGGTTATAAATGTCCTAAAAAGAGTCATAACCTTACCCAAACCATTTACCCACGAAATTAGCCTCTCATCTATCCTATTAGGTGGGATAATGCAAGAAATAAGGGGATAAATAAGGAAAAATTAAGAGTTTGAAGGGAAAGAGGAGTTTTAAGGAAGGAGGACTCTTACACAACCTAATAAACCTCTAATTCATGTCTACCAAGCCCCATTTTCGTTGATGGAGCTTTGGAGCACAAGGAAAGGTGGCTAAGGACGAGGAGCAAGGAGAAGAAGGAGGTTTGGAGCAAGGAGAACTTGGAAATTCGTCATCCTCAAACCCTAGGATCTTTACAGCGTAAAAAGGTAGGCAATCTCTCAAGCTAAAATCTTGAAAAAATTATCTTAGGTAGACTTCATAATCTTCTTCAAAAGCTATTTGGTCTGGTTGCTTTTCGCTCATCCATTTGGGCGAATTTAATTCGTGAACCCTGCTGTAACCATGACTTGAAATCTCATATTTTCTCTAATTCCCCACATGTACTCAATCTCATGCCATGATAAAATTCTCATATATACTGCATCTTATTATATTTCAAACGGCCTTGGTCTTGCTCTATTTCGATCTCCCATTCGGGAGAATTAATTCTTTGAATATTTGTTAGAACTATGCACCCGACCCTTCATATTTGCTTGTGAACTCCATGTATACTTGATTCCACACTATCAGAAAATTCTCATAATAATACAGCTTGTTAGCTTTCAAACGCCCCTAGTTTCGGAATTTTTCATCATGTATTCATCACTAATTAATTCTTTGAACCCTGACTGCACCTGTTTAGGTCATCCGAATGTATCCTATTGAAAGCATGCCTAAATCATGTCTAATTTAAAATTAATCATCATGCTGATATATCTATGTGTCTAATTTCATTTGAAACTAGATTCGTGATTTTTGGGTCAATATACGATTTTATATTGAATTTAAAAGAGCCATGTGTCAAATCTGATCAACCCTGGAAAAAGGGAAAAAGGGCCGGACTCTCCTGATATCGCGACGGCGCGACCCGTCGCGATATCAGCCGGGTCGCGTCCCGCTGGCACGTCGCGTTGAGAACGCATTTCCACCCCTAAACTGGGACTGAGGCCGGTTCGCTTGTCGCGACCTGGAGTCGCGACGGGTACCCCTGTCGCGTTAACAGAAAAATAGCCAGAACTGGAAATTGCTTATATACCCTTGCTCTACTTGCTAATTAGCCATTGTTTAGCCTTAATTAAATATTGTTATTCATAATTTGATCTGAATAAATATTAATGTGCAATAAATTGCATGAATCTAATTAATTTAAAAGCTTTGTGCACAATCCATCATGCTCTTTTGATTTCATACACTTGCACACACTTAACCATCATGTTGCCATTAAACCTTAGTAAATTACTCAATATTGTATCTGGTAATTAAGTGAAACTAATCACCTAATTTTCTATTATTTAAATGACACATGTCTTCGTTTTATTCGCGTAATTTGTATACCGTTATCGCGTCCCTCGGCCTTCGAGCACTCGAGGCACGACGGACTAGTTTCTACACACTTTCTCTTGACTTAGACCACCTCTCCATCGGGAATACTCTCGACTGGGCCAGGGACTCCTTGTTAGGGCCTCTGTAAGTCTTCTTGACTTTGGCGCACGTCCTTAGTCAACGAGCTGGTTGTACCTTTAAATCCCGTTACACTCTTAGGGATCAGTACGATCCAAATGGCCTTAGTGAGATCTCTTTTATCTTGTGATCACGCCGGACCATCTAGCCTGTGTTCGTAGCACGACTAGTGGGGCAGATGTGACTTCTACCAGACTGTCGGTACCCGACCTGGTGCTGTGCAACCGTTACTATCGCGGTTTATCATTGTTTTACGTTTATACCCCTATCTCATCTACTATCCTTGTACTCTTATCTATTCACGTTCACTCTACAATCTCGTCTATTCATCTAGTATTCTCTTGAGACTCTTGAGCTTTGTGGCTCCCATTACTTGTATGATACATGACTATCTAGCGCCATAATATGGGTCCGGTGACCCTACTGACTCGAATGCCTACTGTGCAGGGCACAGAGAGTGTCCGAGGGGCTCCAATCTAGTCCTGGGGGCAGAGAGCCACCCGAAAATACCTGCAGGGACTATTGACGGTGTTCTGCATTGCACCTGTTCTGATTGACTATACTGACTTGGCTAGACATCTAATTGTTTGACTATTAGTCTGAGGAGTTCAGACATACTGTACTATCGTGAAACGGCTACTATCCCAAAGTGACTATTGTTGTACTTGACTAGTGCACCGTGGTGCAACCATACATGTTATCTCTTTACACGCTATCTCTTTACATGCAATCTCGTTACATGCTATCTTGATATACAAGCTATCTCGTTACACGCCACCTTGATACAAGCTATCCTATTACATGTCATTTTGATACACGCTATCTTGTTATACACTATCTTGTTACACGCTATCTCATTATATGATCAATTCCCTATCGTCCTAGTTTTACAATATTCTTGTGAAATGTATTATCGTTCACATGTTATGGCATGCTATCATTCTTTTGATATAGTATGCCATCAATCTCTCGTTATCTTGTACTATTACTCTCTTGACTATACTTGATTGTTCTCTCTAGTTAACTTGCGTGACAAGACATTAATCACTTAAAGCATGCTTGTTTACATGAGATATTAAGTCCTACTAAGCGTTATCGTTCACCCTTCATTATTTGTTATTGTGTTTTCAGGTAAGTCAGATGATGACTTTACACACATCAACGGGATTGGACCTGAGTGATGAGCGTCCTGGAGTCATAGTGATAGATTGTCCCCAATACCCTAGAGTTAGTTTAGTTAGTTGCTTAGTTATCATTTCCAAATTTAATGAAGTCATTGAGCCTATATTTTGGCTCTGAATTAGTGGTTGTAATAGTTTAGATGAATTATCAATAAAATGATGAGTTTTATTGCAATTATTATTCATTAGTTGCTCTGATGTTTGCGAATGTATGCGCAATTTACGTTACCATACATGTTGTTCATACCTCCCCGATTTATTCCGCTGCTAAATTGGCGGGACATGACAGTTGGTATCAGAGCCTAGGATGTCCTTAATAAGATATTTTAAGTCTAGGATGTTCTAGATGAACTGCCCTGACACGTGTCTAAGTCAACCACCATACTTATGTGAGAATTGGGTAGAGCCATAGTTAAAATTTAAATATAATTATATACATATATATGTATCAACTTAGTAATACTTTAGCACCCAAAGTTTAAAAGGAATAAATTAAATGTTATTGCTCACAGGAGATTAGTGGAGATGGCTGGTGAGCATGCACAATTGCGGGACCTGCAAAGCACCGTACAAGGGTTAACTCAAGCCCTTAACAACGTGATTCAAGCAGGAGCAAGAAATGGAGTAAGAGACTTATACGAGAACTTTAAACGAATGAATCCCCCTACGTTTAATGGAACTCCGGATCCCGATAAAGCTGAAAATTGGGTGAAGGCGATGGAACGAATCTTTAGAGTTATGCAATGTTCAGAGCAGGAGAAAGTCCTTCTGTCAACCTTCCAATTGGACTACGATGCTAGAGCTTGTGGGAAGCTGCCAGTCAACAACTAACAAACATCAACATAGAGTGGATGAATTTTTAGAACTCTTCAACATCAATATTTTTCCGAAAGGATTCGTGAGAAGAAGGCAAATGAATTCGCCAATTTAAAACAATGAATGACGTCTGTAGCAGAATATGAAGCACAATTTGAAAGACTAGCACAATATGCACCACATTTGGTGAGTACGGAAAAGATGAAGGCAAAGAGATTCTTAGAAGGATTAAGACCTGTGTTCTGGGAAAAGTTGGCTCTGCTAGACCTTGTAGTATATTCGGACATGGTATCGAGAGCTCAAATAATAGGGGACACCATGGGACTTCTTGAAAAGATCCATAAGAAGAAGGTAATTAAAAGGGAATATGCTACCCATTCCAATGATAATAAAGGAAGAAATATGGTAGATAGCAAGAGAATGAAAGGGGAAGTGAAACAGAAGGAATTCTGTAAATTTTGTAAAAAGCCAGGGCATCAGATGGATAACTGTTGGAAGAAATTGGGCAGATGCTTGCGTTGTGGAAGCCAACACCACCGAGTCATCAATTGCCCGACAAAGAAGAACCAAATTAACTCCACACCAAAGACGGTTACAAGTCCTTGTTGATATGCAAAATACCAATAAAGGTAGACAAGGTATCAGCACTAAACCCTTAGTTCAAGTTCATATTATTTTCTCGATAACAAAACCATAAGTGGGGGAGATGATGGAATGGAATATTCAGAATAAATTAGTAGTCGTATCTTAACATATGAATTTGGGGACCAAATTCTATTTAAGTGGGGGAGGATGTAGTACCCTGGAATATCTATTAATTAAAAATTATAGATAAATAGAAATTTTATCTATTAATAAATTCAATTAATTAAAAAGGTACGCATTATTTTCACATGCGTATAAACCCATATACAAATTTCGTAAAATAAGAATTATACTTTAAATAATATTCTCTAATGACCCATCATTAAATTTGGGCATAGAAAAATCATTTGGACTTAGTTTAAGAATTTATGCGACTTATTAGCATAATTAAGGAATAAGTCGAATAACCCATTATTTTATGACCCAAAGTGGATTATAAATAAAAATAAATATGTGGGTAGACTTTAAATAATATGAGATGATAGCGCATTATAATATTCGGACCAATGGACAATCTTGGCCCATGAATAAATTCTCTAATAAAAGGATAATTAAAAATCCATCAAGTAAAGTAAGTACATGGGTTGTACAATTAAGCTCACATGAGTTATTGGGCCAAGTGTAAGAGCCCAAAGGGTGAAGATTAGAAATATTGGCATGAATAATATTTAATCAAATTAAAAATATGAAGTTACTTGAATAAGTGTGATAAATATATTTAAATAAGAACAAAGGGTGAATAATTAGAATTAAACCAATACCCATTAAGTTAAATTAGTAATGGGTTTGGTTAATGGACCTAACATGAATTGTTGGGCCCAAATGAGAAGAGCCCATCATGAGATGGGAAGTACTTAGGCTAAATTCGTACCTAAAAATAGTAATAAATAGAAAAGGGTTAAGATAATGATTATTTTAACTCTTACTTATCTTAAAAAGAGTCTTCATCTCATCCTAACACATTAGCCATGAAATTAGATCTCTCCCCAAGCCAACTAAGTGATAAATGTTAGAAAAGGAGGAGAAAAATGTGTAAATTCGGAGTTAATTAATAAATAAATTAAATAAGGGTAAGATAAATACTAAAAAGGGTTATAAATGTCCTAAAAAGAGTCCTAACCTTACCCAAACCATTTACCCACGAAATTAGCCTCTCATCTATCCTATTAGGTGGGATAATGCAAGAAATAAGGGGATAAATAAGGAAAAATTAAGAGTTTGAAGGGAAAGAGGAGTTTTAAGGAAGGAGGACTCTTACACAACCTAATAAACCTCTAATTCATGTCTACCAAGCCCCATTTTCGTTGATGGAGTTTTGGAGCACAAGGAAAGGTGGCTAAGGATGAGGAGCAAGGAGAAGGAGGAGGTTTGGAGCAGGGAGAACTTGGAAATTCGTCATCCTCAAACCCTAGGATCTTTATAGCGTAAAAAGGTAGGCAATCTCTCAAGTTAAAATCGTGAAAAAATTACCCTAAGTAGACTTCATAATCTTCTTTAAAAGCTCTCTGTCTGGTTGCTTTTCGCTCATCCAATTGGGCGAATTTAATTCGTGAAGCCCTGTTGTTAACATGAATCGAAATCTCATGTTTTCTCTGATTCTCCACATGTACTTACTCTCATGCCATGATAAAATTCTCATATATACTGCATCTTATTAGATTTCAAATGGTCTTCGTCTTGCTCTATTTCAATCTCCCATTAGGGATAATTAATCCTCTGAATCTGTTAGACCCATGCACCCGACCCTTCATATTTGCTTGTGAACTCCGTGCATGCTTGATCCCACACCATCATAAAATTATCATAAATACTACATCTTGTTAGTTTCAAACACCCATAGTTTCGAAATTTTTCATCATGTATTCATCTCTAATTAATTTGTTGAACCCTGACTGCGCCTATTTAGCTCATCATAATATAACATGTTCAAAGCATGCATAAATCTTGTCTAATTTCCAATTAATCGTGCATGCTGATATATCTATGTGTCTACTTTCATTTGAAACTAGATTCATGATTTTTGGGTCATTATACGATTTTATATTGAATTTAGAAGAGCCCTATGTCAAATCTGATCAACCCTGGAAAAAGGGAAAAATGGCAGGACTCTTCTAATATCGCGACGGCGCGACCCGCCGCGATATCAGCCGGGTCGCGTCCCGCTGGCACGTCGTGTTAAGAATGCGGCGGCCTATGCCGTCGTGTTTCCACCCCTGAACTGGGCCTGGGGCCGGTTCGCTTGTCGCGCCCAACCGCCTTGTCGCGACCTGGAGTCGCGACGGGTACTCCTGTCGCGTTAACAGAAAAATAGCTAGAACCCAAAATTGCTTATATACCCTTGCTCTACTTGCTAATTAGCCATTGTTTAGCCTTAATTAAATGTCGTTATTCATAATTTGATCTGAATAAATATTAATGTGCAATAAATTGCATGAATTTAATTAATTTAAAAGCTTTGTGCACAATCCATCATGCTCTTTTGATTTCATACACTTCCACACACTTAACCATCATGTTACAATTAAACCTTAGTAAATTACTCAATATTGTATCTGGTAATTAAGTGAAACTAATCACCTAATTTCTCTATTATTTAAATGACACATGTCTTCATTTTATTCGCGTGATTTGTATACCGTTAGCGCGTCCCTCGGCCTTCGAGCACTCGAGGCACGACGGACCAGTTTCTACACACTTTCTCTTGACTTGGACCACCTCTCCATCGGGAATACTCTCGATTGGGCCAAGGACTCCTTGTCAGGGCCTCCGTAAGTCTTCTTGACTTTGGCGCACGTCCTTAGTCAATGAGCTGGTTGTACCTTTAAATCCCGTTACACTCTTAGGGATCAGTACGATCCAAATGGCCTTAGTGAGATCTCTCTTATCTTGTGATCACGTCGGACCATCTAGCATGTGTTCGTAGCACGGCTAGTGTGACAGATGTGACTTCTACCAGACTTTCGGTACCCGACCTGGTGCTGTGCAACTGTTACTATCGTGGTTTATCATTGTTTTACGTTTATACCCCTATGTCATCTACTATCCTTGTACTCTTATCTATTCACGTTCACTCTACTATCTCGTCTATTCATCTAGTACTCCCTTGAGACTCTTGAGCTATTGTGGCTCCCATTACTTGTACGATACATGCCTGTCTAGCGCCATAATATGGGTCCAGTGACCCTACTGACTCGAATGCCTACTGTGCAGGGCACAGAGAGTGTCTGAGGGGCTCCAATCTAGTCCTGGGGCAGAGAGCCACCCGAAAATACCTGCAGGGGCTATGGACGGTGTTCTGCATTGCACCGGTTCTGATTGACTATACTGACTTGGCTAGACATCTAATTGTTTGACTATTAGTCTGAGGAGTTCAGACGTACTGTACTATCGTGAAACGGCTACTGTCCCAAAGTGACTATTGCCGTACATGACTAGTGCACCGTGGTGCAACCATACATGTTATCTCTTTACACGCTATCTCTTTATATGCAATCTCGTTACATGCTATCTTGATATACAAGCTATCTCGTTACACGCCACCTTGATACAAGCTATCCTATTACATGTCATTTTGATACACGCTATCTTGTTATACACTATCTTGTTACACGGTATCTCGTTATATGGTCAATTCTCTATCGTCCTAGTTTTGCAATATTCTTGTGAAATGCATTATCGTTCACATGTTATCGCATGCTATCATTCTTTTGATATAATATGCCATCAATCTCTCGTTATCTTGTACTATTACTCTCTTGACTATACTTGATCGTTCTCTCTAGTTAACTTGCGTGACAAGACATTAATCACTTAAAGCATGCTTGTTTACATGAGATATTAAGTCCTACTGAGCGTTATCGTTCACCCTTCGTTATTTGTTATTGTGTTTTCAGGTAAGTCAGATGATGACTTTACACACATCAACGGGATTGGACTGGAGTGATAAGCGTCCTGGAGTCATAGCGATGGATTGTCCCCAGTACCCTAGAGTTAGTTTAGTTAGTTGCTTAGTTATCATTTCCAAATGTAATGAAGTCATTGAGCCCTATATTTTGGCTCTGAATTAGTGGTTGTAATAGTTTAGATGAATTATCAATAAAATGATGAGTTTTATTGCAATTATTATTCATTAGTTACTCTGATGTTTGTGAATGTATGCGCAATTTACGTTACTATACATGTTGTTCATGCCTCCCCGATTTATTCCGCTGCTAAATTGGCGGGACATGACAGTTGGTATCATAGCCTAGGATGTTCTTAATAAGATATTTTAAGTCTAGGATGTTCTAGGTGAACTGCCCTGTCACATGTCTAAGTCAACCACCATACTTATATGAGAATTGAGTAGAGCCATGGTTAAAATTTAAATACAATTATATACATATATATGTATCAACTTAGTAATACTTTAGCACCCAAAGTTTAAAAGGAAATAAATTAAATTTTATTGCTCGCAGGAGATTAGTGGAGATGGCTGGTGAGCATGCACAATTGCGGGACCTACAAAGCACCATACAAGGGTTAACTCAAGCCCTTAACAACGTGATTCAAGCAGAAGCAAGAAATGGGGCAGGATACTTATACGGGAACTTTCAACAAATGAATCCCCCTATGTTTAATGGAACTCTGGATCCCGATAAAGCTGAAAATTGGGTGAAGGTGATGGAACGAATCTTTAGAGTTATACAATGTTCAGAGCAGGAGAAAGTCCTTCTAGCAACCTTCCAATTGGACCGCGATGCTAGAGCTTGGTGGGAAGCTGCCAATCGACAACTAACAAACATCAACATAGAGTGGGTTGAATTTTTAGAACTCTTCAACATCAAATATTTTTCTGAAAGGATTCATGAGAAGAAGACAAATGAATTCGTCAATTTAAAACAAAGAATGATGTCTGTAGCAGAATATGAAGCACAATTTGAAAGACTAGCACAATATGCATCACATTTGGTGAGTACGGAAAAGATGAAGGCAAAGAGATTCTTAGAAGGATTGAGACCTGTGTTCTGGGAAAAGTTGGCTCACTAGACCTTGTAGTATATTCGGACATGGTATCGAGAGCTCAAATAATAGAGGACACCATGAGACTTCTTGAAAAGATCCATAAGAAGAAGGTAATTAAAAGGGAACATGCTACCCATTCTAATGATAATAAAGGAAGAAAAATGGTAGATAGCAAGAGAATAAAAGGGGAAGTGAAACAGAAGGAATTCTGTAAATTTTGTAAAAAGCCAGGACATCAGATGGATAACTGTTGGAAGAAATTGGGCAGATACTTGCGTTGTGGAAGCCAACACCACCGAGTCATCAATTGCCCGACAAAGAAGAACCAAACTCCACACCAAAGACGGTTACAAGTTCTTGTTGATACGCCAAATGCCAATAAAGGTAGACAAGGTATCAATACTAAACCCTTATAGGGTGTTTGGGAGCAATTTCAAAAAAAAAAAACTATTTCTATCTAAAAATAAATGTTGTGTTCTCTTTTAACTTTAAATTTAAAATTATGAGAATGTGATGTTATCTGTTTGGTAAAAATAATAAAATTTTTAAAATTTATATTGTGTGTTTGGGACGAGAGAGGTAGGGCCGTAGCGGGGCATGGGGAGGGCGCACAGGGGCGGGGCAGGGGGGGGAGCCGCCAAGGGGGGAGGGGGAAGGCACAGGGGGGTGGGGAGGGGGATGGGGGGGGGGTGCTGGGTGGGGGAGGGGGATGGGGGGTTTGCAGGGGGGGATGGAGAGGGCGCCGGGTGGGGAGGGGATTGTGGTGGGGGGGGTGCTGGGGGGGGAGGGGGATGGGGGGTTTGCAGGGGGGTTTGCAGGGGGGGATGGGGAGGGCGCCGGGTGGGGGGGAGGGGGAGGGTGCTGGGTGGGGTCTCGGGGGGATTTGCAGAGGGGGATGGGGAGGGCACCGGGTGGGGGGGGGGGGGGTTGCACGGTGGGGGGGGGAGGGGGGGGGGAGGGTGCTGGGTGGGGGAGGGGATTGGGGGGGGGTGCTGGGTGGGGGAGGGGTGTTTGCAGGTGGGGATAGGGAGGGCGGCGGGTGGGGGGGGGGGATGGAGGGTGGAGGGGGGGTGCTGGGTGGGGAGGGGATGGGGGGGTGTTGGTGGGGGAGGGGGAGGGGGATGGGGAGGGTGCCGGGTGGGGGGGTTTGCAGGGTGGGGGGGGGGGGGGAGAGAGAGAAGGAATCAATATGTTTTTAAAATAAAAATAGGGTGAGACTTGTTTTTTTTTAAGAGAGATTTACATAGGAAAAATTCTTTCCTAAAAAAAAAAAATTACTTACCAAACACCTCTTTGTGTTTGTCTTCTCTCTTTTTAAAATTTAGAGAAAAGAGAAGTAAAAAACTGTAAACAAACACCCTATTAGTTCAAGTTCATATTATTTTCTCGATAACAAAACCCTAAGTAGGGGAGATGATGGAATGAAATATTCTGAATAAATTAGTAGTCGTATCTTAACATATGAATTTGGGGACCAAATTCTATTTAAGTGGGGGAGGATGTAGTACCCCGGAAAATCTATTAATTAAAAATTATAGATAATAGAAATTTTATCTATTAATAAATTCAATTAATTAAAAAGGTATGCATTATTATCACATGCGTATAAACCCATACAAAAATTCCGTAAAAATAATAATTATACTTTAAATAATATTCTCTAATGACCCATCATTAATTTGGGCATAGAAAAATCATTTGGACTTAGTTTAATAATTTATGCGATTTATTAGCATATTAAGGAATAAGTCGAAGAACCTATATTTATGACCAAAGTGGATTATAAATAAAAATAAACATGTGGGTAGACTTTAAATAATATGGGATGATAGCACATTATGATATTTGGACCAATGGACAATCTTGGCCCATGAATAAATTCTCTAATAAAAGGATAATTAAAAAACTATTAAGTAAAGTAAGTACATGGGTTGTACAATTAAGCTCACATGAGTTATTGAGCCAAGAGTAAGAGCCCAAAGGGTGAAGATTAGAAATATTGGCATGAATAATATTTACTCAAATTAAAAATATGAAGTTACTTGAATAAGTGTGATAAAATATTTAAATAAGAACAAAGGGTGAATAATTAGATTTAAACCAATACCCATTAAGTTAAATTAGTAATGGGTTTGGTTAATGGACCTAACATAAATTGTTGGGCCCAAATGAGAAGAGCCCATCATGAGATGGGAAGTACTTAGGCTAAATTCGTACCTAAAAATAGTAATAAATAGAAAAAGGGTTAAGATAATGACTATTTTAACTCTTACTTATCTTAAAAAGAGTCCCCATCCCATCCTAACATATTAGCCACGAAATTAGATCTCTCCCCATGCCAACTAAGTGATAAATGTTAGAAAAGGAGGAGAAGAATGTGTAAATTCAGAGTTAATTAATAAATAAATTAAATAAGGGTAAGATAAATACTAAAAAGGGTTATAAATGTCCTAAAAAGAGTCCTAACCTTACCCAACCATTTACCCACGAAATTAGCCTCTCATCTATCCTATTAGGTGGGATAATGCAAGAAATAAGGGGATAAATAAGGAAAAATTAAGAGTTTGAAGGGAAAGAGGAGTTTTAAGGAAGGAGGACTCTTACACAACTAATAAACCTCTAATTCATGTCTACCAAGCCCCATTTTCATTGATGGAGCCTTGGAGCACAAGGAAAGGTGGCTAAGGATGAGGAGCAAGGAGAAGAAGGAGGTTTGGAGCAAGGAGAACTTGGAAATTCGTCATCCTCAAATCCTAGGATCTTTACAGCGTAAAAAGGTAGGCAATATCTCAAGCTAAAATCGTGAAAAAATTACCTTAAGTAGACTTCATAATCTTCTTCAAAAGCTCTTTGCTCTGGTTGCTTCCCTGCTGTTACCATGAACCAAAATCTCATGTTTTCTCTAATTCCCGACATGTACTTACTCTCATGCCATGATAAAATTCTCATAATTCTCATATATACTGCATCTTATTATCTTTCAAACGGCCTTGGTCTTGCTCTATTTCGATCTCCCATTAGGGAGAATTAATTCTTTTAATCTCTTTCAGAACCATGCACCCGACCCTTCATATTTGCTTGTGAACTCCGTGCATACTTGATCCCACACCATCAGAAAATTCTCATAAATACTACATCTTGTTATCTTTCAAACGCCCCTAGTTTTGGAATTTTTCATCATGTATTCATCTCTAATTAAGTCGTTGAACCCTGACTATGCCTATTTAGGTCATCAAAATGTAAACTGTTCAAAGCATGTCTAAATCTTGTCTAATTTCAAATTAATCGTGCATGCTGATATATCTATGTGTCTACTTTCATTTGAAACTAGATTTGTGATTTTTGGGTCATTATACAATTTTATATTGAATTTAGAAGAGCCATATGTCAAATCTGATCAACCCTGGAAAAAGGGAAAAAGGGCCGGACTCTCCTGATATCGCGACGGCGCGACCCGCCGTGATATCAGCCGGGTCGCGTCCCGCTGTCACGTTGTGTTAAGAACGCGGCGACCTATGCCATCATGTTTCCACCCCTGAACCGAGCCTGGGGCCGATTCGCTTGTCGCGCCCAGCCGCCTTGTCGCGACCTGGAGTCGCGACGGGTACCCCTGTCGCGTTAACAGAAAAATAGCCAGAACCTGAAATTACTTATATACCCTTGCTCTACTTGCTAACTAGCCATTTTTTAGCCTTAATTAAACATTGTTATTCATAATTTGATCTGAATAAATATTAATGTGCAATAAATTGCATGAATCTAATTAATTTAAAAGCTTTGTGCACAATCCATCATGCTCTTTTGATTTCATACACTTGTACACACTTAACCATCATGTTGTCATTAAACCTTAGTAAATTACTCAATATTGTATCTGGTAATTAAGTGAAACTAATCACCTAATTTCTCTATTATTTAATGACACATGTCTTGGTTTTATTCGTGTGATTTGTATACCGTTATCGCGTCCCTCGGCCTTCGAGCACTCGAGGCACGATGAACCAGTTTCTACACACTTTCTCTTGACTTGGACCACCTCTCCATCGGGAATACTCTCGACTGGGCCAGGGACTCCTTGTCAGGGCCTCCGTAAGTCTTCTTGACTTTGGCGCACGTCCTTAGTCAACGAGCTGGTTGTACCTTTAAATCCCGTTACACTCTTAGGAATCAGTACGATCCAAATGGCCTTAGTGAGATCTATCTTATCTTGTGATCACGCCGGACCATCTAGCCTGTGTTCGTAGCACGGCTAGTGGGGCAGATATGATTTCTACCAGACTGTTGGTACCCGACCTGGTGCTGTGCAACCGTTACTATCGTGGTTATCATTGTTTTACGTTTATACCCCTATCTCATCTACTATCCTTGTACTCTTATCTATTCACGTCCACTCTACTATCTCGTCTATTCATCTAGTACTCTCTTGACACTCTTGAGCTGTTGTGGCTCCCATTACTTGTACGATATATGACTATCTAGCACCATAATATGGGTCCGGTGACCCTACTGACTCGAATGCCTACTGTGCAGGGCACGGAGAGTGTCCGAGGGGCTCCAATCTAGTCCTGGGGGCAGAGAGCCACCCGAAAATACCTGTAGGGGCTATTAACGGTGTTCTGCATTGCACCAGTTCTGATTGACTATACTGACTTGGCTAGACATCTAATTGTTTGACTATTAGTCTGAGGAGTTCAGAAATACTATACTATCGTGAAACGGCTACTATCCCAAAATGACTATTGTCGTACTTGACTAGTGCACCGTGGTGCAACCATACATGTTATCTCTTTACACGCTATCTCTTTATATGCAATCTCGTTACATGCTATCTTGATATACAAGCTATCTCGTTACACGCCACCTTGATACAAGCTATCCTATTACACATCATTTTAATACACGCTATCTTGTTATACACTATCTTGTTACACGCTATCTCGTATATGGTCAATTCTCATCGCCTAGTTTTGCAATATTCTTGTGAAATGTATTATCGTTCACATGTTATCGCATGCTATCATTCTTATGATTATAGCGCATCAATCTCTCGTTATCTTGTACTATTACTCTCTTGACTATACTTGATCGTTCTCTCTAGTTAACCTGCATGACAAGACATTAATCACTTAAAGCATACTGTTTACATGAGATATTAAGTCTACTGAGCGTTATCGCTCACCTTCGTTATTTGTTATTGTGTTTTCAGGTAAGTCAGATGAGACTTTACACACATCAACGGGATTGGACTGGAGTGATGAGCATCGTGGAGTCATAGCGATGGATTGTCCCGAGTACCTAGAGTTAGTTTACTTAGTTATCATTTGCAAATGCAATGAAGTCATTGAGCCCTATATTTGGCTCTGAATTAGTGGTTGTAATAGTTTAGATGAATTATCAATAAAATGATGAGTTTCATTGCAATTATTATTCATTAGTTACTCTGATGTTGTGAATGTATGTGCAATTACGTTACCATACATGTTGTTCATGCCTCCCCGATTTATTCCGCTACTAAATTGGCGGGGCATGACATCTACATTCGGGGGAGGGCAATGGAAATTTTCTGGATTTTCGTTTCTTCCTTTCTTCTGTGAGGAGTTTTTGTTCTTTCTTCTGTGTTCAGATTTTTGGGGGTTTCTTCTGTTCAGATGGTTGCAGGGGAGATACGCTTGTAATTTTCTTTGGAGTTTTTCTTTGCTATCTGGGAGATTTCGGCTACTGTTAAGTGATCCAGGGGCAATCTATTTCCATTTCTGCTATGTCTAGTTAGATCAATCCAGTGGAGTTTGCTTCTTGCATTTCTTCTGTGTTAATTCTATTTCTTGTGTTCAGTGAAGGCATCCGGAGGACGATTACAATTGTTTGTTTGTTTTCTTCTTTTCTTTCTATAAGCATGTGAGCATTTGATTGTTCTGCTGTTGGGAGGGGGTTGCAAATTTTTTTGGAATTTTGTTCTTCCATCTGTTCTATGCTGTTGAGAAGGATTCGAGGGTTACGAATTGTTCTTTCTATTTCTTCTGTGTTGGAGAACGCGAAGCAGTGGAATTGATATATGCATTTCGTGTTTTGTGAGAGTAGAGAACGATCCAGGGGCTTGCCTCTGTTCTTCTAAGTTCTTCTGGAGGGAAACTGCATAAGGGATGATCCGGAGGTCGGCGGCTTCTTCCATTCTTCTGTAAGCTGCAGAGCAAGGGGATGGCGTCCAGATGATTTTCTGAGGTCTACCCAACCCAGATCCAGGGTTGAATTCGTGAGTTCAGATTCTTATTGCAGCAGAGAGTAGATTTGGGTTTATGAGGGATTTCAGAGTTTCTTAGTTTTAATTTTGTTCTCCTTCCTGCTCTGCAATGGTAGCATTAGGAATTTGCTTTAGTAACAGCAGACTCTTGTTATAAATTTTTCTGTTCATTCCTCTACTTGAGAAGTTTCTATTGAGATTTGTGTTAAGTCATCTTTTTATTTTCTTGAATTTTAGATCATTTTAGAATTAGAGTTACATCTTTGTGCAATCTTAGTTTAATTTCTTTTGTAAATTTCTGTCCGCTTGTTTGATCCCTCAATTGAGAGGGTACAGTGATATTAATTCTCTTTTAATTCAATTCAGCTTGTTCTTTCGCTATCTTTGATCTGTCAAGTTGTGAGGAATTTAATTGATGTTGTTTACAGAATTACTTTTAATGCAATGTTATTTTGGTGAAAATGTGTTCATTAGAATAGTTTCAAGTCAAAGTAGTTTAAGTCAAATTCTATTCAGCCTCTCTGTGGATATGACATGTTCTCACCACTGCATTAGTTCATCTTTGTGATTTTAAATTTGTGAGACAGTTTAGAGAAGGTGAGCATATTGATTTGTGCACGGAACTTTCGACAACGGAAGTGTATAATCAACAATGCCGCGTTCATCTTGGCACCGTTGCCGGGGAGGCGTTAGAGTTTGATTTAAATCTACTTTCATTTGATTTTATTTGCATTGTGCTTCTCATTGACTTGATTTGAGCTTTTCATTTCAGATTTGCTCAAGAAGTGGAGCATGCAGATTGGGCTTGACATTTGAGCCCATTGGAGGAGGAGAGCTTGCTAATTTTTTTCACACTTGTTTTTAATTCATAATTTTAGATAGAAGAGTGTGAGTGAAACTTGTAGTGAGAATTTTATGTACTCTCTGTGTATGTACAAAGATTTCTTTCTAGTTGGCATGTAATAATTGGCCTTTTTGGTGGTTTGTGTGGTTTGGAGTTAGTTTATAGTATCACTTATATTTTCTTAGTTAAGTTTCATTTCATTTAGTTCAAAATCCAATAAAAAATTTAAAAAAAAATCTAAAATCTAAAAAATTTCCAAATCGCTCTTTCATGCAAACCGTTGTTTTGCAATTAAAAATTTCATCTTCTTAAGATTAGAATCACTTGTTTTAGGACATTATCATTTAATTATCATTTTAATTCCATTTCTTTTTCTGCATTGAAGAGTGCGGGGGAAAGGTAAGACTTCCATCGCTTGTTTCATGCATTAGACTTAGCATTAGAAAATAATTGTTTGGACTTGCTTTGTTGCATTTCATATTTGTAAAAGGGACTGCTTAAGAGCATCACCCTTTAGAAAAAATATAAGGTGAGGGATTTCATCACCCTTTCCTTTGCCCAAAAATCACAAAATTTTCACATTCTTGCATTTTCCTGAACTTTTAATAAAAATTAGTAGACTTGGCCCTAGGGTCATAATTAGATTTATGCTTTCTTAATATAAGACTCTCTTTGAGTCTGGTGTCTAGGATTAGAGGTTAAAAAGCTTATGCTTAAGTGAGTTAGAGGTTATTTAATTGGGTCCTTGTAAAAGCAAGGGGCCTCCCTCTACTCCACCTCTTACTGGCAGTACAAGAAGAGTTAGGATTGGATTAAGCAAGTATAAATCCGATTTTGAGAAAAATAACATAGGTCCAAGGAACACTTAGTGTTAGGTTAATTTGTTTTAAAAGTGTTGTTTGTTTGGGTTGTTCATAAAAATTCATCAAAAATCAATAAAAATCAAAAAATTAAAAAATCATAAATAGAGGGCTTTTTCATCTGTGCATGCTTGGTAGACGCTCCCTGAACATAGATTTGGCTCAACCTATAGACGAGATTGAAAGATTCTTTCATAGGATGGCCAACCAAGACCAGAACCAAGTTGCTAGGAATGTAGAGGAGGTCGCACCTAGACAGATGAAGGAGTACTTTATTCCTTCTGATATCAGCCTGCTACTTGTATCAGGCCAGAAATTCCTGCAAATCACTTTGAAATCAAGCCAGAACCATTCAAATGTTGCCATCCTTTATGGCAATCCCAATGAACATCCCTATAAGCATATAGATTAGTTCCTAGAGATTTGTTCCACCGTCAAGATCCAAAATTTCACTGCAAATGCCTTGAGACTGATCCTATTCCATTCTCTTGAAAGATAAGGCCAAACATTGGTTAGGAACCATAGGGAGAACCATTAGAACATGGCCAGAAATGCAATAGGAGTTTTTGAAGAAGTTTTACCCCATTGGCCGCACTAACACCATGAGAAGAGCAATAACTGGATTCTCCCAACACCCAGGAGAGTTAATGCATGAATCATGGGAGAGATTAAAAGAGTTGCTTAGAAAATGTCCCCACCATGGTCTGTCGAGGTGGCAAATAGTTCAAGCTTTTTATGAAGGATTGACAGAATCAAATAGGCAAATGGTTGATGCCTCGTGTGGAGGAGCATTCATGACTAAGAACGAGGATGAGGCATATAATCTGTTTGAAACATTGAGTGAGAATTCTATCAATCATGCCTCACTCCACTCTTATGAGAGAGCACTAGGACCTGTAAAGAAGATAGGGTTGTATGAATTGAGAGGGAGAGGAGAATCAGATTCTAGGGTAGAAGATCTATTAGATAGACTTGATCAGAGATTGGAGCAGAAGTTGGAACAAAAATTCGATCAATTAATGTCTTTAACTGGGCAAGCCACACCCAAATTTTCTCAACCACCTGAAACTTGTTCTATGTGTGCTAGCTCAGCTCACCTACCAGTGCTTGTCCCACTACTGCCCAATTGCCTCCTTTTATTCAAGAACAAGTCCAAGCTACCAAGGTTTTACAACCCTCTTACGATCCATATTCAATACATACAACCCTGGTTGGAGAAATCACCCGAACTTTTCTTTGAAAAATCAATCTGAACAAGTGTCTCAACCTTCTTTTAAGCAATCCATGTACGGTCAATCCTATCCCAGTCAGAATTGGGGATTTGGCCAATCTTCTTATTCCAAACCTCCACAAGTCCAAGGAAATCAAAACTCCAATCAATTTGCTCATGCCAATTTCTAGCAACCTTCATATAATCCACCACCACCTCCTCAGCCCAATTGGGAAGATAAAATAAATCAACTCCAAAACATGATGGCGACTCTATGCCAAACTGTGCAAGAACAACAAAATCAATATCAAAATCAAAACCAAAATTTTCAACAAAATTTGGCAAGGATAGAGTCCCAAATTGCTGATGTTTGTCAAAGGAGGGAATCAGGGCAGCTGCTAAGTAAAGCTATAGCAAACCCAAGGAACAACCCTCCCGGATTTTATCAGAATCAGCAATACCATCAGACCCAGGGGTACAGACCACCTGTTCGACCAAATGCACCTCCACCATCAAACACACAACAAGCTTTTGTCCAGAACATTCCAGCACCACAAAATCAGAATCAACTTATACAACAGGACCATCCTCCTGCCCAAGCTAGGGGCCCCCAAGTAGAAAATGTTAAAGCTGTGTCAACCTTAAGAAGTTGAAAAATCAGAATAAATCCTCACCCACACATGTCAACATTGCATGAGGATAAAGAAAATGAAATTGAAACTAAAATTGAAGAAGATATTGAAGAAAATGTTGAGAAAGAAAGATCCAAGGAAAAGGGAGAAAATGACTGAAGAACCTCTAGACAAAATCAAAATGAATGAAGACCCAAGCTGTTACATTCCAAGAGTCCCTTTTCCTGAAGCTTTAAAGCCAAAATCCAAAAAAAACCTACTGGTAATAAAGAACTCTTGGAACTCTTTAAGCAAGTTTACATCAACATTCATCTCCTTGATACCATCAAGCATGTGCCTGCTTATGTCAAATTCTTGAAAAAAATGTGTACTCCAAAACGTGAAGTGAGGAATAAAACTGAAACAATCAAGCCTTTTGGATTTGGGAGCCAGTGTCAATCTCCTACCTTCTGCTATTTTTGAGAAATTCAAGTTAGGAGAATTAAAACCCACTTCTGTTTTCCTTCAACTAGCCGATCGTTCTGTCACCACTCCTAAAGACTTAGTTGAGGATGTTATTGTGAAAATCAATGATTGTTACTTCCCTACCGATTTCATCATTCTGGACATGAACACTCCTCAAGATTTAACTCAGTCCACCATCATCCTTGGTAGACCCTTTTTGGCCACAGCAAGAGCTAACATTGATTATGCTACCAGGATGATGGATATATCATTTAGGGATAAGCGGGTTAGTATCAATATTTTTGGGGCATCTAGGTACCATGATCAA
>CM024761.1:135732053-135776438 GCA_014218235.1 Colocasia esculenta
CAATCTGTAAATGATGGTGCAATAGATACTAATCGATACATATTTACTCAATGTGATGCGACATTCAACTATAATCAATATAGTACTTTAATTAGAATCGGTACGTGAACCATTTATACTACAATCGATGCGGGTTAGTCTGTATTCCGAGTGGACTTATAGAGTTTTCAAGACATGCATGAGTTTTGAGATTTTCAGTATACTTATAGTGAGAATCTTTAAAGCAATAAAATAATATTTTTGTCTTGTTGATAGATATAAAGAAATATTAAATTTAAAAATATTTCTAAAATTTTGTTATCACCAAATTTAAAAAATAATTGGAGATGAG
This sequence comes from Colocasia esculenta, assembly GCA_014218235.1. NCBI lineage: Eukaryota > Viridiplantae > Streptophyta > Magnoliopsida > Alismatales > Araceae > Colocasia > Colocasia esculenta. Next base: position 135,732,385 of record CM024761.1, read on the forward strand.
AAGTTCATCAAATATTATTCGACTACGCACTCCATTGGTCGCATGTCTGAATCTTATGGCACCCGCATGGTAAGCACTGTGGGATCCGAACATCCGACCAAATAAATATCTTGGTCGGATAAAAAGTTCCCATTCGATAGGAAGAAGTGTTTCTCCTCCACCGACTGACCAAAGATATGACTACCCAGACGAAGATATGATCTCTCCCGACCTGTGGTATCTGAAGTCTTAGATGCTACCATACCTTATATACTAGCTAGGAAATTGAGCTAAAAGCTTCTGAGCTAGCACAGGACTGTCGTCAGTTTTTAGACATGACGAGGGCAAAAAGGACAATCGGGTTGCTGAAGGTGCAAGCAGAAAGAGGAGGGAGCCCACTAGGCAGGGGCAATTTAGCCTTTTGAGACCCTGAACTTTGTGTCAAATCGCAGCTTTGCGCGTGCTCTAACCAGGTGCCCAAGAGGCTGCCGGGTGAGAAGGGAGACGATGTTCGACAGGTCTCCAACCAAGCCATCACCACTCATTAGTCGAGATGGTTGGAGGCGACGTGGTTCCGTAGGTCTGACATCGGCATCTCAGCACCTTGGAGACTTGTGAGGTTGGAAGTTGTTACATGTCTCTATTGACCTACTCGGATGTGCCCACTGCCTTGCCTTTAATGACTATTATACCCCTGGTAATAGTTGGAAATCCATTAACCCTCGTAATCTTTCACAACTGGCTTTTCGATCCTATGACTTTTAACTATTTAGCCATGAATTCAATGAACTTAACTTTCTTTGGGAGAAACTATGTTTGAAAACTTTTATATTTAACTTGTGGCCCCCCTACTTCTAAGGTTAAAAAATTATGCTTGTAGTTATGAAATTTTAAATTTTTTGAGTTTAGGACTAAAGGGACAAGATATACGGATTAAAACTAATCAAAAAATATTATAGAGATTGAAAAATGAAAATCTTGAGTTTGGGACTAAATGGACAATAGGGATTAAGAACTAAGTCGAAAAAGTTATAACGATCTGAAAAAGATATCTCCCCCTCCGAGGACGCTAACAGGCGCGCCCTTTCCAGCTTTGTTAAGGGACGTTCCGTCCTACTCCCTCAACACCTTCGCCTATAAAAAGGCCCAAGTAACCTCCATGCAGAGGTACGCTGCCTTGAGCGCTCACACTCGCCCTCGCGCTACAGACACGAGAACCCACCTTTTTCCTTCCAGTTCTTGGAGCCTCTTCGCTGACTTAGGCATCAGAGGGTTCTCCCCGGTTCTTCAACCGGGTCTCCCATGATCCAGTTCTGGTTTTCCAGGCTTGCGCCCGCTACTGTCAATCGTCTTCCTCTCTCTCTCAAGTGTAGGCTCATTTGGCTTTAATCCAAGTAGGAAAACGCCTCTGTTTCCTCATTCCACCAATTGAAGAAGTCTTTCGGGACAACTTCCTTGGCGGGAGGTCGCAGCCGCGCACGGCGGCCTCTCTCCTGGCAGTTTGGTAGAAGAAGGGAGAAGCTCTCTGGGACTACGTCAAGATGTTCCAGACCGAGGCCCTCCGTATCCCGTCGCCTCGACGTCCCGTTAGCCACCAGTGCCCTCATCCAGGGCACTCGTGATGGTTTTATGCAGAGGACGTTAGGGGTACAGCAGTTGTCCACTCTCGATGAGCTGCTCTCTACTTCCAACGCCATGCGGCTTGCGAGGAGAGTTTGGCTGTCGGCCGGCAAGCGGGGAGAATCGTCGGACAAAAGAGGCCTTTCGATAACAGTTCCGACCATGATCGGAAGAAAGGACGGCGCAACGGCGACTTCTCCGTGCCGACCACGCCCCTTCACCGACTACACACCCCTGACGGTGGCACCCGAATAGATCCTGGCAGAGATCAGGAATGACCATATGTTCGGTGGCCAAAGGATGCGCTCCGATCCCCGAGGCGCAATCAAGATAAATACTGTCGCTTCCACCACGACCACGGCCACGACACCTCCGAATGCCGCCAGCTTAAGGACGAGATTGAGTCCCTCATTAAGCGCGGCTATCTCAGACGATTCGTGTGCCGGAATGAAGACCGCCCCAAACGCCGAGAGCGGACTCCCGAGCAACTGATCAACAATGAGCCCAATGGGCAAGAAATCAATGTGATCGCGGGAGGATTCGGCACAGGCGGAGAGAGCACTCAGAGCCGACGCGATTACGCAAGGTGAGTACATGTCGTGGACAGGCCTCCGGCACCTCGGCCAGTCCCTTATCCCTCTAATCCCGCACGCGTACAGTCCGAGGAGGCCATAACCTTCTCGGACGAGGACCTTGTAGGGGTTACTACCCCACACACTGATGCGTTGGTCGTTTCGGAAACCATCAATCATTGTAATGTGCGCAAGATTCTGGTAGACAATGGAAGTGCCCCCGACGAATTGGCTTACGATTGTTATCTCCTTATGGGCCTTAAAACCGACCAGCTCACCCCTGTAGAGTCGCCTCTATTCGGCTTCTCGGGGGTTTCGGTTCAGCTTATGGGTAGAGTTCGCCTCCTGATCACCCTCGGGACGACTTCGAAGAGCGTGACCAAGGTGGTGGATTTCTTGGTCATCAAGAACATGCCGGCTACAATGTCATCCTTGGTAGAGGTCTGATCGGGTGAATCAAGGCGGTGCCTTCGTCCCTCCATCAGAAGATGAAGTTCCCCACCCCGTGTGGGGTCGGCGAGGTGCTCAGATGCCAGCGCAAGTCCAGACGGTGTTATGTCCCTTTCTCTAAGGACAAGCACCACTCGCGGCTCCAACGCTGTTCCTCCACCAGCCGACCACCTTCCACCAGCTGTGGAACTCCTGTCGAGGACCTGCTTCCGATTCAGTTGACGACGACCCCGAACACGTCCTACATTGGCGCGTTACTAGCAGAACCGAGCAGCAACGGTATAGAACCTTCCTGCTAGCCAATTTGGACGTGTTCGCATGGTCTGACGATGAGCTGCCGGGCATCCCTCCAGAAGTGATGGTGCATCACCTCCGCTTGGACCCACGAGTCCCACCAGTTCAACAAAGGAGGCGACCCGTCAACCGAGAACGGCAGACCGTGATCTGAGATCACGTCGTCAAAATCCGAGCCGTTGGGCTCCTCTGGGAAGCCCAGTACCCGAGGTGGATCTCCAACGTAGTCCTCGTACGCAAAACCACTGGAAAATGGCGCGTATGTGTGGATTACAAGGACCTCAACAAAGCGATGCCCAAGGATAACTTCCCACTGCCGCGCATCGATCAGCTGGTAGACGCTACGTCCGGGTATGAGCTCCTCAGCTTCTTGGATGCCTACTCTGGGTATCACCAGATCAGTATGCATCCCCCGGATCAAGACGCCACCAGTTCGTCACAGACTTGGGGTTATACTGCTTCACCAGGATGCCCTTTGGTCTGAAAAACGCGGGCGCGGCATACCAACAACTGGTCAATAAGATGTTCAAGCAGCAGATCGGGTGCAACATGGAGGTCTACATCGACGACATGTTGGTCAAAATCTTCTGAGCACTGACCACATTTCCGACCTCAAAGAGACTTTTGCGACCCTGCGGAAGTTTAATATGAAGCTCAACCCAGCCAAGTGTGCGTTTGGTGTGCGCTCGGGTAAGTTCCTCGGCTTCCTCGTTTCGAATAGAGGAATAGAGGCCAACCCAGAGAAGATCCAAGCCATACTTGGGATGGGCAGTCCCAAGACCGTGTGTGACGTCCAGCGCCTCACCGGACGTCTTGCCGCACTCAACCGATTCATGTCCCGAGCAGCGGAAAGAAGCTTCAGCTTCTTCAAGTTGCTGCGAGGTCCCAAAGGTACCTCACAGCAAGGGGGGCATGTACGGTGGATGGAGGAATGTGAAGCCACCTTCACCGAGTTAAAGGCATACTTGGCAGCCCCACCTATTCTCTTAAAGCCCGTACTCGGAGAATCACTGTTCGTGTACCTTTCGATTACCGAACATTCTATCAGCGCGGTTTTGATCAGAGAAGAGGCAGCGACGCAACATCCTGTTTACTATGTTAGCAGGGTCCTTCAAGAAGCGGAAAGGAGGTACCCCCGAGCAGAGAAACTCGCCCTTGCTCTGGTCATGGCTGCCCAGAAGCTCAGGCACTATTTTCAGGCCCACTCAATCATGGTTCTCACCGACCAGCCGTTGAAGTCTATCCTTCAGCGGCCAGAAGCTTCCGGCCGGCTTATTAAATGGGCCATCGAGCTAGGCGAATTCGACATCAGCTACCGTCCAAGGATGGCCATCAAAGCACAAGCATTGGCGGACTTCGTCGCGGAATGCACTCTCCCTACCGAGCAGGATCCTCTGCTGGCCAACGGGCCCCCATGGGAGCTCTACGTCGATGGATCCTCGTGTGTCACAGGGAGCGGAGCTAGCTTGGTCCTCACCTCTCCGGAGGGTTTAGAGTTCCAATATGCCCTTGGGTTCTGCTTTGCGGCCTCCAACAACGTTGCCGAATATGAAGCATTGCTGTTCAGAATCCGAATGGCCAGGCACCTTGAAGTCCTTCGACTTAGGGTCTTCAGCGACTCCCAATTGGTTGCCGGCCAGGTGAACGGACAGTTCGAAGCAAGGGAGCCACGCATGGCCCAGTACCTTCAACAGGTCAAGAGCCGAGTAGATGGCCTCCTTTACTTCGAAGTTATACACGTTCCACGGGAGCAGAATGCGCGGCCGATGCACTTGAAAAGTTGGCATCTTCAAGTGACATCGCCCCTTCTCGCTCCGTATTCATCGAAGAACTCGTTGCACTGAGCACCGAAGTAGATGTGGCAGCCGTTGGGTCCGACCCCCCAGTTCAGAATTGGACGGACCCTCTCCTGGCCTATCTACTTCGAGGTGAGCTTCCCCCCCGAGCAGGGCGAAGCCTGAAAGATCAGACTGCGTTCTCAGTGCTTCACCCTCATTGAGGGCAAGCTTTACCGACGGTCCTTTTCAAGACCCCTCTTACGGTGCCTCAGCCCTGAAGAGGCCCTTTCGGCTACCAAAGAGGTTCACGAGGGATTGTGCGGAAGCCACTTGGGGGGCAGAACGCTGGCACGCAGCATTATTCGAGCAGGGTTCTGGTGGCCCTCTCTGCAAAAGGACTGTATGTCTTTTGTCAGAAGGTGCCCGAAATGTCAGAAGTTCAGGCAGCTCATTAAGCAACCTGCCGAGCAACTTCATAACCTATTTGAGCCTCGCCCTTTCGCCAGGTGGGGCATTGATATCCTGGGTCCCTTCCCAGAGGCCCAGGGTCGGAAGAAGTTCTTGTTTGTGACCATTGACTACTTCACCAAGTGGGTCGAAGCAAGACCTGTTACCACAATCACCGAGCAAGCAGCGAGGAAGTTCGTCTGGAAGAACATCCTTTGCAGGTTTGGCGTCCCAAGAGTGATTACCTCCGACAACGGGAAGCAGTTCGATAGCACCTTCTTCAAGCAGAAGTGCACCGAGCTCGGCATCTACAACCACTTCACCTCCGTGGCACATCCTCAGGCAAACGGTCTGGTCGAAAATGCCAACCGAACGTTGCTGCACGGGATTCGCACGAGAGTCGAAGCTTCCGGTAGTTCATGGATTGACGAGCTCCCCAACGTGCTTTGGTGCCACCGAACAACAGCACGAGTGGCTACAGGTGAAACACCTTTTCACTTGACCTACGGCTCAGAAGCTGTTGTGACTTTGGAAGTGGCTCTCCCCACTCTCCGAACAACTCATTTCAACGAAGCCGCCAACAACCGTGCTCTTCGGGAGAACCTCGACATGCTCGACGAATGCCAGGGCGACGCCAGCATTTGTTTGGTCTCCTATCAGCAACGACTCGCACAATATTACAATGCACGAGTTCGGGAAATGCGCTTTTGTGAAGGCGATCTAGTCATGCGCCGCTGCTCAGCATCGGACCCTCGAAGAGCGGTTGGCAAACTCACCCTCAAATGGGAAGAACCTTATCAGGTCACCCAAGCCCTTGGGAAAGGTGCCTATAAGCTCATTACTCCTAGCGGCGAAGCCGTTCCCAAGGCTTTGCATGTATCCAATCTCAAGGCTTATTATTTGTGAAAGCCTTTTTTGGCATCCTAATTCTCTCCTACCTATTCTTTTGGCTGGCTAGAGACGAAGTCCAAAACATCCTTATTTCAAGATCCTCAGCTCACAAGGATGTAGCGACATCTCCTAGTATGAAGTTCTTCCGCAAGCACCCCAGGCTGGAACGTCTTTAGTTCATAACAACCTGTGAGGTAATTGCGAACCCTTCTAAACGACCAACCGAATTTTGATTCGGACAGAACACGTGCAAGGGAAGAGATAGAAAAAGTGAAGTCATCCACAAGGAAAAAGGATCTATTCAATTTTTTACAAGCTCGCTCCGACAAGAGCTACCAAAAAGAAGCAAGTGACAAGTACATTAGGGGGCCTGCTCGGAGGGGCCGACATCATCGTCAGCAGAGGGCATCCGCCCAGAAAGGAATTGGGCGAAGCGTACTCCGTCTAGACGAGCATCATTTGTGCAGCATCGGCACTCCCTCACTACAGCCTCAAAGGCTGCTCGGGCCCGCTCCGTTGTTGCTAGCCTCTGCCCAAGCTCCTTCCTGCATCGAGGCCTACCTTGTAGCAGCGGGCCCCGAATTGCTCCAAGTCTTCCCTGAAGCTCGGACCCACCTTGTACTTGGCCACCGCTCACTCCTCTGCATCGCCAAAATGCGAGCAATCGCCTCCTTTTACGCCCGCACGACAGCTACATTGAGATCAGATGTCCGGAGCGCATTCTCGAGGTTACTCACCTCACCTAGCAGCTCGGCTTCGCGAGCCTTGTGCTGTTGCACGAGGTTGTTGCAGAAGGCGGATTCTGCCTCCCACAGATGCCTCTGATTCTGGGCGCGTAAGGCAAGCTTCTTCAACACGGCCATTGAGCTCGCGATTCCATCCACCAACGCCCCCACGTCGACATTGTCATCATTGTCGTGTTCGGCCAGGTGCCCTAGGCGGTAGGCCGTACTGGAGTGCTCAGGGGTCTTCTCCGGGCTCAGGTCTTGACACTGCGCCATCCTATCCAGGTAGGATGCAGACGGACATGGAGGCAAAAGCCTCGAAGCATCACTCCCAAGCCTTCCAAGAGTGACATCCAGCATCGCCTGTGCGGGAGCTCAGATGACTTCCCTTCAGTACCACGCGGAGGGGTCTTCGGTCCTCCTTGGAATTGACAACCTCCTCGACAGCGGCATCCGTTCGCTCGTCGGAAGCCTCCGCTCTCCCAGCGGTCTCAGCAGCAGCATCAGCAACCTTCTCGTGGTCCTCTGTCACCAGGGCCATCTCCTCAGCCCCTCGCGCGGCTTCTCCAACCACTGTGGGGACCAAAGTGGTTGCCGATGTCTCCACTGCCGCAACCATTTTGGTGGAGGGCAGGGGGGCCACGACAACTTCCTCTGGCGGAGCTGGCGTCTCTCCGGTAGGAGTGGCCCCCGCGGCTGAATCTACAACCTCTTCGGCCCTGATGGTTACCGCAGCAGTCGCCTCCTCGGGGACATCCCTCTCTGGCACCTCGATGCGTGGAGAGGTCCCCTCTCCCATGGCAGGGGTCTCTTCATTATCCTCGCTCCTTCGAACAAAGGTCTCTGCAGCATTGACAGCAGTATCCTGCTCGGCGCCTTCGGTGCTCGACGCCGCTGTACGAGCAACTCCCTCTTCGCGGCCCTCGTTTGGGCCCGACGGTGCTGGCACTTTCCCCTGCTCCCCAACAGAGCTCTCTGACCCATCACTTAGCATGACGAGCCCGAGCTTGGTCGCCATTCTCTGGGCAACCTCGGGCTGGGCCGTGGAGGGCATCTGTGGTGCTTCCTGTTCGGCCGTCCCAACGGCCTTGCGCTTCTTGCACAATAGCAACGGCGCCCCATCGACCTCTTCCTCGGTCTCCTTCTCGCTCTACTGAGGGGCAACGTGAACCAGCTTCTTCTTCTTCCAAGCTCGGAGCTGGTCTTCGGCCTCCACGCCCTCGTCGAGTAGCATCGGCCTCTTCTTCATGGCGGCGGAAGGCCGGCTCGCTCCTTCGCCCTTCTCGAGCAAGGGCCGTGGCGCGTCTGCTGAAACCACCTTCATGGTGGCCTTCTTCTTCAAACGAATTTTTTCGGGCCCCTTCTCAGGGACCCGTGTGCTTTCCGGGCGCCCCTTGGCAGGTGAAGGCGCCACTAGTGCGGTCGTTACCGCAGTACCAACCCTCACAGCAGAGGGGACCCAGACAATAGTGGCAACGTTGTCACCCTCATATACCATATGAGCCATGACGGGGATCTGTTCGGCGAAATTCTCGTTCGCCTCCTGGTCTCCCAGCCTCCAACTCCGCAGTGGCTGCAAAAGAAGGAAGTGGTTTAGAACACAGTCACGAACAGGCGCGCAACAAGACAAGCTTGAGCACTTACTCCATGGTTTGCTCAGACCATGCCGAACAAGTGAGAACTCTGTCATGTAGCCCTCTCCATTCCTCACGCCGGCTTGGAGCAGACTATCCGAGGCCTTCGCCTCATCTGGATTAGCTTGGAAAGCTGTCCTTTTTCGCCGATCGGACGACGTGGGAACCCCCACTCTACACCGTCCCGGCGCCGGATGAAGAACATCCTGTCCATCCAACCTTTGTTGTTGGAATACTTTCCGGATAGCTGTATATGCATCCTGTCCATTCGGTGCTTCGCATAATAGACATCCGTCCCCGAAGACCGCGAAGCAGAGAGTTTAAAGTGAGCTCGGAACACATCCGCTGAGCCTTGGACCTGCTTGATCCTGCAAATGACGTCGAAAATGTAGATATACCTCCACGTATTTGGCGTCAGTTGAATCGGTGAGACTCCCCACCGGTTTAATAGCACCTTCGCCACTTCCAGCAACGGCAGCCGGAGTCCTGCCTCCATGTGATCCACAGAGAGGGAGAGACAACCTGGTTTGTTCACCAGGTACGACTCTCCTTCCTTCGCGTCGACAATATCATATTCATCGCCGATGCGAAAGCTCTCCCGGAGCCCGCTGTAGTGGAAGTATCGTGGCCCTTGAGCCGCGGCCACGGTGACTCCACTCGCCCCGGCGACCGTAACCACTTTCTCCTTGCCCGCCATCACCGGAAGTTGCAGAAGGGAGCAAGGAACAGGAGGAAAATGCGAGGAAGAAGGCACTAAGAGCTTGGGGGCCATGAGGTCCTGAAAGCAGAAAACTCCGAATGATTTTGAAGCGTGGCTCCTGCCTTCGCCCCCCTCTCCTCCCTTATAAGGAAGGAAGGCAACGAAATTCGAAGCAGACCAGAAATGGCGGTTCCCCCCCCCCCCCGCTCCAAGTTGCTACTCGGGGTGCATCGCCGGTGACCGTTCGAACGGAGCGCGCGGTGTCCGTGGCTCAACACGACCCCCACACTCATTATGAAAGCTCGTGTTCGAGGGGAATCCCCAAACGGCGTCGCCATGTATCTGATCGGATCTTCAAGGATGATACATCATTTAATGCAGATATGATGTCCGGGCAAGTCGCCGCTCTCAATTGCTCCGGTCCCCGAACCACTGGAGAGCGTGGGGGGCAAGTGTGGTGGCCATTTCTTGCCACCTAGGCCCATCATGGCCCGTCACGGCCCATTGGGGCCGTCGAGGCTCTCCAGGCAAACATGGCCCTTCCGCAGGGTGCCACGTCTCCTCAAAGACCGTGCCAAGGACTCCAGGAAGCGACCGTAATGTCCAAGCTCCCTAGGGCACGTCTCCGGACGCCTCTCGTCTTGTTTGGTTCAGGCATGGCCTACTGAGCAGACCCTGTTCGAAGCACGCTGTGGCACTGTCTACACAAGCTATGCCTCCGGGCACCAGCACCGAACAGCGGGCTCGGCTACTGAACAGCAGGTCTAGCCCACCAAGCATGCTACTTGCTCGGTACCTTCCGCCTAGGAGAATCCAAGCAAGCCTTTCACCCCCTCGTGGCGGTTATAACGGCTACACCGCACGCGCCCCACGATCAAGTGGTGCATTAACTGCAGAACTCCTCAACAGACGCCTCAACGCGTAACTCCCCGCTAAGGACGCTAACAGGCGCGCCCTTTTCGGTGTTGTTAAGGGACGTTCCGTCCCACTCCCTCAACACCTTCGCCTATAAAAAGGCCCAAGTAACCTCCATGCATAGGTACGCTACCTTGAGCGCTCACACTCGCCCTCGCGCTACACACACGAGAATCCCCCTTTTTCTTCCAGTTCCTGAGCCTCTTCACTGACTTAGGTATCGAAGAGTTCTCCCCGGTTCTTCAACCGGGTCCCCCCTGATCCAATTTTGGTTTTGCAGGCTTGCGTCCGCTATCGGCGACCGTCTTCCTCTCTCTCTCAAGTGTAGGCCTATTTGGCTCCGGTCCAAGTAGGAAAACGCCTCCACAATATTCATGTCACAAGTTAACTGGGTTATGCGGTGAGTTACTCTGTGGACTTGGAAGAATTTCAGGTGCACTTTATGATGTCTTATCTCAACGTTTTTGTTTTTGACAATAATCTCTTATCTCAATGTACATGTCCATATTAATTATATGGCCGGCCGATTCATTCGGGATTGCATTTTATTTTTCAAAATTGATAACCAATCCTACATGTCCCACACTCATAAACCTCTCTAAAGTTTTTGGCCAAGTTTTCTTGATGCACTCACTCTAAAGCAGGCGAATTGTATGAGCTCCAAAGTAGCATGCATGTAGTGTAGTCTAACGACCCCACAACATGTTCCTTTTTGGCGATAAGCTTACAATTATTCCAACTTAGAAGTGTAGTTGATAAGTGCTGTTCTATGTGATGAAAAATTTAAACACTGGCCAAATATTTGAAGATGAAAGAGGGAGGCCCATGATCTGTGCAGGGGAGCCCACAAGTAGGGCCCGTTACGCCTTTTCCCCAGCTTCTGTTGGGTCCAATATCCTTTCTACTTCTTCAGACTGGGCCAGGCCCACTGGTAGTGCCCAAGCCAACAAGCAAACAAACTTTCTTTTTCGGTGGGGTGGGGGGTCATTTGCGGGTGGAGGTGGAAGGGATGGGAACTTGATTTATGAACTTGGAAGCTTCCATCTTACGCCTTTGTATAATAAATAAAATACTATATTTTCGAGAAAAAATAAAGGGATTTAAAGGGCTTATTCCTAATATTTTGGGTTGTCTGCCAAGTAATTGTGCAACCTAAGGGGCTTTTAATCCATGATTGATTAGAGGTTTTCTTTTTAAATACAAGAGAATATAGGTATTTTATAAAGTTATCTTATACTTTACTCAATTGTGATTGGATTATACATAGGGACGCACTGTTGTTCATGGTTGGTTTTGTTATGTTTCTTTTGTGAAAAGAAATTCAAATCAGAACCCAAACAGCTGGTGTTTTATATGATCAGGACCATACTGGAGTCTGTGTGCCATTGGGAGCACCAGAGAGAGAGAGAGAGGAGAGAGAGAGAGAGAGAGAGAGAGAGAGAGAGAGAGAGAGAAGAGAGAGATGAGAGAGAGAGAGAGAGAGAGAGAGAGAGAGAGATAGAGAGAGAGAGAGAGAGAGAGAGAGAGAGAGAGAGGAGAGAGAGAGAGAGAAGAGAGAGAGAGAGAGAGAGTTGGGGGTGGTGGTGTGGTAAAGTTTATCCATAAACGTATATATTACCAGCCTGAGCTTGAAATAGAAGTGTGGTGGTTAAAGTTATATCTATAAACATACCATACATGAACTTGGAATGCAAGTGTGGAATATAAAGTTGACCAGATAAGACAGGAGGAGAGACATGAGGATGAACCTGTTGCTGGACTGTTAATATATAGTCAGAGATCAGAGTCCCCACTGAGACCCATTAAATTAGGTGTGCCCTTGTGACAGCTGGTGCTGAAGTACTCCACCCTCTTGTGGGATTTTATTGTGTGTGTGGTATATTGTGGGATGATCTCAATCTCCCTTCCCTTGAGAAAACAACGTTATACAACTACTGTTTGCCCACTATTCATGTCAAATAATAAAAGAGAGCCCCGGCGACTTTAAACACTTGGGCCTCTGAGCTAATTAATTTTGAGCTACCATCGGAACCTGATCAACGGAGAAGGCCCCAGAAGGATTTGGATCTTAAGTAGGCTAGGGGCCATGCATCTAGCTAGACTTTTGTTTCCCTTCAGCATCTTCTTGGTCGAGGACCGAATTCCATGGGCCCATTATTGAAACACTCTTGGAAGAAGTAGAATGCTCAGTACATTGGGAGTACGGCTCGGAAGAAAGCTCTTTTAGAGAGTAAATATATATGAGAGGTGATAGGCTTTGCATTGTCGTCTGTCTACAGTCAGTGGTCTACAATGACATCTGTTCTGAAGAAGCAAGAGCATGAAGGGAAAAGGCTATGTATGGGCTAATTAGCTATAAGTTAGTTTACACTGTATAAATTTGCTAGTCTTTTATGTCTGGTGGGAGTTCAAATGGTATGTGCTTCATGTAACTCTGCCTCTCGTCACTCTCAGTTGTCAATTGATTTTGAGTTAAGAGTACTTTTTGATAGGAGAAGTACAACTTGTTACTTAATTAGACACCATTATGATATGCCACATTGTTTATGTGCGCACGTACGTGAACCCTCCCACTGCCGATCGTGACTGCAACAACGTACGTACTGCTGAGTCGTCATAGGCATAGCAGGGTAAATGATCCATGTATGAATAGATGGATAGACAAACTAAATGTGCAGTTTTGGAATCTACATTATCCAGGTGGAACATGTTGTTAGCTAGTACAATGAACTCATTAACACATTGATTTCACCCACTCTGCAGAAAGGTGGAAACCTAAGCCTACCCTCAAAACGATCGAGTTGGAGTAGGTGTGGGGAATTTTGATGGGACGTCTCTCCTAGTTGGGTGCACCCTGTGCCTCCTCCGTGCAGGAGGGTACCCATTCCGGATACTTTTGCAAGGACATTAAGGGACTTGTTTGGCCAACCAGAAGAACAGTCACCAGATCGCCTCCCCAGGACGATCGAACTGGCTAGCTGTAGGCCACCATCGTTACCCTATCTATCTGTAGATTCTCACATTAATGTTGCAGATCTCGATGGGGCACATGTAATTTTATGTTTTTTGACCTGGTGTACTTAATTGGGCACGCCCAGTTTAAATTAATTTTGTCTCATCAACTACTTGAGATTGGACGATGACAACTTACAGCTGTTAAAATTTTGTCTCGTAATCTACTTGAGGTTGAACGATGACAAATGAGGACACTGTATGGATTGATGCAAATTGCTGTGATTCTCCTGTATGATCTGCATTTGCATCAATGCAGAACAAGTAAAAAGTGAAAATAGGGGGAGGGCAACCCTTTTACAAGAAGATTTTCTTGGCCTTTGTTCTTCTAAAGAAAGAAAGAAGCTACGTTGCATGTTTAATCCAAGACTTTGATTTGTTTTGACTTTAAGTTACTAACTATGGAATCAGCAATTTTCCCAGGATTTAGTTAGCCTAATTAACCTAGAGAGATTGAATGGCCAGAATTAGTGAGGAGGAGATGGTAACATTTGGGATGGTGGCGCATGATTGGAGTTCTTGGAATTTTCTTTAATTTACTAGTCCATCTGCAGTACACTAACAAGCACATCCCAATGGTCAAGCATGCATAAATATTGGACAGAGTGTCTGAGTGAGTACAGCACAACCCTCCCCATGGTATATAGGTGGGATATGATTCTTCCCTCCTTGCTCAATCTTCTGCCGGGCATGTACGCGATAATGCAATTTAATTTGTTTACAATCAAAATAAGATCCAATTACAGTGATCATCAACAACACTCTTTATATATATATATATAGTTAATTATGAGGACACAATTAAGCAAGTCCTAAATCTGAAAAAGGAAAACAGTCTCGTTCTCGATCATAAGCTCAAATATCCCTTCAAATCACCCCAATCCTTCATCTCTAATAAGATGATTCACATACTAAGGCTTATAAATTACGGAACTTTTACTTGATGCTGTTAATTTGTTCCACTTGATCATAGTGGGGAAGCTGTTCATAAGCTGTGCAAGCAACAGTCATTGGAGTGAGAACTGCACAAAGACTGCTGGTGCCATTAGTACATCTTGCCCCACTGTCAGATCCTCACCCCTGGTGCAGATGCACCGTACGTAGAGAAAGAGACAAGCATTTCTCCTGCAACATCTGGAAAGAGATGTGTCTCCCCATGGCAAATATAAAAGAAAACTGTTGTCAATAAATGCCCCATATTGTCGGTTTGTACAATAAATTAAATTACGGCACTGCAGTGAATATATACCCATATAACATGTTCATGATCTATAGCTTTCTTCTGCAGCTAATTAATTGCTTCACTTGTCCATGGAGTTGCTTCATCTGAAATGTATATATACTTTCGCCATTGTCATCTTCCTTCGGGTTTTGTCCATCCGGGAAGTCTCGGCCGGATGTCTTAGCCTATGTGCTACTCATGAAAGCATCTTTTTATCTACCATTGCAATATGTCCTCTTCAGGTAGAGCACTGAAAAGGTCTTTCTTCAGGGCGGAACCAAGCAAATATCGTTTCCTCTTGAGGAAGTAACTGGAGAAAACTTTCTTGGGCGATCAACATGTCGGAGTTTTAAGTTGACTGGTTGCTTCAGCGTAACTCCTGGAACTTTCACCAGTCCCCCCCAGGTTCTTCTCTCTATATATAAGAATGGAACATGAATTACGTATACTTATCTATAGAATCTAACATATATGACTCATGAGTGAACCATCTTATATATGCTTGCCATTCTGTTTCCAACATTGCCTACAAATTAAGTTTACTTCCTTTCTCACACCACCACCTTTGGCAACGCAAAGGGCATGGTTAAGTAGCTAACTGTTCTTTTATCCTCAAACCGAGATTGTGTCTGTAGGGTGAACAAATTGGTCACTTGTCCATTCAGTGATGTGGGACTAAAAATTAGAAATACGATAGGGCCGGGAAGCATATGCATATTAATACATGACAGTAACACACATATATAGCACGGATGCAAATCCACAACCCTAGGCCTGAATGAATGCACAGGTAAGATCCCTAAAACAGATTCCAAAAGGGAATCGCATGCAAGGTTAAATGAAACAAACAAGTATCAAAATATATATTAGAGCACTTAGTTGAGCTATATATGATCTGATCTGATGGGACTCTCTTTAGACAAAATATCGTTTCCGATCTTCTTCTAAGATAGAACAACAATTCCTTTCACATGTAGGAGATGATCACCTCGATCGACGACAATTTTTAGAAAACCGGCAAACCCTTCTGTTGACGTAAGAAAATGAGAGAGAGAGAGAGAGAGAGAGCACAAAAGGAAGCAGACCGCCGTTTCTGGGGGGCACCCATTATCTTCTAGGGTTAGGTTTCCAACGGATCTAAGGCTCGGGTCAGGCTAATTAGACAACCGGCGCCCTCTCTTAACAACGACCCAGTGAATTGACACATCTAGAAAAAAAATCGAGAGCTAGAGACGTGGTGGCCATCTAACTCCATTAATACCTATAAAATTCCTTCTAGGACCGGCATGATTGGGGAAGAGATGATGATGCAACTAAACTCGTAAAGTGCATAAAGACAGATGTCTGGCCGACAGAACAAAAATTCTTCATTAATTGGAGGGAGCATTTGATGTGGTGATGAAAGCTCGGACCAACGTGCATCTTGTGGTGAAAATTGCAATTGGAGAAAAAATTTACGTGCATGGCTCTGAGAATGCACCAACAATTTGGAACTCAAGCTAGGTGCCAAATCTGTTTAGTTGATCTAATCTTTGCATTAATTAGAGTAAATTAATGTTGACTAGTCCATCCTCATACGTACTGAACTTTCCTTCTGTTTACTAATGATCACGACATTGGGTTTCATACGTATAGTTAAGGGTTCCCACCCTGCTATTTGGGCCCCCAAATGTAATTTTGATCGATCTGACATGCTAAAATTCGGACTTCCCAATTTCATTTGGGTCGCCAAATGCAGGAGGGATATGCACGTGGCTTTTCTTGTAACTTTTTAGAAGATTTCACCACTCTTATATTTAAGAATTAATCTCATACTGGATATTCAAGAAATATTCAATCATAAATGCTATGTTGAAGTTATTTAAGTCATCGTCCAGTTCAAAATCTTGAGATATATTATTTTGACTGTGTTCTCTCTTGACTACACCAGATTAGTAACATAATTGACATTATCTTGGAGTTCACGAACACCAATCTCTGAACCCACAAAATCACACGGGACAGGATTTTCTCGTTATCAAAAAATAATAATAATAATTGACACTAGTTTAAACAATGGAGTGTCCTCAAGCGCTAGCTCCCACCCCCATATCGCCATTACCCCATCGCATGTACTTGCTATTAAATGTGCAATTTAGACTGTTACGGATCCTTCGTTTCAGTGGCGTTTTGGCGTGCATGGTTTCCCCGGATTAAAGAAATGCGAAAACAGGTTGTGGGTGTTAACGTTAGTAAGATCAGTGACGGATCCTAAAAATTAGTTCAGTGGGGTCACTTAAGTCAAGGGGGGTCACCCTTAAATTCAGTGGGGTCACCTTTTGTAACGCCCCGACGCGGAATATCGGAGCGGGATTACAATTATTAAATAGTACAGAGCGAGAAAATAAAGCAAACCATTGCACAATTGGATAATACCAAATAAACTTCAATTTCATTAATAATTCAACAATCTCCATTACATTCACTAATAACTCATCATCTTCATAACTGACTAATACATCAACGTATCAGAGCTAAAACTAGGGCCCAGAGTACTTTATTCAAAATCAAACTATTACATTATGACTAACTGACTCACTAACTCATAACTATACTAACTACTACTAGATAGCACTGGTTGCTGAATGGTCACTCCTGAGTCTCCTCATCGGTCCCATCCTCGTGAGTGTGGTCATGATCCGACTCACCTGAAACGCATTAAATAAATACGCAGGATGAGCGAATAACGCCCAATAGGACTTAATATCTCATGAACACAAGCATGCTTTAAATAGTTAATGTTTTAATGGCAGGCTAACTAGAGAGTAAAGTCATGTAGAGTATGTCATGATAACGAGAGAACAATTGCAACTGGCACAGGGAAAATAGTACAACGAGAACGATAATAGAATGGCCATGTAACGATATAACATGTAAATTGCACAACGATGCACTAGTAATGATCAAGCTTGCACTTGTAGAGATAGCACTTTGATTGTCATAGATTAATCTAGATAGTAAACTGGCGCTGGATGCATGCCGTAACACATCCTATGATCATTTTAACTCCCATGGGCACTAGCACTTTTCGGGCGCTCCTCCCAGGACTTGATCGGGCCCTATTACGCTGGCATTAGTCATTTCTTTATCTTAGACAATCACACGAATGGCCAATAGAGTACCAAGAATAGATAAGAGAGTACTAGACGAGATAGATGAGAGTGTAGAGAGAACGTGAACAGATAAGAAGATATAGAGAATAGATGAGATAGGGACAATTTCGTAAAACGACGATAAACATACGATAGTAACAGTTGCACAGCACTAGGTCGAGTACCGGCAGTCTCGTAGAAGTCACATCCGCCCCTTAGCCGTGCTGTGTACACGGGTCAGGTGGTCCGGCGTGAACCCAAGATGAGAAGGAATACACTAAGGTTTGGATCGTACTGATCCTTAAGAGTGTAACGGATTTTTGGGGTACAACCAGCTCGTTGACTAAAGACGTGCGCCAAAGCCAAGAAGACTTACGGAGGTCTTGACAAGGAGTCCATGGTCCAGTCGAGAGTATTCCCGGTGGAGAGGTGGTCCAAGTCAAGGGAAAAGTGTGTAGAAAACGGGTCCGTCGTGTCTCGAGTGCTCGAAGGCCGAGGGAAAACGGTAACAGTAGATAAAATACGCGAGTAAAAATGGAAACAATTGTATTTAACAAAATAGGGTAATTTAGTCATTTATTTCGCTAATTTACCAAATACAATATTGCGTAATTTATCAAGGTCAAATGACATTTAATAATATTATGTGTGTGTAAGTGTAAAGAAATCTTGAGGATATGACAAGTCGTGCAATGTCATTTTAAATAATTAAATTTATATCATTAATGCCATTTATTAATTTACCAAGTCTAATTAACTATAACATGAGTTAATCACGGCTAATTAAAGAGTATATAGCTTAAACAACAGGGCATATGCACAATTTTCAATTTTGGCCGATTTCTTGAAAACGCGACGGACTCACCTGTCGCGATTCAAGTTGCGACGGGGCGGTCGGGCGCGACACGGGGCCTGGCCGGTCTGGCCCGGTCCAGTGTGAATCGCGGCGGCTCATGCCGCCGCGTTCTTGACACGACGTCAATGGTCGGCGCGACCCCACTGTTATCGCGGCGGATCGCGCCGTCGCGATAACAGGTGGGTTTGCCCTTTTTCCCTTTTTTTCAGGGCGAGTCCTCTGTGATATATAGACGTTCTAAATTATATATAAAATCGTACGGTGATCCAAAAGCACGAAACCAGTTTTTAAAGAAAGTAGACATGTATGTCTATCAGCATGCATGATTAATTTGAAAATAGACAAGGTTTAGACATGCATTGATCAGGTTACCTTTCGGTGACCTAAACAAGCACAGTCAGGGTTCAACGAATTAATTAGAGATGTATACATGATGAAAAATTACAAAACTAGGGGTGTTTAAAAGCTAACAAGATTTAGTATTTATGATAATTTTATCATGATCTGAAATCAAGTATAAACAGGTTCACAAGCAATCATGAAGGGTTGGGTGCATGTATCTGATAGAGATTTAAAGAATTAATTCTCCCTCATGGGAGATCGAAATAGAACGAAACCAAGGGCGTTTGAGAGCTATTGTAATGTAGTATCAATGAGAATTTTCTCATAGCATGGGAACAAGTACGTGCAGGGGATTAGAGAAAACATGAGATTCGGGTTCATGGTAATAGTAGGATTTCATGAATTAAATTCGCCCAAATGGATGAGCGGATTACAACGAAACCATGGGGCTTTTGAAGAGGTACATGAAGGCTACCTAGGGTAATTATTTCATGATTTTTTCTTGAGAGATTGCCTACCTTTTGGTGTTGACAAGAAAGGCTAGGGTTTGATGACGAAAACGGGAAGAAGAAAGCTCCTTGCTCCAGCCTTCTCCTCCAAGATCCTTCGTCCAGAACACCTCTCCTTCATCTCCCAAGACTCCAGCCACGTTCTATGGGCGGTAGGGAAGAGATTTGGGTGTTTTATTTGCTTATTAGAGTCCTAAGTCACCTAAAACTCTTTCTTTCTCATCCAACTCCGAAAATTAGCATTTATCTCCCACTTTCTCTTATTTATCCACCTAATAGAGTTGGGAAGGGTTCCAATTTCGTGGGTAAAGATTTAGGGTAAGTGTAGGACTCTTTTTAGGATAGATATGACTTATTTTAATAGTTAATTTGACCCTTTTCTATTTATTAATTAATTAGGTAAGAATTTCATCTAATTACTTCTCCTCTCAAGATGGGCTTCATCCCATTGGGCCCAATCTATTTGGTTTGGACCATTTGTTTAACCCACTACTAATTTAGCTTAAATGGGTTATTCATTAAATTCTTTTTATTTCATTCAATTTCTATTTATTCTCTTTTTATTCTAATTAAATTGATTTTATATTATTTTTTTAATAATAATTTTTATTTTTCTTGATTTTAAAAATCAAGGGTGCTACATCCTCCCCCTCTTAAAAAGAATTTGGTCCCCAAATTCATATAATCATAAGAGGAAGACTGTTTTACTGAATAAATCCGGATAATTTCGCCACATGGTTGCTTCGGGATCCCAAGTTGCCTCTTCAACTTCGTGATTCCTCCACAGAATCTTGACCACGGGTATGGATCGATTCCGAAGCTGTTGCATCTTCTTGTCTAAGATCTTCACTGGCCTTTCTTCATAGGTCATATCCTTGTTCAGAGTAATGTCATCATAGCTGATTACGTGTGACGGATCATACACGTATTTCCTCAGCATGGATACATGGAAAACATTGTGTACGGTAGAGAACTGGGGAGGTAGTGCTAGTCGGTACGCCACCTCGCCAACTCTATCCAATACTTCAAATAGACCTTAATCTCGGTCTCAGCTTGCCTTTCATCCCCAACCTTTGAAATCCTCGGGTCGGGGATACTTTTAGCATTACATGATCTCCAGTTTGAAACTCTAAGTCCCTTCTTCTTTTATCAGCATAGCTCTTCTGCCTAGACTGCTATCTTAATTCTGTCTCTGATAATTTGTATGTCTCTTCTAGTGCTCTGCACCATGTCTGGTCCCAGCTATTGCTATTCACCTACTTCATTCCAGCATACTGGCGATCTGCAACTCCTGCCATACAGTGCTTCAAATGGTGTCATCTTAATGCTGCCTGATAGCTATTGTTGTAGGAAAATTCTATTAGAGACAGTTGTTCATTCCAATACCCTTCAAAGTCTATAGCACAAGCTCGTAGCATGTCCTCCACTATCTGATTTGTTCTTTCGGTCTGTCCATCCGTCTGTGGGTGGAAAGCTGTGCTAAAGTTGAGTTTTGTGCCCAACGCTGTCTGAAGTCTCTTCCAGAATCTAGATGTGAATCTGGGGTCACGATCCGAGACAATGGATACTGGAACTCCATGTAGTCTGATTATCTCCTTTACATACAATGCTGCTAACACATCCACACTCCAAGTGCTCTTAATGGCAAGGAAGTGTGCAGACTTGGTTAAACGGTCCACAATAACCCAGATAGCATCTAGTCCACCACGAGTTCGGGGTAAACCCATGATGAAATCCATGCCGATGCTTTCCCACTTCCATTCAGGTATGTCCAGGGGCCTAAGTACACCCGCAGGACGACGGTGTTCTACTTTTACCTGCTGACAAGTGAGGTAGTGCGCGACATGCTCAGCTACCTCATGCTTCATGTTTGGCCACCAAAATGACCTCTTCATATCTTGGTACATCTTGGTTGCACCTGGATGTATTGTGTACTTGGTCTTGTGGGCTTCATCCATCAATTTCCTTTTCAGCTCTTCATTGTCAAGCACACATGTCCTGGCCTGGAATAATATTCTTCCATCTTCAGCGATGGAGAAGTCTGGCTTGTCAGCTATGGTCTCCCTTACTCTGATTAGAAACGGATCATTAGCCTGTTGCTCTCTGATCTCGACAAAGATGTTGGGTTGAGCTTTAAGATTAGCCACTAACATCTTATCACTCCTCTTTTCAATATTCAGATCTATACTGGCAAATTGCTCTAATAATTGCATCTCGCCCATGACTAGACAGAATAACGAAGCTACTGGCTTTCTACTGAGTGCATCAGCTACTGCGTTACCTTTGCCTGGGTGGTATTGAATGTTGAAATCAAAATCCTTCAAGTACTCCAGCCATCTCTGTTGTCGCATGTTGAGCTCCTTCTGAGAAAATAAGTACTTCAAACTCTTGTGGTCGGAGTAAACAATGAATTGTTCCCCATATAGATAATGCCTCCAGATCTTGAGTGCAAATACCACAGCAGCTAGCTCTAAGTCATGGACATGATAGTTAACCTCATGTTGCTTCAATTTCCATGATGAATAGGTGATCACTTTCTCATTCTGCATTAATATGCAGCCTAGACCGATTCCAGATGCATCAGTGTAGACTGAGAATCCTGCTCCCTCGATTGGTAATGCGAGGACAGGTGCAGATGTCAACAACTGCTTCAGTGTCTGGAAGCTCTTCTCGCACTCCTTGCTCCAGACATAGGGATTCTCTTTTCGCGTAAGAGGTACAACTATCTTGGAGAAGTCTTTTATGAACCGTCTGTAATATCCAGCCAGTCCAAGAAAGCTCCTGATTTCTGTGACATTGGTCAGCCTTTCCCAGTTGAGCACAGCTTCTACCTTGGAAGGGTCGACAACAATACCGTCCTTGGAAATAACATGACCTAGGAACGACACCTCCTCGAGCCAGAATTCACACTTGCTCAATTTGGCGTAGAGTTGGTTGTCCCGCAAGATTTGCAGAGCGATCCTCAGATGCTCCTCATGCTCTTCTTTGGTCTTGGAGTATATGAGAATATCATCAATGAATACCACGACGAACTTGTCGAGGTAGGGCCGGTAGATGCTGTTCATTAATTGCATAAAAGCTACAGGAGCATTGGTTAGTCCAAAAGGCATGACTACAAATTCATAATGACCGTACCTGCTCTTGAAAGCTGTCTTGTAGATATCTGCATCTTTAATCCTCATTTGATGATATCCCAATCTAAGGTCAATCTTAGAAAAGTACTTTGCTCCTGATATCTGATCAAATAGTTCATCGACACGCGGCAGAGGGTACTTGTTCTTGATAGTGAGATTGTTCAACTGCTTGTAATCGATGCATAACCTCATGGATCCGTCCTTCTTCTTGACGAACAGCACATGTGCTCCCCAAGGAGAAGTACTTGGTCTAATAAAACCCTTTTCTAGAAGTTCCATCAGTTGCTCTTTCAACTCTTTCAATTCGGCAGGGGACATCCTGTAGGGTTGGCATGAAACTGGTGCAGCTCCAGGTACGAGATCAATTGAGAAATTTACATCTCTCTCAGGTGGAATGCCTGGCAGCTCATCGGGAAACACGTCTGGATATTCTTGCACTATATGAATGTATGATATATTGGTTGCTTTCTTCTTAACTACAATTGCGGCGAGAAATGCCACACAGCCCTTTCTTATCATGTTTTGTGCCTTTATGGCAGAGACGAGAGACAAGTGCCTCTTGTGTCTACGTCCTGTGAAGATCAGCTTAGGGAATTCACTAAAAGAAAATTTTCCTTTTCTACAATCCACGATAGCCCCATACGTGGATAACCAATTGGCTCCCAGAATGACATCGTAGCCCTCCATGGGCATACAGATCAAGTCAGCTCTTAGATTGAGTTCACCAACCTTAACATCAGCTAATGGAAAATATTTATTCAATTGAGCCTTTTCTCCTAAGGGTGTTGTGACATGTAATTCGAACTCCATGGCTGTGGGCTTTTCATTTAATGTATCAGCAAATGCTTGTGATATGAACGAATGTGTTGCGCCAGTATCAAACAAAACAAATGCTGAATGAGAAAAGATCGATAGTGTACCTTATACAACTCCACCTTCCTCGGTGGTGTCCACTTCTTGCAGGGCTTGGAGTCTACCTGACTTCTTTTGTCCCGCAGGACGCTTCTCGTTCTCCCTCAGTAACGGGCATTCAAGGATCCGATGCTCTCGGCTCCCACAACGAAGGCATGCACCTGCCTTCCTCCAGCATTCTTCTGTTGTGTGACCAAGCTTGTCACAGTGTTTGCATCTAGGCTTGTTGGTTGGGGCAGTAGTAGTGGGGACTTTGGGCTTTCACTCTTGGCTTGACCCATCAGTGATACTTAACGGCCTTTTCTTGCCGTAGGCAGGCTTGCTGGTGGTTCCTGATGTCTGCTCCTTCTTTACCATTCTACCCTTGATGCGATCAGTGAGATCGGTTGCATCCTCGAGTAGTTGTGCTTTCCTGACCATCTCTGGATAGGTCTGAATGTCCATGGGTGCCAACTGTGTAATGTATGCGGGCCTGAGCCCATTAAGGAATCTCTTTGCCTTCATTCGTTCTGTACTGACCAGATGATTGGCATATCGAGCCAATCGGGAGAACTGTGCTTCGTATTCAGCAACTGTCAGGTTCCTCTGCTTGAGTGCAGCGAATTCGGAGGCCTTCCTTTCTTGGACTCTTTTAGAGAAATACTTGGAGTTAAAGTGCTCCTTGAATTCCTCCCAAGTAAATTACACGTCCTTTCTGGTTGCCTCAACGGACTCCCACCACGCACGGGCGTCCCGTTCTAACTGGAACGTAGCCAGCAGTATCTTGTCTCCATCCGCGCATTGCATGACACGGCAGATACGCTCAATCTCCTTGAGCCAATTCTCGGCCTCATCAGGGTCTGTGGTTCCACTGAATCGAGGTGGATTCAGGTTGCGGAAATTTCTATATAAATCACCAGCTGCTCGGTTGTTGTTATTATTGTTGTTGGCTCCAGTAGCCTGAAGTAAAGCTTGGGTAAGTTGCTGGATCGTGTGTTGCATGTTACGGAGTTGAGCACGCTCCGCTGCCATTGTTTAAGTTCCTTCAAAAGAGAATTTAAAGTGTAAGTCGTTGGGTTTGCACTAAGTTTGTGCGTGTGTGAATCCATTTTATCTCATTACCACGGTTCTACCCATCTCACATAGGTATGGAATTTAGACTCTAAGTCAAGTCAAGTCAAACCTAGATCATCCTATACTTAAGAATAACCTAGGCTCTGATACCACAAAACTGTAACGCCCCGACGCAGAATATCAGAGAGGGATTACAGTTATTAAATAGTACAGAGCGAGAAAATAAAGCAAACCATTGCACAATTGGATAATACCAAATAAATTCCAATTTCATTAATAATTTAACAATCTCCATTACATTCACTAATAACTCATCATCTTCATAAACTGACTAATACATCAACGTATCAGAGCCAAAACTAGGGTCCAGAGTACTTTATTCAAAATCAAACTATTACATTATGACTAACTGACTCACTAACTCATAACTATACTAACTACTACTAGATAGCACTGGTTGCTGAATGGTCACTCCTGAGTCTCCTCATCGGTCCCATCCTCGTGAGTGTGGTCATGATCCGACTCACCTGAAACACATTAAATAAATACGCAGGATGAGCGAATAACGCCCAGTAGGACTTAATATCTCATGAACACAAGCATGCTTTAAATAGTTAATGTTTTAATGGCAGGCTAACTAGAGAGTAAAGTCATGTAGAGTATGTCATGATAACGAGAGAACAATTGCAACTGGCACATAGAAAATAGTACAACGAGAACGATAATAGAATGGCCATGTAACGATATAACATGTAAATTGCACAGCGGTGCACTAGTAACGATCACGCTTGCACTTGTAGAGATAGCACTTTGATTGTCATAGATTAATCTAGATAGTAAACTGGCGCTGGATGCATGCCGTAACACATCCTATGATCATTTTAACTCCCATGGGCACTGGCACTTTTCGGGCGCTCCTCCCAGGACCTGATCGGGCCCTATTACGCTGGCATTAGTCATTTTTTTATCTTAGACAATCACACGAATGGCCAATAGAGTACCAAGAATAGATAAGAGAGTACTAGACGAGATAGATGAGAGTGTAGAGAGAACGTGAACAGATAAGAAGATATAGAGAATAGATGAGATAGGGACAATTTCGTAAAACGACGATAAACATACGATAGTAACGGTTGCACAGCACTAGGTCGAGTACCGGCATTCTGGTAGAAGTCACATCCGCCCCTTAGCCGTGCTGTGTACACGGGTCAGGTGGTCCGGTGTGAACCCAAGATGAGAAGGAATACACTAAGGTTTGGATCGTACTGATCCTTAAGAGTGTAACGGGTTTTTGGGGTACAACCAGCTCGTTGACTAAGGACGTGCGCCAAAGCCAAGAAGACTTACGGAGGTCTTGACAAGGAGTCCCTGGTCCAGTCGAGAGTATTCCTGGTGGAGAGGTGGTCCAAGTCAAGGGAAAAGTGTGTAGAAAACGGGTCCGTCGTGCCTCGAGTGCTCGAAGGCCGAGGGAAAATGGTAACGGTAGATAAAATGCGCGAGTAAAAACGAAAACAATTGTATTTAACAAAATAGGGTAATTTAGTCCTTTATTTCGCTAATTTACCGAATACATTATTGCGTAATTTATCAAAGTCAAATGACATTTAATAATGTTATGTGTGTGTAAGTGTAAAGAAATCTTGAGGATATGACAAGTCGTGCAATGTCATTTTAAATAATTAAATTTATATCATTAATGCCATTTATTAATTTACCAAGTCTAATTAACTATAACATGAGTTAATCACGGCTAATTAAATGGTATATAGCTTAAACAACAGGGCATATGCATAATTTTCAATTTTGGCCGATTTCTTGAAAACGCGACGGACTCACCTGTCGCGGTTCAAGTCGCGACGGGGCGGTCGGGCGCGACACGGGGCCTGGCCGGTCTGGCACGGTCCGGGGTGAATCGCGGTGGCTCGTGCCGCCGTGTTCTTGACGCGACGTCAATAGCCGGCGCGACCCCACTGTTATCGCGGCGGATCGCGCCGTCGCGATAACAGGTGGGTTTGCCCTTTTTCCCTTTTTTTCAGGGCGAGTCCTCTGTGATATATGGACGTTCTAAATTAAATATAAAATAGTACGGTGATCCAAAAAGCACGAAACTAGTTTTAAAAGGAAGTAGACATGTATATCTATCAGCATGCATGATTAATTTGAAAATAGACAAGGTTTAGACATGCATTGATCAGGTTACCTTTCAGTGACCTAAATAGGTGCAGTCAGGGTTCAACGAATTAATTAGAGATGTATACATGATGAAAAATTATGAAACTAGGGGCGTTTAAAAGATAACAAGATTTAGTATTTATGATAATTTTACCATGATCTGAAATCAAGTATAAACCGGGTTCACAAGCAATCATGAAGGGTCGGGTGCATGTATCTGATAGAGATTTAAAGAATTAATTCTCCCTCATGGGAGATCGAAACAGAACGAAACTAAGGGTTTTTGAGAGCTATTGTAATGTAGTATCAATGATAATTTTCTCATAGCATGGGAACAAGTACGTGCAGGGGATTAGAGAAAACATGAGATTCGGATTCATGGTAATAGTAGGATTTCATGAATTAAATTCTCCCAAATGGATGAGCAGATTACAACGAAATCATAGGGCTTTTGAAGAGGTACATGAAGCTACCTAGGGTAATTATTTCACGATTTTTGCTTAAGAGATTGCCTACCTTTTGGTGTTGACAAGAAAGGCTAGGGTTTGATGACGAAAACGGGAAGAAGAAAGCTCCTTGCTCCAGCCTTCTCCTCCAAGATCCTTCGTCCAGAACACCTCTCCTTCGTCTCCCAAGACTCCAGCCACATTCTATGGGTAGTAGGGAAGAGATTTGGGTGTTTTATTTGCTTATTAGAGTCCTAAGTCACCTAAAACTCTTTCTTTCTCATCCAACTCTGAAAATTAATATTTATCTCACACTTTCTCTTATTTATTCACCTAATATGGTTGAGAATGGTTCCAATTTCGTGGGTAAAGATTTAGGGTAAGTGTAGGACTCTTTTTAGGATATATATGACTTATTTTAATAGTTAATTTGACCATTTTCTATTTATTAATTAATTAGGTACGAATTTCACCTAATTACTTCTCCTCTCAAGATGGGCTTCATCCCATTGGGCCCAATCTATTTGGTTTGGACCATTTGTTTAACCCACTACTAATTTAGCTTAAATGGGTTAATCATTAAATTCTTTTTATTTCATTCAATTTCTATTTATTCTCCTTTTATTCTAATTAAATCGATTTATCTCATTTATTAAATAATAAATTTTATTTGTTTTAGTTTTAAAAATCAGGGTGCTACACCTTTCATTTGCACACCTAAATAACATGGAGAATTTCTACTTCCTTTAAGACACCTCTTCTAAGTCAGTGGGGTCACGTGACCCCACTGACTATAAAAATATATATATATATATATGTGTGGAAATTTTGTTAAATTTCCAACATTCTTTCACATGTATTGAATTCTCGGGGGAATTGACAGAAGAAAAAAACAATGCAATGCTCGAGTAATATTGTTATGATACGTCAGAACTTTTGAGTACGACTTCATCGTATTATTAGTGCAGACTGTTTAATTTTAATTTAACAATTTATTTATATTCACTTAATAATATCGAACATCAAATAACAAATATTCCGAACATCTGAACATTTGAATACTGAAGACGGATGTACTATAACACTCTGTCTTTAAATTAAAATTCAACAATCTACGATATATATATACTACAACGATGGGGCCGTATCAAAAACCCCCACTGCACCATAACATTTCTGTGCAATGCTCATCGTCCTTATCGACCTGCCTCAAGACTGCCAGGCTCTAGTTTTACACGTCCGGAAGCTTCCGAGCACCCATCTCAAGGGTGGTCACTGAAGTCCCCAGTTCTGAAGAAGAATCGCCACTTCACGAGGTGAGGTGCTTAAGATTCCAGTCAAAAGTCCCTGCCTGGGATCTAGGGTTAGGGTTTCTCTCTCTCTCTCTAACCTAGATTAATGTAGGGACAGCTGTTAACACTGTTCTCAACAGGGGAGGGGACAACAGGGTGGGTCCGATTACAGCTTGCATTTGATATCGGAGAACATGAACGGCTTGAAACTTCATGGAAAGTGCTAATTCCCATCACACACAACTCTCCACACCTTAATTTGTTTCGTTTTTATTTTTAAACTTAGGAGGTGTGGTTTTGTACATAGAATTCTATGTTTATGTGAAACGTGTAATATCAACTAACCCTTGAACAATTAGGATTAGTGAGCATCTCATTTTTTCCCTCCGCATACACATCTTCCATTGATTCTGATCCCATGATTACAATCAATTGGCTCACTCATCTAAGCGTACAACTCAGCATAATTTAATTATTATAAATGTGATATGAAGTTAAAAAAATAGACAAGTGTCAAAATGAAAACAAATAGGAAAAAGGCCAATCTTTGTCAAGGACAGGAGTGTACCATACTCCAATGCTCTTGATGCAAGAAAGATTGGACAGGAGTATGTGCATATATACTTAACTAGTTTCAACTCCCATGCACAGGGGTGCAAACAATTGGAGCATTCACGTGCGTGTGAATCCCACCAACCTCCACGAGGAGGGGGGGGGGGGGGTGGTGTGCAAACTATTGCTAGTTTAATATAGGAAGCATGGAGGCAGCAGTCTTCTTTTAAAATTAGGGTTGAACAGCAGCTGTGAGAGATCAGATGTTGTAAACGTGTCATATCAAGAGAGACGGGAGATGTAGTTTATACCACCCTCCGTGGCATCTTGCAGTGTGCCATGGCTTCCTGTTGGCTACCCTCCACACAGCATATTGGAGTTTGTTAGGTTATATAAAAAAAGGTTGCAGATAGAGATGCAAAGGTAAAGTTTGGAGTGCAAGAGAGAAAACAAGAACCGGAGAAGGATTCCCTTTGTGGGTGTTTCTGTTGGGATTAATTAAAAGCATCTAGCTTTATCATAAGAAATGGGTTATGGTGATGATATATGAAAAGTGTCCGGTTCCTCTCAATATATAAGAGGATCAGATTTAGTAAATACGTATTAGAGAGAAAAGTGTAAAAAAAAAAATCTTTTCTCAAATTTTTTTTCACATTTCTATTTGATTTTTTTAATAAAATAAAGTGATCCCACCACTTTTCCTCTAATATTCACTAAATCCAATCTTCGATCCCATGCACACTGACAGGATCTGACTCATATGAAAAGGGGTTGCAAATAAGCATAAAAGGTTGAAAATTTTCATAGCATAGAGAAAACAACAAGGATAGGGTTTTCTTTATATATATATATATATATATATATATAGATAAACTGTTTAGCTTTTATAATAGGATGTGCCAAAGTCAGACACTTACTTGACATCAGGATATGGTGATTGGATAACATAAAGTATTGTAACATATGTTTAACGAAGTGATTAAGTTGCTTATGAGAGTGGTAACCAGAGGAGCAGTATGTTTAAAAATACCAATGCATTTGTGCAATACCAACTGTATAATTTCAAAATTTTTAAGGGCCCCAACAAAAAATCTAGAGAGGAATATATAAGGACAGCTAGACCAGTAATTAATAATTTAGAAATACGACTTTTTATATACATGTTAATTGTAATAACCATGCCATGTTCATAAACATTTCTATGAAAATCCTCAATTGTTAACTACCATAAGGAATTAATACATCACGTAGGAGAATTTTGCACTTGTACTCACGAGTAAGATTGTTTTTACAATTACATTTACATATCATCGCTATTTCCTCACTAATAAGTAAAACCATTAGGAATGTTTTTTATTTATAGTTAAATTTGATGTCAACTCAAGTTTGTTTATTGGTGACAATGGAATAAAGTTGTTGGGGGAGATTTTTGTGATGAACCCTGTCGTAAGAATATCTTGCTCGGCCTCCAACCTGCCAGGTTAGGACAAACAACGACATGGCCAGCTTCTCAACACCTTCGGAGTCCCCCATCTTAATCTAACAACGTTTGGAAACCGGCGGGGGGGATTTCCAGACGCAAAAGCTCTGACAGGTGCGCCGCGGTCCAAACAAACTCAGCAGCCTCGGCTTCAACGCGCAGTGATTCCCGCGCGGAGGAGAGAGACGACACATCGTCCGTTCTCATCACCCCTTCCGGAAAGCGGCTCGCGGCCGCTTTTCCGGATTCTGCCCAGGCGAGAAGCGTCTCCGTACTCGCGGCGACTGCACAAGCGGCTTTCCGATTTTTTGTTTTTAAAGCAACGTTTCCAAACGTTGCCTAAATCGCCTTCCAAATACTGCCCTGATTAAATGGTGATGCAAACCCTAATCATCAGGCTAACCAATGCTCACATTTTATCATGTGGGAAGATAGAACACTAAACAATAACTGGCTGACGATATGCATGGAATACAATGTCTAATAAAGTTTTAAAGCATAAATATATTATGTTTATAGAAAAAAATAAACTTTGTCTAATATTCTTACAAGAGAAACGGTGAAATCACTACGTACACATTGAGGTACGTACTCTGGAATAAATAGAAATCAGATATAAAAGAAAAAATATCTGAAAAGCATGTTACATATTTGAATTTGAAAATGTCGAAAAAATTGTCCTAAATTTCCATTACCAGAATCTTCAAACCATGTTGTTTCAATCACAGTATAAGAATGGAGAATCAGACGGAGGAGATCAGATCAACCAGGGGAGGTGGCCATTGACTCACCGTCGGTGGTGTTGACCAAGTTGACCGACAGGAACACTAGAGAGGACGAGCCTTCCACTGAACGCCCCCCCCCCCCCCCCCCCCGGCCAACCCCCCACCCGTGTGCTCTGCGTACGGGATCGCACCACCACGCGATCTCGCCAGATCCGGTGGCCTCGCCTCTGTCGTGCGAACACCCGACACGCTTCTCTGCGCCTCCCCCATCTGGGCCGTCCGTCCCACCACAACCCCTCCGTGATCGAGCGTCGGTGATCCGCACGTGGGGCAACCCCCCACCCGCCTCAACCAAACTATTCCTCGATGCATCTCTGCGTTCCGTCGGCAGACGACGCCGCAACCCCAAACGTACGGACGAAGCGTACGGATGCCATCCTACGGCTCTGGCCTTCTCCGCGGCTCGCGGAGCGCGCGAGGCACTTCAACCTAAAGTTACCGCGATGTCCTGTAAATGATCGGTGCCACGTGGGCCCCGCTGATTCCTGGGGGGTTCGTGTCAATGAACGCCGGCGGGGGGACCAAAGACCAAGCTTCGATTAAATCGCCTTCGCGGGAGGCGACCCTCCTCTATCCTCTTCCCCCTCCAGTCCTCCCATAACTCGCGGGGCTAACGTGCGCCGGGGCATCCGGTCCCCCGCCACACCCCTTTTAAACGTGCGCCGGATCCCCCACTATATATATTGGTGCATCCCTGGTCACCTGCTTCCTCTGTATTGGACCTCACCCTCTCTCTTTCTCTTTCTACACACATAACACACGGGGAGAGAGTGCTACTCCGTTCCGTTCCTAGCTAGGATAAGAGAACAATGTCGACGGCGGCGGCACTGATGGAACCCAGTTTCGATATGGACAAACTTAGCTACGAGATCTTCTCCATCCTCGAGTCGAAGTTCCTCTTTGGCTACGACGACCCAAAGCTGCTCCTCCAGGCCGTCGACGCCTCCCCAGCGCCCACCCCTCCCAAGGCGCCCGCATACTCCGCCGGGAGGGTTCGTGTGCTCTCCGTGGACGCCGGCGGCACCACCGACGGCCTCCTAGCTGCCGTCTCCCTCGCCCGCCTTGAGGCCTCCCTCAGGAAGCTCTCCGGCGAGCCCTCCGCGCGGATCGCCGACTTCTTCGACGTCGCCGCCGGATCCGGCGTGGGAGGGGTTCTGGTGGCCCTCCTCTTCACCCGAGGAGCGGAGGGGAGGCCGCTGCTCTCCGCCGCCGGGGCCCTCGAGTTCATCGCCCGCAACCGCCGCGTGCTCCACGGTGCGAGGAGGAAGACGCCGCAGTGTCTCTCTGGAATC
This sequence comes from Colocasia esculenta, assembly GCA_014218235.1. Lineage (NCBI taxonomy): Eukaryota > Viridiplantae > Streptophyta > Magnoliopsida > Alismatales > Araceae > Colocasia > Colocasia esculenta. Next base: position 135,764,580 of record CM024761.1, read on the forward strand.
TTCCGGAAGAAAGCCGATGTCGGATCTTTGGATCGGGTGCTCCGCCGGGTCTTCGGGGACGCGACGCTGCGAGACACGGTGAAGCCAATGCTTGTCCCCTGCTATGACCTTGCGACGGGGGCGCCCTTCCTCTTCTCCCGCGCCGGCGCCGTCGAGACGGACAGCTACGACTTCCTGGTGCGGGAGGTGTGCGCCGCTACGGCGGGGGCAGCGGAGCTCTTCTCCGTCGACGGGAGGACCGCGATCGCGGCGCTGGACGGCGGCGTGGCGGCGGGGAACCCCACTGCGGCCGCCATCACTCACGTGCTCAACAACAGGACGGAGTTCCCCTTCGCCGCCGGAGTGGAAGATTTGCTGGTGGTATCTATCGGGAATGGGGAGTCCGCGCCTTCGGCGAACCGACGGCGCGGCTGGAGGGCAGCGGCTGCACAGGCGGACATCGTCCGCATCGCCGGAGAGGGTGCCTCGGACATGGTGAGTCACGGAAACCCCACATTAAAATATTTAGGAAATGACCTCTGGCCAGCGGTTGGTCGCTTCGGGGCCTTGTCTGATCAGAACCGTCCAATTCATACTGCCGCGCTAGCTGTTATACTGGAAAAGAGACGGCTTTGATCTCTCTGATTACTTAAATTCATCCGCAGAATTTTTTTTTTTTTAAATTCTCTAGTTACTTTTTTCTTATTAATATTTCCGACGACGGCCAGGTGGATCAAGCGGTGTCGATGGCGTTCGGACACAACAGGACAAACAACTACGTCCGCATCCAGGTACATACACGGCAAAAAGCAACTTCCTATTTCCTTATTTTAACTATGGGCCTACATTTCGCTAATTTGTGGATGTGCCCCTACTTTCTCGTTGCTCAGGCCAACGTTTGCAGTCCCACCAAGTTCCAAACCTCCGAGGCCGGCGACCTCCTGGTCGCGGCGGAGACGTTGCTGGCGCAGAAGGGCGTGGAGTCGGTGCTCTTTCGGGGCAAGAGGGTGTCGGAGAGGACCAACGCCGAGAAGCTGGAGTGGGCGGCGGCGGAGCTAGTGAGGGAGCACGAGAGCAGGAAGCGGTGCCCGATCCCGGTGGTTGTGCTCAAGCAGGGCAGTCCCCGGAGCTCTTCCTGCTCCGTCCTCAGGTCCAGCACCTCCAACTCGCCCATGGGCGTCGCGTCCCCTCGGTGAAGAAGCCTGCCAAACCCGGAAAGCAAGTCTTTTTTTTTTTTTTACTTTGCTTGCAGGATTGGGTTAACTACAGCCACAACTACCTACATTATTATGTTGCCTGATGTTAGGGAGGTTAATCATCTATTAACCCTGAGTAGGAACAAAAGTGGTGAGTGAGTGCTGCTTGTACATGGGAGTTAAATTGTGAGTGATGTTCTGTTACTATCTCTACTGGCGGATGGAGGTGTTTGTTGACATGCCATGCCACACCCAGGTTCTGGGAGTTGCACTAGTTGTAAAGAGGATTGTTAATTGGTATGCTGATTGTGACGACTTGTTTAGATATTTATTTGCCAGTTTCCTGGAAGCCCACTGAGCTGAGCTTCTTGGTTAGTTCTGTTCGACATCTACTGCTGGTTTAATTGAAGGGGATGATTGGTTATTAATTTGGGATGAGAACTGCAAAAAGGTGAGTCCTGGCCTTGGTCTCTCCCTACTCCCTGGGTGGTTGCCTTTTGGTGTCTGCCCCACAATTAATCAGATCCCTGCCCTGCCCCCTGGTTGAAGTTTGAACTGTTGAAAGCTGCACTGTCCACGCACCTTTGCTTTGTAGTGGCTTCCTTGTCAAGAGTCGGCGACGTACGTACTTGAGAACCATCGTAAAAAGAAGGAAAATGGTTTAGTAACACATCAATTGAAATGCACCATAGCCCTCTAACTCTTATTGATGAGGTGTTTTTAACTTTTCTTCCGTCAATTATTGTTGATGTGGCATATTTTTATTAGTAATATCCCTTTAATATGTTCAAAGAGAGGAAAGAACCAAGTTGAGATAGCAAAAAGGATTGCATGTCTCATGTCCGAGTATTTAGATACTTTTTTTTGGTAATTAACAGTAGTGGTACCTATTCTCAAGTTGGTCCAATGAAGGAAGACCCTCATGCACACACACACATCACACACACTGTATTTCTCATCTCTTAATCCGGAGTAATCTTGTTGGTCCCGTAAAAGTAGAGAAAGGGAGTTTAAAAAAGAAGAAGAAGAACAAGAATGGGGAGAGCTCTTGGGTTTGCGGGTTGCCTCGATCGCTTCGGGTCCCACCGAAAGAAGGCCCTCGTTTCTCACTGTCGTCTGTCGAGGCGGGCGCGAGGTTTGATTGGTAGAGCCGCAAACCAACCAGGGTGGCGAGCGAGTGTGTATGTAATATGTATGGTGGGCAGCAGCCGGCTGTTGCTAATATTAATTGCTCTCCATCTCCTTTTTCTTCGGTTCCCAATTTCTCTCCCTCTCCTGCTCTCTTTTTGCTCGTGTTCTTTTATTGTATTGGGCCACGCATCGCCGACCAATCATCCTAGCTAGGACTTAGGAGTCCCTTTTAAGCTCACTTTGACCGCCGAAAAAACAAACAAAACAACCTACTTTTTGTGTTTTGTTTACATGTATAACGCCCACATTTTCACGTGGTGCCGACAACGGTTTAAATTCTGGGCGTAGTAACAATGTCTCGCCAACGGCGCTGTTCTATCTTCTTTTGCCGTTTTAATTTGTGTTTTAAGTTTTAACCCCCCCCCCCCCCCGTTTGATGCTGCGTAGAGGATGACAATAGAACTGTAAACGTGAGTTTTTCGATTTCGATCTGAATAGTTAATCGAATAATTTGTATCCACTTCGAATACAATTCGAATACGGAACGGATAATTTTCGGATTCAGAACGGATACGGATATTATTTATTCAAAATATAATTTTAATAGAAAAATATTAAGTGGTCTTAAAATTATAAAAAATTAAATATATATATATATTAATGTCAAAATATCTCTAAACAAATATTATTAGTATTAGATATATTATATATTATATATGAATCATTAGATCTAAAATATAATGGTCAAAATTAATTCTATTTCGAAGCGGATCTTAAATGGAGCGAATCATTCGTTTCCGTATCCGCTCCGTTTATTATCCGGATAATATTCATATTCGAAATCTGCTCTGTCGGATATTTATTAATCGGATAATATTCAAATAATCATATACGAATTCGAATCGAATTTGGATATTATTTCGATCCGTTTATAGCCCTAGATGACATGAGAATATGTTTGGCATTGTTCGCTAGCCGATGTGGACTAATCTAAACATGTGTTCGTGATTGGGCTGTATACATTGGTAGAAGAAGAAGATATTCAACTTTGATGGCTTGCTTTTTGTTTGATTAAATTTTTAACGTTTTCTAGTTATTTGTTTGTCTGTGTCTGTTAAATATTGTGAGACGAGGATTGCGTAGGGCACCCGGCACTACAATCCCTATTGTAAAATCAGATAAATACACCAATTTTAAAACTAAAAATTTACATCAAAGGGGTTACACAAATTTATACCCTAAATATTTTAGACTAAAGACGCGTGCCATAGTGACATCCACACGTGTGGTGCCGGAGGAGCTCTTCCAAGATTGAAGAGCTGGCACCAGTTTGGCTTGTTGACCCTGTTGCCCACGCGTGCGCATTTGTAATTCCCCAAATCAAACATTGACCAAGATTGCACGTGTTTATACGCACATGTAAAAGCTCTACTTTTCCCCATCCCCACTGCGTCCCCCCCTCACCGCATTCTCTACTAGCTGAGATCGGTCCAACTTAAATATTAAGAAGGTCATGTGAAAATATGATTTTTTTTTCCAGGCGTCGATCATCTAAATACAATGTTAAGATGTCATAATTGTACCCTTTAAAACATAATTAGAAAATCGATCGATGTCATGGATATTTCTTATTCAGATGTTCTAGCTTTATCTTTGAACCTGCAGGAGACATGAACTTGGCTATGAGCTCATGATTCCCATATTATGATGAGGTTTATTAACATACATGCAAAACCAAGGAAAGTTCAATTACAACTACCCTTTTCCTTCTCACGCACACAATAGGCTTACTGATTTCCACTCCTCTCTCTCTCTCTCTCTCTCTTTCTCTCTCTCTCTCAAATGCCATTGATGATGGAAGGGACATGCAAAGATGGGCACTTGGATGTGAAAAAAACTATTGCCAAAAGAGCTGAAGCCTCCATGTTTTGGCAGGCTTTCCTTTCAAGAGTGTCTCACTTCCATCCATGTCGAAAGCTTTCAGCTTTTGTTGTCCTGGTATGAGGGTTTCAACTGCTGAAGGGGAGGGATGGGCTGGAGGGTGGGAAGCTTTTTTTTTTTGTCCTTGTCCTTTCCCTTTCATCCCATTCCTCATCCCACCGTTGCTTTGGTATCTTAGGAGGTTGGGAAAATGGATTTCTTTAATTTTCCAAGAACAGATGTATGGATGGGACTACTGTTCAACAAAGAAGTCTGTGTACTCTGTAGGGCATGGAACTAGGCACTAGAAATGACAAGGTAAGTATTTCTGATCCTTTACTTGTTCTCTGAATTGTGACTTCCAACACAAATAGTGACTGACCCGATGTTTGACAGCTGAAAAGACACTCAAATGTGATCGAACCAATATTTTTAGAGAAAAATTTAGTTTTATTTTACTTAAATGTAATATGATTAGACACTAAATTCATGTGACATTTAATAATTAAGTTGTCATTTTATCACTCCTCGTATAAGAGATGTCACATAAATTTAGTGTCTAGTCATATTACACTTATAAAATAAGAAAGTACATTAAACTTTTCTCATATTTCTAAGGTGCATATCACTATTTTTTTTTTTTGACTGTTAAAAGATAGAAGCATCCAAGTTTTTTGGTCACTGCGCAAACCCCTAGATCCCACTAACATTGATATTTGAACAAAATTGTTTTATTCATATGTATATCTACCTTGTCAAAAGCTTGGACGGCACGTGATGTTTGCACGGTTAAATAACTCTAAACTATTAATTTTGAAATAGACAAAAGTACCAGGTGTTGGTTAAATAACTCTAAACAATATTAATTTTGAAATAGACAAAAGTACCAGGTGTTGAACACGTTCTAACAAATTTAATATTGATATTTTAGTGAATATATTTTCATAAAAAATCTAATACAAAACCTTAATGTCAGGGTATTCTTCCTTAAGCGTCCTAGGCCCCTCCTTCTCCCCACCTCCCTCTCTTTTCACTTCCGTTGTAGAGTAGTGATCATCCGGATTCGAATTTCATGATTTTAGTCTGATATTTTGAGTTAATGTGTGATCATTGAATTTTAATTGTGCCTTTGGTATAGTATGTGGGTGTTGTGGGCTAAAAGTTTTAGTCCAAATAATCCACTAATTCTCTGTTTGAGAACAGGATGGGGGTGGGCGACACGTTCTTAACGTGACAATCCTCTACGTTGCGATCTCATTACTGCCTAGTTTGGGACTTTGTCCGCTTGTGCGGCATGTGGCACCGTCTTTGTGAATGCGTTCTCCGAGTACATCGCATTTTGAAGTACGCGATGGTTCACCCTGGTGCGTTTTGGATTCCGATTGATTTAAGTGTAGTTTGTCGCCCAAACAGAGTAGGAAGCTTTGTTCGTCCGAAGGAGAAGTTGTTGCAGGTGCTCTGGGCAATTCTGTCTCGAGAGCTATGGTTTTGGCATGGTTTCAACGCGAGGAGGACGTTCGGAGTATGGAAACACTGCCGGTGCTTCGTTCTTTGCATTCTTCGAGTTGGTAGGGAGGCTTTCTTGTTTATTTACATTGTTTGATCGGTTTAATTAAAGTATGGAAAGCATGTTAAGGTGTGTGCATGGCATTTCTAGTTGTGCTAATCAATTGGTATGAGTTAGGAATGATTGTAAATGGTGGTTTCTGTGAGGTTTTTGTGTTGAACGAGAGTTTTAGCGTTCTGTCTGAGAATGTGACGGGTTGGGCAGTGGTGTTTAGGTCGGAGCCTTCAACCCCGATGCATTCTCAATGTGAACGCAACATGTCAGGCCGTCGCGTTTTAATTAACACGGCCGACGGAGATGATGTGTTCTTATTGTAACGCAACATATTAGGCCGTCGAGTTCCTAACTCGGTAGCCAACTCTATCGTGTTCTGCTTTCCGAAGTGTTTTGCACTATGGTTAATAGTGTGGGTTCTGTGTGGACCTAGTTTGGTTACTCAATGTATGTTTAAGATTTTTAAGCTATGTTAATGTTAGTAAAGAATGAATTAGTGATTATTGGATCAGGTTATGATTAGTTAGTAGCTAATGGTTATCATGTTAATTATGTTATATAAGAATGATGATTGTGATTTATGAATGTTTAGTTTAGAGATCGCAAGCATATGTTTTAATAAGTTGATCATTAGCCGATGATGATTGGTGTTGACTGTAGTAGTTTTTGAGTGAAAGAATTAATGTTATTTAATAATTGATAATGCTAAGTTGTGACTTGTGTGGTTTGCCGAGTTTGGTAGTCCGATGCTTACTCCGGAATACCTCTCAAGTTGGGTATCCCAGGTTCTCTATGAGCCAAGCACATACGTGCTCGGGATTTATCCTCGTACTGTATATACCATAGAGATCTTTGCCATCTTCTTGGACACCATCACTCGTTTGTTGAGTTGTACGTCCAGTTGAGAGAAAGACGACAATGGGCTAACAACTTGTGTGGTGGTTGACTTTTTCTGTTCGGTTGTTTGTAACAGTTCGTGGTTGAGGGTACGGACATCAGTAGACATACTGATCCTCAACTAGTCCCCTGTTGCCACAGAGTGTTTTGGTTGGTCTCTATGGTTCTTTGACTTACGTAGTGTTGTGGTGGAGCCGCAGTTGGACCTTACGTCCATGACTACGAGACTGAGAGGTGTTTCCTATATTGGTTTGTCCGGATCAGATACTGACATCATGAACCAATAGTCGTGGCCCGTGTGGTAACGTTGCTCCTTTCGACTCTACTTATGGTTTACTCCGTAGTCAGGTCTGTGTGGTACAGTTGGCTTAATACCACTTAGTTCTACCGTTGGTCTAGCATTTTCTTTAATGTTCTTCTGATGGTTTATCTTCATTGCTTATTGAGTTTAGTGGCTCCTATTTGGCAGTGTGTTTTCTGGTTAATCGTGATGTTACAAGGGTGTATATTAATTGTATATGTTTACTATTAGTTAGTTGTTTACCTGTGATAAGTATGTTGTTTATTTTTGTTCATTAGAAAGTATGTTTAGGTTTCAGCTTTCGGTGTGTTCCCTTTTAATTGTTACATGTGTGAGCTAACTAGTGAATTTGTGTTAGTTAGTACTTTCTTTGATTACACGTGGATTATATATGTTGTTGTTTTGAGAAGTTTTCCTGCTGAGTCTGTGATTTTGTGAGGCTCACACCCCTACACCCTCTTTCAGGTGTTTAGGGGCGTGGTTTCGTAGAAGTGGATTAGTACCATCAGTATGTAGTAGTGTGAGCTTTGGCTTTTGTTGTACACCTCGGAATATGTCCTAAGGTTCTGTACTTTTCTTTTGGATATGTAATAATGTAGTGAGACAATGTAATTTTATGAATATGTATAATGAGATCATGTACTTATCATGTATCTTTATACAATGTGTTTATCTTTTATATCTTTATTGAACATATGTGTGAGATATTTTTTACAAGACTTCAATATATTCGTGGGAGACGGATCTGAATATGAAGTTTTTTCGGACATAAATATCTAGAGTCACTGTAGCCACCTTCTTAATTTCTCTCTCGTCTTCTAATATCAAATTCAATACTAATGTTATAAATTTCAAACATATCAATATCAGAGCTCAAGCTTTATAAAATTAATATTCTAATATGCCATAAAGATAATGACTATCACTACTCAATACACGCGCAAATATGTGAAAGGACGAATGAGTTAGGCATGGTTGTTCTTATTTTGAGCAAGACCACATTAATCCCATCTTCTAGTGCTGCTGGTCTAGTTTTCGAGGAACGTTTTATTTATTTAGGAAGACGATTTTTTGTTAAAATTGAGGAGATGTGAGGTCAGATTGTTGCCTCCCAAGCTACACGCCGATCGAAAATGACCAAGAACAAACTTAAACAACACAATAATCTTTTGTCATCTTCTTGATGAGGGAGAAATTTGCAAGGGCGCGCGGTGCGTCCATTTCCAATATGCATGACACATTCCGGTCATATATACTTGTTAATGACAACTTCTATCTAAACCAATTTGGGGTGCACAAGGCTTGTGAAAATGATGAAGGATGGTAATGTTAATTTTGGCTCAATTTTTTCAAGGAATAATTTAGGAAGAAAGGAACAAGATCTAGTTTTAAATTGTATATAGGTCACACGGAAATCAAGCCTAAACAAATGGTAGAAGATGACTTGTTAATTTGTTAGAATATTGGATGGAGGCAGACATGAAAATGCCAAAAAAGATGAGTTAATTTGGTGGATATGCGGGGAGCTGCCGTCTGTATATGTATATTGGATGCTAACTTGTTAGCTAAGTATGAAAATCGTGTGAAGAACAAATAACTCAATCGTGGGAGAATCAAATTTGGATTTGTCTTGTACTCGAGCATAATTAAAGCCTCGGATTTATCTGTGAGCATGAATGACGAGTACTGTCATGAACTTGAAATTAATTTTCATGTTGTTTCCCATATGATTTCGTAAGCACCCATCTATATATGTATCTATCTATCTAAGTTTTCTATTGCCGACAAGTTTATAATAATGTTCTCTGCATCATAATCTCATCTTAAGCTCTATCAAGTTGATCAATATCAACTTAATTAATTTGTCTGACGAGAGATTGATGTCTTCATTTGACAAAATTCTAATAAAATGTTTATTTGAAATCGACCCTCAACAAGATAATTAATGCTGGGCATATCTGTCAATAATGCCGTTATCTAGTAACTAGGAAGCTGTGTAAATTAAGTGCTATAAGATCCAGATTGAGGGCATATATATGTATGCAACAGTATCACTGAACTTTATTTGGAAGGCAGCTCCACTTGACATCTTTATCACATTGCTATATCATGTTATTCCCATGGTTAATTATCTTTAATTGGTTTCATCTAGGAGTAGGGTTGCCATGCACGCAGCGGCGGAGCCAGGAGAGTCAAGGGGGGAAATTGCCCCCCCTTAATTTTTTACATAAATTTTTTCTTTAATTTTTTGAGTGAATTAAATTGATGAGTATGTGAAGATTTTTTTAACTTTATTAATTGTCCCTCCTTATTTTGAGTATCCATGAACAAATAATATTATTAATTCCCCCCCCTTCTAAACATTTCTGACTCCACCACTGCATGACACGTATAATTTTATACATATCTGTAACTGATTGTTATGGCTTTTCACGTTTGTCAATATTCATGAACCTTTCATCTTAAGAATATATGTCTCGCCATTTGAATCAACAAAAAATGGTCTTCTCAATTTCCATCCATGAAAACTTACTATTTTTCAAACAGGTCCAAAGATCTTGGCTTATTATATATTAATTCTCATAAACTTACAAAATTGTACTTTCTAATCACTACGATTCAACTATTTTATTTTCAAATAATTTAGTTAATCATAAATAAGCATTGGTTAAAGCTAGCTAGTCTCAAATAAATGCCCATATCCTCTCTGTGTGCTGTGTGCTCCGCGGTACAACAACATATCCATACAATCTCTCTCTCTTCACACTCCCCCTTGCCTACAACTCGCACTATTATAGAACTAGTGGCTCAATCTATTTAAACTTGTTATTTAACCATCATCATCATCTAAGTCTTATCTTATTATTTGGGGTCGATTATATGGATCTTTTTCAATCAAAAATTTTTATCAAGTGCTATAGTCGTGTTTAAACTTACGAAGTCTAAGTCTTTCATATTAACATCGCACTATTTTATTTTAGGTCTTCCCCTATCTCTTTTACTAGCATCCACTAAGATTTGGTCACATCTTTTAACCAGAGAATTAGGGCGACAACACACGTGTCTAAACCACCTAAGTATATTTTTTCTCATTTTTCTATCAATTGAAGCTATCCTCAAATCCTCACGGAAGTACTCATTCCTAATCTTATCTTTCTTAGTCGTACCACACATCCATCTCAACATCCTCATCTCCGCTACACACATTTTGTTAATGTATTTATTTTACATTGTCCAACAGTGGTACCATGTAATAAAATGTCTCACTGCCATTCTATAAAATTTTTCTTTAAGTTTCATCGGTATATGTACGACGATCACTGATGACTCCTGATGCACTTCTGATCTATTTTAGCCAACATGCCTTAATCATTTGTGCAGCATCGTCATAAATCTCTCCATTCTCTTGGATGATAGACCCTAAGTATCGACGCTACTACTCTTAGGAATGTCTTATCTATCAATGTGAACTATATCTTCCTGTAACAGCCTCTGATTGCTATAATTGCAATGTATAAACTCTGACTTATTCCTATTGATTTTAAAACATTTAGACTCCAAGGCATGTCTCCAACTTTCTAGTTTAGTATTTAAACTATTAATATTCTCATCAATTAAGACAATATCATCCGCAAATAGCATACACCAAGGGATATCATCATGCAATTGCTTATTTACCTCATCTATAACCAGAGCAAAAAGATACAAACGTAGAGCGAAAACTTGATGCAAACTTATAGTGATCGAAAATTCACAAGTCTCTCAAGTAATAGTTCTCACACTAGTAGTAGCACCCTCATACATATCCTTAATCAAGTCAACATATCATTCAGAAACTCTCCCTTATTTGTTAATGTCCACCAAATCAAATATCTCGCACTACAAGGAAAAGCGGTGTTACCGACGAACGTTTCCGACGGATATACATCCGTCGGAAATTCCGATGGCTAATCTTTAGTCGGAAAATCCATCAGAATTTCCGACGGATATATTTCTGTCGAAAATATCCGTCGGTATTATAACGTTACCGACGGATATACCGACGGAAATGTATCCGTCGGAACTTCCATCGGTACACTTTTCCCTCTCCCACCATCCCCACGAAACCCACCCTCTCTCTCTCTCTCTCTCTCTCTCTCTCTCTCTCTCTCTCTCTCTCTCTCTCTCTCTCGCCGCCGTGACCCTTGTCGCTCGCCGTCGCGCCGCCTGCCGTGCCCCCGCCGGCCGCCCGTCCCGACCAACCCCGCCGCCGTGCTCCGCCACCGGGACTGCCTCCCCGCCGGTATGCATACATCCGCCCCCCCCTCCCCCTCCCGTCCCCACCCCTGCCACCGGCGACCCCCCCCCTCCGCCACCGGCGTCCCAGCCCCCCTCCCCCTCCCTTCCCCAACCGGTGAGCCCCCTTCCCCTAACCGACGAGTCCCCCTGTCGCCCCCCCCTCCCCCTCCCCCCCCCTCCCACCTCCAGTCCCATTCCCCAGCTCTGCCACCCCCTTCCCCCCCCTGCCACCCCTCCCTTAACCACCATGCGTCCCCCCTCCCCCCTGTAGGACCCCCCCCCCTCCCCCTCCGGCCGTCCCAGTCCCCCCCCTCCCTTCCCCACCCCTGCGACCCCCCTCCCTGTCGACCCCCCTCCCCCTCCGTCCCACGCGGCCCCCCCCCCCCCTGTCGCCCCCCCCTCCCGTCCCCAATCCCAACCCCCCTCCCCTTCCTCCTCTCGTCTCATCCCCAACCCCTGCACCCCCTTCCCCATCCCTGCCACCCCCTCCCCGGCCCAACAGGCGACCCACCCTCCTCCATAGTCCCCCTCCCTCTCCCCCACATTGCCCCCCTCCCCATAGTCCCCTCCCCACAGTCCCCCCCCTCCCCACAGTC
>CM024761.1:135776538-135876538 GCA_014218235.1 Colocasia esculenta
GGAATGAGAGAAAAGCCCACTATATAAGAGTGGCTTCTCACCATCCCGTGAACCTCTCATCCATACAAGTAAAAAAAAAACTGAAAGAAAACCACACATGATGAGAACAAGACATGCATTAAATGCAAAGAGAGAAAGCATTCACATCAAAGAGAGATAGAGGACACATGGACATGACATTCTCTTAACTCAAAAGGGAGAGGGTACAAAAAACTTAAGAAATAGGGGAGGAAAAAGCCAACGCCACCACCCACTTCTCTCTTCTCTATTTTCTATTCACATAACAAGACCACTCCTAGAAGAGGTAGCCTTCTCTTCTCCCTTTCCTTTCTTCTCTTTTTCCCTTACCCTTCTTTCTTCTCTTTTCTGCAGCAAGCACTCACGGGAGCTCTCAGGAATGCAGCAGCAGCAAGCTTCAAAGCCTTCTTCGAGAGGAAGCCTTCTCCCTTCCAAATACCCCCCTTTTTTTCTTCCAAAACTCCCCCCTCCTTGGTACGCAGGAACCCCTTGGCCCTTTTCCAAAAGCTTCTAGAAAACCCAAAAAAGGTCCCTTCCACCACTCTTGCACAGGGATCACTTTTCCCATTTTTGGAACACCTTTTTGGGAGGTGTTGCATTTTCTTAGGCTCACCCCCTTGCATGGGGTGAGGTGGGCATTTGGCTAATGGGCCCTTTGGGACTTTGAGCATGGGTCATTTAAATGGAATTTTTGGTTTGAGGGGATCCTCTTTAGGAATTGGGCCAGCCATAGAAATGGGCCCATTTGGAAATTTGAGGTGTCCACAACGTACCTCAGAGCATGAAGGATATAATAGCAGCATGCAAAATTGGAGTTATTTTGTGTATTAACTGTGCATGTCCTGTGTAGATCCATTATGGCACCTAGGTGACGTCGCGTTGAGGAGGTGGCAGAGTAGGCACCTCAGCAGGAGGCTCGAGATGCCCCACCACCATAGCAGACTCAGCCTGGACCGTAGAACACACACAATGGTGTTATACCGCCACCACACCCCCTCCTCAGGCAGCTCAGGTGTAAGGCCCTCAAATTTTGCCATTTTATTTGTTCATGTGTTGATTTAATGTTGTGAATAGTATTATGTGTAAATATGTAGATGTTATGTACATATCATCTTAGTGTATATAGTATGTATGTATATGTTCATTGTTGTGTATATAGTATTTACATTCTAATTATGTACATGCATGTATGTACTTAGAGTAAACATGGTTTTCTGCATGGTTGTATGTTCTGGGCCGAAGACCTTGTTGGCGGCAACATCAGTGGACGCCAAGGATAAGTAGACGGCCATATCGATGGACGCTAACTCTGAGTAGGCGGCCATGTATGTTGACGTCTATATGTCTGAAATTCTGTGCGCAGCAGGTTCAGACATCCCGGGATTTGCTCGCTCACTGATTGGGGAGATGTCTCCCAACGCTCTCAACCCCATCAGACCCTGCCCACGCATGCCCCAAGCCTAGACTTATATAGAAACACCCCTTAGCAGCTGGAAGAGACCCCTTTGTCTCTTGGCAAAGAAAACCCTAGAAAACCTAGTCCCTGTGCGAAACCAGAACTTTGAGCCTTAGATCTGAAGACTGGTGGCTTCTTCCGGCGATCTACTTCGACAAGGAGGAACCCTTGACATCAAGCTACACATCCCCGCTCTGGCGTGCTGCGAGGATCATTACAGAAGCCGGAGTGGAGTGTTTTGGAGGCTTCTTGGCTTTGGCCAAGGAGGGCTTCTCCGACCTTGTAATCTGTTTGTAGATTTATTCAAAGGCAAGTACCCATTCCACACTATCCCTACACACGTCTAGTAGGTCTTAGGTATTTTTATGGATTTTTAATCGTGTCCTGGAACCCCCATTCTTCCTCATTTTAGGAGTTCAGTCTGTGTTTTTCACAGACAGGAACTTAACGGCAAGATCTCTTGCTGTTAAGATCCGAACTGGGCGGCATCATCGACTGCTGTTAATCTGCGAACGGCAGACCATGCTGTTTAGTTCTTCAGGAATAACAGTGAGCTGTTCTTCCATATATGAGCTATTTTCCGGACTTTCACGCATGGGGATATACTGTAAATTATATATCTATGTAATATGGATAGTGGTCGTGTTGTGAGATTTTTGTGAATTTCTGTTAATTATATGAATTATTGGAATTGTCTGAAATGTATGCTAACAGGTTATAAACATTGTAAATTTCTGTTTACGAAATCCATGTGATACTTAAGTGCCATAAAATTTTCAGACAACCTGGATGAGTGTCAGTTCATGTCTTGAAATTTTAGGGATTTTCTAATGACTGTGTAATTTGTATTAATTTCTGGACTAAAATTGGGAGCATGAATATATATCGTTTTAAATTTCCAGAAATTGATATGATGCATGAAAAATCTTGGGAAAATTTCTGTGATGTTATGATTGTTATATACAGGGTTGTAGACTGTTAATTATGACCATGACAGTATAAATCTATGATGAACTAATTTATGGGTAAACATGCAAATGGATGTTTTATTTTCTGTAAATTGTGTGTATTTCAAAAAAAAAGGTGAAAATTTGCATGTATGATGTACAACCTGTAAACAACCCGTGGTTAAATTCATGTTGATTGATAACAGTAGGTATAAACTTTGATTTTCATGTGAGAATGACGATTTATGCATATTTGTGTTAATTGTGGATGAAATTTACAAGTTTCAGCATGGTTAGTGTAAATCCATGAATGTTAATTTTTGTTAACAGTAGTACCATGATTAGGAACTGAACATGTGCATGAATGTGGACATAGTGTAATGTGTTAAATTGTGTAAAATCGTGTATGAGTAAAATTGGAAAATGTGAAATTGTGTCCACGTGTGACACTGCTTCCATAGAGGGCTGTGGAACCGTACTGTGGTAAAGTCCCCACGGGAAGGTTCATGTGTGTGATATCCTATGGGCAATAGGATGAAATCCTGAGTGGACAAGTACTCCGCGTTAGGGTGGAGAGGGCTTCTCCCGGTCTGCGCAGTACCAAGATTCGCACTAGTGTTGCCTAGGTGGCATCTAGTGTATGTGTTGTGTTATGTTGTTATTTGTGTCCTTCTAGTGGTGTTTGGACTATGTGTCACGAAAATTTAAATGAGAAATGTGATAGTGTATAAGTGAAATTTTGCAAATGTGTAAGTTGAATATGTGAATATGTGAACGTGTGAAACCAATGTGGTAGCATGTAAATTATGAAATATGATATGAATGTGTTAGGTCCATGTCAAAACAGCAAGCTTATTGTGTTTAAAAAATGTGATATGCATGTGATAGGTATTATTGTGGAATGAACATAAACCATACACCATGTGTATGAAATTAGTAGAAGTATCATGATAGCTTTCATTGAACAATAATGGACATGTGTAAATGTGGAAAACGTGTAAAAATGATATTGTGTGGCACAAGGTATGTGCAAGTGATATGTGAATGTGGCACATGTCATGTGCAAATGTGAAATGATATGTGAAAATGTGAACAATGTGATCCGTTTTAAAACAAGTGAAACAATGTAATTGTTACATGAATGTGTTAAATTCATACTAAATCAGCAAGCTACTTATGTATATAATTGAGTCATGTATGTGAGAATGTGTATAGGATCCATGTTAGATATGTCCTCTTTCAATAGGTGAATTTCCATGCCTAACTTGCTTTCATAGTATTGCATGAATGAGATAATTTTAATTTGAACTAGCATGTTAATGAATGTGTAGAGATCATGTGATAGGTTTACATCTAATGATGATATAGCATGTGTCATGTTTGCTCAATGTATATAGATTGCATGCTAAAAGTATTACTTCCATTATGTGAAAAAATCCATGCTTAAGTTGCATATATGTTAGCATGAATGGAATGATTGTAATTTGATATAGTATGTTAAGAAAAGGTGTGGGAAGTATGTGATAGGTTTAATACCTGACGTGAGTAGTAACATAAAGCATGTATCATGTCTTTTAGGATTACAAGAACTGCATGCATAGGATGTAGATTGTTTGAACCATGTATAAGTTCGTTTGTCTCTTTAGAAGTTTCATGGTGAATATGATGTATGTAGGTGTAATGTTCATGGTTTACTTGCTGAGTCTATTAGACTTACTCTTGCTTCGTATACAGGTGCAGGTATCTCCATATCTTGGGAGGAAATTGTTGGGAGCGACTCCGAGCGTGAGGAGGAGCACTATTGTGGAAGAATTTCTTTATTGTACTTTATTTTCTTAGTATGTAGTAAAGGACATTGTGTAATTCAGTAGTGGACAATGTAATTTATTTTCAGTTATGCAATGTTTAGTTCACTTTTGTACTATATAGACTGTGGATTTATGATGATGATGGAATAAGATCGTTATATTCAGTCCTTTTCTATTCCGCTGTTATGTTTATATTTGTGTACATCTCAGCCTATGAACTGTTGGGTAATGTTCCACTGTAGCGACGTTCATTGTACCGACGTGGGTTGGTATAACCGTATTGGTACAAGGAGGGTCGTTACATCAGGGGTTTGACTAGACCCATTTTCTTGAGGGATGGCACGGATGTTTGCTTAGCACCGTGACGTTCTGGCACCTCAAGGAGGTTCTGGGAGGGTGTTGAGAGAGTTTTTGCAGTTTCAACCTCCCCATTTTTTTAGGACAGCCAGATCCATATGCAGCCTGGTCATGGTTGGATGCAATGGATTGGAGTTTTCGTTCCATGGAGTGCGCAGTGGAGGAAAGGGTACTGTTGGCGAGTTATCAGTTGCAGGGTTGGGCGCTGGCCTGGTGGACCTCAGAGTGGGAGATCACTTTTCAGTCTCGCCCGCTTAGGCAAATTGCTTGGCAGGAGTTCGTGGCGGCCTTTGAGAGAGCTTTCTGCCCCACATATGTTAGGACTGAGAGGCTATATCAGTTCCTAGATTTCACTCAGGGCAAGATGATAGTGGTCCAGTATAGAGCCAGATTTGTAGAGTTGGGGCGTTATGCGCCACAGATTATGGCAGATGAGAGCCTGAGGACCCAGCAATTTGTGAGAGGACTGAGGCCAGAGCTCAGGCAGGCATTGATAGTTGCTCGTGTCACCGACCTTGACACAGCCTTTCAGACTGCAGCAGCACTTGAGGCTGACACCTTACAGACCCATGGACAGATCAGAGCAGTTCAGGCACAGGCAGGTCCGTCCCAACAGAGACAGCAGCAGAGTAGATCTCAGCAGACCTCGAGGACCACGACCTCTTATACATCCTCTTCTACAGGGACATCGCCGAGGTTAGGGTCTCGGAGAAGGTTCCGACGTGATAGGAGGCAGGTAGAGCAGAGGCAGCCTTCAGTTGAGAGTGTTCAGTAGCCTTTGGGGCAGCCTTAGCAATAGAGCCAGCATTCTTTCGCTGGTCGGTGTTACCGGTGTGACCAGTTGGGTCACATGGCATGGGACTGCCCCCTATTACCTCGAGACCCGCAGCAGCAGAGTCAGCCTCAGTCTCGTGCGCAGTAGCAGATTCCTGTGCAGCAGCATCAGCAGACCATGAGTTCAGGCAGCCAAAGACTAGGCTCGTGTCATGCACATGACCCGAGTAGAGCAGAGGCAGCTCACCTTGTGGAAGGTACTGTGACTATCTTTGGTTCTGCAGCTAGAGTTTTGTTTGATTCCGGTGCCTCTCACTCTTTTGTTTCTGAGGAGTTTTTAGACTCTCTTGAGGAGCTGGACATGGGAGTGTCCAACGAGCTTGTTGTGGAGCTACCGATAGGAGCTTTCGCTCTTACCTCTTACTGTGTTGAGGAGTACCAGTGCAGATGCAGGGTCAGTGTTTCCAGCCCGTTTGTATACTATGCAGTTGTAGGACTTTGATGATTTTGGTATGGACTGGCTCGAGCAGTACGGTGCTATTGTTGACTGTAGAAGAAGAGGGTGTACCTTCAGATACCCAGAGGAACTGCTTTCTACTTCGATGGTATCGTACCTCTTACTTCCCACTTCTGATGTCTGCTTTGAGGGCAGAGAGGTTGTTGGCTTCTGGGTGTCAGGGTTTCATTGCTACTGCCGCACTTGTTGACTAGGTTTCTTGGGGAGTGGAGGGCATTCCTGTGGTTTGTGAGTTTCCGGATGAGTTACCTAGTCTACCACCAGATAGAGAGATTGAGTTTACCATTGAGCTTGTTCATGGCACCGTACCGCATGGCACCAGTAGAGTTGCGGGAGTTAAAGAGGCAGTTAGAGGAGCTGTTGGAGAAAGGCTATATCCACCCTAGCTTTTCTCTTTGGGGGTCTCCAGTGCTACTTGTGAGGAAGAAGGATGGTAGTCTGCGACTGGTGTTGACTACAGGAAGCTGAATCAGGTGACCATCAAGATTAGGTATCCTCTACCTAGGATTGATGATCTCTTTGATCAGCTTCAGTCAGCTCGAGTTTTCTCCAGGATTGACCTGAGGTCAGGCTACTTTCAGTTGCGGATCCGAGATTCTGATGTTGTAAGACCCGGCTTCCCGAATTTTCATCCGATGTATGGGATGACTTGCCACTAATGCGCCCAGGCTGGGTGACGTGTTAGTGTCGCATCGTGGGTGTCCGACGCGATAGTCATCCTTGTCGCGATGAGCTTGTGCATCGCGTTCTTGTCATGCCTTGCTTCTCTGTCGCGTCTTCATGTCACGCCCGGTCAACAGGTCATGATAGTGTTCCATGCCTTATGTCGTCTGACCTGTCAGGGTGGCAGGTGTGTCAGTACGACCTGTCGCGGCATCCCTGAGGGACGCGTTCTTGTCGTGGTGCGTTGACCCGTCGCATTAAGGTCTTTAACGCGATGCGTCGCCCCGTCACATCTTGGGTGCCAAAGGCATAAGGCCTTGGCCGGAGACCCTTCCCCCTTTCTCTCTTCTCCCTCTCTTCTCCTTCCCCCTCTGGCAATGCTCCGCCTCCGTCTCACCCCTTTGTGTGTTTCAGGTAAGGAGGAGGGCCGTGAGTGGTGTCCCGGTGTTGTGGAGCTTACGTGGAGCGAGGAGGAGGTGGCCAATCCGATGTAAAGGGCCTTATTGGGGTTCGTTCTTTGTTTAAGGTAGGGATTGCTTGAATTCTTCTCGATCCAGGTGGATTGGGAGCTTCTCGTGCTTTCTAGTTAGTTTAAATAGCTTCTCTATGCTCCCCTCTCCCGTGTGGTATGTGTGTGGCTTGTGGGCAGCCCCAGGATGGAGCATCCTGTGGGTCTACTTCTCTGCTGGTGTCACGACCGCGGTGCACGACGCGACACCAGAAGAGTGTCGAAGAGGCGTCTGCCCGGTCGGGCCGACCTTATCGCAACGCTTTGCCTGTCGTGATAAGGATCGCTGTCACGACCGGTTTTTCCTGTCATGACAGTTGCTGTCACGACTGTTGCCCAGATAGCAAGCCCAGAGGGAGGTGAATGGATTTCTAAAAATTCTTTTGAATAATATCTATAATAAAATGTTTTGATAGAAAATAGTAAGTTGACAGTTAGAGTTAGTGTGGAGTAAAGACAAGCAAGCAAGCACACATAGACAATAAGAAATTTTATCCTGGTTCAGATCTCCTATCACAGGAGTCCTACGTCTAGTCCCCCAAGCAACAACTTGGGATTTCACTAAACAAGGGTACTGCCCCCCTTAAGGACTCTTACACATCCAGCCGTAGCTGGCCTTCTCTTCTCTACCCGAAGAGGAACTATCAACACCTGATGCAACAGGTCTTCCTTCTTACCAAAGGGAAACAACCACCTGTTCAACCACAGGTCTTCTCTTCACAACGGAAGAGGAGCACTCAAAAGGAATGAGTAGAGAGTGAATGGCCCCTAGACCAAGATTATAGGAATTGCTTGATCTGAGGCACGATCTGAGAGACAAGAGATTAATAGCAGTGGATTCTCTCAGATCTACACAAGCTCTCAATGGACTAAGCAGATGGTTGTGGAGAGCTAAGAGCTAAAGGCTGTTGACTGAACGAACAAGCTCTCTTTTTAGGTGCTTCAAAAGATAACCAGCTTTCTTGTATGGAGTCATCGATCTTCTATATATATCTCTCTTGAGAATATAGTCGTTGATGTATCTGTTGTCTCTATGTCTGAGGCACGCAAGTTGAGTCTGGTCCATCGTGGGTACCAAGATACCTGTAGCTATTTAATCCCGGAGAGACACACACAAAGAGAAGGATCATCCAGATATCTTTTGCTTCTTGTTTGTCCCACGTTGTAGGATCTAATTCTGGCAGAGAATTACGCACAATAAATACTGAAGCATAGACAGCTCAACTGTCTCTAAACTGTCAGTCAACGTTAGATGGCATGCTATAAGAAGATACGCCAAAATGGAAATGCCATTCTGTCAACCTGTAAAGCTTTTGCTTTAAGAACACAGGTGTAGAAAGCACACAGATATATGTTGTGTAGAAATATGTACTGACACAATAAATGCTAAAGAGCACAAGATACAGTGTTATACGCGGAAACTTGAACTCCACAGGATTTGAAAGATACATTTGAATATCGAGGATAATCATTTTCAAGATTATCTGAGAAGATAATGAAAGTATATGACAACCATTATCGTTGAAGAGAGTTGATATATTCATGAATCATTGTCATAAACATATAAATGAAATCTATGTTGAAATAGAGTCGATGTGACCAAAATCCATGTATAAATTAGTGAATCGTTGTTCTGTACACAATCGTTATATGAATGAAATTGATGTACATACAAAATATTGTGTTTCAATGAGGGAATCGTTGTTTAAGTAAAATCGATAATGAAATCGTTGTTTCAATGATGAAATCGTTGTTTGAGTGAAATCGATCTTGAAATAATTGTTTAAGTGAAATCGATAATGAAATCGTTGTTTCAATGATAAAATCGTTGTTTGAGTGAAATCGATCTTGAAATTGTCATTTAAGTGAAATCGATAATGAAATCGTTGTTTCAATGATGAAATCGTTGTTTGAGTGAAATCGATCTTGAAATCGTTGTTTAAGTGAAATCGATAATGAAATCATTGTTTCAATGATGAAATCATTGTTGAGTGAAATCAAATTTGAAATCGTTGTTTAAGTGAAATTGATAATGAAATCGTTGTGAGATGAAAATCGTTGTGAGACCGAAAATCGATGTTTCACTTATAAAATTTTTGTGAGATGAAAATCGTTTTTTTTACTTATGAAATCATTGTGAGACCGAAATCGTTGTTTCACTTATGAAATCGTTGTGATAGGGACATCATTGTTTTACTTATGAAATCGTTGTGAGATGAAAATCCTTATTTTACTTATAAAATCGTTGTGAGACCGAAATCGTTGTTTCACTTATGAAATCGTTGTGAGATGGAAATCGTTGTTTTACTTATAAATCGTTGTGAGATGGATATGTTGTTTTACTTAAACAAAATTCATGCTTTAAACTTCAAATAACAGAGAGTGTAGACAACTTACTGATTTTAATTGACTTGATGCCTATTAATAAACTTCAGAGAAAGATGTTAGATAATGTTTTCAATAGTTTTGTTAATCACCAAAAATACATATAATAAAAGATATTTATTTATGGAGAGGACTGATCATCAATCTCTCCTTTTTTGTGATGACAAACACTTAACATGCATACATAAAAAAGAACTAAATAAATGCTGAAATGAATTTTATGGTATGTATTTCAGAGTAATTTCGCCCCCCTTTTGTCATTTAAGCAAAAAAAATACAAGAGCCAAAGAAAGATAGAAGAGAAGAGACTAAGATAAATGGGAGTCAAATCAGCATATTCGATTACTTATGGGGGTTAGAATATAGAAGGCAGGAGACAAAGAGAGGCATGGCGAGTAATGATTGGCCAAGCCTGGAGTTCCTGTTCTTCAAAGAAATTCTTAAAAGCACCCCAACTATGTTGTAAGAAGACCCCATATCTGGAAGAAGTCTCTGGATGTGGAGCTGCCTCTGAGCTCAAGAAATTGGCATACTCATCTTTTCCAAGAGATGTCCGAAAGAAGCTAGTAGTACCAAAACTAGCATGCTGAAGAAACTTATCAATGGATAGAGGTAAAAAAGTTTGTGCTGTAACAGTTCTCTCTTTAGGGGTACATAGATTTGTACCTCTCAACCCAAATGCAAAAGGGGTCCTGAACCAATTAATGGAGTGAGATCCAAGAACTCTTAGCAGAGAGAGTGGGTTGTCAGATCTGGCCAGAGAGCGGTCAGAGTGTCCAACTGCTGAGCAGCTTGGTGATAGTGCTTCTCCCAGTCAGAGGGGAAGTGTCTTTCACACTCAGACAAGAGAGGAGCTAAAATATTTGACTTGATAGAGCCCCTATGATATTCTCTGAACAGAAATCTGTGGAAGGCAAGAGGAGCTCCCTGCTAAATTGTTATTCTGGCCATGACTCTAGCAAATCTATCAAAATATTAGGACCCACAGCAGAGTCCATGAGTAAGGAGTGGAGCTTGGGAGAAAGACAATATCGGGCATCTTCAGAGTACAAAATCCACCTGAAGTGAAGTGTTGACTGATTTTCAGTTCTGAGCATCAATGCTGCCCTGAATTGACCAAGCTGCACTTCTAGAAGTTTATTGACAAAACGATAATCATTGACCATTTGGAAGTGCCAGATTAACTTGATTTCCCTCTAGATGAAGGGACCCCAAGTATTTCTGTGGAGGACAAACCACTTAGTCAGTGTTGAGGGTGGTCTCTGGGTGGGAACCTGTCAGATTTGGCAAGCACAAACTTCCTATAAGAGACTGATTACCCCGAGCCCACTGGTCTTCATTCTTAGACGTCAACTGAGAGAAGATTTTTGACTGATCTAATTTGGATAAGGGAGAGAGAGGAAGAACATAGTGAATGTTCTGTGAGATTGAGTAAGGGAGGCCAAAAGTGTAGCAAAGGTACATTTTTGTAAGTATTCACAGTAGAGGGATCTCCTTCTATTTACAACAGAAAGAGAACCAAAGAGGAGGGAATCGAGGTTCAGAGGAGAGAGCAAGTTCCTTAGAGATTTTTCTCTTTTGGGGGCAGGACTAGGAGAACCTGTCCTGTGAACATGAGAGGACGCAGACAGGACTGAGCAAGAATTACTTCTTCAAACTCATCTTTAATGTCCTGAATGATATGGCCTTGAACACGAGCACCCTTCGGAAAAATAGTGATGAAGGATGGTGGAGTGGGTGGATGAAGAGAGGTGAAAGAAGTAGGAGGAGGTGATGTAGATGGTCCAGCAGATGAGGGACCAGCAGATGAGGATGATGCTGGAGATTCCTCAAATGTAGGGAGGAAGAGTAGAGAAAAATAGGTGAAGAAGAGGTGGTAGCAGGAAAAGGTGTAGGAGAAGAGATATGTTTTGGAATAGGTTCTTGGAGGGTTCAGGTGCAGGTGGGGCAGAGAAGGATATAGGTGGAGAAGAAGGGCAGGAGTCTGAAGAGTAGAAGGGATAAAGGCTATGGGGGCACAGCAGCAACCTCTTCAGATGCTTGAGACCCGGTTGGCACAGCCACTAACTCACATGGCCCTGATTGCCCAGTACCCAACATCTTCAACTGCACATGGCCTTGATGGCTCTGACTCTTCAACTGATGGCCCTTGTGGCCTGACTGCCTCTTCAGAAGGCCCTGGTGGCCTGACTGTCTCTTCAGAAGGCCCTGGTGGCCCTGATTCTTCAACAATTGGCCCTGATGGCCCAACTTCCTCAACAATTGTCCTTGATGGCCCAGCAGCTGGTTCTTCTGGTACAGGTTGAGTGGGAGCAGGAGGGGCAGGAACAAATAATTGCACCCTCACAAAATCTGAAGATCTGACACTAGTTGCTTCAAGCTTCCCAACTCACTTCTCATCTCCTGGAGCTTAACTTTGACTGCTCCAATCTCCTTGGCTTCAGTGCCTGACTAAGAAAAATGGATGTAACTTCGGATTGCAAGAGCACAAATCTCCCCATGTCATTTAGTCTATTAATGACTGGCTTCAAGTGCACAAGAATCTTCTTCTTCTTGGATCGTGGTGGCCTTCCTGGTAAGTAAAGAATTCTTGAGGCACACCCTTCCTCTTTCCACCGAGATATAATGGTTCAACCACCTCCTCATATGAGGTGTCTTCAATAATACCTTTATGGAACTGGTCTGCAGGAGCACTACAATAGGCTCCCCCTAAATCTCTGGCTCCCCCCTGAGCTGAGCATCTTCCATCTGAATATCTTCATTGTGGCTTGGTGCCACAACTTCTGGAATAACTTCTGCCAAACTGCCTTCCATACTAACATCTGCAGCAGGAACACTAGGGATGTCTTTCATGTGAATATCTTCCTGCACTCCCTCAATGTGAGCAACAGTCTCTAAAGATTCTTCAATAGCAGGTACAATAACTATAGAGGGGATCACAACTTCAGATAACTGCCCAACGAGCTTAAGTGTGCAGGTGCTATGTCCCATCCTCCTTAACAGATGTAGGTGGTTCTTCAATTCTAACGTCTGCTCAACCTCTTGGACTTATAGGTATTTCAGGAGCTTCACCATGATGGCCTCTCCTTCTGCCACCGAAGTCTTTGTCCAGACATTTCCCACAAGAGAGAAACCACTCTTCTTCAAGTTTCTGGACCTAATAGGCTAGCCCATCTTCTCCATCACTTCTCCCTTCAGATCAATTTCATAGTGCTTGAAAATTCTGGTAAGCAAATGAGCATATGGTAGGGATACTGCCAACTTATTCTTCTTATCCCAAATCATCTCTGTAGTAGACTTCATCCTCTCTATTTAACCTGAACCATGTTGATATCTTGACTTTGGATGGCCTAGAACATCATATCAGAATCTCCCTTTGGGCAAGTTGAAAAGTAGCACTCCTCGGCACCAAAATCTGACAGACTATGAAGTGCAATATTCTGTTGAATGCATTGAGCTGGTGATGTCGATCTTCCCATCCTTCAGTTTGTACTCTGTTTCATGATCCCTAACCCTTTTGCTTGAATCTCCACTGAGTCCACCAAACTGTGTCCGACTGAAGAAACTCTAAATAGTCTTTCCAAAAGATCATGGTGATGTGATGGGTGTACCTTTTACTGTGGAAGAGAGAGACCCATCTTCTTCTGTCTTCAGGCAAGTGAGAAGGCTTTGCAAGGTCTGGATACTTGGTTCAGAAATAGTAACCATCTTTGTCCACTTCATCCTTTGAATAGCTTCGACTATGCTTAGCATACCATGCTTCTTTAGATCTTCTAAATCCACTGCCTTGTTTCCACAAAGCTTGATGCTTACAGCAGCAAAACGTTCCTATTGCTCCTTCGTGAGGAAGGCGGCGCTGTAACCACCCCACGCTGCCAGACTCCCAGAAGCGGCCATGGAATCGAGAAAGGAAGGTTTCTCTGGAGGATCGTGGGAAAGAGAGAGGAGCAAACCCTCAAGAAATTTGAGCGGAACAGAGAGATCTTTCGAAACCACACAGAGGGATTTTGGAGTCGTGAGAGTTTTCGCAGGTAAGCAAGTCGAAAGAGATAAAAGAGAGAGAGGGAATCGATGAGACAAGGATTTCGGACTTAACGGCAAGACATAAAGTAGCTTTTTGAAATGCCAGAGCAATAAAGCGGATAACAACAAACAAGGAGAAGATAACACAAACAATAAAGAATTAATCTGAAATGCCATAGCAATTTATGACGCAAGTATAAGGATTTATTAAATCCAACGGGGAGGATTATTCTGAAATTATTATTTTAGTTACGTACAGACATATCTGTTACAAATTACAATGCCTAATTCCCTTCTAAGAGATGTAAATATCTCTTAGATAAGGATTTTGTAAGATATCTGCTAACTGATTTAAAGTATCTATAAAAGAAATATTTATATTACCATTAGCTACATGATCTCTAATAAAAGATATCTAACATCTATATGTTCATCCTGGAGTGTTGAACTATATTTTTCGTGAGATTTATCATACTTGTTGTCGCACAGCAATGGATGGTCTTGATGTGCAATCCATAGTCTCTAAGCTGTTGTTTGATCTATAAGAGTTGGTGCATAGCTTCCAGCAGCTACATATTCGGCTTCAGATGTTAATAATGCCACTGATTTTGCTTCTTTGAGGACCAGAGATTAAGCAGCCTGCAAGAAATTGACAACTACCACTGGTGCTTTTCTATCTACTTTACATCCAGCATAGTCAGCATCTGAGTAACCAATTAGCTAGTTTCACAGATTTAGGATATCATAGACCTAAGTTATGAGTATTAGCTAAATATCTAAAGATTCTTTTAGTAGATATTAATGAGATTCTTTAGGATCAGATTGATATCTTGCACACATGCATACACTAATAAAATGTCGGTTCTACTAGCTGTTAAATACAACATGACCCAATCATGCTCTATAAAGTTTTTGATCAACTTTCATACCTTCTGGATCAATGTCTAACCTGGTAGATGTGCTTATGGGGTGGACGGTGGTTTGGAATTTTCAAAACCAAATTTCTTTAGAAGTTCCTTGATGTATTTAGCTTGACAAATATAGTTCCTTCATTGCCCTTGCTTTATTTATAATCCAAGAAATGTTTGATTCTCCCATCATGCTCATCTTAATTCTCCCTGCATGAGCTTCTCAAAATACTTGCACAAAGATTTATCAGTTGATCTGAAAATAATATCATATACATAATTTTGCACAAGTAAATATTTTTCATATTTGTTTTAATGAAAGTGTGGCTATCTACCTGACCTCTAAAAATCGTGATTTAGCAAGAATGCACTACGTCTTTCATACCACACCTAGGTGCTTTTTTAATCCCATAATACTTTATGCAATTTGAAAATATGATTTGGATATCTAAATCATCAAATCAGAGGTTGTTCCACATAGACTTCCTCCTTTATAAACTATTTAAAATGCAGACTTTACGTCCATTTGAAAAAATTTAAATCCAATGTGCATGCATAAGCAAGTAAAATTTGAATAGCCTCTAGTCTAGCCACTGGCATAGGTTTCATCGAAATATTCCTTCCTCTTGGGAATAGCCTTGAGCAACCAGTCTAGCTTTGTTTCTAGTGATAACACCAGCCTCATCTAATTTGGTTCCTGAACACCCATTTGGTGTCATCACAGGATGATCTGATGGTCTCGGAACAAGGGACCAAACTTGATTTCTTCTGAACTGATTAAGTTCATCTTGCATGGCTAAAATCCAAGATTCATCAGACAGTGCTTCATTGCTGTCTTCGGCTCAATTTAAGATACAAATGCTAAATAATCACAAGGAATAGCATTACCTCTAGTTCTTACCCCTGCGGATGGATCTCCTATAATGTTGTCTTTTGGGTGACCCTTCTTGTATCTCCATTCCTTTTGAAGATTATCATGATTATTTCTTTCTGTTGTAGTTCTTCCAGGGTGGATCTTCATCATCTTTGATAGTTGTTTCCTTCAGTTTCTTGGAGAGATTTTCTGCATTTTCATCATCACTATCAACTTCCTTTCTCAAGGAAGGGTTAGACTCATAAAATAACATGAACAGTTTGTTCAATTAATAAACTTCTTTTATTAAAAACTCTATATTCTTTAGGTTTAGAAGTGTACCTCATGAAGATTCCTTCATCAGATTTAGAATCCAACTTACCTAAATCTCTCTTACCATTGATATGAATGAAGCATGGGCATCCAAATGTTCTGAGGTGGCAGATCTTGGGTTTTCTTTGTTTGTACAGCTCATATGCGGTCTTTTTCAGGATTGGCCTGATCATGACTCTATTTATGATGTAGCAAGTTGTATTGATCGCTTCTGCCCAGAAGTACCTTGGAAGGCTGTACTCAGATAACATTGTTCTTGCCATGTCTAAAAGTGTTCTATTCTTTCTCTCAGCTATTCCATTTTTGCTGTGGTGTCCTTGGTGCTG
The DNA here is from genome assembly GCA_014218235.1 of Colocasia esculenta. Classification (NCBI taxonomy): domain Eukaryota; kingdom Viridiplantae; phylum Streptophyta; class Magnoliopsida; order Alismatales; family Araceae; genus Colocasia; species Colocasia esculenta. Next base: position 135,792,415 of record CM024761.1, read on the forward strand.
AAAGTTATGTTCAATTCTCTTGACACATAGTACATCTTCTATCAGAGTTCTATCTTGGTTTCCAATGGATCCGCAACCAATCACTAATCCTTTGCCATTATCACCATAGGTTACTGTGCCTTCTTCATCATTAGGACTGCAAACAGGTCAGTTCGGAACTGGAAACACAGATTTCGATTCTAATACCGAATATGGTTCCGATTCCGATAATATCGGAATGGTTAATCCGATTCCGTTTCGATTCTGATAACATTATCGAACCAAAATTCCTATAAGGTAAGGTGTTTACCATAGTTTTTTCTTTTAATTTTATGGATAATTTATCGGAATAACCGATACTGATTCTGATTATTTTTCAATTCCGATTTCGATAGCTTATCGGAATATCCGATACCGATTCCGATAAGCTATCAGTATCAATTTTTAATTCTGAAACTGATAATTTTTATCGGAATCGGGTCGAAATATCGGATTATCGGGTTCCGTTTACACCCCTATTCATCATTGATGTGCGAGAACAGTCTTCTATTGCCAGTCATATGCCTTGAGCACCCGCTATCCAGGTACCACTTTGATGCTCTAAGGCTTCCCTGTAATAAATCACTGAGATTTAGGTACCCAAGTTTCTTTGGGTCCTGGTTTGTTAGTTTCCTCACTGTTTCTTTTTGGAATCCACTTTAAGTGTTTAGTTATACATGTTATTTTAGTGTGACTTAATTTATTGCACTGACTGCAGCATGAGATATTATTTACTATTTTAATTGGCCTGTAACTAATGTTAGGTTTATAATTAGTTTTTGTTCAGCTACAAATTTTGGCATTGGATAAATTTTAGGATGAATGATTGTTTCTTCATTGGTAGGTGGAGTGTATCTTAAACCAAATTTTTCTTTCCTGATCTTCTTGCCCTTTTAATATTAAGGAAGATTTTCCGTTTGTGAATTTTCAATTGTAGCGGTTAGATATTCATTGTCTTTTGTTAGTGTATTGATTTCATTTTTAAGTTTGCTTGTAGTTTCCTGATTTTCTAGATTTGTTATCTTTTCATTTTTGTTCTTTAAATCTTCACATAACAGTTCATTTCTCCTTTTTAAATCAGAAATTTATTTTTCTAGTTGCTCGTTTCAGATTTTAAATCTGAGTTGATTATTTCCAAGCATGCATAATTTTTCTTGGTTGTTTTTAACAGACATCTTTATACTTATTGTATAATTCATTAAATGCATCTCTAAACTATATGAATCAAATTTATTACAAAAAGTGAAAGATGAGTCAGAAGTTACCTTATCATCAATATTTGCCATGAAGGCCAGATTGACCTTTTCTTTCTTCTCATTGCTGGAGCTTGACTCTCACTGTCTGAGTCACTCTCGTTGTTCCATGCAGTAGCCATGGCTTTCTTCTTATACTTCTTGAATTTCTTCACATTGTCCTTCTCTTGTACTCTATCTTCTTTAGTTTTGGACACTCAGCCTTGATGTGTCCAGGCTTCTTGCACTCATAGCATATAGGTTCGATTTCTTGACTTCTTTTCCCTCTGATCTTTTGAGATCTCTGCCTTTCTTAAAATGCCTTCTTCCTTACTGGTACTTTTTTCTTGGCTAGAATGCACTGCAGTCTTCTGGAGAGACGAGCTTCTTCATCTTGCTGCCTTCATCACTCCTTTCACTTTCTGACTCGCCCTTAGAACTACCTTCTGTTGCCTTTAGAGCATTGCTATGCTTCTTCCTGCTGGAGGATTCTCCAAGCCTTTCCATATTTATCTCGTGAGCCATCAAAGATCCAATGAGTTTTCAAGTGACATTCTCCTAAGATCGTTGGCTTCTTCTATGTCTGTTACCTTTGGAGTCCATGAGTTTGTAGAGATCTGAATATTTTTCTTACCATGTCTCCAATTTCATAGGTTTTTCCACCCAGTCAAACCATTAGTGATATCTGTAAATCTATTATACATTGAGTGATGGACTCTCCTGACTACATTTGAATCTTTCATACTAAGCTACCAGGATGTCTATTCTTGTTTCCTTTACCTTGTCAGTTCCTTCATATGTGATTCTGAGCTTTTCCCACATTTCCATCACTGACTTGCATGCTGAAATCCTGTTGAATTCTTTCTTACTCAGCGCACAACATAGTATACTTTTAGCTTTGCTATTTAGGGATATTTTCTTCTTGTCTTCATCTGTCCAATTTCTCTATTGTTGAGTACCACTAGGTCTCCTTCTTCGATAATTGACCAAAGCTGGAAATCGAGACCTTGAAGGAAGAAATCCATCCAAGTCTTCCAGTAGTTATAGTCTTCACCGTCGAATAGTGGTGGTCTGTTGACGGACTGACCCTTTGCATATCCTTGAGCTGCCATTTATCTTTGCTCTTCAGATCGTGAGATCTTTCTGCTCGAAGAGACTTGGCTCTGATACCACTTGTTTCCCAGATAGCAAGCCCAAAGGGGGAGTGAATGGATTGCTAAAAATTCTTTTTGAATAATACCTGTAAATAAAACGCTTGATAGAAAACACTAAGTTCGATAGTTAGAGTTAGTGTGGAGTAAAGACAAGCAAGCAAGCACACATAGACAATAGGAAATTTTATCTTGGTTCAAATCTCCCATCACAAGGAGTCCTACGTCCAGTCCCCAAACAACAACTTGGGATTTCACTAAACAAGGGTACTATCCCCCTTAAGGACTCTTACATATCCAGCAGTAGCTAGCCTTCTCTTCTCTACCCGAAGAGGAACTATCAACACCTGATGCAACAGGTCTCCCTTCCTCTTACCAAAGGGAAACAACCACCTGTTCAACCACAGGTCTTCTCTTCACAATGGAGAGGAGCACTAAAAAAAAATGAGTAGAGTGAATGGCCCCTAAACTAAGCTTATAGGAATTGCTTGATCTGAGGCACAATCTGAGAGACAAGAGATTAACAGTAGTGGATTCTCTTAGATCTACACAAGCTCTCAATGGACTAAGCAGATGGTTGTGGAGAGCTAAGAGCTAAAGGTTGATTGACTGAACGAACAAGCTCTTCTTTCAGGTGCTTCAAAAGATAACCAGCTTTCTTGTATGGAGTCATCAGTCTTCTATATATTTTTTCTCTTGAGAATATAGCTGTTGAAGTATCTGTTGTCTCTATGTCTGAGGCACGCAAGTTGAGTCTGGTCCATCGTGGGTACCAAGAATACCTGCAGCTATTTATGCCTGGAGAGACAACACAAAGAGAAGGATCATCCAGATATCTTTTGCTTCTTGTTTGTCCAACATTGTAGGATCTAATTTTGGTAGAGACCTGCACACAATAAATACTAAAGCATAGACAGCTCAACTGTCTCTAACTTGTCAGTCAACATTAGATGGCATGCTATAAGAAGATACGCCAAATGGAAATGCCATTCTGTCAACCTGTAAAGCTTTTGCTTTAAGAACACAAGTGTAGAAGCACACAGATATATGTCGTGCAGAGATATGTACTAACATAATAAATGCTAAAGAGCACAAGATATAATGTTATACGTGGGAAGACTTGAACTCCACAGATATTTGAAAGATACATTTGAATATCATGAAGGATAATCATTTTCAAGATTATCTGAGAAGATAATGAAAGTATATGACAACCATTATCGTTGAAGAGAGTTGATATATTCATGAACCATTGTCATAAACATATAATGAAATCTATGTTGAAATAGAGTCGATGTGACTAAAATCCATGTATAAATATAGTGAATCGTTGTTCTGTACACAATCGTTATATGAAGAAATTGATGTACAGACAAATCGTTGTTTCAGTGAGGGAATCGTTGTTTAAGTAAAATCGATAATGAAATCATCGTTTCAATGATGAAATCGTTGTTTGAGTGAAATCGATCTTGAAATCGTTGCTTAAGTGAAATCAATAATGAAATCGTTGTTTGAGTGAAATCGATCTTGAAATCGTCGTTTAAGTGAAATCGATAATGAAATCGTTGTGTCAATGATGAAATCGTTGTTTGAGTGAAATTGATCTTGAAATTGTTGTTTAAATAAAATTGATAATGAAATCGTTGTTTCAATGATGAAATCGTTGTTTGAGTGAAATCTTGTTTAAGTGAAATCGATAATGAAATCGTTGTTTCAATGATGAATCATTGTTTGAGTGAAATCGATCTTGAAATCGTTGTTTAAGTGAAATCGATAATGAATTGTTGTGAGATGGAAATCGTTGTTTTACTTATGAAATCATTATGAGACCGAAATCGTTGTTTCACTTATGAAATTGTTGTGAGATGGAAATTTTTGTGAGATGGAAATCATTGTTTTACTTATGAAATCGTTGTGAGACCGAAATCGTTGTTTCACTTATGAAATTGTTGTGAGATGGAAATCGTTGTTTTACTTATGAAATCATTGTGAGATAGAAATCATTGTTTTACTTATGAACGTTGTGAGACCGAAATCGTTGTTTCACTTATGAAATTGTTGTGAGATGGAAATCGTTGTTTTACTTATGAAATCGCTGTGAGATGGAAATTGTTGTTTTACTTAGACAAAATTCATGCTTTGAACTTCAAATAATAGAGAGTGTAGACAACTTACTGATTTTAATTGACTTGATGCCTATTAATAAACTTCAGAGAAAGATGTTAGATAATGTTTTCAATGGTTTTGTTAATCACCAAAAATACATATAATAAAAGATAATTTATTTATGGAGATAGACTGATCATCAGCGATGCTCTGCCCCGTCGCAACAGGGTTGCTGTTGTAGTGCCCTTCCCCGTCGCGATGGTATCGCGACGGCCTAGGGGGGTGCGACAGTACATGTACTGCCTCGGGTGTTTTTGTGGTTTCGGTTGGGGTGTCGGCGTGTGCCCCAGGGCTGGCTTGCTCTTAGGACCTTCTGGTGGGGATGCGGCAGGTTACCTCGCTACCTTCAGTGACCGAAGGTGACCCTTCGTGGCCGTGTCCTGGCGGCGGTGCCAGGAGGTCGCGTCTATCTAATAATTGATTGACCAGTGGTCAATCGATTATTAGCAGAGCAACGGGTTTTCCGTACTACCTGGTGGTGTTCCGAGGTTTTGTCTTGCTCGTGCGTGCCTTGGTTGGCCGACGGCACTCTCGAGAGTCCGTGTGTGCCTTGTGCTTGCTGGGCTTGTCGTGGGTTACAAACCAACGGTTCGGTGTGGGTTTTGTTGTGCTTTCCCCGCCTGTTCGCCCAGTGCTTGGCACTTGAGGGCTTGTCCCATTTAGAGGTTGTCTCCATTGCCTGGGACCCCCATCCTCGGAGCCTTTGAGGGAGCGTTCGGGGCTACGAGCATGCTCGAGTTGGCAGCCGAGTTAGCGGACTCTGGATCTAAGGGGAAAATAAGGTTTGGACAACGACGCTGAGTCGTTTGTAGAGCTCTCTAGTCTGGGGTGGGACGCCGAGGTCGTTGAAGTGTTCTCTTTTCAGCGCGGCCCAGATAGTCATTTGTCTCACTGCCTCTCTCTGCATTGGTTCTGGAGCCACGTAGTGGTGCTAGGCGTGGGGCCGCAACTTGGCCAGGTTGCGGTGTTGCGTGTGTTTGTGTGTTCTGTGGCGGCTCTGTCTCGCTCTTCTGGGGAGGTTAGAGGTAGGAGCCAGGCTGGCGAGTAGAGGGAGTAGCCTGTGTGTCCTCCTCTTGGCTGCCAGTGGCGGTGGCTTGGTTGTAGTTGTTGTGACGATGTTTCCTCCTAACGTTTCCAAGTGTTATCGTTGCCCTAGCTTGCACGGTGATTATAGCTTGGCCATGCTTAGTTTTCGCGTGCATCGTTGGTCTGGCCTTGTTGGCCCGTGCTTCTGGTGGTTTTCGCTTCGGTGTTCTCTTGGTTACGAAGTCCCATTCCTTGGTGCCAGTCCGTGGTGGCACGGGCATGTGTGGTTTCCCGACCTCGCAGTGTGTCTGGGGTCCGGGTGGTTCTACTTGTGGGCCCTCGACCTTGTGGAGGTCTAAGGTGGCCGTGCTTGTGGTGAGATGTCGTTCTCATCTGGTTGTTGCGTGGTCTCGGCGGCTGTGCCGAGGGTTGCTTCCGCTTGGTGCCCAACTCCGTTGGTTTTTGCGGGAGTCGTGTTTGTGTCACAACCTTGGTTAGTGGTCGTGTTGTTGCATTGTTCTGTTCCGCTACTTAGTAGTACCCTGCTGTAGGTGTTCCTCGCTTTACAGCTTTCTAGTGTAGTTTTCTTTTTTCGGAGTTCCTGCTTCTCTGGCCATTGAGGGACTGGTAATCCCTACTGGACCTTGTTCGCGAGGCTCACCCCCCTACTTCCTTTAGCTAGGGCCTCGTCGTCGCGGGAGCTCGGTGTCAGACGGGTTGCGGAGGCGGCTGTGGTGCTGTGTGTTGTCAGCAGCAGTGAGAGCGAGTGTTGTGAGCTCTTGTACCTGAGTGAGTTGAGAGTTGTGCTTTGCAAGTTATCAGGGTATGCCCCTTAAGGACTACACATTTCTTCTTGTACCTGTGTTTTACTTGGGACACGTTGTACAGTTGTTATATTGTTATAGTTTTAAATTCAGTACATATCTCACTAGACTATTTCTTCTAACCCTTTTGGGTCTTCGGATCCGTGGGTGGCTACGCAAACTTCGAGGTTTCTGGCGGGGGTCCGGGAGGTCAGGTCATTATAGATGTGGAGAAGACTGCCTTCAGGACCAGATATGGGCACTTTGAGTTCTTGGTGATGCCATTTGGGCTCACCAATGCACCAGCGGCCTTCATGGATCTTATACACAGGGTGTTTCACCAATACTTGGACCAGTTTGTCGTGGTGTTTGTTGACGACATTCTGGTGTACTCTGCTTCAGAGGAGGATCATGCCCAGCACCTGAGGATCGTGTTGCAAACTCTGCAAGAGCACCAGTTGTATGCCAAGCTCAGCAAGTGTGAGTTCTGGATGCAGCAGGTTCACTTTTTGGGACACGTGATCTCATGTGACGGAGTTTCAGTGGATCCAGTGAAGGTCGAGGCAGTTTTGTAGTGGGAGAGACCCCGTACAATGATAGAGATCCACAGTTTTCTGGGTTTGGCTGGCTATTACCGCAAATTTATTAGAGACTTTTAGCAGATTGCTACACCCCTGACTCGTTTGACAAGGAAGGGAGTACCATTCGAGTGGTCGGAGCAATGTGAGCAGAGCTTCATGGAGTTGAAGCGACTACTTACGTCAGCGCAAATCCTGGTGTTGCCTTTAGGTACGGAGGGTTTTGAGGTCTACACAGATGCTTCCGGTGTTGGCCTAGGAGCAGTTTTGATGCAGGATGGCAGAGTGGCGGCTTATGCGTCACGTCAGCTAAAGCCTCACGAGGAGAGTTACCCAACCCACGACCAGGAGCTTGCAACTGTAGTTTTTGCACTAAGGATTTGGCGTCACTACTTGTACGAAGTGAGATTTGTGGTTCGCACCGACCACCAGAGTTTGTGGTATGTCTTTTCTCAGAGGGATCTGAACATGAGGCAGCATCGTTGTTGGAATATCTAAAGGACTATGATTTTAGCATCGAGTATCAGCCTGGGAAGGCGAATGTGGTTGTAGATGCCCTGAGCAAGAAGGTGCAGGTGAGTTACCTCATGCTGAGAGAGTGGCAGTTGTGGCAGTCTGCATCAGAGGGATCCTTTAGAGTTTCCACCAGATGACAGCAGTGTATGCTAGGCAGTTTGTTAGCAGCTCCAGCTATTGTGAGACAGGTTATTGAGGCCCAGCAGATAGATCCCGAGTTGCACAAAGTGTTGCTACTCCCAGAGGTTAAGCTGCATGATGACGGGACTGTTAGGTTCCGGGACAAACTCTATGTACCCGATGAGGAGTCTGTCAGGAGAGCAATTTTGTAGGAGGCACATGGGTCCCGTTACTCGATTCATCCAGGGTCAACCAAGATGTACCACAGGTTGAGACGACAGTTTTGGTGGCCCGGATGAAGAGAGACATGGTGGCTTTTGTTGCCAGTGTTTGGTCTATCAGCAGGTGAAGGCCGAGCACCAGTGCCCTGGAGGGCTTGTACAGCCGTTAGAGATTCCCATGTGAAATGGGACCAGTGACAACAATTTTGTGTGTGGACTGTCGAGGACATCTGGAGGATATGACAGTATTTGGTGCTTGTGGACAGACTGGCGAAGACTGCTAGGTTCTTGCCCATTAGAGCTGGCTAGAGTGTGAGTAGGTTGGCCAGATTGTACTTGGAGCATATTGTTCCTTTGCACGGGGTGCCGATCTCTATTGTGTCGGATAGATATCCTCGCTTCAGTTCTGGGTTCTAGCGTAGCTTCCAGAGAGCTTTGGGGACAGAGTTGGCGTTTAGCTCTACCTATCACCCACAGTCAGACGGACAGTCAGAGCAGACTATTCAAACTTTAGAGGACATGCTGCGAGCCTGTTATCTAGAGTGGCAGGGGTCTTGGGCAGCACATTTACCATTGGTCGAGTTTGCATATAATAACAGCCATCATTATAGTATCGGCATGGCATCCTATAAGGCCCTGTACGGACGACCGTGTCGTACTCCTCTTGACTAGTTTGAGGTTGGTGAGCGAGTCGTCACTGGATCAGAGCTAGTTCAGCAGTCAGTGGAGGTAGTTCAGGTTGTCAGATAGAGGCTTCAGACAGTGCAAAGCCAATAGAAGAGTTATACTGATCAACGCAGGCGACCGCTCGAGTTTTAGGTTGGGGACCAGGTGTTTATCAGAGTGTCCACTATGAAGGGGGTGATGAGGTTTGGTAGGAGTGGGAAGTTGAGTCCCCGCTATATCGGACCCTTCACTATTATCGAGAGTGTCGGAGGTTTGGCATATCGACTTCAGCTTCCGCCAGAGTTGGCAGCAGTCCACGATGTGTTCCATGTGTCGATGTTGCAGAGGTACCTTCCAGATGAGTCACACGTTCTCCCGAGTACAGAGTGGACCAAGGTGACACCAGTGTTGACAGTACCAGAGTATCCGCTGTATATTGAGGAACAAAGTGATTCCACTGGTTCGTGTTGCTTGGCAGCGGCACTGAGGAGGCGAGTCGACCTGGGAGTGGGAGGATGAGATGTGTGAGCAGTTTCCGTACCTCTTTGGTGAGTTCCTTCCCTTTGAATTGTCTGAATTTCGGGGATGAATTCTTTAAGGGGGGAGGCTGAAAGGCCATGGCCTTATTGGACCCTTAATGGGCCTTCTTCTGGAATAGTGTCTATTGACGTCAAGGATGCTGACGTCAATAGTGGGTTTGACGTCAGGTGGTTGACGTGAATGGTGGGGTAGACGGAAAGGGTGCTACCATCTACTGGGCCTTGGCATCAAGCGATGTTGACGTCTACTGAAGTTTCCAAAGTCGTCCCGTGCATGAACTTGACGGTAATCGATGTTGACGTCAAGGTCATGTCAGTGCAAGTTGACGGCCAACATGTTGACGTCCCCATTTCTCTCCCTCTCCTTTCCACCACCTTCACCCCTCTTCTTCTCCACTTCTTACGACGGTCGAAGGGAGCTCGTGGGGAGGCTGTGGTGCTCGTGGTGGCGGCGGATCAGGCGGGAAATGGAGGTTTGAGTCCTCACGGGGGAGCTCCGGGATAATCAGCGCGATTTAAGGTCTTATTGGGAGTTTTATTGCGTTCGAGGTAGAGACTCTGCCCATTGACTCCCCATTGTGCAATGTCATGCTTGTGTGTGTGTGATTTTGCATGAAAATTGTGGTTTTGGGGAGGTTTCTTCATGCCGGATTTTCGGGTAGATTTGCCAATCCAAGCGTTGGATCGCCGTTTTCCGGTGTGCTACTAGTGCTTTGCGATGAGGGAAAGCATTTCCCATCATCAAACCATAGGTTTTTGGGCTGGATTACCCATGGGATTGGCCTAGGGCCGTTTCAGCTGTTAGAAGCTGAAGAACTTAACGTCAACATCGGTTGATGTCAAGTTCATCAGAGAGGAACTTGGCGACAAGATCTCTTGCCGTCAAGATGAGGTAAACGGTAAGCCACTTGCTGTCTACATTTTGTAGACGGCAAGGGTATTGCCGTCTACCCTAGGGTTGGCGGCAATCGATGTTGCCGTCAACCCCCAGGTAGGTCCGAGCAGGCTGAGCCCTTTACCATTGCACGAGATGTTGACACGCAGTGTCCGCCTCCTGACACAGTGTGTCGGACGTTGAGAGCGTCTCCATCTGTGCTTATACCGAGTTTTACCGTGCTTGTGTTGTGTTTCCCAGACGTCGAGGTGAAGGCTCCGTCTGGATGACTAGCGTTGAGTTATTTCGCCGGTGAGCCTGGATGTTGAGTGCGACTCCGTCCTGTGCATGCCCCTTGTGGTGGTTACGAGCCAGTTTCTGTGGGGCCCCTTCTCCACCGTTTGAGTCTGGCGTAGGGGAAAATCGGTCGAGGACCAGACGTGAGGGAGAGTGTCTGAGTGTGCACACATGGCTAGGGTTGGAGGACTCTATGGTGTCGAGGCACCAAGCCATGGGCTCTAGCTGGTCCTACCTTGTGTGTGTGTGTGTCTGTGCTTGACTATGTGTGCTTTATTGTACTGTTGAGCATGTGAGGTTCCAATCTCTTGGCGCACTCCTGCGAGGAGTTGGGCGCCATGCCACTGGTTTCTCGTGTGTTCTTGCAGTGTTTTCATTACTGTAGCTTTACTTTCCGCACTACTTTTTAGTATTGTTACCGGTGGGGTTAGTTTCCCTACTGGGTCTCTTCTTGAGACTCACTCCCTTTCTTTTCAGGTGGTTCATCGTCAGCTCTAGGTGCTGAGGAGTCTGGTCACTCCGGTGCTGATCCTGCTTAGCTGTGGTGAGTAGTACTTAGTTTTTGTACTCACTGTACTCTTTAATTTTGTTGGATCGGCTCTATTGTACTATTTTGATATATTTATATAGTGGAATGTTCAAAATTTTATGGTGTGTATATTTTCTTATATGTTCTCCTCAGACTTTCTCTTTTTACCCTTTCGAGCTTCGGCTCGTGGGTGGTGGGTCAGGGTTCAGGTTACTGGTTGGTAATTGGTAATCCGAATCCTGGGTCATTACAATCCAACTCCATACATGCTCAAAGCAAGAAAGGAAGATCTTGAGCCCATTCAAGTTGTCTTCCTCATTCTCTCTCTGTGTGTAATTTTCTGTATACTTGTGAGAGAGTTCGGGGTTATCCTGATAAGAGTCTTTTACTGTAACCTCATTCCTCTTAGGCTCAGTCTCATATCAAGCATTTCATTGTGTATCTTGAGCTTGATATAGGGCTTTAGATCCTAGCTTATGTGTTCAGAAGTGTTCCTCTTCGGTTGGAAGATAAGGCTTGTTGTGCAAGCGTTCCCCTTGTGTTAAGGGAAAACCGCACTGGGGTTTGTTCCAGAGTTGGCTTCTTGACTGTAAAAGAAGTGGGTTGTCTTTTTACCCAGAAAGAGAAGAAGACCAGCTGGTGTCTGATGGCGTAACCACGCTGGGTTTTGTTTCAGCAGTTTGCTTCTGAGCTTGTAAAGAGTGGACTGCCTTCTTGCCCGGAAAGAGAAGAAACCAGCAGGGCGGGGTGTTGTATTTCTTTAAGGGGATTGTACCTTGTTATTGAAATCACAAGAGCTTACTTGGGATTGGACGTAGGCTTCCATTTGGAAGGGCCAAACCAGGATAAATCTGTGTCCTTTGTGTGCTTGCTTTCGTGCTCTTAACTTTCATTGCACGCGCACACATTTATTTATACTAACCAAATATTTTCAAGTGGTGATTTTTGTTTTGTTTTCAGATTTCCTATCCCCCCCCCTTTAGGTTAGTCTTTCTGTCATATCAAGTGGGCCAACAGAGGACCATAGAAGGGAAGGCGCCAACGTGGAGGAGGCATCGTCACCGTGTGGATACACAGAGAAGAGTTCATGAGAGTTTCTTCCTTCCTGAGGCCAGGTTCTATACATCAGGGGATCTATGAGCTCCCCTAGGTGAGATAGTTTCACCCTTGTAAGGTTTGCATGAGAGTCATATCCCTAGACATCATCCCGATCTGATAGTTTCTGTGGGAACGTGGTTTTAAATTTTAAACTTCATTCCACTGCACATATGATGCTCTCCACGTTTCCTTACAGGTGCTATAGGAGGAGCCTACACTGCAGCAACAGGAGCCCCATAGTGCCCCTGTGCCTCAGCACGTGCAGACGGGACCAAAAGACGAGCACAGTGGTGTTGTGTCACCACCCCCTCCTCATATTGTACTAGACCTAGATTGGGTGTGTTTCCTTGAGGGGATGGCATAGTTTTGTGCTCAGCACCGCGATGCTCTTGCTCCCTAGGGTGGTCACACGCAAGTGCTAAGGGAGTTCTTGCAGTTTTAGCCTTCCCAGTTCGAGGGATAGTCAGACCCAGATGTAGCTAGGTCGTGGTTGGATGCCATGGAGTGGACTTTTTGTTCCATGGAGTGTGTGAATGAGGAGAGAGTTCTGTTGGCGAGTTACCAGTTGTAGAGCCAAGCAGTAACAAGGTGAACTTCGGAGTGGAGACCACCTTTTAGTCTCACCCAGTTAGGCAGATCTCTTGGTAGGAGTTTGTAGTTGCTTTTGAGAGAGCTTACCACCCAGCTTACGTTAGGACTGAGATGTTGTATCAATTCTTGTAGTTGACATAGGGTGAATTGCCAGTAGTACAATACCGGGATAGATTCGTGAGCTGAGGCGATATGCACTGTAGATTATGGCTAATGAGGACTTGAGAACTCAATAGTTTGTTAAAGGACTGAGGCCAGAGCTTAGGTAGACCCTAATAGTTGCTCGCATTGGTGACTTAGACGCGGCCTATCATACTGCTGCAGCTTTAGAGGTAGACACCTTGCGGACTCGGAAGCAAATCAGAGTTGTACATTCTCAGCTGGGTCTGTCATAGCAGAGGCAGTCACAACATAGTGTTCCCCAGCAGCCTCCAAAGGCTTGAGCCTCGTTTACATCGTCTTCCCTAGGAACGTCTTCGAGGTCGGGGTTTAGGAAGAGGAGGTTCCATCAAGGTGGCTAAGACAGGAGACAATCAGAGAAGAGGCAGGCTTTTGTGGAGAGTGTTCAGCAGCCTGGCGCACAACCTTTGTGGTAGAGTCAACGATCTTTTGTTGGGATGTCTTATTGGTGTGACCAGGTGGGTCACATGGCACGAGACTGTCCCCTATTACTACGGGTCTTCCAGCAATAGTAGGTTCAGCCCCAGTTCTACCCACAGCAGTAGACCCCAGTGCAACAGCAGCAATAGTAGGCTTCTAGTTTTGGGAGGCAGAGATCTAGGGGTCATGTTATGCACATGACCCGAGTTGAGGCAGAGGCAACCCATCTTATGGAAGGTACTATGATTGTATTTGACTGTGTAGCTAGAGTTTTATTCGATTCTGGTGCTTTCCACTCTTTTATTTCTGAGGACCTTTCAGAGTCTGTTATGGAGACGGACATACGAATGTCCTATGACCTGGTAGTAGAGCTACCGACTGGATATTTTGAGGTTACCTCATATTGTGATGTAGGGGTGGCAATGGGTCGGCTTGGACTGAGCCCGTGCTGGCCCAGATCCAGCCCGGTCTCTAATCACTCGGTCCAAGCCCAGCACGACCCAGAACGAGGCCCGATTTTTTGAAGCTTGGCCCGGCCCGAAAAAATTAGGTAAGGCCCGGCCCAAGCCCGGCTCGGCCCGATTTTATTTTTTAAAAATATTTTTACTAATTTTATTTATTTTTATAATAAAATTAGTGTTCATTGAATCAAAATAGCATAAAGTAAATATTAGACTAATCTAGATAAACTTATTTCTAGTTGTTATAAATATGAAATAAATGTTAAGTCATTAAATATAGCTCTACAACACAATTTTCAATCCAAAATTTTAGAATATTAGAATTATTGTCGTGTTATTTATTTTAAAAAAAAAATACCGGGCCACCGGCCGAGCCTAGCCCGAGCCCTGCCCAATCTTACTCCGGGCCGAGCTGGGCCGGGCTGAAAATTAAAAAAAAATGTTAAATCATCCAGCCCAAGCCTGTGTAAAACTGGGCCGGGCCTTCGGGCCGGCCCGGCCCAATTGACACCCCTACCGTGATGAGGAAGACTCAGATTAGCTATCTTATGTTGAAAGAGTGGAAATTGTGGCAGTCTATAGCAGAGGGGTCCTTCAGTTTCTTCACCAGGCGGTAGCGTGGTGTGTTGGCCAACCTGCCAGTTACTCCAGTAGTGGTTCAATAGGTTATTGAGGCTCAGTAGGCAGATCCTGAGCTATACAGTGTGTTGTTGTTACCTGAGGTTGAGCTTCAGGAGGACTGTACCATCAGATTTAGAGATAGACTCCACGTGTCAGCTAAGCAGTCTATCAAGAGAGCTATTTTGCAGGAGGCACATGGTTCCATATACTATATTCATCTAGGGTCAACCAAGATGTACCACAGCTTGAGACATCAATTTTGGTGGCATAGAATGAAGAGAGATATTGTGGCTTTCGTTGTTAGGTGTTTGGTCTGTCATTAGGTGAAGGTAGAGCACCAACGTCTAGAAGGACTTGTGCAGGCGTTAAAGATCCTCATATGTAAATGGGACCATGTGACTAGTGAATTTGTTTGTGGACTACCTAGGACTTCTGGAGATTTTGACAGTATCTAGGTGCTTGTGGACAAATTGACAAAGACTGCTAGATTCTTGCTTGTGAGAGCTGACTGGGGAGTTAGCAGATTAGCCAGACTATACATGGAGTAGATAGTTCCTTTGCATGAGGTGCCGATCTCTATTGTGTCAAATAGAGATCCTCGCTTCACTTTGGGGTTCTGGCGTAGCTGTAAGAGAGCTTTGGGGACAGAGTTAGCATTTAGCACTACCTACCATCCTCAGTCAAATGGCCAGTTAAAGAAGACTATTCAGACCCTTGAGGACATACTGCTAGCGTGTTCCCTTGAGTGGAAGGGATCGTGGGTAGCACATTTACCATTGGTCGAGTTTGCTTATAATAATAGCTACTATTCTAGCATTGGTATGGCACCTTACAAGTCTCTGTACGGGATACTATGTCGTACCCCACTTGACTAGTTTGAGGTTGGTGAGTGAGTCATCATCTAGCCAGAGTTAAATCAACAGTCAGTTGAGGTGGTGCGACTTGTCAGGCAGTGTTTACAAATAGCTCAGAGTCGGTAGAAGATTTATGCAGACCAACGGAGGCGGCCACTTGAGTTCCAAGTGGGGGATCAGGTGTTTGTTCGAGTATCCCCTATGAAGGGTGTTGTGAGATTCGAGAAGCATGTGAAGTTGAGTCCCCGCTTCATTGGATTGTTTGCTATTGTAGAGTGAGTTGGTGGCTTAGCCTACAGACTGTAGTTATCTCCAGAGTTGGCAGAGTCCATGATGTGTTTCATGTGTCTATGCTGCGACAATACATTCCAGATGAGTCGCACATTCTCTCGAGTTCAAAGTGGGCAGAGGTGACCCCAGAGTTGACAGTGCCAGAGTTTTCCCTTCGCATTGAGGATCGTCGTGAGCAGAAGCTTTAGAATAAAGTAATTTCATTAGTTAGAGTTGCATGGTAGCAACACTCAGATGGCGAGTCAACCTGGGAGTGGGAGGACAAGATGCGTGCGCAGTTTCCTCATTTATTCAGTGAGTACTTCTCCCCTTCTATTATTAATTTCGAGGATAAAATTAATGTTCTACGAAGGTTGTGGTTGATGGTAGGATCGATGGTCGTAAATATGTGGTCGACAACAGGATAGAGTGCCATCTACCTCTAGTTGGCAGCAATGTACTATGCCGTCTACTTGGCTTGACAGCATGGTACATTGATGTCTAGTGCGTGTCTCTAGAATTTTCCAGTAAGGTGATTGATGGTAGTCTAGAGTGCCGTTAAGTTCAAGCGGTCGAGTTGACAACAGACTATGTTGACGTCTACTTCTCCAGACCTGTTTTTATATAAGCAACCCAAGCGCTCCCTTTCACCTCCATCTCCACTCTCTCCACCTTCCCTCTTGCCTCTAGCATCTCCTACCACCTTCAGTGGCTGACAGAGGTTCGTAGGAGACACTTGGGTGTCTGTCGAGGCGGCATTGCATGAAGATTAAAGGAGAACTTGGGAGTTTTCAGCAGTAGTGGATCCACGGGTGAGGCAATTTTCGTGTTTTCTCGTAGTTTGAGGTAGGGAGACTAACCCACATACCCTTGTTGCTAGTTTGGTGTTGCTGCATGCTTGTTTTAGCAATGAAATTGTGGTTTCATGGGGGGTTATCCACGCTGGGGTTAAGTAGTTGCATCAAGTGATTCGAGCGTTGTATCGGTTTTTTTGATTGTTTACCAGTGCCTTTAGCTTGGGGAAGAGTTCCCTGATGTTACTTTTGCATTGTGAGGCTTAGATTGCCCTTGGGATTGGCCTAGGGCTATCCCTGATTCTGGTTGCATAGAAACTTAACGGCGAGACCCGTTGCCGTCAAGTTCATCTTGATGGCATGATCTGCTGCCGTCAAGGAGGTGTTGATGGCATGCGATGTCGCCGTCAACCTTGGTTGATGGCGGTCGATGCAGTCGTCTACTCCATGTGAGATAGTGGCCTCTTTGTGCTCTTTTTGTTACTTTCGGAGCTGGGGGTCGATAGTGTGGTGACCGCCCCTCAGCACGATGTCTTCCACACATTGAGAGTGTCTTTGTTCGCATGGTTTCCGTTCCATGCTTGTTCTTGTGTTGGTGCTTTGTTCCCGGGTGTTGAGCTGGGCTCCACCCGGATGACTGGCGTTGAGTTAATCCACCGGTGGGCCTGGGCATCGAGAGCATCTCCACTCAATGTGTACCTCTTGTGGTGGTTTCTAGCCGGTTTCCATGGGGCCTCTTCTCCATCTGTTAGAGTTCGACTTAGGAAAAAATCGGCCGAGGACTAGATGTAAGGGAGAGTGTCTGAGTGTGCACACGTGTCTAAGGTTGAGGACTATGTGGTATCGAGACACCAAGCCACAGGCCCTAGCCGGTCCTACCTTGTGTGAGTGTGGTTGTGGTGAGTTGTGCTTGTGTGTTTGTGCCTACGAGATACTAGTGCATCCGACGCCTCCAACATTAGAGTGGCTGTTGTGATTTTTGTACCCGACATGTTGTTAGTCGTGTTTCTTGTGTACCTGTGCAGTACTTACTTGTTGTGTTTACTTTCCTGCACTTAGTAGAGTACATGCTTTACCGGTGATGTTAGTGTCCCACTGGGCCTTATTCAGAGACTCACTCCCTTCTTTTCAAGGGAGACGTCGCCGGCTCAGGGGACTGAGCAGTAGAGTCACTCTAGTGGTCCAACTTAGCAACTAGTGTTGTACTCTTGTGTACGTATCTGTTGTACTCTTTTTCTTATTGTGCATGCTCTGAGTTATACATCTTATTTGTGTTACATAATGCAATGTTGTGATATATTTTGTGGTTGTACAATTTCTTATATGGCTTCCTCAGACACTTTTCTTTAATCCTTCCGAGCTCTGACTCGTGTGTGGCTGTTCAAGATTAGGGTATACTAGTGGATACCGATATCTTGGATTCTAGGTCGTTGTAGAGCCCATACCATCTTTCTTCTTAGGCTGTTGTTGAAGAACGGGCAATTGTTGAGTTCAACCTTGTGTTCTCGGGGTAGGATAAATGTGCTCTAATGTGCCAAACCAATTTTCCTGCACCTCAATTAACATTTGTTGTAAAAGTAAATGTTTAGTTGGCACATACCATTACCATTATGAGGGTGATACAATTTGATGAAATGAAATATTATATCATAAAAGTGGATGGGCTTGCCATTCATAATTGAGATTTTTATTCCCAATTTCTGGTCGAACAAAAAATTAGTGAGCTAAGCATACATCTTAAATGCACGCCCCCTTGTTCCCATTGGAAGATTAATGAGGATAAGTTTTTCACGTTCTCTTCCCTTCCCAACTTGTGGCATATCCGGGAATGCCACCATGCTATGCCAGTCCTCCCCCACCCACCTTTGTTGTGGACTTGAGGTGGAGTGGTGGAGTGATTTCATACACGGAATCCAAATAAGAATGCTTCCCACTATCTTCATCACCCCCACTCCTGTCTACTGTGGTCGTTGTCGCCCACATCATCATGGTTGTGCTAAATCATTCCTCATTATCGAATCTATCCTTTTGCTTTCTCTCCGAGGAGGTGCAAAGATGGGCAACTAATCCACCTTTATTCCCCGTCCAGTTGTGTAGGCTTGTTCAGGACTGGAGAAAGCAAAACCTGTCATTCAAAAGCCATCGGAAAAGAAAGACAAATTTCTGCGAGGGCGGAAGAGGTAGTATGGTCATTTTACAGTGCACGGTGCTCAATCCACATGCGCACCTAGCGGTTTCATCACTAGCTTGTGTACCTTCCGGGCCCCGCGAGCTTGCACAATCCAAAAGCAACAAAAATGGCGGGTGCTCCGTCGGAGGAGGAGTAAAGTGGTCGATCTAATCTGATCCCCCTAACTCTTCGCATCGCAGGTCCAAAGAACTGATTTGCGCTCCTTTGCTTCCCAGAATATTTGAGAATTTCCTATAAAAATTGGACCTTTTTATCTAGTTAGCCGTTTTGGTTGTCTGGGTTTCGTGAGTCGTTCGGTGATTGTTTGTGCGTGCGTCCGATGGAGAGCTCCGGAGCTGCTCCGGTGCCGGCTGCGGAGGTGGCCACCGGATTTGACCAGCAGGAGGTAGGCTGTTTCTTGCCCGTGTTACGTCTACAAGTGTTTCATCTATTCTTTTTGTTCAGCTTTCCGTATTTGTGGATGTCTATGGAGACGGAGTTTCTGGGTAGGTTTATCAGCTCATCCTTTAGATAGAAGTTGCCTTTTGTGTGTGAATTTGATGTAGTGGTGGGCAGGTCATGTTTGAAACGGTTGCAGTTAATTGGAAGGGAGATGAATTTTTTTAGCTTGCTGGTTCAAAAGCAGCATGCATTTAGTGAATGATGGTGGGAGGAGCGTTCCACTGTTGCATCGTTTTGTTTGTTCTATCTGAGGTTATGGTGGAACGAATGGAATTGGCATTACTGCATCTTCCATCAATTTGCTGCTCATGGTGTGCTGCTGGATCGAAGATTGAAGTTGCTGTTGTGTGTCCATTTGATGTCGTTCTCCCTCGTATGGGGCTTCCGTGATGACTTTCTCATTCCTTGAAATATACCATGACATAAATCGCAGGACTGTTTGGAATTTTCTAGTTATTGGTGCAATCTTAGCGATACTGAATCTCGGTGGCCGGGGTCTCGGGAATTGCAAAGATTCTGCTTTGCTCTTAACAGAGATATTAGCGTGTACTTTTATCACACCAAATATTTTTGTTGATGCTACTGTATGCCTGCAAAGATGTTCATTTGAACATGTTCAAGGCACTCTCTTCCACGAGGGGAGATTTTGAAAGCAGTTTCATTTTTCATCTACTTCATCCAAGGTATAATTAGAGCAGAAGTGAAAAGTTCAAATATTCAAGTGTCATAAGTTGCTAAACGATGGTAGCTCACGTGTGGGGTTGGAAATCTCTTTGACTATCTTATTCCTTTTTATAAAGTTAATCATATGGCATGAGTTGAAGCTTCCAAGGGTCATGTCGCCATTAGTTGGATGGGAATATTGCTTGTGTTTGTTGCCTTTCAAATCATTCGTTTATATTCCAGGGTTCCTGCTTATTTCCATTCCTCTAAAAATCTAACTGGATATTGATGGCTTGACAGGTATCAAACCATGATGAAAGACATGGACAAGAAATACAACCACTTTCACATTCAAGACGGCCCAATCTATCTACATTACAGATACCTGCACGATCCTTGGAAAGTCCATTGCCTACATCTACAAGAATTAACACTCCTTCAACATCTACTCCAACTTCTGCCAGAGCAGGCTTGCCACCCAGACCTAGTTCAGCAAAGGTCAAGACATCTATAAGAAGCATGTTTCCACAGAGGAGCTTTAAGTCCAAAAATGTGACACAAGAATGTGAAAAAACCGGTCTTCTCATTTCTGGACCACCTTCTTCATCTGAATCAAAAGAGAAGCCGTCAACTTCACAGTCATCTTTCTTCACTCGGGTATTTTCATCTACATCAGCAAAAGGAACACATTCTCTACCTGTTACACCAATTGCTGGTTCAGGTCCTGATACTATGCAGGGCAGTCATGTGGTTGATCTCTCAAGCTTGCGTGTAAGTTTTCTGTGCAATATTTCTGTTGATACTGGTTATGCCTTTCAATTTGTTGGTTTTTTATGGTGGAAAATAACCTGAATTTTGATAAATACATTAGCAAGTCTAATAATTTGAGGTTTGCAGTTGGAAACATTTAGTAAGATAATATAAAGGAAGTATTATGTACGTTGTAAGTTCAGAATGATTTCAAAATAGTCCTTTTCCCTTTTTTCCCACAGTTGTTCACAAGCTTTGGATATGTTCTGATTCTAGTATAATTTACTTTAGAATATAATGAAGGGACAATTCTCCCCACATTGTTGCATA
Source organism: Colocasia esculenta (assembly GCA_014218235.1). NCBI lineage: Eukaryota > Viridiplantae > Streptophyta > Magnoliopsida > Alismatales > Araceae > Colocasia > Colocasia esculenta. The sequence goes on from CM024761.1 coordinate 135,812,815, forward strand.
TATGTTGGTGAAACTTCCCAGTAAGGCAAAATCAGTGGAACTTTTAGCGTTTAAGTTGGCAATGAGGTGTTGTCAATCAAAATTGAAAAGGGACCTAAACCTGGTACGTTTTAGTATAAATGAAAAAAAAATAAGATACTGTTTGAAAAGAACTTTTCATTCATATTCAAGAATTTTCTAATATCGTTTCATTTCTTCGATATTAGATTTAGTTCTTTTCTTGATATGTATATATGTCAACACATGGAGAATATGGATGCGAAACCCTTATACATATAGTTAGGGGTTCATTATCATCTCCCATGTGTGAACTTCAGGTGATTCGGAGTTCGTGCGCTGGACCACTCCTTGTCGATAGATTGACGTTTCTTTTACATCAAGGAGAACTTGAACACCTTTGATACATGTCTAGACCTTTTACTTGTTGAAAGCAATTTATTGAAAAGAAAGACACCATTCAAACAGATAGGTAGTCTCATTATTTGTCTTTTCAAATGAAACTTTGATCGATTCATCAAAGTATTTCTCCAGATTGGAGACTGATTTATGCAATCTCCCCTTAAATGGGGATTGATTTGCCATATGTCCCTTAGAATGGTGACTAATTCAGAAATTCCTCTATATTGAGGGGCTGATTTGCATATAGCCCCTGAAATGAGGACTAATTTGTAAAATCTCCCTTGAAATATGGACTGATTCATAAAAAATAAAAAAATTATTTAAAGGCTGTTTCACAGAATACCCCTAAAAAAAATGGGGACTGCCTCACCTCTTTCTTCATGAAATGAGGACTGATTTGCAAATTACCTTATATTTAAGGACTGACTCACAAAATATCCTCAAAATGGGAACTGATATGTAAAATATCCCCCAAAATAGGGACTGATTCATGAAACTTCCCTTTAAGTTGAGACTGGTTCACAAAATACCCCTTTGTTTAGGACTGATTTGGAAAATCTATCACATTTAAGAAACTGATTTACCATTTTCTTGTCATTCGAGGGTTATTTTGTAATTTTTTTTCATAATCAAGGGGTTTTCATTGGATGCTACTCTTTGAAATATTATTTCTCAATTTTTAGACCGATTCTTAATGTTTGGAAACATCAAATTCAGAATGTTCCCTATTTCTCGGTCATTTATACAAATAAACAAAGTATGGGGTTTTTTTTTAATGTCAACACACAGAAATGATATCCCCTGTCAAGTGTATTTCACGTGAAAACATTGGGCATATCTCTTTCATTCATTTTTTTGTCATATACACAAGTTTTGACCAAAAAAATGGCCTACTGAGGAAATTTATGAAACCTCAGGGACTTATTTACAAAAGGTAGGCAGTATATAGTCTTGCCTGTAGTGTGAAAACAACTAAAACTTCAAGTCACAGCAGCAAGGGCCTGGGGCGATTTCTGAAGTCTCCAGACTTGGCCAGCAAAGTTCTCTCCTCTCCTTTGGAGTTGATCTCCTTTTATCGAAGATTGAGAGGGGGGGGGGGTGGACATCCCACCGGATTTCTCTTCCGCGCCTCAACGGAGACGACTTTCGCGTCCCAACGGGTTTCGCCATTATTGTAAGTTTTTTCTTCTTCTTCTCCATCCGTTTTTTTTTTCAAGGATGCATGAAAGTGGGAGCCCCACCGGGCGGTGGGCCCCACTGTGTGCCCGGTGGGATGTCCCACCGGTGCGCAGCCCCGGTGGGGCATCCCACCGGCACAGAACCCCGGTGGGGTGTCCCACCGGGAGTGCGGCTCTGGTGGGACCACCGGCAGACCCGGTGGGGTTTCCCACCGGTTCGCAAGTCCCGGTGGGACTCCCCACCGGTTCGCGCAACCTAGTGGAGCTTCCCACCGGTCCGCGGACCCCGGTGGAGGCCCACCACCGGTCCGGGGGTCCCGGTGGGACCTCCGTTGTGCACAGAGCCCCCGGTGGGGGTTTCCACCGGGCCGTGTGCGGACCCCGGTGGAGGCCCACCACCGGTCCGGGGGTCCCGGTGGGACCTCCGTTGTGCACAGAGCCCCCGGTGGGGGTTTCCACCGGGCCGTGTGCGGACCCCGGTGGAGGCCCACCACCGGTCCGGGGGTCCCGGTGGGACCTCCTCTGTGCGCAGAGCCCCCGGTGGGGATTTCCACCGGGCCGTGCCACCGGTGGGACATCCCACCAGGTATGCCATCCCAGTGGGAGTCCCACGCACACATGGTTTCCCTATAAATTCCCACCACGTGTCCTTTTCACCACGTGATACATTTTTTTATCGTTTGTTTGTGCAAGGATCCGACCCGTACCACGTCGTTTTCTGTCGTTCCTTTGTTGACATGCGTACTGGACAAACCCTTACACATATCAATGTGCGCGCCACATAGGACGACTTCCACCGGAATATTCCGGAGCATTAAAAATTGTTCACCCGGGGTTGGATTTTATTCCGAGAACACCTGGAAGTGATTGATTTCTGTTTCGGCCGACCCCGGGGCGGCTTTTCTTCAACATTTCAAGATATGCAGAAATATTTCTTTTTCTGCCATTAATTTATTCCGAAAATCATAATAAATGGTTTTATTTCATTTATTCATTCTGAGAATTCTGAATAAATAGATTTGAGGGTTATCTTTTATCTGGGACTCCGGACAAGTATTTTCCTCCTCATACACTTGCTCTAAATATTTAAAACAAGTGTTTCTAACATGGTAAAATTCATGAGGGAAAATTTTTTCGTTCAACAGATACCTTTTATCCAATTCAGCAGATTTTTATCTGGAACCAAATTGGAGTTGGTATACCTATTGATATCTGGTAGAAGTATATGTTGTTGGTAAATGGTTTGAAGGATTAGGCCAATTTGGTTCCTCTCAGCCAAGTCATATGGTGCCAGAGACAACCTGGGTTCAGTATCCCCTTGAGACCGGGCTGTGACATAAAGCTTGGCTGGCTTGGACTTCTAGAACAGACACAACTTTTGTGTAAGTTCAAGATGGTGTACATTGACTCTGACCATCTCAAACAGACTTGTACAGTCTTGTGCGAGTCAGTTGAAGATGGTTATTGTGTCAACTTAAAAAACTTTGTTTTGGTTCATGCTTTGGTCAATTTATGTCTTCATGTTTGGTTATTGTATTGACTCGGCTGTCATGTCCCGACCAATAGCAGTGGAAAAATATCAAGGTGCCACAAATAATGGGTAACTAGCGGGGATATGCATATAATTGCAATAGAACACAGGGTTTCAGACACGACTAACCATTAACTGTATAAGTAGGGGATTACAAGACTACTTTAACAAGTCTTTCATCATGTGGGTTCAGCCACTCAACACACTTCCCACCCGTGTTAATCTATGCTTGAGAATTACCTGAAAAATGTTAATAAGAACAGGGTGAGTAATAAGCCCAGTGGGATTTACCCTCTAATCAATCTAAATCAAATATTAGCAGTTGACAAGATCACACAGGAATGGTAATTAACAGGAACAAGTATTCAAGGGTTTGATAAGAAATCCATAACAAGTAAGCAGGAACGAGCACTAGAAGTTAAAGGGATAGATTGAAAACATGGTTGACAGGAGGGGTGTACACAAGTAATCATTGAACAGGTAAACACGAGAACTATCAGGATATCCAGTATAACCAGAACAAAACTAGATAACTCAAGAAATTGGCAGTTAAACTCATTTAGGAATAACACTCATTTCAGGATTAACAAACACATAGACAGGTGAAACTGGATGGTCAATCAATAAACTTATTCAGGAATATCAGTCAGGTAAACAGTAAAGATTGAATTGTCAATCAAGCCCTTAATCGAGCACTCACTATCAGTTTCATGCCAAAACACCTGATCTTTGTCCTCCACGGCATTCAATTAGAACATTCGGGTGCTCCTCTCGGGACAAGATCAGGGCCCCATTGCACAGACATTAGCCCAGTTGGGTCCCAGAACCCAGTAAAATACTTTCTTGACAATTCAGTAGTTCAGTAGATGGCCAATAAGGCTCCCACTCTCCAGCTGGCCAGTAAGAGCTTGAGTGCTCTCCAGCTGGTTAATAGGAGAATGACCAGAAATTTCAAGAAGATAGTTCAGAGCTTAGCCGAAAATTCAAGGAAATAAGGTCGGGAAAATGGAGTAATTATCAGAATGAAGGCAGAACAGTCATATACACCATGAGCTATATTACTCTAAAGAGATCAAGAAAAAGCTCTAAACGAAGGGCCAATTAAGCACAGGATTATGGTTTCTATACACCTAACAAGAGCTTAATCAAGGGATTTAAATCACAAACTGACAAGGGTTCAGGATAGAAAAGGGACTAAACTAAACACTAGTTACTGATTTTTAAGAATACCTAAAGAAAGAGCTCACTAAACTACACTACACCAAGATAATTAACATGCTAACTAATGACTTAGAAGGATTAGAAGTATCTACCTTAAACCTGAAGTCTGAAGCCACTTGAAACCCGAGGTCTTCCTCCTTCTCTCCTCCCCTTGCTTGAGCTCCTTGGGCTCTTGCCTTGAGATGGGGGAGGAGGCGGCCATGGGGGGGGGGGGGGGGGTATTTATAGAGGGCGGGCTAGGGCGGTTTGGGCAGGCCCTTTTGGGGTGGTTCTAGTGTGGGTAGGGCAGTTACTTAGGTTAGGGCTTTCTAGGTTGGGGTAGAACCTTCTAGTTTTTTCAAGTACTAAGTTACTTAGGGGCTAAGTAAACACAATTTATTTAACGCCTCATGATTTATATCATTTTAAAATTTACCCTAAGTTTCAGAATTGCACATGGCCATTCCTGAACTTTTCAAAATTGCATTTATGCCCCTGGTTAATTCCCTGGGGTATTACATCAGCACTCTTTGTTTGAATCATGGTTAGACAGTGAAATTATTGAATTACTCCTAATTTGCTTTTATGGTGAGAAAATTCCTTTACACGGATGTGCCTTTCTTTGAATTATTATTAGTACTCACCATTGTTAATAGGGTGGTAAGTGTTCCAACATCATATAAAATGATGTGTTTGTAAAATAACTCCTAGTAGGCTAGATTGTCTGATAAAAAGCCCTAAAAAGTGGTTCGATTACAGGATCTAACCTTACATTTTTATTTCCATTAAAAAATCCCTCAATGAGCTAAATTCTACACCCCGGATCGAGTCATTATCAAATCAAACTGACTCGGCGATCCATATCATCACAGGCAGACTGAGTTGGCCAACCTTGGTCAGTATTGTTAGTTGACTAGATTTTTTTAATAAGATTTTGAAAGGAAGAAGAATGCTAGATGATGGGAGGAGTATCATGGTTCCTTAGTTGAAACAGAAATTACATTGGTATTAAGTCTATGGGCCATTACTATGAAGCTTAGCAGAGAGCAATTAGAAAACTGTCTTTGGCTGGTAACTAATGCTTCTAAACATCAGTTTAAATTCATGTCAGGTATATCAAGTGAAAAAGTTATTTTGTTATTAAAGCAGCTGATTAAGAGATATAGAGGATTAGAGGCTAGTACTTCTAAAAATCAGTTTAGTCATGTCAACTAACTCAGTTACAGTAGTTTTTTTTCCCTTATTGCAGCAGTTTATGGAGAGGTGTAGAGGGGTGTCGATATTCTAATAAAATTGGAGAAATAGGCATTTAGCAACAGTTTGTAGACTCCCCACAATCTGAAGAAAAAAGGGAGAGGAGAAATTCTGGCAGTGCTGCTACAGTTAGCTACACCAAATCTTTCTGTCTTGTAGCATATTTGAAGTACAGTTTTATAAGTATTAGAGATTTGTACTCAAGGAGTGGCCCAGTGGTAGCCTTCCATGTACACCCGGAAGAGGTCAAGTCCCACTGGGAGCAGGTTTACAGTGAAATTTTTAAGGAAATTTCTAAGGATGATGTAATCATGTAATAGGTTAGTTTTCCAACCAATAAGTATTAGAGGATTAGGTATTAACAAGATGAGTACAATGACAATGGCTTTGACTTGTTCCACAAACATAGGATCATAACGGGAGTACACTGCTATCCAAGTGTCACAGTACGGTTAAACAGTCAGTCAATGATCCATAGTATAAAGTCAATGGTGGCATCCACGGTGGCAGCAATATTTTTTCATGTGAGTGAAGTCCATCAATCCAATTTTAGTATGTCCCACATGTTATTCATCCATCAACTTTAACTGTTTAAATGGTATAATGGCAGGTCTACTATGTTTGCCTTATTTATATATGGTTAATTAATTACCTTAACCCTCAGACCTACCATTTTATTGCACAAGGTTACCTCCTCGCATATATATATATGGATTGTTTTGTAAAGTGTAAAACTTCATAGGTCCAAGGTGCATTATAGTACTTTCTTGACATATTAGGACATTAAATTAGGAAGGAGTAATATCCTATCATTAAGGTTGATAACAAGGAGATTATCAATTGAACATCTCGAGCAACTTTGATACAGTCATGAAAAAAGCATGTTACCCCCTCATGACATTTTTCGACTATTTTTTCTTCTATCACTCTGAGTTTTCTTCTAAAATCTTCTCTTTAAACGGTTGCGTCTGTCTTTCCATTTTGTTCATGGCTATGAAGAATCAGATATTTTCCCAGATGATTCTTCCGAATTAACACTTAAGTCCTTATGTTTCATATAATATATGTTTCTTTTATAGAATCAAGCAGTACAGAAGTCTATTAGTCGTTCCATGTCAGTTCCTGGAAATGTTAAAGATGGAAGTTTGCGACGCATGGATTCTCTAGGAGGTCGGATCCGTGTGATTCCAGCTACTCCTCGTGCTGCAGTTGTTGATCATTCCCCTACAAAAGACACAATGAAAGAAATTGGTGGTGATTTCTTGGCCATTGTGATTTTCATTCAGTGTAATTCTTATTTAAGTATATGGTTTGTAAGTCTTAATCTTATCCTTTGTGGAAAACATTTTATTTCTTCGAAGAGGGGTGAAAATGAAGTTTAATATCAACTATTGATCAATTACAGTGAGACGATTGTTCATTCTTTATGTTACAATACAAACATAAAATGCCCTCTTCCTTTTCTCAGAAACTGAAGATGATGGTGAAGACATTCCTGAAGAGGAGGCTGTCTGTCGGATTTGTTTTATTGAATTGGCAGAAGGTGGGGAGACTCTTAAAATGGAGTGTAGCTGCAAGGGCGAGTTGGCACTTGCTCACAAGGATTGTGCAGTGAAATGGTTCAGCATCAAGGGTAACAAGACATGTGATATCTGCAAGCAGGATGTTCAGAACCTACCCGTAACATTACTAAGGATACAGGACCCAAATGTTAACAGAAGGCAGGCAGCAGGAATTCAGCAAAGGGAGATGTATAGGTACAGGTAACTCGACGGGTTCAAACATGCACAACCTGCTTTGACACAACTGTTTGAAATGCACATGATATTCACAAGATATTCTTGTAGGAAATCTTTTAAACAAATTTCATCATACAGACATCAATTGTTCTGTGGAAATTGAAATTTATCTAGGCTTGCATATAAGATAGGGGGCCTAGTGGTTCTCTGCTTGTCATGTACTTGGTCCCTTTTGGCTAAATAGCTAAAGGAGATTTCTAGAAGCTTGTCCTCATTCTGGTAAACTTATCGGTGTGTTCCTATAGCATGGGTATCTCAGGACTTCCAATGGTTTCAGAAGAATTCCTTCATCCCTCTAGGGCTGGAAACAGAGCTGGGTTGACTTTCCTTGTGAGAATGAAGCACAGTTTAATGTTTATCAAACATACACCATCAGGTATCACATGTTCAATTGTCAAGCACCATACTTGAACAAACTTTTCTGCTGTTGGATCTATAGTGTAGAGTCCCAACAAGAACATAATTTGGTGACATTTGTAGGGCTTTGCTAATTTACCTCTGGAACTCAACCCTATTAGGTCCTACAATGTAAAGTTACTTTTTTAAGCCTGCTGTTGGCCAGTGCTTTTCACATGTGAGGTTATGCAATTCAAATTATCCTTCGTCATTGATTCTTTTAAATATTTTATTTGCCAAATGGTAAGTCTAGCATCAAACCACTCTGATCAGGCTATCCTATATATCCTATCGTGTTTCCTTTTTAACCTCTTAATTATCCTTGTGCTTTTTAGAAGTTCCTGAAGGATACGAACTTAGCTTTCATGGGCACTGGTTACTGGTTTTCTGCTGGCAAAGGGCCTTTCTGACATTGGTAGAATTGTAGCCTTCCTTACATCAGTTTAAATATGTTTATTAGGAAATTTGTGTCTCTTTTTTCTGTATAGTACCATGTTTTGAAGTATACAATGAAGGATGGAATAGGGACTGGGTACAGATAAGACAGCTGAGCGCCAAACCAATCTGGGCAAACCAACTGATCCATCTTTTCTAGTGTCAGCTATTTTTGTCATTCAAAAACTATGAGGAAAAAAGGAAAGTTGTGAAAAAAAATGGAAATTTTTACCTTAAAGTAAAAAAACATGCAAATCTGAGCATAAAAAACATGGTTTCAAGCTAAACGTGTTATGTGCACTTCTCTCTTTCTTCTTAGTCTTAACCAATAGTGACATTCTAAACAATTTAGAGTGAGCTGCCTTCTGTAGAACAACCAGATTGTTTCTTATGCTTATTGATTTTGATCCTGAAAACTAACTATAAGCAAGATTGATGAGACTTGGCAAGGATCTGATTATTTTGATGCAAACATCCGATCTAGAACATTTATATGTCCAATGCATCAAAGTTGTGTGGCAAACAGAGAGTGAGGGAGTGCTTGGAATGCAATATAGAGATCTTCAAATTGTGAGGGATAGAGAGGGAGACAGAGAGAGAGAGAGAGAGAGAGAGAGAGAGAGGACAGGGGAAGAATGGCCGAAGGGTGCCTATTTATAAGCCTATGGCCTTCTGCACTCCAAACTAGCTGTTGAATAGCTGGCTGTTGTCTTCAAATGGCTAGTTTAAGTTGTTTAACTAGCAGTTGGAACAAAAGGATTGGCCATCATCAGGCAACTGGCCTCTGATCAACACCCAGGTTGATCCCACCAATACCCCAATAATCCAGCGTTAAATCAGGTTTGCACAGAAACCGACCAATTCATGTATTGGATCTGGCAAGCATATGGTACAGTGTCTTTTATCTAGTACGTACTCTCATGTTGCTTAGCTCATGACAAAACATCGACTACTGTGTGATTCCACTTTACTTATTGATGAATGGTAAAAGTGAAAGAGCAAAAAAGACAACCAGCCTCTTGGTGAAATCTACTTCGATTGTTTTAATATTTTGTCAGTTTTAACCCTTGGTTAGGCCATGGCCTGTCATCTGGATCAGGATCTTTAAGCATGCTGCATGAAGAAAATTTCCTGGAATGGATCATGGAAATGCAGTACCGTGTTGGGTTCTTTTAACAACTTCACACGGTATGCCTTGTATTGTCAACACAAATGCCCTACCGTGACACATCCCTGTTCCTTGTAGCCACATGCATCCTTTATGTGCTGTGACCATGGAGGATTTATATTCTAATTTATGGTACTGCTGTAGAAGGCATATGAGACAAATACGAAAATTTACAATTGGACCTGAAGAGAGTTCAGCGATGTCTTCTTTTTCAGAAGGTGAAGGAGAATGGAATTGCAATGTAAAAATCTTCTCTCTACTTACCAGTCAAGACATCTCTACTCTTGCATTGTTTGATGGTAGAATGGAATTGCAATGTAAAAATCTTCTCTCTACTTACCAGTCAAGACATCTCTACTCTTGCATTGTTTGATGGCGAATTGAGGATGAAAATGACTTGAGGAGGAGCTGTTATGGTTGATAAGCAGGAAAATAATTCCATTCTTTCCTTTTTTTCTCTATTGTTTTCTCGCCAATCAAATTTTTCTAGTGTTATATGAGAAGAGTACCATCATGCTACAGTTGTGGAGTTGACTGATTTCCTTTTTTCTGCATCTTTGTCAGGGTTTGGCAGGATATACCAGTTCTTGCCATGGTCAGCATGCTTGCCTACTTCTGCTTCCTTGAACAGCTTTTGGTAATGAACCATGCATGGTTGGAACTATGGGACTAACGTGGCATGCATGTTATCTTGTTTACTCTAGATTTTTGTGTCTAGCACCTTTGCCAACTAGTTGGTGACTTAGATGAATGACCAATTAATGCAGGTTACTGATCTTGGTACACGTGCTCTTGCTATATCATTGCCCTTCTCCTGTGTTCTGGGACTCCTCTCATCCATGATAGCTTCCACAATGGGTATGATGTGATGCCAGTATATTTCACCTGTTTTCTTCTTGTTTTTTCTCTTTTTGAAAAAGTCAGAAGGATGAAATGCAAAATGGAATGTTAGCATTTATTTCTTTCCTTTTTGTATGTGGAGTAATTTTGTTCTTTCTTTGGTAGATATGACATTTTTTTCCTTTGTGTACTGAGTGGTCCCTTTATTTTTATGAAATAAGAAAGAAAAATTTGTCAATTCCTTCCAGAAGATCTGTAAAATGTAAAATGCTTTGAGGATGTATCTGGAGGACATGATTACAGGGTATCAGATAATCGAGAATTTTTGCTTCCTTAATTTCCTTATGTTAATTTGGGTATGAAGGTGTAAGATTTATGATTTACGATCTTGACTTCTTTTTGATCAAAAGCCTGGAGGCATACTTAAACAGTGTTTTATTTATTCAATCTCCAGTCCCATGACATTTGCTCAGTCACTGACAGCAAACTCTTTTTGCCATTAGCTGAAGCCCTTTTTCTCTTGGTCTTTTTTGCCTTATCTCCCTTATTAAATGTTGTTGTGTCAGTATCTATGCTATCAAAGGTGATTGAGGCAGTCACCTAGGTGATGAGGTAAGATAGCTGATGGCAAGTCTCCTCTCTTCAGGCCAGGTCGCCTAGGCAGTCACCCAAAGAGCTCAGACTGCTTAGGTTGTCACCTCAGGCTGCCCTGCTTGCCTATGAAGAAAGGATCGGATTGGCTGATCCAGCAGATCTGGCCAATCCAGGAACGGCCAGATTAGAAAATGGCTTCCTTTGAAAAAAAAAATCAGGGAAATCAGAAGAAGAAAAACAATGTCTTCAATACCCATTAATATATATATGTATATGTAATCATATCATATTAACATAGAAACATAATTAATATGTATATCCTTATAAATGTATAGATTATACATATATCACAATCATTAGATTGTGAATAGTGTTAGAATATGGAGTACTTTATACACACGTATATATATATATGTGTGTGTGTGTGTGTGTGGTGTGTGTGTGTGTGTGTGTGTGTGTGTGTGTGTGTGTGTGTGTGTGTGTGTGTGTGTGTGTGTGTTAATGTATGTACAATCATATATTAATGTAAATATAATAACAATATGCACATATATATAGTTAAGGCATATATATATGAGAATGAATGTATACATATACATAATAGTGTATATATATATATATATGTATATGTGTGTGTGTTGAATATGTAATCATATATATATACATATGTATGTGTGTATGTATGTATATATATGTATTCATGTCATATATGTCTATATGTGTTTGTGTACTTGTATACATAAATATGTAAATTATTGTTCAGAATCATATTAGACATTAATTTGTGTGTGTATATATATGTATGTATTAGTTTATATATGTGAAATGATGGTTTAATACATGTATTGATTAATGTCTATGATAAAAAATTTGTGCAGCAGAATCAACCTGGCATCTGCCGATCCAAACTGATTCGGCCAGAATTTAAACGATCCAGGGGCTTCTCCCCTAGAATCGGATCAGCCTAGGCCACTATATAGAATCAATCTATCCCGATCCGGATCGACCAATTTTGCATTCCATGGCCTAGCCAGCCTTGGTAGGCCAACCTAACCAGTGAACCTTTGGAAACCGCACCATCTAAATTTCTGACCATGCTCTTTAAATCATCATTTCTTTACATTCGATGTTAGTTTCTGAACTTATTTGGCATATCTACTTGGATTAATATATTAACTTGGTAATTTGTTATTTATATATGCATGTTGTAATGTTGTGTTTATAATATATGAATACTTTTATTATATACTTATATATATATATAGATGTATATAATAAATGTTGCTCCAAATGCTGCCTAGGCATTTGAGGCCAAGTTGAACATCTGGTCACTTCAGCCCTTTTACCTCTCACCGCTGACTACATAGGCCAGAATTCATCTTGCATCTGTATTTGTCTTTGTACCCTTCATATTGGAATGTAATGTCTGCGTCCTCATTGTTACCTTCCTTTGATCAAGTTTTAAAATTATTAAATTCTGGTGAACAACTAACTGGATAGAGTAAATGGGGGAATGTGGGAAATGGTGGCCCAGGTTTTGGAGGGTTTTGCATTGTTGTTGGTGGGCATGGTGGTGATGGTGTCCCCCAGAGTAATGCCCGAGAAGACTGCATGATGAGCATGATCATGCAGAAACCCTGAAAAGAAACATATGCTTGTTTAACTTACATTTGATCATTCTTGGAATCTTTGGAGAAACAGCAAACTAAGTAATATTTTCTTTAGATAATCTTATTCTTTCTTCGGTTGGTCTTTTTCTTCTGTAGTACTTATTCTTTCTTGTTATAAATGATATGGTTTTATTGATTACAGTCACCAATAGTTACATATGGGCATACGCCTCATTTCAGTTTGCAATGGTGATCCTATTCGCTCATATCTTCTACACTGTGGTAAGGAGACTTTCATCTGAGTAATAAAATATCCTTTGATTCTCTCAATTCCACTAAGAAAAGTAATGGCATATGCTCATGGTTGTCACAGCTTAAAGTGACTGCTGTTCTCTCTGTACTCCTCTCTTCCTTTACGGGCTTTGGCATCGCAATCTGCACAAGTTCTTTAGTTGCAGAATTCTTAAGATGGAGATATAGAAGAACATTAGACTCTGCACTTCATCAAAGCAATGGGAATGGACAACAAGAACAGAGTGGGGATCTTGAAACTGGAACGACTGAAACTGGGGGCATTGTTGGTCAGCAGGGAACCGGTTATCAACACCAGGTTACAACTTCATCTCAGCAGGGATAAAATCATCTCCTGTTTGGCTTGCAGACATTTGAATAGGGATACTCCAGAATAGCCAGAGATACTCCTTGCCATTTTCAACCGTGATGTGTGTGTAATAGGTATTACTGGTTGCATGTTTCTGAGCATCGAATCATTCATTAGTAAATTCTCAAGAAAGACTATTGAGGCAAATTTGATTGCCCAGACCCTGGCTGAGCACTTGAACACAGACTATTGCAGTTGTAAAGAGAGCTTCATGACTATTTGTGGAGGTATACTAGGTCACAAAGACGCACAGCAAGACAACCAATCTTTCTCCAAGTGATTAAGGCGTTAAAATACCCCAAAAAAAAAGGAAATTGCATGTCCAAATTCCACATCTGCAGCGTTTGTAAGGCTTTTCCATGTATCTTTTGTAAGTGGAAATGGTGGTCGTATCCAATTGAATGATGGTGATGATGATCTATGGACAACTATGTTGATTTTGATAAGCATCTGTAAGGATAGTTGTGATTTTGTTCAATTTGTAAGAAAAAATTTATATCCTTCTATTCACTTTTCATGTCATAAAAGGGACAGATAACATTGTATTGCCAATGACGTGCTTTATCAGGAAATGCAGATCTGATTTTCCCCCTTTTCCTGTGCTTTTGCGCAGAGATGTGATCATTCAGATGTCGACAGCAACCATATATATAGGAGTTTTTAGAGCCCGGTGGAGCGAGAACATTCCTCTTCGCTGAGGTGGGATGCGCTCTCCCAGGCCACACCATAGGTATTTCATAAAAAAAAGAGTTTTTTGAGATAAATTATGCCGAACAATTGATTTTAACTAGGGCTCTAGTGCAACTATGTTAGAAACATGAGGAATTGTAGGAAGGCCATGTGATGTTGATTGGGATAGACCTTGGAAAACTTGTGAGAATGTCGATCAAACATCCATCTTCTTTTGCTTGGATAATGTGGTCTCTGCAAACAGATGTGTTGATTAAGTTAATGAGTTTTGCATTTCATCTCATCATATCTAGGTTGGTGATACTTACTCAAATGTGCCGCGGACAGGTTTCTTCCTTTCCCATGTACTATCTCATTCCTAACACATTTGACAAGAAGATATTACCGGAGGTCTTTGTGCCATGGGAGTGGTGACAGAGATAGACATGGATGACAAAATCGGCCAAATCAGATTGGAATCGGCGGGTATCGATCTAATTTGGGGGTGGACTGCCAACCCCCCACGATTTTAAATGGAATTGGTAGGGGTGAACACGATCCAGTTCACTCCTATTTTTTTTTTAAACCAAGCCAACCCGAAATTTTTGATGAACCGAATCGGTTCGGTTCAAATCGAAATTAAAAAAAAGACATTTTTAAGAGGTTAATGGAGAAGCAATGCACTAACCACTGTACTATGTGTTCTTTTGTGAAATTATATTATATATATATATATCTTGATTCCACAATATAGAACCAATCAAAGGGATGTCCAACCCGAATGAAACCGAATCGGTTCGGTTCAGTTTTTCAAGTTGGATCAAAGTTTGAACACCCCTAGGAATCGGGGTGGGTCGAGTGGAATCGGACCGGATTGACCTGTCAGTAAGAGAGTGACTCCTTTGAAGAAGTCACATACATATTTGATTTTTTCACCGGATTTTAAATTTTTAGTGTTCCACGAAGTTTATTTGAATTATGAATTTTTAGATATATCAAATTATGAGGGATTAGAAAGATGTTATTTTGATGAAATCACCAAAATTGTGATTTGTTTTAGATGAAAAAGTTGACTTTTTATTGGTAAGAGATATAATTTTTTTAATATTTTTATTAGATTAAAATTAGAGATACTTCTTATTTACATATAATATTTTAAGTAAAAGAAACTACAAATACTAACATTTACTTAAATGATGTTCAGATAAATAACCATGTCTCGAGGTGATGTTCAAGTGAACTGTAATTTCTTATTAATCCAATTTATTTACATCCAAATGTAGGTACATGATAAGAATTGAATTTTATTGTAGTTATATTTAATGAATTTTGTCTATATTTTTCTGAGTTTTTTTTTCTTATTTTTTTTAATCTATTCGATCAAGATCAATTAGATTTCCTGAGAATCGACCGGATCTCCTGATCTGATCCGACTTGGATCAAGATCGACGAAGTCCGATCTAATACCCCAATCCGATCCCGCCATCCATCGAGACAAGAGCAAGGAGACCTCAGAAGAACATCTCATGTCTCTACCGACCGGCTCATGAGATCACAAGGAGCAATACCGTAACTCAGAAACAGACAGTATCAGCCGGAGGCCTTTGATCACAAAGACAGAGGTGGAGCTTGGATGCTGCCTCTAGAAGAAATTTGCACGAGGAACATTTTCCAGTTGGACTAAGTTTTCGAACTTATTTGAAGCTTGGTCTCATCTCAACATATCAAAGATGCAGAAACGGGAAGGAGGATGGTCGGTGAGATCCAGACGAGACCTGGGTGGTCTCTCAATTCCATCAAATTTTGAAGCATCATACGTGTATTATAATATTATCTATATATGGAGGATTACTTTTTCTGTGTGCGAACCCCCCCCCCCCCCCCCCCTCTATCTTTGTTACTCATCTGCTATCAACTCAAATTGCAGCGGTCACGTCTCGATTTAGCAACGGAAATAAATCGAGAGCGTGACCAATACAAGTATCAACAATCAAGTAATTCAGAGTGATAACTAAATATAACAAAGACTTGAGACAATAATAGTGTCAGCCAAATAATTTTTTTATTTCTTTTCCATCAATGTTGACTTACAACCATTCACAACCGGACTCAAACATAGGGCCCATTATAGAAATTCAAAGTACATTTGACTCAAGAAACTAACAACTAACTATTACGGACTCTAATGACGCTAAGCATATTGGCTGACCTGCTATGTTGACAGGTACACTCTGAGAAGTTCATCACTCTTCCCTAGTCTCTTCATTCTCTATTTCCTCGTAATCATCACCTGAAATAGTGCAAGAAGCAAGTGTGCGCATGCTAACACCCAATAAGATTTATATCTCATGGGGCGAACATACTTTACGTAAATTAACATTTATCAGGCGAGATACTGACATGCAATACTCATGGCAAGATGATCATGACGTCGATATGGAATAGTTTACAAGGTATAACAAGTACAAGATGATTTAGTAACAAAATCCAATGATAGTTCCCATGTAAGAAGGAACAATTATCAATGGAATGGATGTCAATACGATCATTTGTCCAATAGAAGAGAATCAATAGTCCATATCATGTACAGTGAATAGCGCAAGTTGAATCCCATTGGACTTTAGTGAACAATGACATATTAGATTCAATAACAGTGACATATACAATAGACTAGTTAAAAAAACACGCTACGTGCATGTAATATATTTGTAAGTATAATATTAAAAAACTAATATTATAAATATTAAATATATTATTATATAGTTGAAATTTTAAAATTAAAATAAAATATTTATTTAAAAAAAATTTTAATATTTTAACAGTTTATATACATTATTATGTTTATTGATATTTTTTATCTCTTAGAATTTATAGAATTAATATTTTTAACTATTGAACTTGATATCTTATAGGGCCGTCGGTATGGGTGGTTCTAAGCTGTTGGCATATCTACTGTCGTCGCCGGAGGCGACCAAGACACTGATGGGGAACCTGGCAGCTCTAATTCAGCAGCTCTGCACATTCCTCGCTGGCATCGAGATGGACATCCCCTACCACACCCACAGCGGCCGCAAGGCCACCATTGTGACCGTGGGAGGCGCCGCCGTCTCCACCGCCATGGCTGGCATCTGATCTCAGTCTGTCCCCATGTAATTTTATTAATTACATATTTATTTTGGTGATTAACAAAATCAAACAAATTCTAACACATTCTTCATAAGTCTTAAGTACAGGAAATACACCAAGGTCAAATAAGCCAATATTGGTAATTTACCTTTCTGAAGCATTAATTATTCAACATCATATTTCTCTAAGTTCACATCGACTTCTGTTGAAAGTCACACGACGCCTTTAGTGCTATAACGATGTGAATTCATAAAGATTTCTTAAGTGTCTGAACGACTTCTTTACTATGACTCGTTTGATTTCAAACAAATCGTTCTCACAACGGCAAATTCTATAAGTTTTTCTTTTGGTAAGGCAAATACCTAGAGAGGGCAGAGGGAGAGTGCCACCCCCTCAGAGAGGGGATATGTACCAACTCCACCACCACACACTCCCGGGATTTATTAAAGCAATGACAAAGACATTATGGCCTGTAGAGGGGCCCCTGCCTTATAAAACGGCAGCACCCTTTATATAGGGGGTAGATCGCCATGATACCGAATTACAATCAGACTGAGGAGGACAACAAGGTTAGCGAGAGTCCGCACTGATTGGCCTCCCTAAAAATTACCCAAAAGAAACGTGGAAGTCTGACACTTAGTTAGAAGTCATTTACAGGGAGATCATCCTCCATGACAGCGAACCCGACCCTTGATACTTGAACAGAACCACGATCACCGACAATCAAGATGCTGTGACGGCAATGAGAGCACCAGAGAGAGCCATCCCTGAAGCAAGAGCTTCCGTCTCAAGTCTGGCCGATGTGGATATCGGTTAGCAAGGTAGAAATAACAATCCCCACGATCATTTCCGAAGAATACCACCCACTGCAATTCCCAGATCTCTTGAAAGCACCAACGATTCTATAAGTCATCGCAACGACTTTCTTTAGAATTCGCAACGACTTGCTCGCCGTAACGACTTTCTAGTTATCATAACGATTTCTTTAGAATTCGCAACGACTTGCTCGCCGTAACGATTTCTTAAGTCATCATAACGATTTCTTTAGAACTCGCAACGACTTGCTCGCCGTAACGATTTCGTAAGTTATCATATGATTTCTTTAGAGTTTTGCAACGATTTGCTTCGCGCAACGATTTCTTTAGAAATTCATACGATTTGCTTCGGCAACGATTTCTTTAGAATCATAACGATTTGCTTCGTGCAACGATTTCTTTAGAACTCATAACGATTTGCTTCGCGCAACGATTTCTTTAGAACTCATAACGATTTGCTTTGCGCAACGATTTCTTTAGAACTCATAACGATTTGCTTCGCGCAACGATTTCTTTAGAACTCATAACGATTTGCTTTGCGCAACGATTTCTTTAAAGCTCATAACGACTTGATAAGTGTTCATAACGATTTCTTGTTGAACACATAAACTTGCTTTAACGATTTGCTCTCTATAATGACTTGTTAGTATTCATAACGATTTCATAAGTCATATAGACAACGACTTTATGGTTTATATCGACTTGACATTTATCTTATCTCTTAAAGCGTTGAATAGTCAAAGTCTTCTCTTATCTGTCTGACTGCTGTGCATTTAATAAGACAGAACGTATCTCTGCATGCATGCAGATGATATCCTTTTTCTATGTGCATATTCTGTCAACATCTTTTAGAGCAAGCTATTTGGCATTGCTATTTTGGTGAATACTCACGTCAACGTTTACTGACAACAAGAGACAGCCTAGCTGTCTACTGTTCAAACATTTATGTGTGCAGGGTCCTAAAGACATTCTGTCATACAACGTTGGACCATATAGACGCCAGAAGACCCTATCTCTTTGCGTGCTCAAATGGATAAAAGATTGTTGAAGCTTCCAAATGTCAAGCAGTCTAACGTCTATCACTTAAGAGACAACGGTTACTTCAACGGCCGTATTTCAAAAGGAGATATAAATACAAGACAGAAGTGAAGAATGCATACACAGTGGAGAACAAGATCTCGCATACGAGCATTCAAATCCTTCTGAAAGAAGTCTAGAGCCAAGAATCTCATTCCTCATCACCTTTAGCTCTTCGCTCTCTGTGCTGTAATAGAATTTCTAAGAGAGCCAGTGTAGTTCTGAGAGTGTGCCTTGTTTAGATCTTTTGCTCTCAGTGCTTGTTGCTTCAGATCTTGGCATGTAAAAGCTTGATCTAGGGGCTTGAATTCATTCTATTCTCTTTGTGGTGTTT
Organism: Colocasia esculenta; assembly: GCA_014218235.1. Lineage (NCBI taxonomy): Eukaryota > Viridiplantae > Streptophyta > Magnoliopsida > Alismatales > Araceae > Colocasia > Colocasia esculenta. The sequence continues at coordinate 135,831,901 of CM024761.1, forward strand.
CCCTTCGTGTGTGAAGGAAGACCTGGTGGGATCCAGGGTGCTGTCCCTTCGTGTGTGAAGGAAGACCTGGTGGGATCCAGGGTGTGTCCCTTCGGTTGTGAGGAAGACCTGGTGAGGTATCCAGGGTGTGGTTTTTCCCTTCTGGTGTGAAGGAAGACCAGCTGAGCTGGGTGTTGTAGTGTCCATAGGGGGACTGTACCCTAGTTAGTGAAAACCTGAGTTGTTGCTCAGGGACTGGACGTAGGACTCCTAAGGAAAGGAGGTCCGAACCAGGATAATTCCTTGCGTTGTGTGATTGATTCTTTGTGAGTTTGTTTCATACTAACCGTTACTAACCAACATCGAAGATTGTTTTTGTGTATACTTTTACGTACAGGTGTCACCTAAATAGATTTTTTAAAGACCCATTCACCCCCCCTCTGGGCTTGTCAACTGGGCAACAAGTGGTATCAGAGCGAGTCTCTTCGACAAAGAAAAGATCCAACGATCTGAAGAGTAAAGATCCATGGCAGCCCAAGGTAACATTGAAGGTCAGTCTGTCAACCGACCCCCCTCTTCGATGGTGAAGATTATGCTTACTGGAAGACCAGAAGGAGTACTTTCTCCAAGGTCACGACTATCAGATATGGTCAATAGTAGAAGAAGGCGATCTCCTGGTCACAAATGAGAAAGCTCAGTGGACAGATGATGACAGGAAAAAGATCTCCTTGAACTGTAAGGCTAAGAGTATTCTATGCTGTGCACTAAGCAAAAAGGAATTCAACAGAGTTTCAGCCTGCAAATCCGCAATGGAGATGTGGAAAAGCTTAGAATTACCTATGAAGGCACAGACAAGGTGAAGACAAGAATTGATATTCTTGTTACACAATATGAAAGATTTCAGATGCAATCAGGTGAATCCATAACCCACATGTTCAGTAGATTTACAGATATCACAAATGGGTTAGCTGGACTAGGAAAACCTATGAGATTGGAGACATGGTGAGGAAAATTCTTAGATCCTTACCATCTTCATGGACTCCCAAAGTTACAGCCATTGAAGAAGCTAATGATCTAAAGAAATCCTTGGAAAAGCTCATTGGGTCCCTTATGGCCCATGAGATAACATGGAGAGATTAGGAAATCCTCCAGCAGAAAGAAGCAGTCAAATGCGCTCAAGGCTGATGAAGAGTTGTCAGAAGAATCACTGGACAATAGTGAGAACAGCAAGGACAGTGATGATGAAGAAGCTATGCTGTCCAGAAGACTACAACGAATTCTAGCAAAAGAAGAAGTTTCAATCTGGCAGAAGATTCTTCAAGAAAAAACAAAGATTTAAGAAGCCAGAAGGAAAAGATCTGAAGAAAGGAGAACCTACATGTTATGAGTGCAAGAAGCCTGGACATATCAAGGCAGAGTGTCCAAAGCTCAAGAAAGATGGACATAAGAAGAAAGATAACTTCAGACGATTCAAGAAATACAAGAAGAAGCAATGGCAGCCGCATGGAAAACAGCAGCGACTCAGACAGTGGGTCAAGCTCAACCAGTGATGAAGAAGAAGCCAACCTGGCTTTCATGGCAAATACCGAAGAAAAGGTACCTCTGACTCATCCTTTGATTCTGCAATGATTCTGATTCTGATAATTTAGAGGATGCATTCATGAACTATATGATAAATATAGAGATGTATCTAAATCATTGAAAGTTAGTAAGAAAAACATTACTTGTTTAGAAATACAAACTCAGATCTAAAATCTGAAAATGAGCAACTAGAAAAAATAGTTAACTGAACTTAAAAAGAAATGAGTTATTATGTGAAGATCTAAGGATAAGAATGAACAAATAATTAAGTTGGAAAAAACAGGCACAGATGAACTAAAACAAAAAAAGACATTAACAGATGAAATATACAGTTATCTAGCACATTAGAAAAATTCACTAATGGTAAAAATTCCCTAATATTAAAAGGTGCCAGAAGATCAGGTAAAAGAAGAATGGATTAGGATATACACCCCCAGACAATGAAGAACCATAGTTTATCCTAAAATATATCCAACCCTAAATTTGTACCTGAACAAGATATTGCATACAAGGCTATTTCAAATATATAAAAAAACAAAATTATCCTGCTGTAGTCACTGCAACAAGTTAGGACATATCATAACAACATGCCCAACAACATAAGAAATGGATAATCAAAGGTAAAATCAATGATACTAACCAAACAGGACCCAAAAGAATTTGGGTACCTAAAACTTGATGATTTTATTTCAGGGTAACACTCGAGCATCCAAATGGTATTTGGACAGTGGGTGCTCAAGGCACATGTCAGGAAATCAGAAGCTATTCACCCATCTCCAAGCTGAAGAAGGAACAGTTACCTATGGAGACAAGGGAAAGGCACAGTAATTGGCAGTGGCTCTGTGAGCAACAAAGGAAAAATAGTCATTGAAGATGTATTGCTTGTCAAGGGCTGAAGCACAACCTCATCAGCATCAGCCAGCTTTGTGACAGAGGTCATCAGATTCAGTTTCAAGAGTCAAAGTGCAGCATACTAAAGGATGGAGCAGTAATCTTCGAAGCCAATAGGGAGAAAAACCTGTATGCGCTTCATCTTGAAGAACTCAAGGATCAGGATGTTTGCCTGGCAGCAAATAAAGCCAGTCAACTGAACTGTGGCACAGAAGACTGGGTCATTGCAGCATAGATGGGATGAGAAAATTGCTAAAGAAAAATCTTGTGGAAGGCCTGCCAAAGTCAGTGCAAAAATGGAAGGTATCTGTAGATCTTGTGCTAAGGGAAAGCACACCAAGAGCTCCTTCAAGTCAAAAACGGTGTAACCACCTCAAAACCCTTAGAGCTCCTTCATATGGATCTATTTGGGCCAATGAGAACTACCAGTCTTGGAGGAAAACTTTGGATTTGTCATAGTCGATGATTACTCAAGATTCACATGGGTATCATTCCTAGAGCATAAAGATGACACTTTTGAAAACTTTGTTAGTTTCAGCAAGAAAGTCCAGAAGAATCAGAAGTTCAGCATTGTTTCTATCCGATCAGATCATGGTGGTGAATTTCAGAATGAAAAATTTGCTAAATTCTGTGATGATCAGGGGATTGAGCATAATTTCTCAGCACCAAGGACACCACAGCAAATGGAATTGCTGAGAGAAAGAATAGAACTCTATTGGATATGGCAAGAACAATGCTATCAGAATATGATCTGCCAAGGTATTTTTGGGCTGAAGCAGTCAACACAGCAAGCTACATTATCAACAGAGTAATGATCAGGCCAATCCTAAAGAAGACTGCATATGAACTGTTCAAAGGAAAGAAACCAAAGATCAGCACTTCAGGACATTTGGATGTCCTTGCTTCATCCACAACAATGGAAAGGGACATTGGTAAGTTGGATGCCAAATCAGATGAAGGCATCTTCATGGGGTACACCTCTAAACCCAAAGGCTATAGAGTATTTAATAAACGCACTTATTAATTGAACAGTCTGTACATATTATTTTTGATGAAACTAACCCTTCCTTGAGAAGGAAGAAGATAGTGATAATGATAATGCAGATGAACTGTCCAAGAAGCTAAAGAATACATCAATTGAGGACAAGGATGATCCACCTCTGGAAGATATGCAACAAAAGAAATTACTCATGAAAATCTTCCAAAGGAGTGGAGATACAAGAAAGATCACCCACCTGAGAATATTATCGGTGATCCATCTATTGGGGTAAGAACAAGAGGTAACATGATACCCTGTGATTATTTAGCATTTGTTTCTCAAATAGAGCCGAGGACAGTCAATGAAGCTCTTGGTGATGAATCTTGGATCTTGGCCATGCAAGATGACTAAATCAGTTCAAGAGAAACCAAGTATGGTCACTTGTTCCTAGACCATCAGACCATCCAGTTATTGGCACCAAATGGGTGTTCAGAAATAAATTGGATGAGGCTGGTGTGATCTTAAGAAACAAGGCCAGACTGGTAGCTCAAGGCTATTCCCAAGAGGAAGGTATAGATTTCGATGAAACCTATGCACCTGTAGCTAGACTTGAGGCTATTAGAATATTACTTGCATATGCATCAGCATTAGACTTAAAACTATTTCAAATGGATGTCAAATGCATTCTTAAATGGTTTTATAAAAGAGGAAGTTTATGTGGAACAACCCCCCGGGTTTTGATGACACAGAATTTCCTAATCATGTTTTTAAACTTCATAAGGCATTATATGGTTTAAAGCAAGCACCTAGGGCCTGGTATGAAAGGCTTAGTTCTTTTCTTCTAAACCATGGTTTCAGTAGAGGTCAAGTAGATAGCACTTATTTGTAAAATCAAAAGTTAAAAGCATACTACTTGTACAGATTTATGTAGATGATATTATCTTTGGATCTACTGATGAATCCCTTTGCAAGTACTTTGAAAAGTTGATGCAGGGAGAATTTGAGATGAGCATGATGGGAGAGCTCAATTATTTCCTTGGATTGCAAATCAAGCAAGGAAAAGATGGCACCCACATCTGCCAAGCAAAATACACCAAAGAACTCTTGAAGAAATTTGGATTCGATAAACCAAGCCACTGTCAACACCCATGAGTACATCAACAGGATGGACAGTGACAAAGATGGTAAGAAAGTAGATCAAAAGATCTACAGAGGTATGATAGGTTCATTGCTTTACTTAACAGCAAGTAGACCTGATATCTTATTTAGTGTATGCATGTGTGCTAGGTATCAAGCAGATCCTAGAGAATCTCATTTAATCTCTGTAAAAAGAATATTTAGGTACTTAGCTAGAACTCATGATTTAGGTCTATGGTATCCAAAATCCTGTGAAATTAGTTTAGTAGGATACTCGATGCTGACTATGCTGGATGCAAAGTAGATAGAAAAAGCACCAGTGGTTGTTGTCAATTTCTTGCAGGGTGTTTGATATCCTGGTCATCAAAGAAACAAAATTCAGTGGCACTGTCTACAGCTGAAGCTGAGTACGTGGCTGCTGGAAGTTGTTGTACACAACTCCTATGGATAAAGCAACAACTTGAGGATTTTGGACTCAATATCAAATCAATTCCACTATTGTGTGACAACACCAGTGCCATCAATCTCACCAAAAATCCAGTCCAACATTCAAGGACCAAGCATATTGAGGTCAGATATCATTTTATTCGTGATCATGTAGCAAATGGTAATATTGAAATTTCATTTATTGATACAAATGGTCAGCTAGCAGATATCTTCACAAAAGCCTTACCTGAAGAGAGATTTACATCTCTTAGAAGGGAATTGGGCATGTGCAATTTGTGAAAAGATTTCTGTTTAAAACTGGCAAATAAACTTTCAGAATTAAGTAAATTTTTCCCTCCATGGTTTTAAGCAAAAGAAATTCAAATTACCTTTCCTGGCCGCTTCTTTATCAAAGTCGGTTTGAATAGTCAAACTCTTTTGTCGCTTTCTGCCGCCGTTTGGCGCCTCACTTTCCGCAAAGCATTTATTCAATTACAAAAACGATGTGGGGACGTTTCATCTCCCATCTTCTACCTTTTTCCCTCTTTCGTCTGGTTGCCTAAGCCGATGCCCTAACGATTCGGACATCGACTCTCTGCAAGTTTGAAGCTCCTCTCTTCTTCCCGCGACAAATTTCTTGAGGGCTTTCACTCCTTCTTCCTTCTCAACCCTCCAGAAACTCTGTTCACCTGATTCCATGGCCGCATCCGTCATCTCCGGAAGTCTTGGGGGCTACGATGCTGAGTTCCTTACTCTTGAGCAGCAGGAGAGGTTCACGTTTGTGAAGACCAAAGTTTGTGGGAATAAAGCAGTAGATGTTGCTGATCTCAGAAGAACGGATGCACAGTGTTGTAGCAGCCATAAGCAGATGAAGTGGTCAGTTATTTCAACCTTCTCTGAGGTAGCTATCCAGACCTCGTGAAGGCGTTCTATGTTTGCTTGAAATCAGAGACAGATGGGTCTGTGACGTCTTCAGTCAAAGGTATTCCTATAAAGATTGATCATGATCTTCTGAAGATGTTGTTTGATGTGAGTACAACCGGTCACAGTGGGGTTCACACCGTGGACGCCCAAGTTAAAGGTCTTGGCATTGTAGGACCAGGGTTCAGACTGAGAGATGGGAAATAGATATCAATCAGTTGAATGCTTTCAACCGCCTCCTTCATTTCATAGTTTGTCAGATTCTGGTTCCTAGAAGTGCAACATTCTCCTCTTGTACCAAGGCAGATTCGGATATGATGTTCTGGGCCATACAGAACAAGGAGATCAACATGGCTGAAGTAATGATAGAAAGGATGAGGTTTGCCCGTGATCAGATTTGGGATACAAAGAGCAAGCTTAATGTCTCTTTGCCCTATGCCCATTTGCTTACCAAGATCTTCAAACACTTTGGTGTTGATCTATCTGGGGCAGTAGTTGAGAAGATGGGCCAAGCAATTAGGTCCAGAAATCTGAGGAAGAGTGGGTTCTCAGTTGTTGATGGAATTTGGTCTAAGACCTCTGTGGCAGAGGGAGAGGCCATTATAGGAGATATTCCAGATATTCAGGAAGAAGTGCCAGAAGCATCAGCAGAACCAGCAGCAGTAGCACTAGCAGCAGAAGTTGAGGCAGCAGTTGTTGAATCAGCAGTTCAAGAGGCAGCAGGACCATTTGAATTGGCAGCTCAAGTAGCAGGGACAGCAGAGCTAGCAGGGTCCCCTGAAGTGTCAGTCGAATCTCAACCTCCAGAAGCACCAGTAGGAGGAGCAGTGGTAGGCGCAGCAGATCCTTTGCCCACCTCCATTGTTGCCTCTATCCTTAGAGAGGTGTTGGATTCTATTCATTCCACCCCAGTCACTCCTAAGGTTGGTGGAAATTCAGAGGAAGAAGTTGTGGCATCAGGCCACATTGAGGAATCAGTTGCTCCTGAAGAAGCTGTTATGGAAGATGCTCCCATTCAGGGGGAGCAAGAAATGGAAGAAGATGCTCCTGCTAAGGGGAGCAATTAAAGGGTGGACCAGCAGAAGCAGCACAATGTGATGAGCCTATGGGCAGTGTGCCTGCTAATGAAGTTTTTGCCAGTTCACATGATGATGGCACTCAGGGGAGGAACATGACAATCCCCCAGGTAATGATCCTAGAGAGGGGAGACAGCCAGCTCCTCTGAATCAGATGATGATCAGCAGCCTCCAGCTTCAGAGGCAAGGCAGAAAGGAAAAGTGGTTTCCGAAGTTCCACTCTTAGCAGATTCTCCTTTCGAGAGGCAGGTGAGACAGAAAATTGTTATTAATTTGAAACCTGTCGTTGAAAGATTAGATGCTCAAGGAGAGATCTTGTGCTCTCTTCAATGTGATGTGAACTCCATTTTTATGAGCCAAGCTTCCACCACTAAGGAAATCTCTCAAATAAGAAATGCAATGAAATGGTTCAACAAAGAGATGGGCAGTATGAAGTCTATGCTTGCTGAGATTCTGAAGGCAGTTGGAGCTCAAGCTCCTCCTCCTCCTGCACCTCCTGCAGATCAGAACTTGGATGCTGACACTTCCAGGCCATCAGGGCCTCCGTTCCTGTGTCCGGGCCATCAGGGCCGGCACCAGCAGCAGCCAGAGCAGAGGTCAATGAGCAAGAGCCATCTGGGCCAGCTAAGCATGTTGAAGGGCCTCCAGGGCCAGCTGAGAAGGTGTCAGGGCCATCAGGGCCATTGGAGTCTGATCTTGTGCAGACAGTGGTAGAAGAAGAAGTCTTGGCACCAAAGCCCCCAGCTCCTTCTTTTTCTTCTCAAACACCTGTTCCTCCATCTCCACCCTCAGCTTCTACAGCACCTCCTGCTCCCCAGACCTTCAAAAGCCTCAACCCAGACCCATTTCCTCTCCAACACCATTTCCTTCTCAATCTACTTTTTCTCCTGTCTCTTCCACTCATATTCCTCCACCTCCATCTATCCTTGAGGTTCCTCCAGCCTCATCATCAGCTGGAGCCTCCTCCTCTGGTCCCTCATCATCAGCTGGACCATCTCCTCACACCTCTTCTTCTCCATCATCCCTTCTTCATCCTCATCCTCCTCCCTCCTTCATCACCATCATTCCAGAAGGAACTCAAATTGATGGTCCCTATATGAGCCCCATCAAAGACGAATTTGAGGACACTATTCTTGGCTCTGTTCTCAAAGTTGGCCAGCATATTCATGTCTCTGATCCCTCCTGTCCTCCCTCTAAGAAAAGAAAAACCTCTTCATCTTTTAATCCGTTGTATCCTCCCTTGTGGTTTTCCTCACAGAGGTCACTAAAAGGCCTCTCTACAGGGAATACCTCACAAGGTTGTCTTTGCCACCCTCTTCAATCTACCTTTCCTAAACCTTTCTGACCATCTTCAAACCATCCTACCTTACACCTCTCTTACCAAGGTTGTCAAGGCCAAGATCTTCTCTTCTGCTCAATCCCTATCTGAAGAAGAATGGGCTCGCTCAAATAAGGTCCTCTACAACAAGTTTCTCTCTGCCAGATCTGAAGTGTTTCCTCCCAGGGATCACTCTCTCACCTTGTCAGAATGGTTTCTGCTCACCATAACAACTCCTGGGCTCCCTTCATCCAAAAAGAGATCAAGATGATCAGGCAATTCAACATGTTTAATGATTATAGGTATCTTCATCATTTACCTGAAGTCCAACTCAGTCAGTTCAGGCAAGCCATCAGAAATCTTGGACCTGAGCTTGGCACTGCAGCAATTCAAGTAGACTTTGCTACTCTTCAGCTGCCAGAGGCTACATATCTTCCTCCTCTTCACTCTTTGCTCATGGATACACCAGTGGGCTCAGTTATTTTTGATCGTTTTGCGCGAGTGATGGGCAAAATCAAAGTTCAGAAGGGCAGTGTGGTAGCTTTCCCCAGATTTATCTTTAGGGAGTACCACCTAGGCCACATCCATGCTGAGATTCTAGCCCCTGCCTTGTCAGAATGTGAAAGACTGACACCTGCAGGGTGGGCCAAGTTCTATCCCCTATCTGCTCAGCAATTGTCAGATACAAATGTCACCTTAGCCAGGGAAGGCCGCCCTCCAATCTCAGCTGCAACCTTTTTGGATATGATTCCCTCCACCTTGTAATGATCCTCTTCAAATTTGGGTGGAAAGGTACAAAGTCTATGTCGCCATGCGCCAGGAATTGAAGCATAGGCAGATCTTCTATCCTGTTTCCTTAATCAGTTTCTTGCATGTGCTAGCTTTGGAAAAGTCTCCTTCTTCAAGCACTCCTTGGACAGAGATCCGTACATTGATTTCCTTGAAGCTCAGTTGGTCCTTCACCTCAAAAGAATGGCTCCCTCTATGGGACCCAATTATTCTGTTGGTCCTGGACCCTTCAAGACTTACTTTGAGAGGCAGGAAGAGCAGGCCTGGGAGATTATTTCTCATTTTGCCTCTCTTTTATCTCCTGCTTATTACTTACCTGTACCTCCTCAGAATGAATAAACTACATTTGCTTGTCTCTACTTATCTTTTCTCTTCATTCTTTGTCTCAGCTTATCTTTTTTGCTTAATGACAAAAAGGGGGAGAAAAATACTTAGCATATCTGAAATACATTCCGCAAATATTCAGATTTTTTATGCTTATTGTTAAGGGGAGAAAAATACTTAGCATATCTGAAATACATTCTGCAAATATTCAGATTCTTTATTTATGCTTATTGTTAAGTTTGGTCATCACCAAAAAGGGGAGATTGATGCTCAGTCTGTCCCCATGTAATTTTAATTAATTACATATTTATTTTGGTGATTAACAAAATCAAAAAAAATTCTAACACATTCTTCATAAGTCTTAAGTACAGGAAATACACCAGGTCAAATAAGCCAATATTGGTAAGTATTACCTTTCTGAAGCATTTATTATTCAAGATCATATTTCTCTAAGTCCACATCGACTTCTGTTGAAAGTCACAACGACTTCCTTTAGTGCTATAACGATTTGAATTCAACGATTTCTTAAGTGTCTGAACGACTTCTTTACTGTGACATCGTTTGATTTCAAACAAATCGTTCTCACAACGATTCTATAAGTCATCGCAACGACTTCTTCAGAATTCGCAACGACTTGCTCGCCGTAACGACTTCTTAAGTTATCATAACGATTTCTTTAGAACTCGCAACGACTTGCTCGCCGTAACGATTTCTTAAGTCATCATAACGATTTCTTTAGAACTCGCAACGACTTGATCGCCGTAACGATTTCGTAAGTTATCATAATGATTTCTTTAGAGTTCGCAACGATTTGCTTCGCGCAACGATTTCTTTAGAATTCATAACGATTTCTTTAGAATTCATAACGATTTGCTTCGTGCAACGATTTCTTTAGAACTCATAACGATTTGCTTCGCACAATGATTTCTTTAGAACTCATAACGATTTGCTTTGCGCAACGATTTCTTTAGAACTCATAACGATTTGCTTTGCGCAACGATTTCTTTAGAACTCATAACGATTTGCTTTGCGCAACGATTTCTTTAAAGCTCATAACGACTTGATAAGTGTTCATAACGATTTCCTTGTTGAACACATAAACTTGCTTTAACGATTGCTCTCTATAATGACTTGTTAGTATTCATAACGATTTCATAAGTCATATAGACAATGACTTTATGGTTTATATCGACTTGACATTTATCTTATCTCTTAAAGCGTTGAATAGTCAAAGTCTTCTCTTATCTGTCTGACTGCTGTGCATTTAATAAAGACAGAACGTATCTCTGCATGCATGCAGATGATATCCTTTTTCTATTGTGCATATTCTGTCAACATCTTTTAGAGCAAGCTATTGGCATTGCTATTTTGGTGAATACTCACGTCAACGTTTACTGACAACAAGAGACAGCCTAGCTGTCTACTGTTCAAACATTTAATGTGTGCAGGGTCCTAAAGACATTCTGTCATACAACGTTGGACCATATAGACGCCAGAAGACCCTATCTCTTTGCGTGCTCAAATGGATAAAAGATTGTTGAAGCTTCCAAGTGTCAAGTAGTCTAACGTCTATCAACTTAAGAGACAACGGTTACTTCAACGGCCATATTTCAAAAGGAGATATAAAATACAAGACAGAAGTGAAGAATGCATACAACAAGTGGAGAACAAGATCTCGCATACGAGCATTCAAATCCTTCTGAAAGAAGTCTAGAGCCAAGAATCTCATTCCTCATCACCTTTAGCTCTTCGCTCTCTGTGCTGTAATAGAATTTCTAAGAGAGCCAGTGTAGTTCTGAGAGTGTGCCTTGTTTAGATCTTTTGCTCTCAGTGCTTGTTGCTTCAGATCTTGGCTTGTAAAAGCTTGATCTAGGGGCTTGAATTCATTCTATTCTCTTTGTGGTGTTTCCCTTCGTGTGTGAAGGAAGACCTGGTGGGATCCAGGGTGCTGTTCCCTTCGTGTGTGAAGGAAGACCTGGTGGGATCCAGGGTGCTGTTCCCTTCGGTTGTGAAGGAAGACCTGGTGAGGTATCCAGGGTGTGGTTTTTCCCTTCTGGTGTGAAGGAAGACCAGCTGAGCTGGGTGTTGTAGTGTCCATAGGGGGACTGTACCCTAGTTAGTGAAAACCTGAGTTGTTGCTCAGGGACTGGACGTAGGACTCCTAAGGAAAGGAGGTCCGAACCAGGATAATTCCTTGCGTTGTGTGATTGATTCTTTGTGAGTTTGTTATTCATACTAACCGTTACTAACCAACATCGAAGATTGTTTTTGTGTATACTTTTACGTACAGGTGTCACCTAACAGATTTTTTAAGACCCATTCACCCCCCCCCCTCTGGGCTTGTCAACTGGGCAACAACATCTTCTCCCTGCTCATTATTGGCAGTTCAGTGCCTTCGGAGTTTACCCCCTTCACCGCACCCTCATGGTGGTCTTGCAGCACCTCCCCCCGCTCCTCATTCGCATCTGCACCAACCTCATCTTAGCAACCCTGAGTCGGCCGCCTCGCCATCTCCACTCCTCATCAGTGATGTCGCAGCCAGATCCTCCTGGTCGCTACCCCATGACTGCCAACTTGTTAAGCCCCACCGCGGCGGCATAACGTGATCCAGTTGTTCACAGCCGGGGTCAACTGAACCCTCTAGTCTTCGGTACTCCCTCTAGAAGGCTCCGACAATGTCCTCCTCGGGGAGATCCCCTTTCGCAGCGCCAACCACGGCCTACCCCCAGACATCAAGAACACCGACTCCCTCTGCGGCCCCGACATCATCCGCCTCTGCCACGCCTCTGAGTCCCTCCGCCCCCACTTCGAGCTCTTTGTCTCTGACATCACTCGCCGGGACGGGTGGCCTCCAGCCTGCATCATCGCTGACGTCTTCTTGAAATGGACCGTCGAGGTGGCCAAGGAGGCCAGCGTCTTCCACTGTACCATCACCACGTGCGAGGCTTACGGCACCGCGGCCGTCTGCTCTCTCTGGCAGCACCTGCCACACGTCGCGACAGATGCTGAGGAATTTCACCTTTGTGGATTTTCAGACATCTACCGGTTCCGACGGTCGCAGATGTCCCAATGTATGCGCGCCGTTGATGGCGAGGACCCATGGTCGGCCTTCCTCCGGGCTCCGGCAGCACTTTGTGCTCTCTTTGCAGTCCAACGCCATGCTCTACAACACGGTGGAGGAGCTAGAGATTGCCCTCCGAATAAAACTGTTCATAAAGAACACAATTGTAATTGATCTTGACATGAGAGATAGAAAATGGAGGATAGGAATTGGAAGGGGCAATCAAAGGCTAATGTAACGTTTCCTCCACCGTGATATATAAATCAAAGACTAAATGTAAACCTGACCAAAGGCTAAACGTAAAATAAGTAAATGTAAACCCGTCGCAATGGCCAAACGTTTCCTCCACCGTGATAAATAAACCAAAGACTAAATGTGAGATCTGTACTTTTTATCCTATACGTTAACTAGCAGAAGACAATAGAAGGACAAATTAAAGAGTGAGCCAAGTTCGTTATCTGATGGAAGAAAATCGAAGGAAAAATTAAGGAGTGAGATTTGTACGTTTAAAGAGTGAACCGACCATGTTAGAAAATTGAAGGAAAAATTGAAGAGTGAACCGGGCTAACAAAAGTTGAACCGGACGAAAAAAAAAAGTGTTACTTCATATATATAGTTATAGAATTGGTCATTTCACTTATAACAGTTCATCAATCAATCAATCAATCATTCAATAACAATGTAGAAATTACCCAAATCAATCTTGCAGTCAATTAGGTGATTGTCAGACACATCAATGGATCATATACTCTCGTGATTATAAGTATTTTGGGTGCTCCTCCCAGGACTAGACTGGGCTCTTATATGCATAGGTATTAGTCGTAAATCGAAATTCCAATAATTTCTGGTAATTTCATTTCATTTATGGCCAACATGATTTCCAAGAAATAGACAGTCATGTACTAAAGATCATGTCAATGATTCTAAGGAGAACAAGGCAAGTGAACATGATCCGGAGTAAATTTTTGTAGCATAACGGCTTAATTTCATTAGTTCAATCTTTACACTTAGTAGCTTGGTTTCCATGTAACAAAATCACTCTCACGAGAAGTAGATGAGAACAGAAGTACTTTCTATCTTCTGAGAACTTCAATGGTACAACCAACTCGGTCTCCATGAAGAAATCCACGGAGTATAGTGATTTACGAAGGTTTTTGCAACGACCCACTTCCACCCGGTACGGTATACCACCCACATCGGATGAGAGCAAGCCGCTACAGGGGAGAATACCCCAACAAGTAACAAGTGAGCTGATATTACACAAATAGAATTGAATAATGCAACAGAATTTAAATGAATCTTATTCCATCAACTTTTAAATCCACATACCACAGTCTATATAGTTCAACAAGAGATAACATAAGCGCAATATTTTCCAAATACATAGCCGACTCCAAGTACATTTGATCAAAATTCAAATTTCAATTGTAGCATTACATACTATGAAAGATAAATTACAAATCTTCAATCACTTAGTCCAACCACTTCAAATCTTGTAGCTCCTCCGCTGCTAATTTCTTGAAATGTTTAGCAAGAGTGAGTCTACACAATAGACTCGCAAGTAACTTAAGATTCAATACATACATGCTTTTTTTTTCAATTAACACAATAAAATTTCAGTAGTTAAAATCATACATGATCACGCTATAACCTAAATAATTTCACATGGAGTTTCATTAAACAATTATCCTAACACATGTAAAACTAAAATCTAAACAAGATCACTAACATCATGGTGTCATTAACACGAGTAAAATATACACTCACAAGTTTTTACACTTTACCCAAGTCATTGTAAAGTTTGCACAACTAAACCATGGAAACATATACAAGATAGGTAGCACTCCTAGCATGATTTCTAACTCACTTTGCATGCAATCATAACAATTTACTTCACATTTAGCTTGCTGATTTTATACCAATTTTATCACATTCATATTACCTTTGCATAGGGATCACTTTTAACTACACAACATAATACTAAACACATGTACATCCATAATTCAATTTCATGAATATGAAAGCATATACTTACATTTTGGTACTAACAGTAACATCACCCTTAGCATTTGACAATTATATATCAACACATACACACCGAGGAATAATCTAATTCATGAGGATAATAACACACATTTATACACATCAATAAATAAAATAGCAATTAACACTATTGCCATTTACACTTATACTATTTTCTCGTTACGTACAACCATATGATTAACCTTGGCTTTCACATACACTCACTTTGTTCTATCACACAATACTTATACACACATTTCCCATTATTTCCTCTTCACATTCACATACTTCTTATCATTTCACTTTTGCACATAACATGTGCCACATTACACATATCTTGCACATACCTTGTGCCAGAACACATATCACTTTTCGCATCACACTTATGCTCATTTTACATAATGCCAGACACAGCCCAAACCACCACTAACGATCATATAACACACACATTCACATTCACGTACTTAATCACCTCACAGTGATAAAGTCTTAGTTCCTGCAGAAACCTGGGAAGCCCTTCCTACCATTACCAGTGGAACTTGTCCACCTCCAGGATTTCACAAGACCCTTTGCCAGGGTATAACATTTATCAAGACCCTTCTCTAGGATATCACATATCATCATATGAGCTTTCCCGTAGGGGCACTACTACAGTACAGCTCCAAGCATCTAGGGTGGCAGTGTCTTATGGGCATCCATTGTTTATCTGTCACATCTAACCATTTTATACACATATATCACTTGTTCTCTCACTTCTCATGCATGCACACCTTCCTACATAATTCATACACACATAAGCTCTCATTTACTGATTTTAACCTTACTATTCCAACTGACAAATAATCATAATATAGATTTAATCACACTAAATTTACTGAATCACATCAAATCATAATTAACATGCTTACATGGTCATTTTTTCTCATTTAAAATCCATAACAATACTTACTGTTATCAAATAACATGAGATTTTTACCACAGGTATAAGACAGTAAGCATATCACATTCATAATTTTACAAATTTTTCTTATTAGGAAATACATTTATAACATTAAACTAATTGCAGGTGCATTTCCTCACTACTTCTCTTAAAAAAAAGTTCCAATAAAACAGTTAAATCTAACAGTACTAACGTGTAAGTACAACGATCGCTGCTTACAGAAAATTCACAAAAATCTAACTCACATTGATCTATTTTACACAATTAAACATGGTCAAAATATGCTCACAGTCCAATTATCCTAATTTTAATAATTTACATAAATCACAAAATTCACCAAATCTCATGATATGACCTAATGACTGTATACAACTCCACATAAAATTTACAGTACGTACACATGTCCAGATTCATTTAAACAGCCAAAGGAGATCAAACAGTGCATTTTTTAGGACACTGAGAAGTAGACGTCAAGGGATGTTTCCGTTTACTTTCAACTGCGGCATCCCTTGCCGTCAACTGAAGAACTTGACTACAACCTATGTTTCCGTCAACTGCTCCCAGCAGCACACACAGACCGCATCTCATACAAGGGTGAATCGGGGGTTCCAGGACGCGAGGAAAAATCCAGAAAAATGCTGGGACCTAGGGCACATGTATAGGATTGAGAACTATAGGTTACTTGCCTTTGTAAAAATCTACAAATGGATTATAAGGTCGGAGAAGCCCTCCTCGGCCAAAGCCAAGAAGCCTCCAAAACACCTCCACTCCGTCTTCTGTGATGATCCTCGCAGCACACCAGGGCCGGGATGGGTAGCCTGATGTCCAGGGTTCCTCCTTGTCGAAGTAGATCGCCGGAAGAAGCCTTCAGTTGTCGGATTCGAGCTTGCCAAGTTCAGTTTTCCTCCATTTTTTTTTTTTTTTTGAGCTAGGATTTCCTCCTCCTTGAAAAGAGTCAAGAGAGACTCTTTCTGGTGCAGAAAGGTTTAGTTTATAGGAGAGGGGTTTGGGATATCCCGGAGGATGTGATGGATGTCTGATAGCCGTTGGGGACATCTCCCCAATGGCTGGTTTTGCTTGCGCCCAGAAATTCTGGGGTCTGCAGCGCATGCAGGTCAGAGATATTAACGTCCACATCCAGGCTGTTGACTTAAGTATTAGTCAAACGATGTTGACGTTGACTATCGTGGACATCCACCATGTTGACGCCAAATGGGCCCTTCGGCCAGAACTTAAACATGCAGAAAATCCATGCATATTCTATATACTTACATGCATATGTATACTATCATGTACACACTACCACCATGCAATTCAAGCAATATTTATAATCTAATTATACACATGCACACATAAGTATAACTAGTTAATACGTGCGTAGATATGTACATTATGCAACACCAGCATGAATTATTTACACACAATAAAGTAATACAACAAAATTCGAGGGCCTTACACAGTCTCCCCCTTAAAGAACTTCGTCCTCGAAGTTGAACGACACTACTCACAAAAGGGGATACTTCTCCTCATCGCATCCTCAAGCTTCCCAAGTAGCCTCCTCTCGCGAGAAGTTCCGCCATAGAACTTTCACCGACGCAATACCCTTGTTCCGGAGATGCTGAACCTTCCAGTCAAGAAGCTACTGGTTGCTCCACATACGAAAATCTGGCTGAATCTCCACTGGCTCATGACTAATCACATGAGATGGATCTCGGACATACTTCCTGAGCATAGAAACGTGGAAAACAGGATGAACACTAGCTAAAGCTGGGGGTAAAGCTAGCTCATATGCCACGTTGCCCAATCGTCTGAGAATCTCATACATGCCAATAAATCTAGGGCTCAACTTACTATGCCTGCTAAACCTGACGACACCTCGAGTAAGTGATATCTTCAAGAAGACATGCTCACCCACCTCGAACTCCAAATCCTTCCTTCTGTTATCGGCATAGCTCTTCCAGCTGCTAAGGGGTGTTTCTATATAAGTCTAAGCTTGGGACATGCGTGGGCAGGGTTTGATGGGAGTTGAGAGCCGTTGGGAGACATCTCCCCAATCAGTGAGCAAGGCAAGCCTGGGATTTCTGGGTCTGCAGTGCACAGAAAATTAGAGAAATAGACGTCCACATGCATGGCCGTCTACTTGAGTTTTGGCGTCCATCGACATGGACGTTTACTTCTTATGGACGTCCATCATGTTGACGCCAGTTCTCTCTTCGGCCAGAGCATTAAACTATGCAGAAAACCATATCTATGCTATGTATATACATGCAATATACGAAGTACAATATATATACACTAACTACACCATGCAACCGAACAATATTTACAACTATTATACACATGCATACATAAGTACACCTAGATATTATGCACATAGAATTAGACATACAATTATCTCATGCATAGGATAGCATACATATATACACATATGTACTTCATATATTCGCACACAATATCCATGAAATGGGTAATATAAGATATACTTCAATATTTAGATAGTACATGCATAATATTTAAATAGATACATTATACACAAAATTGGCCAATTACTTATATTCACGAAAATAATATACATCCACGCATATACACATGCGAAATTTATAATTATAACATGCACAATTTTCATGCTCGCCATTTTGCAAGAACGAGCAAACATCATATACATAAAATATAAGTGGGAATTAAAAGAGATCTTCGTCCTCGAAGATCGGATCACGTACTCTTGATGACATCTCGCTGCCGCTTCTAGTCCACTTAGACCAGTGCCTAAATTCCTACCGGTGGCTTCCTTACTACTGGAACATCTCGGGGAATAAACCTCTTTTTCTGATTCGGACAGTCTTTAATCCGATGATTCTTGCTACCACACTTGAGACATCTTTCCGACCTCGTCCAACATACATCTCCGCCGTGGCGCTTGCCACAATGCACACATACAGGCTTCTCGTTGCCGGCCGAAACTACTGACTAAAAGGTTGATTCTATTGGTACCATAGTTGGTTGCTGTCCTTTCATGAGCTTCTTCATCTTCCTCTTTTGCCGTTGAAATGGTTCTGGTAACATTTCTAATCGGGCTTTCTTTTCTGCCAAGTACAACTCCATTTCACTCTCTTGTCTACACACGCGCTAAGAGCTACATCCATAGTTCTAAGGTCAAATGCCGCCAGTCTGGCCCTCAATGACGGTCTAAGCCCCATTACAAACTTCCTTGCCTTGCGCCTCTCATCAACAACTATGTGTGGTGCATATCTAGACAACTCTGCAAATCTAGTCTCATACTCAAAACTGTCATCGATCCCTGAGTCAATGCTAAGAATTCCTGCTCCATTTTGTCCTATATATGTTCAGGAACATACATGGCCTGAAACATCCTTACGAAATCTTCCAAGTAACCTCTAGCTCCACTCCCTCAACCGCGTGCGAAGAACGGAAGACCACCACACATCGCTCGCTCCTGAAGCATGTATGCCGCCAGACTGATCTTGTCATCCTCTGCCACACCTGATGGCTCTGAATATTTTTTCGATTTCCCTGAGCCAACTTTCTGCACTACGCTCACTCTCCCCCTTAAAAGAGGGTGGAGCATCCTCTTGAACCTCTCCATGACTGATACACCTCCTAAACCACGGTCCTGCTGAGCTGGTGCTGGAACCTTAGCCTGAAGCTGAGTTTGAAGAGCCGCTTGTGTTTGCGCTTGAGTCTGTATTGCTTGTACAATCCTTGCATGACCGTACCATAATCAGCCAATGGTGGCGGGGGTGGCGCAGGCGATCCCTGAGGTGCTGGTACTTCATGCTGCTCTCCGTCAGTCCTACTTAACTCTTCATCTCCCGATAGGTAAGCTCGAACGTCGAACCCCTCTAGCCATTGCTACACAATAAACATCAAGTTAAAATCCTTTATCCTTATACCTAACATGTTATCATGTATTTATCTTACCACTTTTCTAGTACTATCTTAATTATTCCTTGGATCTGGCTATCCACTACAAAGACTTAGAGATGTGATTTAGTTGATGGCTATTTATGTATAATCTCAACCCAGGGGCTCTGATACCATCTCTGCAACGACCCACTTCCACCCGGTACGGTTATACCAACCCACATCGGATGAGAGCAAGCGCTACAGGGGAGAATACCCCAACAAGTAACAAGTGAGCTGAGATATACCACATAGAATTGAATAATGCAACGGAATTTAAATGAATCTTATTCCATCAACTTTTAAATCCACATACCACAGTCTAAATAGTTCAACAAGAGATAACATAAGCGCAATATTTTCCAAATACATAGCCGACTCCAAGTACATTTGATCAAAATTCAATTTCAATTGTAGCATTACATACTATGAAAGATAAATTACAATCTTAATCACTCAGTCACCTCCACTTCAAATCTTGCTAGCTCCTCCGCTGCTAATTTCTTGAAATGTTAGCAAGAGTGAGTCTACACAATAGACTCAGCAAGTAACTTAAGATTCAATACTACATGCTTTTTTTTCAATAACACAATAAATTCAGTAGTTAAAATCATACATGATCACGCTATAACCTAAATAATTCACATGGAGTTTCATTAAACAATTATCCTAACACATGTAAAACTAAAATCTAAACAAGATCACTAACATCATGGTGTCATAACACGAGTAAAATATACACTCACAAGTTTTTACACTTAACCCAAGTCATTGTAAAGTTTGCACAACTAAACCATGGAAACATATACAAGATAGGTAGCACTCCTAGCATGATTTCTAACTCACTTTGCATGCAATCATAACAATTTACTTCACATTTAGCTTGCTGATTTTATACCAATTTTATCACATTCATATTACCTTTGCATAGGGATCACTTTTAACTACACAACATAATACTAAACACATGTACATCCAATAATTCAAATTTCATGAATATGAAACATATACTTACATTTTGGTACTAACAGTAACATCACCCTTAGCATTTGACAATTTATATATCAACACATACACACCGAGGAATAATCTATTCATGAGATAATAACACACATTTATACACATCAATAAACAAAATATCATTAACACTATGCCATTTACACTTATACTATTTTCTCGTTACGTACAACCATATGATTAACCTTGGCTTTCACATACACTCACTTTGTTCTATCACACAATACTTATACACATTTCCCATTATTTCCTCTTTCACATTTACATACTTCTTATCATTTCACTTTTGCACATAACATGTGCCACATTTACACATATCTTGCACATACCTTGTGCCATGAACACATATCACTTTTCGCATCACACTTATGCTCATTTTACATAATGCCAAGACACAGCCCAAACCACCACTAGACTATCATATAACACACACATTCACATTCACGTACTTAATCACCGGCACAGTGATAAAGTCTTAGTTCCTGCAGAAATCGGGGAAAGCCCTTCCCACCATTACCAGTGGAACTTGTCCACCTCCAGGATTTCACAAGACCCTTTGCCAGGGTATACAATTATCAAGACCCTTCTCTAGGTATCACATATCATATTGAGCTTTCCCGTAGGGGCACTACTACAGTACAGCTCCAAGCATCTAGGGTGGCAGTGTCTTATGGGCACCATTGTTTATCTTGTCACATCTAACCATTTTATACACATATATCACTTGTTCTCTCACTTCTCATGCATTCACACCTTCCTACATAATTCATACACACATAAGCTCTCATTTACTGATTTTAACCTTACTATTCCAACTGACAAATAATCATAATATAGATTTAATCACACTGAAATTTACTGAATCACATCAAATCACAATTAACATGCTCACATGGTCGTTTTTCTCATTTAAAATCCATAACAATCTTACTGTCATCAAAATAACATGAGATTTTTACCACAGGTATAGACAGTAAGCTATCACATTCATAATTTTACAAATTTTTCTATTAGGAATTACATGTATACAATTAAACTAATTGCAGGTGCATTTCCTCACTAATTTCTCTTAAACAAAGTTCCAATAAATAGTTAAATCTAACAGTACTAACGCGTAAGTACAACGATCGCATGCTTACAAAAAATTCACAAAAATCTAACTCGCAATTGATCTATTTTACACAATTAAACATGGTCAAAATATGCTCACAGTCCAATTATCCTAATTTTAATAATTTTACACAAATCACGAAAATTCACCAAATCCTCATGATATGACCTAATGACTGTACCAACTCCACATAAAATTTACAGTACGTACATATGTCCAGAATTCATTTAAACGGCCAAAGGAGATCAAACAGTGCATTTTTTAGGACACTGAAGAAGTAGACTCAAGGGAGTGTTGCCGTTTACTTTCAATGCGGCATCCCTTGCCGTCAACTAAAGAACTTGACTACAACCTACGTTGCCGTCAACCTCCCAGCAACACACACAGACCGCATCTCATACAAGGGTGAATCGGGGGTTCCAGGATGCGAGGAAAAATCCAGAAAAATGCTGGACCTAGGCCCATGTATAGGATTGAGATCTATAGGTTACTTGCCTTTGTAAAATCTACAAATGGATTATAAGGTTGGAGAAGCCCTCCTCGGCCAAATCCAAGAAGCCTCCAAAACACCCACCACTCCGTCTTCTGTGAAGATCTTCGCAGCACACCAGGGCCGGGATGGGTAGCCTGATGTCCAGGGTTCCTCCTTGTCGAAGTAGATCGCCGGAAGAAGCCTTCAGTCGCCGAATTCGACTTGCCAAGTTCAGTTTTCCTCCAGTTTTTTTTTTTTTTTTTTTTGAGCTAGGGTTTCTCTCCTCCTTGAAAAGAGCAAGAGAGACTCTTTCTGGTGCAGAGGGTTTAGTTTATAGGAGAGGGGTTTGGGATATCCCGGAGGATGTGATGGGATGTCTGATAGTCGTTAGGGACATCTCTCCAATGGCTGGGCTTGCTTGCCCCCGGGAAATTTCGGGGTCTGCAGCGCATGCAGGTCAGAGATATTAACGTCCACATCCATGGCCGTTGACTTAAGTATTAGCGTCAAACGATGTTGACGTTGACTATCATGGACGTCCACCATGTTGACGCCAAATGGCCCTTCGGCCAGAACTTAAAACATGCAGAAAATCCATGCATATTCTATTTACTTACATGCAATATGTATACTATCTTGTACACACTACCACCATGCAATCAAGCAATATTATAATCTAATTATACACAGCCACATAAGTATAACTAGTTAATACGTGCGTAGATATGTACATCTATGCATACACCAGCATGAATTATTTACACGCAATAAAAATACAACAAAATTGGAGGGCCTTATAGTTTTAGAGGAAAGTCCCTAGTCTGCCAATACATACTGACCAACAGAGAGTTTTTAATCCCCTAAGAAAAGGCTGCCTATAAGTGCAATGTGTCGTGTAGAATGTGTCTCAATATTCACAATCCACCGATTTAAAATATAGCGAAAAGTCATTAACAAGAACGCATGACATGGTTTAAATAAATCATTCGCAACCATTACATGATTTCTGTACCTTTAGGATGACACACTTTCAATTTGACATCAAGCTAGAGCATGAAGATAGAACATAGAAATCACATAATAGAGGATGTCAAAAAATCCTTAAGAACAATTGGAATAGAGGTTCATGTTATTATAGCTTTCATATGGGTTGATGACTTTTAGGCCACTGGACAACTAAATAATATGGTAACGGATCGAGACATATATATAACACATTCAAATGTATAAGTAAGGAAGACAGTCTCGAGATGGTCACTGAATTGCGACGGGTTCAGTCGTCCCAATTCAAAAGACCATACACAGTTCAAAGAAGACTCTATCTATTTACTGTGAAATCATGAAATTGTGACGGCAGTCGGTCGCGTTCATATCATGACAGGCCGACATGTTGCTACGAGATTTAAAACGCAACAGAGTGAACAGTCACCTTCATAACACGACTACCAGCGAGTCTCTACCACTTATAATCATGACGACGTGGAGCATCACATTCTAGATGTGTTTTCAAAATCCAAATATAAAAAAAAAAAAGCACGAAATTCAAGGGCCAGAAAACATGGTCAAATTGCGATGGTATGACCGATCGCATTCTCGAAGTGCACTGAAATCCATGTGGCACATAGTTTTATGCACCTGGGCTATCGGACAGAACCTTGAACGTGACAGGATAGTCTGTCACTATTAAGTGAAACATGACGGGGTGGTATGTCGCCTTCATGAGATGAACAACGCGATGTCTGGAGTGGTCGTGTTCATTGTTCTTGCCTGAGAACTGCAAGAACAATGCAGTTTCTCTTGATTGATCTATAACTCAGAATCTAGAGGTCCTTAGACAAAACTCTGAACATGAAAGTTGTAGAGGATGATGAGTAGGAGAGAACTATGGTTTTGGGTTGACCCAATTTGACCTCAGTACGCATGAATCATGGTATAATACGAAAAGCCCTAATCATACGCAACTCTTGAAAAATGCTTAATACTCGAAGCATGCTTGATGAAAATTGGGCAAACTAAGTGCAAATGAAAGTAGACTCGATGCTCTTTCATATGGTATATGATACATTTAGTTTTGGCCTAAGAACATCTACCTTTAGTCGATCCTAAGACTGGTCCTCCTTCAGGTCGAAGCAGCACGAGAGTTGGAGGAAGAAGCACTATTTGTGGTCGATCCCCTCCTCTTCTGATGCCCTAGCTCGACCACTCACGACTCCAACTTGATGGTAACTCATCCCTACAGGGATCAAGACGATTATTTATAGATCTAGGGTTAATTCAAGTCCTAATGTAACTAGGAAAAGGGAAACTTCGAATTTGGTTAATCCAAAGCTTGAGGATTCCCATCCGCATTTGAGTGGGAAAACTATAATGAAACCTTCCCTCTTGATGGGACATGAATTTGGATCAATTTTTGGAGTCTATTAAGCTAAATTCTAGTCCTAATTAGCATTTCCCATTCAAGCCCAATTAAATCTACAAATTTTGGGGATTTAATACCATTTAGTTTTGTTCTTTAGCCCAAAAGAGTTTGTTTGGCCCAAACAAATTTTAAATAGTTGATTCCACTTATTGGAAGTTTAATCATGATTTTACCAATTTTTTCGATGTGTTTTTACACATGTGATAATGAAGTGTATGTTCTAGTTTATTTAATCCATCTTTCGATTTATCTCATATTTTCTGATTATAAAAATCCTGAGCTGTTATAGCAACATTTTTAGAAAATTTGCAGTTACCATCCTGTATTATATGGGGATGCATAGAACTTCTACCCATATGGATTCTTATTTTTGTGAGAAATATAGAAAAAATATCTCTTTGATATGGCATTGTTTAGTAACACTTTTGAAGTGTAGATTTCAATCATTTAATGATTAAAAATCTACTTTTTCTCTCTCTAGTTATCAAACATGTAAAATAGATTTTGGATTGTGTAAAAGTATATTTTAAGAGAGGAGAGAGATATGTTGCCCAGATAGCAAACCTAGAGGGGGGGGTGAATGGATTGCTTAAAATTCTTTCGTGAAATAATTCCTGTAAATAAAACACTAGATAGACAAAACTAAGATCGATTGTTAGTGTTAGTGTTAATCAACACAAGAAGAACAATCACACAAACAACATGAAATTTTATCCTGGTTCGGATCTCCTGTCCCAAGGAGTCCTATGTCCAGCCCCCAAGCAACCACTTGGGATTCCACTATACAAGGGTACAGTCCCCCTTAAGGACACTTACACATCCAGCCGCAGCTGGCCTTCTCTTCTCAACCAGAAGAGGAATAACATCACCTGCACCAACAGGTCTTCTCTTCACACTAGAAGTGGATCAACTAATAGGAATGCGTTGTATGAAGAAGGCTCCAAGACCAAGCTTATAATCACTTGTTTGATCTGAGGCGAAGTCTGAGAGACACTAGATGATTACAAGATGACTCTCTCTCAGAACTACGCAAGCTCTCAAAAACACATGCACGATTCTCACAGAGAGCTAAGAGTTACTAATGGTTGGATTGGACGAGCTGGCTCTTGTTGTTCTTCAGGTAACTGAAGTTTATCAAGCTTCTCAAGGTTCAAAGATTTGAACTATCTAACTAGCTTGCATGGAGTCACCAGTCTTCTATTTATCTTCTTTGAAATAATTTTGACCGTTGTAGTATCTGTTGAGATATCCGTTGTCTCACAGCTTCATGCTCGTTAGAGAGACAGGTCTGAAGCAAGGAGTAGGTGAGCCTGCAGCCATCAATGCTTGGATTGACACTACCTTTAAGGGAAGATTGTCTGAATCTTCTATCCTTTTTGTCAGGTTGACAACTCCATCTTTGACGTGCGTTTACACAAAAGTCCTACATACAATAAATGCTGACACCTAGACAACTTTTCTTTGTCTAAATTGTCAGTCAACATTAGTAGTCGTGCAGTATGAAGATACACCAAAATGGAAAGATTGTTCTGTCATCACATAAAGCAAGACTTTACGTGACATGAGATGTAAGCAAGGATATCGTGTGGAAATATTGTACTAACACAATAAATGATCAAGATATTGGGATACAGTATGATGCGCGGGAAGGCTTTTTGAAATCTAGAGTTTCAAGCATATGCATATTTAAATATTATAAGGAATGATATTGATATCAAATCGTTGATATAATCATGTGAGAATGTAATCCATGTATTAATGAAATGAAATCGATGTTCTGTACAAAGTCGTTACTTAACAGAAATCGATGAGCAGATGAAATCGTTGTTTCAATAGAATCGTTGTTTTAAGTGAAATCGATCATAAAATTGTTGTTTTAAAGAAGAAATCATTGTTGTACTCAAATCGTTGTTTAAGTAAAAGTGAATCGTTGTTTTGAGCAAATCGTTGCTTAAGTAGGCAAATCGTTGTTACGATCAAATCTTTCTTTAAGTGAAAGCAAATTATTGTTTTGATCAAATCGTTGTTTAAGTAGGCAAATCGTTGTTGCGATCAAATCGTTCTTTAAGTGAAAGCAAATCGTTATTTTGATCAAATCGTTCTTTAAGTGAACGTAAATCGTTGTTTCGATCGAATCGTTGTTTAAGTGAAAGCAAATTGTTGTTTCGATCAAATCGTTGTTTAAGTGAAAGCAAATCGTTGTTTCAATCAAATCGTTCTTTAAGTGAAAGCAAATCATTATTTTGATCAAATCGTTGTTTAAGTGAAAGCAAATCGTTGTTTCAATCGAATCATTGTTTAAGTGAAAGCAAATCGTTGTTTCGATCAAATCGTTGTTTAAGTGAAAGCAAATCGTTGTTTCGATCGAATCATTGTTTAAGTGAAAGCAAATCATTGTTTCGATCAAATCGTTGTTTAAGTGACTTACAAAATCATTATGGCGATCGAATCGTTGTTTCTATAAAGGAAATCGATGTGTACTTAGACAAAACATATACATTTAAACTTACAGCAGTGTGTGAGGGTAACTTACAAATTTACTAGATTTATTTTCTGTGGATAAATTTTAAAAACAGTTGTTAGAAAGCATTTTACAAGATTTTGTTAATCACCAAAAATTACTTATATAATTCATGATAAATTTTATATGGAGATGGACTGATCATCAAGATAGAGAGAAAAATGTAATGATGATGTATTAGATTTTGGGCTTTAAAAGCTGGTGTAAAGGAGTTTTCTAAGAGATTTAAAATTTCAAAAAAGTGAAATCTCTAGAAATGTTACCAATAGATGTCTCTCTCACGATTTGACATAGGCTCATGTTCTTGGCCTCTCCCCATGAACATAAGTTGATATTGATTACATTGATTAAACAATTGATAACCCCCTAATTAACCACCACATGGCGTCCCATAATCCAACCATTCAAGAGTAGTTTAAAAGGGGATATTTCTTTAAAAAATATATTAGTTACGTACATTTGTTGATTCATTGTGTATCAACCAAACGTTGGAACATGTTCCGCTTGTTTAGCCTTCATCATGTTGTTGTTATTATACATACATGTATATATATATATATATATATATATATATATAACTTATCTCATTTATATTTGGTAGACTATTCCACGATAGAATAATCTTCTCAATTGCACATCCAATAAGGGTTAAATGAATAACTATCTAGAATCATGCCATGGACTACAAGTTCAGGGTACTAAAAATCAGGTTATTAGTATGATCGCCAGTCAAGAGGGTTAAAATCCCCCTTTTTAACAGGTAACATGTACAAAGCAAATCAAATCAAGACTTAAAATTATACAACTCTAGAGGGTCTTGATTCAAATAATCAATTTTAAGGGATTTTTCTATAAATGCACAACTCCCCCCCCCTCCCCTTCCTTGTGCATGTTCACAGTTGATCCTTTTCCATTTTTTTGCTTAAAATATCTTCTTTTTCTTCTTCTCTCTAACTTAAATTTCCTTTCTTTTATTTTTCTTTCTTTTTCCCTTTTTCTCCCTTGCTTGGCGCATCAAGTTTTGTACTATGTCTATCTACCTTCTCCTTAGAATTTCTTCATTTGATTTCTTATGTTTTGTAGGGAGGAGGGGTCTTCTTTATATAAAGGTGGAGGATCAGTCATAGGCTGCCTCATTGTCCATCTTCTTCTGAGTCTCACCAATAAAATTCACCAGTGATGTTTCATATACCTTTAATTCCTACTTTCTTTCCTTTTAGAACCTCACCAATGTCATGCACGAGTAAGGATTCCTTCTATTCAAATCATACTCATTTTTAGGGACAACCCTGAGTTTTCTTCTTTTTCTTTTTCCTCTTTATTTTCTTCTCTTTTTTCCTTCCTTTTTTTCTTTCTCTTTATCTTCTTCTTTTTTGCACAGAAAAAGCCCTCTAGCTAGGCCTTCTTCTACCTTTTTTTGCCTTGCTCTTCTTCCTTTTGTGTCTTGAGCTTTTCACTTCTCTTTTTTCTCTAGTAGGGTGTTGTATCTCCCTTTATAGAGGGGGAGAGAGGGCATCAAGGGAGGCAAAGATATGGTGGTTTTCATTACCTTGTTTAGAGCCCTCCTAGTGACATGCACCGATGGAACTTGATTCCCCCTACTTCTTTACTAGATTTTATTTCCAACTGGTGTCATGCACTGGTGAGTATTTCTTCCTCTCTTTATCTTTAGTTGTTTCCAGCATAGGTTTCCTTAATTTCCTTGTTTTGAACTCCACCAGTGAGATGCACCGATGGAAATTAAAATTTGGTAGGGGATAGCCAACTCTTTCTTTATATGTAATCCCATCGGTGTCATACACCAGGGGACATTTAGAGTGTCCACGTAGTTAAGGCTGCCCAAGACTTTTCCTATTTGGAATCTCGCCGATGTCACACATTAGTGAGGTTTGTTGGGATGTGTACCTAATGCAGAAGCCATCCCACGTATGAGGAAGATGACGTCGGGAAGACAATCAACGTGCACACACGCTGGGAAGGGAGACGTGTAACCTGGGCGATCTCTCTCTAGTTTCCTCTCTCTATATGTCTGTAGTCTGTGTGTCCTGATGAGAAGTCTCACATATATATTTATAGAGAGGAGGAACCAGTCCCAATGGGCCTGAACAGGATCCCACCCACGACAAGATCCTAATGGGCACTTAATGGGTTAAGCCCATGAGTTAATTCCGTTAATTAGACCTGATGGTGTATTTATGTTGTGTAGCCCAATACAAGTAGACCATAATATCGGGTAAAACTCAATATTCTCCCACTTGGTCCACTTGTCACAAGCACATCAAATCTTCATTTAAAAACATACATATAATATAGACTGATATAGTTTTAAAAAGACTCTTGAAGATTTGATGTCTTGGGCTTGCACCTGAAGAAAAAACACGGTACATGCACACATGATTAAAACTAAAACCACATACCACTCCAATTAATAGAACCTGTTTAAGAGTTCAAATATAGTAAATTAAATGATAGGAGTCATGGCAGTAAATGCATTCAAAATGCACACCACCTTCCATGTACCACCATGCAACTAACTCACTACAATTGAACATCAAACCTGAAAAGATAGATAAACTTAAACCTAATGTTCATCTACTGGTCACCACTTAAGTATGCATTCTGCCACCCATAGCCAACATGTATACACAAATAAATAGAATAGCCATAAAATAATAATAGAAGAATTATGACATTGATGTGATCACAAATAACAACGTAATGTCAACTGAAAGTGTCATAACATATTGAGAGAGCTTACAAGACCCATCCGAATCACATGACTACAAAAGACGCTAGCATGTAGTCCTTTAGTGAGAGGGTCAGCATCCATAAGATCTGTCCCAATATGTTCTATACACACTTCATGATTCCTCACTCTGTCTCTAAGAGCAAAATACTTTATATCAAAGGCTCTACCACCCTTGGTTGCTTTATTGTTCTTAGAGAAGAAAAATGCAGCGGAATTGTCATAGTAAATCTTGATAGCCCTGGAGATGAAATCTATAAATGGTAGACCTGTGAGCAAATTTTGCAACTGAATAGCCTGACCACTAGTCTCAAAACAAGCAATAAAGTCAACTACCATAGTGGAAGTCACTGTAACACTCTGCTTTTCACTGCACCAGGTAATGGCTCCCCCTGCCAAGAGGAACACATAGCCTGAAGTGGACTTCCTTATGTCAAGGCAGCCACCAAATTTAGCATCAAAGTATGCAATGACCTCCAGCTGATATGACCTTCTATATGTGAGCATATAATCCATTTGTTTCCTTTCTAAGCCATTCTTGGGACACTGTAATTTACTGAATTTATCACCTTTAACAATAGGTAATTTATCGGGCGCGCAGAACTGCATGTTAAATCTTTCTAAGACCTTTGAGATATAAGCCCTTTGGGAAAGACCTAAAGTGTCTGATGGTCTATCCCTGGTGATCTCAATACCCAACACATATTGGGCTTCACCTAAATCTTTCATCTCAAAGTTTTCAGAAAGAAAAGTCTTTGTTTCATGTAATAAACTAAGATCACTACTAGCAAGCAAGATATCATCTACGTACAAAAGCAAGATAATGAACTTACTCCTACTAACCTTTAGGTATAGATATTAATCAATAATATTTTCCTTAAACCCAGAGGACAGTATGATCTTACTAAACTTAATGAACTATTGACGGGAGGCTTGCTTAAGTTCATAAATGGATTTCTTTAACTTGTATACCAAGTGTTCTTTCCCTTCAACATGAAACCCGTGAGGTTGTTCCATATACACTTCTTTATCTAGGTCCCCATTAAGAAATGTCATTTTCACATCTATTTGGTACAACTCTAAATCAAAATGAGCCACCAAAGCCATGACTATCCTGAATGAGAGCTTCTTAGAAACAGGAGAGAAGGTCTCATCATAGTCAATACCTTCCCTTTGAGTGAAACCCTTAGCCACCAATCTGG
Organism: Colocasia esculenta; assembly: GCA_014218235.1. NCBI lineage: Eukaryota > Viridiplantae > Streptophyta > Magnoliopsida > Alismatales > Araceae > Colocasia > Colocasia esculenta. The sequence continues at coordinate 135,862,754 of CM024761.1, forward strand.
TCTTATATCGCTCAACTTTAACTTTAGAGTCCACTTTAGTTTTGAATACCCATTTGCATCCAACAAGTTTGGACCCTTCTAGTAAGTTGACGAGTTCCCGACTTGATTTTTAGCCATTGAGTCAAGCTCTTCCTTCATGGCTTCAAACCAATAGGTAGATTTGTCACTCTCCATAGCTTGTGAAAACATCACTGGATCATCAATATCACCCCTGTCTAAACCATCTTCCTGTAGGTACACCAAAAACTCATCAGATATGGCAAGTTTCTTGACTTTGAGATCGACGTATTATTGGCCCTTGATCCACCTGAGGAGATGGTTGGTCGACAGATGTGATATCCACTAGTTGTAGAGCCACTTAAGGTGGACCAACTGTAACTTCTTGTTCCTCAACAATATCATTCTGAGGAATGAATATAGGAATAAAGTTGTCAGTTTCTACTGGTACTTCAGCCTAATCTTGTAACTCCTCAAAAGAAATCTCTCGAGAAGGTCCACTCCCACTGAATCCACCATCCTCAAGAAATATTGCCTTATTTGTCTCTATAATGATAGGGACATATGATGGACAACAAAACCTATACCCCTTTGATCTCTTTGGATAACCAATGAAGAATCCACTGGTTGTTCTGAGATCAAAAGCCTTTTCTTATGGATTGTATGGTCTGGCCTCAGCTAGACAACCCCATGTGCACATGTAGCTTACAAAAGGTTTCCTACCACACCATAGCTCAAAAGGAGTCTTAGGTGCAGCCTTCGTAGGAACCTTGTTCACTATGTGTGCAGCTGTCTTAATGGCCTCCCCCCCACAAGGACAAGGGTAAGGTAGAATGACTTAACATTGTCCTGACCATTTCTTTAAGCATTCGATTCCTTCTTTCTACAACTCTATTTTGATATGGATTGCCAGGGGTAGTATATTGTGATATAATATCCTCCTCAAGAAATCTTGCTAATGGTCCGGACCTTTGTCTCATCTCAGTGTACCTACCATAATACTCACCATCTCTATCAGACCTAACTATTTTGATTACTTTTCTTGATTGTTTCTCCACTTCCTTCTTGAACTCCTTAAAGGCATTGGAGACATCTACCTTTTCAAAAAATAAATAGAGGTACATGAATCTAGAATAGTCATCTATAAAGATGGCAAAGTACCTTTCGCCAGACAAACAGGGTGGAAAGGGACCACATATATCAGTATGGACTATTTCAAGCACTTGAGAACTCCTAGTGGCATCCTTATTAGGCATATGTGTTTGCTTTCTTTTTATGCAATCAACACATGTCTCAAAGTCAGTAAAATCTAGAGTAGGAAGTACTCCTTCTCCCACTAACCTCTTAAGTCTCTTAATGGAGATATGACTCAATCTTCTATGCCACAACATAGATGAGTTTTCATTAACTCTACCACGCTTGTTGCCAACAAAAACTGAAGTATGCAGGGTATGATGAGATTGTTCATTTACATTCCTAAGACACAATTTATATAAACCATCAGATAGAGAACCAGTACCAATGACAATAGAATCCTTTATTAATTCAAATGAAGAGTTTCCAAGACATAAACGAAAACCTTTTGAATCAAGTTTTGATACTGAAACCAAATTTCTACTAAAAGATGGTATATAAAAAGCATCTTTCAAATCTAGAACAAATGTTGATCCCAAAATAATCCTATAAATCCTATAGCCTTGACTTGTGAGCGCATCTTATTTCCTGAAAAGATGCTTCGCTCACTCTCATTCGAAGGCCTTTAGCAAAGAAATCTCTGCATAGAAGTGGCAACATGCAAAGTAGAACCTGAGTCAATCCACCATATATTTTTTTAGGAACATTCACTAAATTAGACTCATAACAAACATAAGATGAGAAATTATCTTTCTTTTCAAACCATGCCTTCCTTTTCAGACAGTCTTTCTTAACATGTTCAGGTTGTTTAAAGAAGAAGCACTTGTCATTTTTGCCTTTTGATTTGTTCTTCTTCTTGACCTTCTTTTAGACACCCTTCTTCTTTCCTAATCTAGTAGCTTTATGAGAAGTAAATATAACTGTATTGTTCCTCTCTCCTCTTAACCTCTCCTCCTCCTGAACACACATGGTCATCAATTCATTGACAGACCACTTTACCTGATGTGTGTTATAGGAGATCTTGAATGTCTCATATTCATTTGGCAAAGAGTTTAAGATGAAATGGATGAGTAAAGTATCTGAAATGGTAACCTCCATGGTATTGAGTTGTGCTGCAATATCTCTCATCATCATGATATGTTCCCTAATGCTACCACCGTCAATGTATTTCATTGAGGAAAGCTTAGCCATCAGAGTGTTGGCTTTAGCTTTATCTGAACTAACAAATTGTTCCTCAATTGCCTTAAGAAATTCACTGGCTATGGTCTTCTCTGGGATAGATCCCTTAATATTTTTCCCCACATGTCCCTCAAGAAATAAAAGGCATAAGCGGTTGGACCTTTCCCATTTTTCAAAATGAGTCTTCTCTTTCTGAGTGCTTTCAGTTGTAATTACAACAAGTTTATTCTCACACAATGCTAAATATAAGTCCATGCACCCTAATATAAACATGACCATTTGTTTCCATTCAGTAAAATTTGTCCCATTAAGATACGGTACTTGACCAGTGAAAGGGGCAAACAATGGAGAAGAACTTGAAAATAACCAAATGCTCACATATAAATGATGACTAAATGGCAAGTTTTGAGACAGTGAACTGAAATAAAGTAATTCTAACAACTTAATTTACTTTATCAAGTTGTCTTGATGCATCATATAATTTCTACTTTGGGCAGTAATTACAACATGCCAGTGGACAACCTCCCCAAGAAAATTACTTAAGTGATAGAACTAAATTTATATACACTTTGATGTAAAGAGAGAGTATCTTTAGGTACATACTCTCAATAGTCGTCATGCACACAAATTCTATTCTACCATATTCATGGCATGAAAATAAAACACTCCTTTGGAAGTTAAATTTCACATTCAAGCCAAGAACATAAAGTTTGATGTTATTTTAATTTCTTAATGAGAATAATTTATTATCCTTCATGCATAAGGCCACTTTGGTGATCTACTATTACATTCGAGATGCAGAAATATCCTCCCCACCAATTAAAATGACAACAAACAAACCATAATGCTCATCATTGATGCTATCAAAAACTTAATTGAGTGCACACTAACACCGGAAACTTCATGGTACAACCTGTTCATCGGCCATGAGGGAATCCATGGTCAGATGAGACTTACGGAGGCCTTGGAGAAGGAGTCACTAGTCCGGCAGAAGGAATATCCGACGGAGAGTTCATCCAAGCCAAGAGAAGAGGTACATATTTGTGCAAGTGTGAAGATAGTGCAAGGCGAGAGCTTAAATTTTATCATTCTTTATGATTAGTGTCACTTTGGTGATCTACCTAACCACTTAGAAATCAAAAATTCTCACCAAACCTCATAATAGCATCAATGTAACCCTTAATATGAGCAAAAGGACATAAGTACAATAAATATTGCAATCTGAAATCAGAGATATTCATGCATAAAAAGAACTTTTAGAAGATCATAACTCAAAAGAATTATCTCTAATGAATATTGCAACAATTAGCAATCGATAAACAAACTTTATTCATGCTAAAACTCAAGAATTAGAGGCATTAAATAAAGTTTTAAGCATGCTATTACATAAATATCCCTTTCTGTTTGCAGAGAAGATCACCGAATTGCAAACATATCTCCTGAATTGCTTCTGTATCCAAACTGTTTATAAATAAGACATTAAATCCTTTAAAAGCCATCAATGAGCCAAAATTCGGCCCAAAAGCTATGGGCCTATGGTCCTGTACTTAATGGATCCAGCATACCCATTAATGAATCTTAAAGGATAAAAAATCCCAATATAGAACTTAAAATAAATAGTTTTAATGCTCAAAGGATACACAAAAAATATATGATACTAAATGGATATTATGTGTTTGGATCCAATTCGAATTCGGATATGAGAGATTTGGATCCTAAATGGTTTCCATATTCGGATCTTAATGGATTCATAATGAACCCGATATCCAAATCCATACCCAGATCTTAATCCTATTAGAAGATCCAAAAACTTAAAACAAGGGGCATAGACATAATTATTAAAACCTTGGGGTAAATGCGGTAAAAACCCCATCTTCTTCCTCATATCCCAAACCCTAACTGCAAGGGGAGCCACTGCCGCCACCATGGCAGCTGCGGCAGGGAAGGGGCTGGTTGCCCCGCTGCCTCCCTCGCCGACCAGAGATGACGCCGACGTCCGGTGAGGGAAGGGTCGTCGCCGCCCAGAACCTCTTTTTTTTTTTTTTTTTGAAAACCTCCAGTGGGCACAAGCCCACCCAACCGCGATGGTGAGGGTGTGATGACGACCCCCTTGGCGGAGAGAGAGGGGCGGCGACCCTCCTATCTCCCTCGCCGGCCGAAATGGCGTCACGGGCGCCGTCCGGCAAGGGCGGGGTCGCCAACCCCTCCACCTGTAGGGCCCCTCATGGCGACCAGCTAAACGCAGGTGGTGGGCGGGGTGGTACTGCCGCACATGGTAGCGGTTCCTATTGCCTCCCTCGCTGACAGGGGACGACGTCGGCGGCGCCATCTAGCTAGGGAAGGGTAGAGTCTAGTCATAGCACCTATGCGACTTTGCCACCACAGAGGTCGCCCATGCAACAGTCTTGCATGGCCTTCAGTAGTGATGGCGCGCACAGCCCCAGCAAAACATGGAACAAAATGTGTAACCGTGTTCAAACGTGAATGGAAACGATGAGCAAAGCCCCATGGATCAGAACACGGGCTCTGATACCACATGTTGGGATGTGTACCTGATGCGAAAGCTATCCCACGTGAGAGGAGGAAGATGACGCTGGAAAGACGATCAATGTGCTCGAACGTCGGGAAGGGAGATGCACAACTCGGCGATCTCCCTCTGAATTCCTCTCTCTATATGTCTATAGTATGTGTGCCTTGATGGGAAGTCTCAGATATATATTTATAGAGAGGAGGGACCAGTCCCAATGAGTCTGAACAGAATCCTACCCATAACAGGATCCTAATTGGTACTTAATGGGTTAAGCCCATGAGTTAATTTTTGTTAATTGGACCTGATGGTGTGTGTAGTGACTACTCCTAGTCACCTAGGCCCATCATGGCCCGTCATGGCCCACCATGGTCCATCCGATGGACGTGGCCCTTCCGCAAGGCGCCATATGTCCCCAGCAATTGTTCAGAGGTCCAGGACACCATCATGATGCTTGAGTGCCACTGAGCTTTCAGGCTCACATCTCTGGATGTCTCTCACCCTGTTCGGGCCAGCTACTACTAACTGAACAAGGGTCGCCTCCGAGCACCCCACAACCTGTTCGGTCCAGGCCCCGGCCTGCCGAACAGGTCCTGCTCAAAGCATGCCACAGTCCTGCTGGCACTAATGTCGCCCGGGCAGCGTGCACCGAACAGCTAGTCCGGCCTTCTTAACAGGCTGCCTGTTCGGTGTCTTCTGCCAAGGGCATCCGAGCAGCCTCTTCACGTCCGCACGATGGTTATAACGGCTGCTGGACATGTGCCCCACGTCCTAGAGGTGCATTAACTACCTAGCACCCCAATGGGCGCCTCAACGCATAGCTCCCCACCAAAGGCTCCAACCGACGCGCCCTTTCGGGCGCGTTCAAGAAACGTTCTTCTCCATCCCTACCTACAAAGGGCCCAAGTAGGCTCCCATGCAGAGGTATGACATCTTGAACGCTGACACTGCCCTCGCGCGAGCCACACACAAGAACCCCCATTCCTTTATGCCTTTTCAGATCCATTTCTGACTTAGGCATCGAAGGGCTCTCCCCGGTTCTCGAACCGGGTCTCCCTGATTCTGTTCTGGTTTTGCAGGTTCTTGTCCGCTACCGGCGACTGTCTTCCATCTCTTCTGAGTGTAGGCCCGTTTGGTTTCGGCCCAAACAGGAAAATGCTTCCACACTTTTGGCGCCGTCTGTGGGAAAGACAACAGCCATGGCTCGCGGATGATCCTCGCATCCGAACATGGGGAGCCATATGACGAGGTCCCGCCAGTCGCGGGCGGATTCTCGTCAGCGCATCCCTCCCGTAGATGTCATCGTTGCCCTCGCCGGCGTAGCCGAAGACGTCCCTGTCATAGCTGTGCCTGCAACTGCCCTAGAGATAGCTGAACTCCGGGAGCAAATACAGCACCTGATAGGGATCTACCTGGATCTTCAGGCGCAATTCGCCAGGCAGCCAGCCCCGGCAGCCTCCCTACCACAGGAGCGTCAGGCGGAGTCGTCTCACCGACGGTCTCGCGCCCCTCCCGCGCCTCTGGAGCAGCAGGTGGATTCGCCGCGGTGGTCACATCGTGCTCCGTCTGAGGAGTGATCGCCCGAACGCCACGGTCGTTCACCTCATCGCTCCGTAGAAGTCCCCCGACCTCCACGCTCGGTCATGGGCGCCAACTCCCATAGGGCTGGGAGAGAAGACTCTGCCCACTCCGAACGAGAGTTGGCCAGGCGCCTCCGCCGCGTCGTCGACCTGGAACGTCGTGTAGACGCGATGGTCCAGAGGGCAGAGGGTAAAGCGCCGGTGGAAGATGACCTGGACTTCCGCTCCCCTTTCTGCGCGGAGATCCTGGAAGCTCGGGTATCTCCCAAGTTCCCTCTGCCCACCATCGCGCCGTACGACGGCACCACGGACCCGGCGGACCACATCTACGGATTTGAGTCACATATGGTGTTCCACGGAGCATCCGATGTGGCCAAATGTCGGGCCTTCCCGGCCACCCTTAAGGAAACCGCCAGGGCATGGTTTGAGGCCCTGCCAGCAGGTTCCATCTCTTCCTTCCACCAGCTGAAAAGTCCTTCCGGGACAACTTCCTAGGCGGAAGGTCGTAGCCGCGCACCACGGCCTCTCTCCTCACCGTCCGCCAAAAGAAGGGTGAGGCGCTCTGGGACTTCGTCAAGAGGTTCCAGACTGAAGCGCTTCACATCTCGCACCTCGACGTCCCTCTAGCCACTAGCGCCCTCATCCAGGGCACTCGAGATGGCTTCCTGCAGAGGACCCTCGGCGTGCAGCAGCCCTCCACTCTGGCCAAGCTACTTTCTATCGCTCAACTCCACGCGGCTTGCGAAGAGACCCTAGCCGTAGGCCGAACAGAGCAGGGCGAGCAGTCGAACAAGAAGAGGCCCTCCGACAACGGTCCTGACCGTGATCGGAAGAAAGGCCGGTGCAATGGGGATTCCCCGCGCCGACCGCGCCCCTTCACCGACTACACGCCCCTTACGGTGGCACTCGAACAGATCCTGGCAGAGATCAAGAATGAACCCTACGTTCGGTGGCTACAGAGGATGCACTCTGATCCCCAGAAGCATAACCAAGATAAGTACTGTCGCTTCCACCACGACCACGGCCACGACACCTCCGAATGCCGCCAGCTTAAGGACGAGATTGAGTCCCTTATCAAGCATGGCTATCTCGGACGATACGTGCACCGGAATGAAGCCCGTCCTGGGCGACGGGAGCGAACTCCCGAGTAGCCGATCAACAATGAGCCCAACGGGCAAGAAATCAATGTGATCGCGAGAGGATTCGGCGCAGGCGGGGAAAGCACTCAGAGCCGACGTGACTACGCTCGGAGAGTGCATGCCGTGGACAGGCCTCCGGCACCTCGGCCAGCCCCATATCCCACCAACTCTGCACACGCATAGTCCAAGGAGACTATAACCTTCTCGGACGATGATCTTTTAGGAGTCACCACTCCACACACTGATGCGTTGGTCGTTTCGGCCACCATCAATCATTGTAATGTGCGCCGAATCTTGGTGGATAATGGAAGTGCGCCGGATGTATTAGCCTACGACTGTTTTTTGCTCATGGGTTTGAAAACTGACCAGCTCACTCCTATTGAGTCACCGATGTTCAGTTTCTCAGGGGTATCGGTCCAGCCCATGGGGCGAACCCACCTCCCGATCACCCTCGGGACGACCCCGAAGATCGTGACCAAGATGGTGGACTTCTTGGTCATCAGGAACATGCCCGGCTATAACGCCATCCTCGGCAGAGGTCTAATCGGGCGAATTAAAGTAGTACCTTCATCTCTCCTCCAGAAGATGAAGTTCTCCACCCCGTGTGGGATTGGCGAGGTGCTCGGGTGCCAGCGCGAGTTCCGACGCTGCTACGTCCTTTTCTTGAGGGATAAGCAACCTCTCGCGGCTCTGACACCTGCTCCTCTGCCGGTTGATCAGCCTTCCACCAGCGAGGAACCCCTGCCGAGGATCTACTCCCGGTCCAAGTAGACGACGACTCCGAGCACGTCTTATACATTGGCGCTCTACTAGCGGAAGCCGAGCAGCAACGTTACAAGGATTTCTTGCTAGCCAACCTGGACGTATTCGCGTGGTCCGACGGTGAGTTATCGGGCATCCCGCTAGAAGTAATGGTGCATCGCCTTCGCTTGGACCCCCGGGTCCCACCAGTACAGCAGAGGAGGCGACCTGTCAACTGAGAACGGCAGACTGTAATCCAGGATCACGTCGTCAAAAGCCGAGCCATTGGGCTCCTCCGGGAAGCCCAGTACCCAAGGTGGATATCTAATGTGGTCCTTGTATGCAAAGCCAATGGCAAATGGCGCATATGCGTGGACTACAAGGACCTCAATAAGGCAACGCCCAAGGATAACTTCCCACCTCCACGCATCGACCAATTGGTATATGCTACGTCCGGGCACGAGCTCCTCAGCTTCTTGGATGCTTATCTAGTTATCACCAGATCAGCATGCATCCCCCGGACCAGGACGCCACTACGTTCGTCACAGACTTGGGGTTATACTGTTTCACCAGGATGCCCTTTGGTCTGAAGAACGCAGGTGCGACATACCAGCGACTGGTCTACAAGATGTTCGAGTAGTAGATCGGGTGCAACATGGAGGTCTACGTCGATGATATGTTGGTCAAAATGCTTCCGAGCATCGACCACATCTCCGACCTCGAAGAGAATTTCACAACCCTGCGAAAGTACTGCATGAAGCTCAACCCAGCCAAGTGTGCATTTGGTGTGCGCTCGGGTAAGTTCCTCGGCTTCCTTGTTTCAAATAGAGGGATAGAGGCCAACCCTGAGAAGATCCGATCCATACTTGAGATGGGCAGTCCCAAGACATTGCGCGACGTCCAGCACCTCATCGGACGCCTCGCCGCACTCAACCGGTTCATGTCCCGAGCAGCTGAAAGAAGCCTTAGCTTCTTCAAGTTGCTGCGAGGCCTCAAAGGCTCCTCACAGCAAAGGGGGCAAGTGCGGTGGATAGAGGACTGTGAAGCTGCCTTCACCGAGCTGAAGGCGTATCTGGTGGCCCCACCTATTCTCTCAAAGCCCGTGCCCGGAGAACCTCTATTTGTGTACCTTTCTGTCACCGAACACTCTATCAGCGGGATTTTGATCAAGGAAGAGGCGGCGGCACAACACCCAGTTTACTACATCAGCAGGGTCCTTCAAGAGGCTGAAAGGAGGTACCCCTGAGCAGAGAAGCTCGGCACTCGCCCTCGCTCTGGTCACGGCTGCCCAAAAGCTCAGACCCTATTTTCAGGCCCACTCAATCACGGTTCTCACCGACCAACCGCTGAAGCTTATCCTTCAGCGGCCAGAGGCTTCTGGCCGGCTCATCAAATGGGCCATCGATCTAGGTGAGTTCGACATCAGCTACCGTCCAAGGACAGCCATCAAGGCACAAGTGTTGGCTGACTTCGTTGCGGAATGCACTCTCCCTACCGAGCAGGACCCTCCATTGGCCGATGAGCCCCCATGGGAGCTCTACGTGGATGGATCCTCTTGTGTCACAGGGAGTGGAGCTGGCTTGGTCCTCACCTCCCCGGAGGGTTTAGAGTTCCAATACGCCCTCTGGTTCCACTTTGCTGCCTCCAACAATGCTGCCGAATATGAAGCACTGTTGTCCGAAATCCGAATGGCTAGGCACCTTGGAGCCCTTCGACTTAGGGTCTTCAGCGACTCTCAGTTGGTCGCCAGCCAAGTGAACGGACACTTCGAAGCAAGGGAGCCTCGCATGGCCCAATACCTTCTGTAGGTCAAGAGCCGAGCAGAGGGCCTCCGCTACTTCGAAGTCATACACGTCCCGCGGGAGCAGAACGTACGAGCCGACGCACTTGCCAAGTTGGCATCTTCAAGTGACATCGCCCCTTCTCGCTCCGTATTCATTGAAGAGCTCGCTTCCCCGAGCACCGAAGTGGATGTAGAAGCCGTTGAGTCTAGCCCTCCGGCTTTGAGCTGGATGGACCCTCTCCTGACCTATCTACTTCGAGGCGAGCTCCCACCCGATCAGGGTGAAGCTCGGAAAATCAAGGTGTGTTCCCAATGATTCATCCTCATTGAAGGAAAACTGTACCGGCGGTCCCTTTCAAGGCCTCTCCTACGGTGCCTCAGCCCTGAAGAACCACTTTCGGCCACCGAAGAAGCCCACGAGGGGCTGTGCGGAGGCCACTTAGGGGGTAGAACGCTGGCACGCAGCATTATTCGAGCAGGGTTCTGGTGGCCTTCTCTGCAAAAGGATGGCATGTCCTTCGTCAGAAGATGCCCGAAATGTCAGAAGTTTGGGCAGCTCATCAAGCGACCTGCCGAACAACTTTATAACATGTTCGAACCTCGCCCTTTCGCCAGATGGGGCATTGATATCTTGGGTCCTTTCCCAGAGGCCCAAGGTCGAAATAAGTTCTTGTTCGTGGCTATCAACTACTTCACCAAATGGATCGAAGCAGAGACCCGTTGCCGCGATCACAGAGCAAGCTGCATGGAAGTTTGTCTAGAAGAACATCCTCTGTCGGTTCGGCGTTCCAAGAGTGATCACCTCCGACAACGGGAAACAGTTTGACAGCACCTTCTTTAAGTAGAGTGTTCTGAGCTCGGCATCTACAATCACTTCACCTCCGTGGCACATCCCCAGGCAAACGGTCTGGTAGAAAATGCCAACCGAACACTGCTGCATGGGATCCGCATGAGAGTTGAAGCTGCAGGAGGTTCATGGATTGATGAGCTCCCCAACGTGCTTTGGTGCCACCGAACAATAGCACGAGTGGCTACAGGAGAAATGCCCTTTCACTTGGCCTACGGCTCAGAAGCTGTTGTGCCTTTGGAAGTAGCTCTCCCCACTCTCTGAACAACCCATTTCGACGAAGCTGCCAACAACTGCGCTCTTTGGGAAAACCTTGACATGCTCGGTGAACGCCAAGCTGACGCCAGCATTTTTTTAGTCTCCTATCAGCAACGACTCGCATAGTACTACAATGCTCGAGTTCGAGAAAGGCGCTTCTGCGAAGGCGATTTAGTCATGCGCCGCTGCTCAGCATCGAACCCCCGAAGAGCAGCCAACAAACTTGCCCCTAAATGGGAAGGACCTTATCAGGTCACCCAGGTCCTCGGGAAAGGCTCCTACAAGCTTGCTACCCTTAGCGGCGAAGCCATACCCAGGACCTGGCATAGGCTTATTATTTGTAAAAGCTTTTTCGGCATCCTACTCCTTTTCTTCCCGTTCTTTTGGTCGGCTTGAGATGATGTCCGAAAAATCCTTATTTCAAGCTTTTCAGCTCACAAGGATATAGAGACATCTCCAAGTAAAAGGCTATTCCGCATAGCACCCTTGGTCGGAACTTCTTCTAGTTCTTAACGACCTGCGCGGTAACTACGAACCCTTCTAAACGACCAACGAATTCCGATTCGAATAGAACATGTGCAAGGGAAGGAGATAGAAAAAGCGAAGCCATTAAAAAAAGAGATCTATTCAGATTCTGTACAAAAGCTTGCTCTGGCCGAGCTACCAAACAAAAGGAGAAGGAAGGCAGATACATTCAAAGGTCCTGTCCGGAGGGGCCGGTGCCATCATCTGTAGAGGGCATTCGCCCTGACTGGAACTGAGCGAAGCGTACTCCGTCTAGACGAGCATCGTTAGTCCTGCATCTGCACTCTCCCACCGCAGCCTCCAAGGCCTCGCGGGCACGCTCGGTTGTTGCAAGCCTCCGTCTGAGCTCCTTCCCAGCATCGAGGCCCACCTTGTAGCAGCGGGCCCCAAATTGCCCCAAGTCTTCCTTGAAGCCCAGACCCGCCTTGTACTCGGCCACTCCTCGGTCCTTCGTGTTAGCCAGAACGTGGGCAAGCACCTCCTTCTCTGCGCGTGCAACAGCCAAATGGAGCTCGGAAGCTCGAAGCGCGTCTTTGAGGTTATTCACCTCATTTTGCAGCTCGGCTTCACGAGCCTTATGTTGTTGCACCAGATCGTTGCAGAAGGTAGACTGGGCCTCCCACAATTGTTTTTGGTTCTGGGCGTGCATAGCGAGCTTCTTCAGTATGCCCAGAGAGTTCGTGATTCCGTCTGTCAGCACCCCTACATTGACATCATCATCCTCGTGCTCGACGGGGTGCTCTGGGCGGTAGACCCCGCTGGAATGCTCGGGGGTCTTCTCCGGGCTCAGCTCTTAACATCGCACCACCCTATCTAGGTAGGACGCGGATGGGCATGGGGGAAGGGGCCTCAAAACATCACCTTCAAGGCGTCCAAGCGTGGCCTCCAGCATCGCCTTTGAGGGGAGCTCAGACGGATTCCCCCTTAGCACTTTGGCGAGTGGCCTCCGGTCTTCCTCGGAGTCGGAGTGCTCTTCGGCAGCACTGCCTTCTCGCCCGCTAGGGGGCCCCGCTTCACCAGTAGCTCCAGCGACCGTCTCTTGGCCCTCGAATGTTCGAGCCGTCTCCGGAATCAATCCCCCTCTGGAGCGTTCGGTCTCCTCAACCCTTTCATAAATCGAAGTGGTTGCTTGCATTTCCGCCTCTACAACCACTTTGGTGGGGGGCAAGGGGGCCGGGGCAGACTCCTTTGTTGAAGCTGTTGCCCCCTCGACCAGGGCGGCTCCCACTCCCACAGCAGCTGCCTCTACAGCTTCGGAGTCCATCGCCACTTCGGGTATAATCCCCTCCAGCACCTCGATGCGCGGAGAAGTCTCCTCCCCCTGTGCAGGGGTCTCTTCGACCTCTTCGCTCCTTTGAGCAGAGGTCCCTCCGCCGCCACTCGCAGCGTCTTGCTCGACGCCTCTAGTGCTTGATGCCCCTGTTAGGGCAACCTCCTTGAAGCAATCCTCTGCGGGGCCTTGGGGTACAAGTATTCTTGCCTGCCCCCCAACAGAGTTCTCTGACCCATCGCTTAACATGACGAGCCCGAGCTCGGTCGCCATTCTCTGAGCAGCTTCAGACCGAGACTCGCAAGGCACTCGTGGCATTCCTTGCTCGGCCGTCTCAGCGGCCTTGTGCTTTTTACGCACCACTAGCGGTTCGGGGTCCTCTTCTTCTCGGCCTGCTCCTCGCTTGCCCGCGGCGCAACACGGACCAACTTCTTCTTCTTCCGTGCTTGGAGCTGGTCCTCGGCCTCTTCATCCTCGTCCGCGGCCAGCCACTATTTGAGTAGCACTGGCCTCTTCATCGTCGCGGCAGGAGGCTAGCTCGATCCCTCGCCCTCCTCGAACGAGGGCCGTGGTGTGACTATTGAGACCACCTTCACAGTGGCCTTCTTCTTCAAACGAATTTTCTCGGGCCCCTGCTCAGGGACCCGTGTGCTCGCGGGACGCTCTTCGCCGGGGGCAGGCGCCACGAGCGCGGTCCTCACCGCGGTGGGAACCCGCACTGCGGAAGGAACCCGGACGACAGCAGCGACATCATCACCCTCATACACCATATGAGCAGTGATGGGATCTTTTCGGAAAAATCCTC
>CM024761.1:135881538-135946434 GCA_014218235.1 Colocasia esculenta
TGTTTTGGACTAAATTTTTTTCTTATTTTGAATCCCAAAAAAAATTCATATTTTAAATCTAAAAACTTTTCTTATTTTGGACTCAAAAAATTTTCCTTATTTTGAACCCTATCGATGTCGCTCACCAATGAGAGGTTACATAGTGAGTGTTGGCTAAAAATTTTCTCATTTTGAACCTTGTCGACGTCACGCGCCAGGAGAGGATTAAAAATGGATAAGTTGTGAGGGCTGCATAGACCTTCTTTATTTTAAACCTTGTTAATGGCGTATAACGAGGAGGATTAAAAATAATGGGCAAGCTGTATGGGCTGCCCTTAGGTTGCTTTATTTGAACCTCATCCGTATCGAGGATTGGATTGGACTAAAAGTGGGCCAACAAGGAAGGGGTGGCCAGACTTTTCATTTTTTGAATCTTACTAGTGTGATGTATTGGGAGGATTTGAAATGGCCAGCAGTGGAGGGGGCAGCTAGACCTTCCATTTTTTTAGTCTCACCGGCGTTATGCACCGGAGAGATTTAAAAGGGAAATGACATTTGCACGGGTGGACGTGCAAATGATTTGCACGTCCGCCCGCGTCAGGGCACGCGGGACGCCCCATGCGGTCACGCTCGCGCGCGTGCCTGGCGCGGCGGACGTGCAAATGATTTGCACATCTGCCCGTGCACAAAGACCTTCTCGATTTAAAATGGCCAGCAGTGGAGGGCAGCCAGACCTTCCATTTTTGAATCTCACTGGAGGCGAGCAATAGGGAGGGCGTCCAAACCTTCCATTTTTTGAGTTTCACCAGTGTTATGCACTGGGGGATTTGAAATAGCTAGCAATGGAGGGCACGGCCAGACCACCTATTTTTGAGTTTCACCGCAGGGGGATTTGAAATAATCATGCACCGTGGAGATTTGAAATCAGGAACTTGGCTTGGATTGAGGCTAGCATTTGCTTATTTAATGGGGTTATTTCTCAAGGGCAGGGGGAATGGCCAGCCATGGTAGACTTGGGTGCTGGGAGGAGGAAGAAGGTGATAGATGGCATGGGTGGCTAGACCTTCCTCTTCCCTCTTTTTCTTTAGGAAAATAATTTGGTGACACCGTAATATAACACATATATTTGATACTTCTTACATAACACAAATTTTAAAGTTGACACTTCGAAATTTGTGCTATGTGAGAGGTGTCAAATATAAGTGTACCAAATTATTTTTCTGCTCTCTCCTTTTTGCTCCTCTCCCATCTCTGGGACAGCAACCATTGTTCTTTGCCACAGAAAGCAGTGAGCAGGAAGGGCTGCTTGGCACGCCGTCGAGAAGAAAGCGCAAGACGCAGGTGACAGGTGGATTCCTTCTCCTTTTTTGTGGCATTTATCACTGTGCATGGCTGCGCCCTGCTCTCGTTTTATGATTATAACTTGTATGTTACAAAGGGGATAACTTTAAAGGGGGTCCAACAGTTTCATAATTGGAAAAGGAAAGGAGCTGTTGTGATTGGTTAAGTCTACAAGAAGTGGGCACGATCATCTGCAACTGGGATTCTCTATAAAATTGAAATGAAGGCAATCACAGTCCATGGCAAATATGTTTTTTTCCTTTGCTCTTACTCAATCCCCTGAAACAACCAATATCAGTTTTAACACAATTACATTGCACGCGTCCACCCTAAAATCGTCACCAAAAGCAGATGCCGTGCAGGAGTAATAATAAAAAGGCAGCTTCATACTACCAAAAAATTTCCCTCTTGATTCACTTATTTCAATATGAAGGAACAAATTTCTATTAAGATCGAAATTCCAGAGTCAGAAATTCCAGAGTTAGACGCATGCTGTCTCGCTGAGCCCATCACCACGATCCACGTCTCTCCGTGCTGACATGTAAAGATATTGAACACCTTGACTTCTGTTCACACATGTGCATTAGGTTACCGCCTCCGTCGTGCAGAGTTTGAAAAGCAGCAGTGCAATGTTCCACCTTGGTGCTGTTAAGCAATAACAAGCATCGGCACACTTAGTGGAAGCCTCCATATAAGTAGTTTCACCCAGATGGAGATAAACATGAGTGATATCCAACTTCCACTTCAAGTCTGTAAGTTAGATTTTTCAAGGAAGACCAAAGCCTTGGGTATCTCTGTCTTGCTGCTTTCTTTTGGTGCTAATCATCAGGATCCATCTCCTCATCCTGCTCCGATGGCTTAACTGCATCAGTTTTGCTGCCCTCATCTGATTCTGTCTGACCCTCCATATCCAGATCATCTCCTCCAGAATCATTTTCAACTGCAGCATTATCTTTGGCACCGGCAGATTGTAATAAAACTGGTACAAGATCATGTGTCATCCACTCAGGACACATGTCCACACCTCTAAACAGCAGTTCAATATCACTTCCCTTTATTCCCACAAGTGTCTCCACATGATTGGATGTTCTACAGGAACATTCAGGCAACGGATGAGAAAGGAATGATGCAACCTTTGACCTTTGGTATTCCAGTAACAAACCTTCCACACCCAAACTCTTATTCAGATGGTCCCGCACCTTGGCTGTCCAATTGCGTCTTTGATGATACAGATGATCATGGGCGGCATCAAATAATCCAGCAACAGTTTTTCTGGTAAAAGAACAAGATATCTGTTATCGTCGCCAAAGCTTAAATGTGAAATAAATATTATTACTTGAGAAGTAATTGATGAAAATGTCCAAGCTATCTTCCACTACCTTGTGAACTTGCAAAACTTCTAAAAAGAAAAGGCAAGCAATTAAGAAGCTCCTCATAGAAGAAGGTTATTTAGAAAATGAAGGGAATATATCACAAAACAATGTTAAGAAATATCGACCTGATACTGGTCAACATCAAGCCAATATAAAAAATTCCAATCACCTTAGATGTATTTCCACATGTTTAAACAATTATAGACTTCACAAGATATTACTTATTACCTGTCTGGACGATATGTTACACCATAAGCCATTTGGTACAATCGATGTCCCATGACCAGGCTTGAAAAATCCGGCCACCCACTTCCATCATTGCTGAAGCCAGGGAAAAATGCATCAGCTTCAACTGCCACATGATAGTCCAGAGCATCCCAGAGCAACCTATGTGCATTATTTCTGAGATCAATGAGTGGAGGATCAGGTTCTCCATCAGTCTCAGCCACCCAGCCATACCAACCTTCCTTTTCATGTTGATAAAATGGTCTTCCAGGGGGTGGAGGAAGAGGACGAGGCCTGGGTCCAGCCTTCTTCCAATGTTGAATAAGTTGTTCTTCACTTTTTACTGGAGGTGGCTGAATAATGTTTGAGGGAAGGGGAGATTCAGGTCCTATTAAGTGGGATAACTCTTTTTTAGTGCACAAAGATGTGCGATCCACTATGTTACTATACATGGCATGGAGAGGTATAAGAATCCTTTGCCCCCCAAATATCTCAGCGCCAGCCACATAGATGACTGTATTTGGTGGATATCCCATTGCACGAAGAAGAAGACCCACCTGAAAATGCATAAAAGACGTGAGGCCAGGACACATGAAGTTGCTTGTAATGAACATAAATAACATGCAGACACTGTAGATCAAAGAAGTAAAGCCAGATGTCATATATGCCGCAGTATCCGTCAATTAAAGGTCAGGAAAAAACATGAGTGCACAAGTGAGAAATGGCAATAATTAGCTTTGAAGATAAGGAAACTTTGCAATATATTCCACTTAGATATGTTGAGCTATAGCTTATGATTTCTTCAAATAGGAAGGAAAAGACCAAGTGGCGGCTCATCGATGTATGCACAGACTGTATCAGGTGCCCCATTTAAGTGTGTTATATTAATGCACAAACTGAAAAATAACATCTGGGTAAGAGAAAGTGAATACATCTACCTCTTCAGGCATTAAGGGGCATGACCCATTTCTTCTTTGAGCAGATGAATCAATGATCAGTTCCTCATGAAGAAGTCCCCGCTTGATCATTTGTTTCCTTCTATACTGTATAAGCTCTGTGTGAACATCCTAAAGCAGTAAGAAATTACAGAGTAGAGTTAGATAAAAGTTTGAGAAAAGAAAAAAAAGGAAGCTTTCTCTTGAACTATATTAAATCTTTAACTGAACTTCACAGGAGCCCCATCAAACTGTAAACATAATTTACAAGTGGCACATATTTGAGATTTGTATAAGAAAATTATTGCACAACACAAAGTGTGATAGTATTTATCACCTGAAAAAGCTCAGCGCAACCATGAAATGCCAATGTGTCCCTCACCAGACCAGGATGATAAGCTATGTAAGGTTGTCTGAAAGCCCTTAACCTGCCAAAAAAATGACATATGATACTAGTAACCCAACCACCCGATCTGAATATGTTGAAGCCCATGTAGCCGATTCCAGGCCCAATGCCAAAACTCAGATTCTAGACAAAAGCATATAAGCTACTAAATGTTAGCAATAGACCTATGCTGTTAACCAACATGTTGGAATTGCACACTAATCATGGAGCCAGATAATGGATGTGGAACACAGCAGTGTTCCAAGTCAGAAATTGAGTGGAGATATTTTAGGACTTCGTTCCCCATATCAGATTTGAATGAGAGTGCCCTTGCTTATGTCGTCTGCCTAGAATAGAGATTATGAAGTTGATGATGACACATTTTGCAAGAACAGATGAAATGATACATGAAAACATGAAAAGATTGTTCATGAATCAGTTGCTGGTACCATCTGAACATGAACCGAATAACTAGTTTCCACAAGTCCGAGAAAGACGCCAACATGACAGAACATTCTCTTTAGTAAGCTGTAAATGTGCACAACCCAAAGAAAAATCAAGTCACAGAAAGAGTGTTACCTATCAATTATTCTGTTCCCAAGAGCCCTGATTTCTGGGCGGAAATGAAGAGCAATGAAGGCGACCCTACATCTTAGTCTCTGGTATTCAGCCATACTTGGGGGAAGGATGGACTGCAAGAAAGAAAGAGAATTGGCAAATAAGCGAAACAATTTTCTGCATTGTGTGACAATGACATTCAAGTCATGCAGTCCACAGATAATTGCAATTCCTTGCTGAAGGATAACAAAGATGGGAAAACCAGAATTTATAATTAAGCAACTCACTAGGGAGAAAGAACTTCAAACACAAAAGTTAACCTATGACCTATTTATGGATATTCCACATTTAGACATGTTGAAACTCAACTTTCACCACTGAATCTAAAACCAGAAAAGAATGAACACAGAAGAAACCAAACTAAAATTTGAGTAGATAACTTTGTTTTCTTTACAGAAATAAAGGTTACATGTACAATGGGGAATTTTCATCTCCTGCTTGCTTAGGACATCAGGCATTAACTCTTTATTTGCATGTCACATTTCCAGTGAACAATTCTCCTTGTGTTCCCACTATTACTCCTTGAAAGAAATAAATAGGGAAAAAGAATTTCAAATATCAAGCAAAAAATCAACAGAGCCTCAGAAGCAATCTGGCCTACAGCTCTGTTTGCAAACTGATTGAATAGCCAAGACCTGCTATTTCTCTTAATGAGAATGTAATTTCAATGCTGCAGCAAGTTCAATCGACATCACAAACATAATCCAGATATACTTGTGGTTACAGGAATAATAGAATCCCGGCATTGCTTGTTCAAAAGCACTATGAACATTTATGGGTTTGTGTGATGTTGCAAGTTTTCCATGCGTTCATGAGTAAAAATGCTGCTTCTTTTGCATGTCTCTCGACTACATCAGTGCACATATGCAATAGCACAATACTATTGTTCTTAATTCACCAAGCATAAAAGCAAAAGCCACAACTTGAAAATGATAATATAATTATATAAGACAAGCTAGAAGTTAACATGTACACAGTGCCATGAAATACACTTGAACTTCTACAGATATACAAAATAGATCAATCTTGTGAGTGCTTCAATGATCAATGCTCTTTAGAAACATCCTTTCATAGAAAATTCAGCGACCACCAGAAATGGTAAAAGAAGTTGCACCTGAAGACATCCTCCACCGGTAATCACCAGCCCAACAACTTTCAATGCTTTTAATTTTGGCAAGACTTCACTGAAGTAGAAGTCTGGGGAAGCTGAGTTTTTAGGTGAAATTATAGGAAATTTATTCTTTTTCCTATCTTCCTTGAAATTTTCGGGCAGGCTCCTTATAACAGTCACATCATTGGTAAGTGCTGCTATGAATTGCTCCTCATTGTAGAGGTATGAAAAACTCCTGAATTTTGAACTGCATAGCATAAACAGAAATGAGAAAGCAAGGGACTGCATTAAGCAGAGACAACAAAACACTTTGGAGGGGGGGTGTGGATCACAGGACATTAGAAACAAAAAACCTGATGCCTTTTGACCGAACACTTTCTTGAATCTCAGGAATGACAAGCGTAACATTAAGGAGTCTTGCAACGGTGACAAGATCACAGATCTAGAAAGTAACAAAAACATCACACATTCAGAATGTATTTTTTGTTAACATGAAACTCTTTACATGTCACATGAACTTACAGAAGATCTGATCTTCTCAAATCCACCATAGATCTTGGCATATATGTAGCCATTGTTTGAATCACTTGGAACTGTACATGAGGAGGATGATGTGAAGATATAAGGGACAAAATAAGCTAGCAACAAGAAAAGATAGAACAAATAAATGATGTCTGCATGTTAAAAGTTCAGGGCATAAACCCTAATGCATTAAGATAAAATGCCTACACTCTACAAGAAGGGAAAACCTGGAAAAGACTGTTATAAAAAATGAAGCACAAAATAAGCATGGTGACCTGCATCATTATAGAGAAGGCAACAGATTTCAGGGCTTATTTGTGAACAAGTTTAAAACTTTAAGTAACATATAATTTCAGGCCATGGTCTAGGCAAGTCAATGCTCTGGGAATGGGGACCAGATTTGAATTAGTTTCTGGAGATCTTGCAATTGGTGCACTGACTGTCTCAGAGGGATAGAGAAACTTTGTCATCTGTTTCTGCTAGACATCAAACCAAGAGCATAAGATATATCAAGTTTGAACAAGACCACGTAGCTGAGTGTGATATAGAAGACCAATGTACATGTAAAAAGACATTCGTCAATCTTTTCTATGGAAAGTTAGTATGTGAATCTCCAACATAGTTGTAGAGGCACCCGCCTAGGTGGCGTCTAAGCAGGAAGGCAGCCAATTGAGGGCTAGGTGAGGATCCACCTTATGGGGACCCAAAAAGGCGCCCCAAGGCGACGCCTAGTCGCCTACGAGGCTAGGCTGGTGCCTTGGGCAGCCTAGACCCTATCAGGCCAGTCGCTTTGCTTTGCAAATTAAAATTTTCTTTTCGGGGGCTCCGCTCCCTGCACCCCCACAAGGGGTGCTGCCCCCTTGACCCCGACCACCTAACTGCTCAACCTAAGCACATAGGTTAATCTGCATGTGCCGTGTGCGTAATGCATATTGGAGAATTTAGGGCCTCAAGCTCCATATTCCAACACTGTTCATAATCATTAGATTGTGAACATTGTCCAAGCCATTAAATGTTAAAAATTCCTAATTTTTCAAGAACCATCTAAATGCATTATGCTTTTAATATTTCAGTAAATATTATGTTCTAAATTTAATTATAATGTCATATTAACATTTTTATTGCATAAATGCTTTGTGATTATTCATACATTATATTTGATACTTAGATTCCATATAGGAGGGAGATATCACATTAGGCAACACCTTGGACATCTAAGCGCCACCTAGGCGGGCGTCTAAGTGTTTAAGTGCTCAAGGACCCCAAGAACGCCTCGGGTTCTTTTTTTTTTTTTTTGAAAGCATGCAACGGTGATGTTCAGTACAACTGGTAACAACTGTAAGTGATGTCAACCAACTGAAAGAAGAATGAAAGGTAAATGAGAACTGTATCCATTTGTAGTAAGAAAGTAAATACCTGGATAACTTTTTCTTGGATTTGCATATGGTTGCAGCAAGTCCAATGAACCAACTGGGCCCATAACATTTTAAACTTGAATCTCTACAAACCATGACATAATGAAAATAAGAAGGCACTCTCAGTTATTGCAAGAAACAATAGGCATACATTGAGATCAGGCATCCTTTTGACCAATTTTTCATGTACAAAATGTAATATATTTTTGTTTCAGTTTCTTAAACAAAGAAATCAGAAAAAGAAATCATATGCGAGGAGAGAGGATGTGAACATGAAACAAGAAAATACCTGTCCATAGAAATCATCCAGAGGTGGTTTGTAATAAATGAATTCTCCGCTTGAGTTGGCAAGGTAGAGGTGGACAATCAATGATGCAACAGATAAGGCAATTCCAACAACTGCGACCAGTTTGATCTTCGATTTGTGAATCATCTTTACATAATCATCTGCATCTCCAATACAGTATAAGAAAGATGGTAGCATGTGAGAATTGGAACTCGATTACATGTGGACTAAAATGAGAACAACTTTTGGAAGGTGATCAACAAAGCAATTAAGCTAACATTGCCGTTTCAAAGCCATTAGTTTAGGAATTAGCAAAAGCACATACATGTATATATGGATTATCAGGAAAAGGAAGGATTACATAATTCAGGAGCAAAACATTGGAGTATGAAATAATCAAGTAGATGGTTCAAAGAACTCTCTTAATCTTAAACATGAGTATCAATATTTACACTTTAAGAAAGAAAGGAAGAAAATTCTCAACAAAGAATAGGTTAAAGGTCTAAAACTATTGCTCACTCTTCTCTGAAAAGAGCTTTTAATCTTTAACACATATGGAAGGAGTGCCAATGTTGTCAATATAAAGGTGAGAAAACCATGGAATCATGGAAGGCAGAATCGGCTGATTTTGGATCAGATCAGCCATGGCCGATCCCATGGATGGCATAGTCGGATCGAGGTGCTGGGTCGGACCCAGCCGACCCCGACCCGAGTCGGGTCGGATTGGAGGATCCGCCCGACTCCATTCTGGCCGATCTAGGATCGGCCATGTTAAAAAATGATAAAACATTGTAAAAAAATGAGGAAAAATCACGGGAAAATCAGGCAAAATTCTTAAAGAACATATAATAATAGAACATTTTGGGTATATCCATAGTCTAGTTGCACATATGTTCATATTACAATACAGAGCAACGATAATTATGATACCTTATTTACCTGAATATCATTTAAGTAAATGTATTACATGTAAATAAGGAAGTACCCCCCATTTGAATCCAATAAAAATATCAAAAAAATCATATCTCTTACAAATAAAAAGTCAACTCTCACATCCAAGAAGAAAATCGTGATTTCGGTGGTTCCATCAAAATAACGACTTTCTAATCTTTCATAATTTGACATATAGAAAAATTTCATAATTCAAATAAACTCAATAGAATACTAAAAATCTAAAGTCGGTAAGAAAAGTCAAGCGTGCATATGACTTCTCTTAGGGAGCCACTCTCCTACTAACAATACTTAGTCTGCTTGAGACCTCTCAGGATTTGGTCAAACCTAAACTATCATCACTCAAAGTCATGAGAATTGTCACTTTCTAGTTTCTTTTCAATTAGAAAGTGAAAAATCTCATGAGTTAAGTGATGATAGCTTAAGTTTAACCAAATCCTGAGATGCCTCAAGTAGACTGTGTTGTCAGTAGGAGAGTGGCTCCTTGGAGAAGTCATATGTACGTTTGACTTTTTTTACGGACTTTAGATTTTAGTATTCTATTGGGTTTATTTGAATTATGAAATTTTTAGATATGCCAAATTATGAAAGATTAGAAAGTCGCTATTTTGATGGAACCACCAAAATCGCGATTTCTTCTTGGATGAGAGAGTTGACTTTAAGAGATATATTTTTCTGATATTTTTATTGGATTCAAATGGGGGGTACTTCTTATTTACATGTAATATCTTAAGTAAATAAAATTATAAATATAACATTTACTTAGATGATGTTCAGGTAAATAAGGTAAGTGGACGGGATCAGACGTGGGTAATCGGGCTAAAGCAGATGGAATCGAGGTGGAATCGGCTGGAGTAGGACTGGATCGGCCCGATCCAGTCCGATTCCATCCGATTCTGCTCGATCCACCCGATCCCACCTTACATAGTGGGTGGGTCGTCGTCCCCCCCCCCCCCCCAAATCGGGTCGCCATAGGCCGATTCCGACCCGGATCGGCCGACTTTGCCATCCATGGCCGATCCAGGCCGATCCGATCGATTCTGGCTGATTGTGGCTGATTCAGATCGGAAATCGGCCCGATTCAGATTGGGATCGGCCATGGCCGATCCAGACCCCGATTCCGATCCTGCCTTTTATGCAAGGAATAAGATGTTGAACAATTCAATAATGCAAAAATTACATGAAATACTGACTTCACTGCTACATCCATGCAAATTCTCATGATTGCTGAAATATTGATTCATCCTCTTGTAGAAGCTCCAGCAGTTTGCTAGTTGCTGTGTGTTCATTTTTCATGTTTTATCCACTGGTATCCAAGAAGGTCAAACCGGAATCTCACTCAATCAGTCATATTTAAGAAATTTACTAACATTGCCCCCAGGCTCCAGCTAAGGATAGAATGCTACTATTTCCTTGTTGATTTGTTAGTAACAAAAGCAAAAGTGCCTTGACTGCTCAGATTTAGATAAAATGCCATAAAAATATAGCAGCAAAAATCTAATGGTCCTCGCAGTAAAAGGAAACTGTAAGGGGGACAATATATTGCAGGCAATGACATATAGCAAGCTACGCAGTGATAAAAAACTTAAAATACTCAGATAATTCCTACCTGGCGAAATAAAACTCAGGAAGCAGGGATAATCGGCAAAAGAGAAAGGAGAACTTGAGAGAGGGAGAGAGGGAGCTGAATCCTTCAGCAAGGTCTGTCCAAGCAGAGTTATAATAGCAGGTCCAAGACAAAATTTATGAAAGAAATTTGGCATGGCCAAAATACAGATTTTAAATCCATCACTAATACCAGTCCCAAAACTCATAATATGGCCATCATGTGTCCAAATCATATCCTCTTAAAGCAACATGCTCACCATATGCCCTCTTGAAATGGGATGTACTGTCCATGCTTCTCAAAGCACAGATCCAGGCTGATGATGGCATCCCAGAAAAAGAAAATAAGAAATAGACACGAAGACGTAAATCCATGGTAGGTAGACTCCTATTTTTCATGCATCTCAGGATCATTGTTCATCAAGGAGGTGGTAAGTATACTCCATGAGATTTTCTCCAAGTAGTCTAAAATTTCGATGCTGCCTGGTCTTGGGTGAGAGATCTTATAATTTACTTTGACTAGGCTGAGGCTCAAGGCCTATAGACTTGTATCATATTAGCCAACCCACACCCCACACGGACAAGAAAAACAAGAAACCTGTCTGCACATCTCCTCCCCCTCCTTCACCTGGATTCTCTCAAGAATCCAGCCTGTCCATCTGGCATTCTCATGGATCATTGTACCTAAGTAGCTACTTTTTGTTTTATCCTGGCAACTATAATCACGTGAATTTCATCTCTGTTTCTATCCCCTTCTGGTTCTAGCACTAATGTAGATAGTTGAAATGATCCTTTTCAGGTGAGTCTCAGCTAACTAAATACTACATGAATGTATAAAACCCAAGGATGGACAATATCATGATTCACTAGATCCATAGTAGCTTTCAGGGAATCTTCATAATATGGAAATAGGTTACTCACCACAACAATAAGCATAACACATTCGACACAAAATGAGAAGACTAACATAGAGGCTATACTCAGCATGGTTTGCCGAGTCGGAATCGGAAGGCGAATCGGGTTGCTCCTGATTCGCTCCGATTCCCCCCGAATCGGTCCGAATCGGACCGATTCGCATGGGTATATTATATATAATATATATAATATGATATATATATATTGCAGATATATTATATGTATTACATATATGATATAATATTATATATATATTTATATTATATATAAGGGAATCGGGGCGAATCAGGCGAATCAGGGATCGGGTTTCCCCTGATCCGCTCCGATTCGGGGGAATCGGGCCGATTCGCCCCGCCATGACAAACCATGATACTCAGTGGCATGCATCTAAAGCATGGTTTGCCGAATCGGGGCGAATCGGCCGAATAGGTGCGAATCAGGGGAAAACCGATCCCTATTGCGCCCAACTCGGCCGATTTTATATATATTATGACATGCATAATATAATATATTATATCATATTTGTATATATATATATACATAACAATATGATATATATTACATATGTATGTAATCATATAAATGTATGTCAAATATGATATATGTAATATGTATCATATGATATATATGCATATGTAATATATATATATATATATCAGTACCCATGCGAATCGGACCGATTTGGGCGAATCAAGAATTTCCGGATTCACCCCCGATTCCGATCCGGCAACCCTAATCTAATGATAGTAACTCTCTGGAGCACCTTTTCACTGGGTATCAAACATGAGAGCTTGTTTCCTGAACTCAAGTGTTCTGTTTCATATGCAGCCATCACACAGCAAGAAACATAATAGAAGCAGATAGGAAACATTATTGGTTATTTTGCATATATACCCCTATTAAAAACATGATTGGGCAAATCCATCTTAAATTTGCATTGTCACTAGAAACCTTGATAGGTGAATATATTTGCATCAAAAAGCCTGCCGTTACGTACCATGACAAACCTATAGAATATGCTTGGAATATTCCTTTACAGTCTGTTTCAAAAACTGTTAATTTTCTTTGGACATTTTACCCTCAGATATAAAATTTCATTTATCCCTCCCACTCTCTCTCTCTCTCACTAGTGGCCCACCCTCTAGAGGCCCTCGCCACCCGACCACACTTGCCACCACACTGGGATCTTCACGGGGGACAGTGCAGGCAATGGCGGCAATGTGACCACCTCCTCTTGCTCTGGCACACATGGGGGGAGCTCCCCCTCCGGTGCCAAACTATGTGTGCATAAGAGAGAGAGAGAGAGAGAGAGAAAGAGAGGTGTGTGTGTGTTGGCTAGAGAGAGAGAGAGGTGCGAGTGTGGGGAGGGGTGTCAGAGGGGCATCTCCCCCTCCAACGCCGACTCTCTCTCTCTCTCTATATATATATATATATATATATGCTATGGTGCGGCCGTGCGGCCCAGCCGCACCATAGCGACGACTGGTATCCAACGGCCGCGATGCGATGGATCTTGATCCACCGTTGGCGCGCGCAATGCATCGCGGCCGTTGGATCTTGATCCAACAGCCACCGCTATGGTGCGGCCGGGCCGCACGGCCACACCATAGCATTTATATATATATATATATATGTGTGTGTGTGTGTGTGTGTGTGTGTGTGTGTGTGTGTGTGTGTGTGTGTGTGTGTGTGTGTGAGAGAGAGAGAGAGAGAGAGAGAGGGATGCAAGTGAAGGGAGGCGTACTAGAGGGAGATCTCCCCCTCCGGTGCCGAACTATGTGAGAGAGAGACTCTATGGGCATTATGGACATTTCTTACATCCTTCAATCACAATGTGCATCTCCGTCACCAATTCCTCATGATATGTAAGGGCAAAGTTTCTAGTGCAAATATTTTCGCCTAATAGGATTTTTAATGGCAATGCAAATTTAAGGCAGATTCTCACCCAACTATCCTTTTAACAAGGGTATATATGTAAAAAAAAACCAAAATTATCAAAGATCTGTCTCCAGAATATAGGTCAGTGAGATACAATATAATGCAGTATTCACGCTGCAATTTGAACTAAATCAGTAAATTAGATCCCCATGTTCATATTATGCAGAAGAATTGGGCAGCTGACTACATGAGCTCCAAACCCAATCATACTCATCATCATCATCGGAGTCTTATCCCATTTGGGGTCGGCTAAACCCAATCATACTATTAGATTTAATATTAGATTGTGTCTTCCAACTCAAAACCTTAAGATGATGAGTGGAGAGCACCACTGTTAGAAGTGTACGAGATAGTTTGTCCATTATTCTAAGTTCTAACGCATACAATACTACATAATCCCAAATCAAAATGAGGAGAAACTCACCAGTTCGTTGCTGCTTTTGCTCAGAGCCCACGCGAAAAGTTTGCTCCTCCGCTACATAAACCCGGCAGGAATCCAAAACACGATGAACTTTTGATGCGGGAACCCTGTACCATTTTCAAAAGGAGCTAAGAAACGATTATGTGCAGGGTCGTTAAGGGGAGTGAGAGGGATATCTTTCCAAACGTAGGCCAGAGAGCAGATCCATTGAAATAGTGGATACGGGTATCGAGAAGTCAGGAGACAGCAACTGCACGCCTGCGCGGATCATAAAGCAAGAGTCTCTTCAGATTTTGAGAGGGGGAAGGAGAGAGAGAGAGAGAGAGAGTAGCGCAGGAAGATCTAGGCGGGCTGCTGGTGTTGGAGGTGGGGACGACGGTCGTCGCCGTGGAGGGAAGATCGAGCCAAGAGAAGCCTATCAAAGGAGAACGCGGTGGCGAGGCCGATAAGGTTGTTGACATGGGCCGGCTTGTGGTCAAACAGGCCCAAGCCGGCCCGTGTTTATGAGAGAGAGGGAGAGGGGGCGGTTGGTGTTTGGAGGGAAGGAAAAGTGTTAGTTGCTCGTGCGCGCGGCGCAGCTCTAGGAGGTGCGGGTCCTTGCATGGGAAACAAGTATTCCCCCCCCCCAAAAAACTCCCCATTTCGTTCCTATGATCTCACAAATGGTAGTTAGTTAATTGAGTTGGATTAGTCGAAATTTATTTTATCATGCTCACGTAGCACATGGTATCACCACTGTCTATTTTTGTTTTGGACTATGAGAGATGGATCATTCATTCACGAAAAGACAACAGTACAGAGATACAAATAGAGCTGGCAGATGACAACACAGACCACCGTCGGCGCTCCACGTAAAGGTCATATGGCCGGTACAACAGAGCATGGCAACTATAGAGGCCATGAAGCAACAGGGACCAAAGATTCAAATACATTGGGTAAACCCAAATGTCCACAGGAAATACCCCTCCCATTGCACAGAGCGCCATGAGCAAGTGTCGCTCTTCATTGGCAGTTTCATGGAGGTTGGAGGGGACACCGCATCCTCGACCCACACGATCGTCGAGGGTGAGTTTGACAGGAGGTAAAAGATCTTCTAACAGAGACCACTGCCATGAAAGATGGAGCACCACACTGACCATCGAAGAGGCTGGCTAGAGCGCATGGATGGGCGCCAAAGTTGTCCTCGTCGGACATGATTCACACAAGAAGATAACAAAGGAAACATGAAACATAGTAAAGTTAAAGAAACGGAACTTAGATGGAAGTCATTGTCATACCTTCAGATAATCGGCAAGCACTTGCCGACCAAACGGAGAGGAAACCTCTCCAACGAAAAGGTAATAGGTGTTTGGTTACACTTTTTTACCTATTTTTTTTCTTATTTTTAAAAAAGAGGAAGAAGAGTAGTGGGACTACGTTTGGTAAGGTGATTCTTATTTTTTGGGAGAGAATCCCGCGCCATCTGTTTCTCTTCCAAAAAAAAAACAACCATCGACCTGTTTTTTTTTAGGACTCTCTTCGCGCTCGAAGCGTTGCCCCCTGGGAAGAAGACTTCGTCCCGAGAGAGACCCGCCCCTGCGCCCTCGCCGCCTAGAGCAAGGTATGTCTCTCTCTCTCTCTCTCTCTCTCTCTCTCTCTCGCCGGCAGAGCCCACGCCCCAGCGGAGCCAGTGGCGGACCCAAGTGGAGTCCAGTGGGGTCCTGTGACCCCACTGGATTTCCACCCTGTCCCATTTGGCCCATTCACTTTAAGTTTAAAATGTTTTTTCTATACTACAGCGACCCCACTAAGATTTTTAAAATTTTAATTGTGCACCCCCATTCCCACGCCTCACCATCCCGAGTCTCCCACTCCCACACTCCTTTCTCTTCCACTCTCCCTCAACCTAAACCTAGGTCCCAGACTCCCAGCAAAGCACACCCTCCTCGCTGCAACTGCACGCCCTCCCCCTCTGATCTCCGGCCCTCCCTCGATGCCGTCAGGCCGCCGCCCGCTGCAGAGCCCCCCCTTCACCTCCGCAGTGCCACAGCCGCAGACCCGCAGCCGCATAGGAAGCCCGCCGCCCGTCGGCCCCTGCACGCTGCCCGCCGGCCCCTACACGCCGCCCGCCGCGACGAGCAACCCGCCGTGACGCCGTCGACCGCTGGTGCTCGCCCCGCTCCGCTGCACAACCCACTGTGGTAATACTCTCTCTCTCTCTCTCTCTCCCTCTCTCTTTCCCGATCGCTCTCATCTCTTTCTTCCCCAATGGCCCAATCCCCACCAAGCCGTGCAACCCGTGCCCCCATTTTCTTCCCCAATCTCCACCCAACCTGCCAGCCCGGCCAGCCGTGCCCCCCCCCCTTTTTCCCCCAATCCCCAATTCTGCACCCAGCCGTGCCCCCCCCCTCCCCCCTTTTCTTGCCCGATCCCCACCCAGGCAACTACCAACTGCCGTCCCCCCCCCTCCCTATTTCTTCTCCAATTCCCAGCCGTCCCCCCCCCCCCCCTGTTTCTTCCCTAATTCCAATTCCCCTCACCCACAGGCAGCCAGCCGTGCCCCCCCCCCCCTTCCCCCTTGTCCAATCCCCTACCCCTTTTTCTTCCCCAACCCAACTTTGCCCCCTTTTTTTTTACAGTTAAAATTTTCCCAATGACAATATTTTCACAGTAAAATGACCATGTTTTATCTTATTTTTATGTTTTAATTATAATGTCTCATATTATGATTATTTTTTGTTTACACGCAGTTTGACCTTCTCTCATATAATCGGATTTATTATTGGCCACTATCTTTATTGTTGACTATTAAGGTATGTGTTCCAACGAGCCTGGGTGTGGCTCATTTTTATAATGCATATTTTAATTGATTCGTGTGGTTATGTGAATGTGTTCCAGCGAGCCTGGGTGGTGGCTCATTTTTATAATACATATTTTAATTGATTTGTGTGGTTATGTGAATGTGTTCCAGCGAGCCTGGGTGGTGGCTCATTTTTATAATGCATATTTTAATTGATTTGTGTGGTTATGTGAATGTGTTCCAGCGAGCCTGGGTGGTGGCTCATTTTTATAATGTATTTTAATTGATTCGTGTGGTTATTTACATTTTTATATGAATGTGTTGATTTTATAATCATTAATTTTTTTGCTAGGATGAAACGTTATTTGGTTAAACTAAGTCAAGGACAGAGCAATGCAGCTAGTTCAAGTAGTTATAGAACTCCACAGAGTCCACTCACAAGTCAACAAGAATCTTCGTCTATTGATGAACTTGATTTGACTACTTTAGAATCAGATCCAGGGTTAAGAAAGAAGATATCAGAGTATCATCCAAAATTGCAAGATGATGTAAGAAGAGCATATCTATTGAAAGGTCCTTATCAACCACGGAATCATAATTTTATTGATGAACTTGATTTGACTACTTTAGAATCAGATCCAGGGTTAAGAAAGAAGATATCAGAGTATCATCCAAAATTGCAAGATGATGTAAGAAGAGCATATCTATTGAAAGGTCCTTATCAACCACGGAATCATAATTTTCCTTTGAAGCTTATGGGTGGAAAAATACGTAGATTCGTTCTTTCATGGTTTGATGAGTATGAAAATTGGTTAGAATATAGCACAACAAAAAATGCTGCATTTTGTTTACCTTGTTACTTATTCAAACACGACCATGGAAAACAATCAGGTGGTGATTCATTTGTTGGTGAAGGTTTTTCAAGTTGGAACAAAAAAGACAGATTAGATGTTCATATTGGTGGTCCTAATAGCTCACATAATGTAGCTGTAAAAAAATGTGAGGACTTGATGAGACAAAAACAAAGTATTCAAGAGGCTTTTTCAAAGCAATCAGACCAAGTGAAGAATGATTACAAAGTCCGTCTGCAAGCTTCAATAGATTGCATAAGGTTTCTTTTGCGTCAAGGATTAGCATTTCGTGGACATGATGAATCTGAAAGTTCATGTAATAAAGGAAATTTTTTGGAGCTCATGAGATTTCTTGCAGATCATAGTTCATCTATAAATAATGTTGTATTGCACAGTGCTCCTCAAAATGTCCAAATAATTGCTCCTCATATACAAAAGGACATTGTAAGTGCATGTGCAATTGAAACAACGAATGCAATCATTAGAGAATTTGGAGATGATTTGTTTGAAATAATTGTTGATGAGGCTTGTGATGTATCTGGTAAAAAACAAATGGCTATGGTTTTACGTTATATTGATCAAAGGGGTTTTGTTGTTGAGAGATTTTTTAGTATTGTTCATGTTTCTGATACTACTGCTGTGTCACTTAAGACTGCAATTGAATCTGTTCTGATGAGATATGGACTCAGCTTATCCAGAATAAGAGGACAAGGTTATGATGGAGCTAGTAATATGCAGGGTGAGTTCAATGGTCTTAAAACTTTGATTATAAGAGAGAATAGCTCGACATATTATATTCATTATTTTGTTCATCAACTCCAGTTGACGCTTGTAGCTGTTGCTAAGAATCATGGCGATGTGTCTTGGTTTTTCTGTGTTGTTTCTCAAATTATAAATGTGATTAGTTTATCTTGCAAGCTTCGAGAAAAATAAGCTGGTAGTGTTGCAGAAGCTTTAAGTAACGGTGATCTTCAGAGTGGTAGATGTTTGAATCAAGAAATAAGTTTAAAAAGACCAGGTGATACCCGTTGGGGTTCTCATTATGGATGTCTCCTAAACTTGACTGTTATGTTCTCTTCTGCAGTGGAGGTACTTGATGTTATTTATCAAGAAGGAACTTTAGAACAGAAAGGTGAAGCACGTGGTTTATTGTTTGCATTGAAAACTTTTGATTTTGTTTTTCTTCTACATTTGATGACAAAAGTGTTGAGCATCACAAATGAGTTGTCAATAGCTTTGCAAAGAAAAGATCAAGATATCATTAATGCCATGTCACTTGTGAAGCTTTCCAAACAACGGTTGCAAGCTATGAGAGATGAAGGTTGGAATGATTTTTTTAAAGAAGCATGTTTGTTTTGTGATAAAGAAGAGATTCTTATTCCTAGTATGGACCATCGATATTTTTTTCCTAGAAAATCTCAACGCAGAGCTCCTTGTATCACAAATTTACATCACTATCAGATTGAGTTGTTCTACACTATATTAGATATGCAATTGCAAGAGCTGAACAGTCGTTTCAATGAAACAAACACTGAATTGCTTCTTTGTGTGGCTAGCTTAAATCCTTGTGATTCATTTTCAGCTTTTGACAAGGAAAAATTGGTTAAGTTAGCTGGATTTTATCCCAATGAATTCCCTAACTTTGTTGATCTTGTGGCACTTCATAATCAGCTTGAGAATTATATCTTTGATGTGAAATCAGATGACAGATTTTTTGACTTAAGAGGCATTGGTGATCTTGTAAGAAAATTGGTGGAGACAAAGAAACATGTTGTGTATCCAATGGTATATTTACTTATAAAGTTAGCATTGCTTCTTCTAGTGGCTAGTGCAAGTGTTGAAGAGTGTTTTCAGCAATGACCTACGTCAAGAACAAGCTACGGAACCGGATGTGTGATGATTGATGAATGATTGTCTAGTGACATATATTGAGAAAGATTTGTTTGAGAGTATAAGTAATGAGTCTATTATTGAAGTGTTTCAAATATGAAAACTCGTCGAGCACAATTGTAAGAGAAAAATTGATTGTAATGAAATTGTCATTTTTATTGAAATGTGTTCTTTTGTTGTAAATGTCTATATTTTAAATTTTAAATTTATATTTTATATAATTTATTAATTAATTATTAAAAATATAATTTGAGTGACCCCACTTAATAAAATTTCTAGATCCGCCAATGAGCGGAGCCCCCCCCCCCCTTCCCCCCCCGTCGGCGCCCCAGCGTCCCCTGCCCCAGTGCCCCCCGCCCCAGCACCCCACGGCGCCCCCTCCACCCCACAGTGCCCCCTCTGCATGCAGAGACGCCATGGCATGACAGTGCCCCCTCTGCATGCAGCGACGCCATGGCATGACAGCGACGCCGTGGCATGCACGAGCACACAGTGAACAGCTACCTGCTGGAAGAAGGGACTATATATATATGCAGTGGCTTTATCTGTCATGACTTTACAGTGCCCCCAGCATGCATGTGTGTCCCCATCCCCACACCCACCAGTGCCCCATCCCCACACCCACCACGCATGTCATTTTTTTATTTTAGATGTTTATTATGTTGAATTTGCATGTATATTTTATGAATTCAGGATGTCTGAAACACAAGCATCTTCTGCGAGTGGTCTTAATGAAAGGTTGAAGTGGGATCAAACACGTTTAACGTATCTAACTAAGTTATTAGTAGATCATCATCGTGCTGGAAAAAGGGCATCAACTAGTTGGAAACCTGAAGCATGGGAAACAATGAGAACATAGTTTAACAATAGATTTACACTAAATGCGACTGTCAAACAATTGAAAGCTAGAGTCCAGGTGATGAAAAATGATTATGTTGTCATCAAGAAAGAGAACATGGTGCATACATTGACAGAGAAGTAGAAGGAAAGCGTCAAGAAAGACTCAGATTTGAAGAACAACATCGTTTAACAACATCACGTTCACAACGTGATCTTGGTAAAGAACTTCGGAATAGAATTGCATTGGAAATGTGGGAAGATTATGTAAACAGACGACAGAGATCTTGAAGTTTGTATAAACATGGTGGTTACTGAATTTGATGACATATTAATAGTTATTTATTACTCATTCTCTTTCATAAATGGTACAAATCTCTTTTTGAAATATATTTGTCACTTTTACTATAAAAAATAATAAAGTGAAAAAGAGTCTACTAAACAGGTCTATATAAATTTTAAAAATTATGTCAGTTCTGTCAAACAAATAGTAGTAGTTTTTCTCAATTTTAAATTTGTGTCAAAAATTGACACAGTATAATTTTTTAGTTAGAAAGAGTTTTTTTTTTAAGTGTAACCAAACACCCTATAAACCCTTGACAAAGAAGAACAAAACTTTCCTACACTGAAAGGGGAGGGACACCCACAAACGGCAGTCGTCTAAGACAGTGATCAAGGGGAGGGATCCGAAGAGATCGGGGAACCCCCTCCCCTCCAAGAGGAGACACGAATGACGAGTGCGAGCTAGAGGACGTGCGAACCCTAAGAATTCTCAAAGTTTCTCACTCTAGAGAGTCTAGAGTGAGAAGCCTCCAGCTTCGAAGATATCACTACTGTCCTACCCTTGTCACCGCACACTTTTTATTGCCACCAATTGTTACGTGTCATTTGTCATCACACCCTTTGTCACCACATTTGGGCCACTTTATTTTTGGTTAGATAGATAGTCCAATGGTCAAAGATCACTAGGCGCTCGACGTTTCCCTGTGCGCTCAGGGTTCGAAATCTGGGCGGGCCTACCCCACCCCAGGGGGTGTCCACTTGACATGCATATAAACGTGCATTTCTCAACATGGTGTCACATTTTATCATTTTTTTCTCACATTATTTCTCCGGTGATCAAATCTCGTCATATTTAATATTATTATCAAATTTAGACGTGAATATTACTAGGTGGATTGAATTAGACAGTACCAATATAACAAAATTCTTACTTATGTGATTGGATGATTATAAGATGATAATGGCGAAATAAATAAAAGAAAAGATACAGCGTGATAGCATTGCTACGAAGATACATGAAAGAACGGTAAATACAGAACAAATATCATAACATAGATAATGTATTTCTCTGTCTCGTTGGTGCTTTGGTGGAGGGTATATATCAAATTTTTTATGTTTATTAAATGATTTTTTCATATATACCTCTACTCAATTATAATTAGATCATAATCTGTCTTATTTTTACATTTACATCAAAATCCTCTATCATCACTTGTCATGATGGAACAGTTAGAAATCTTTAATAGAACTGTCCGGTGTGATCTTAGCTATTAGAATGGAATATCCCGTCATCACAATGAAATAGCCTTTTCGACTTTTTAAGGGTAGATGCGTTTAAAAAATGTCTAATGGTTACTAAAATAGCCAGTAAAGAAATGTTGGCAAGTGATGACAGAGTTTCTATTGTAAAAAAAAAATCATCGAATAAAGTTTTTAACGTAAATATAAAAATAGATAAATTAGGCCTAATTACGTCACAGGGATATATAAGAAAAAAGCTCCTTGGTAAATTTGGTGTAGATATGGATTGTATTCAATGCAATGCTAAGGCCACATGCGAATGAACTGAGTGTGAACTCAAAGTCGCTGAAAGTAATGAAGAGCAGTGAAAAAGACTTATTATGGGCTTTCATCGTTTGTTCTAAAATTGTTGCATATGCAAAAATCATGAATTAAAATGTAGGCTTTTTATGGCACATGAAAACTTTTGACCATATGAGAGTTGGAATTAGAGATAATGCATGGAGAGAAGGACATTGGTTTGATGCGAAAATATGAAGCATGTCCAAATAGGGATCCTCTAAAATGTTTAGAAACAACTTTTATACCTCTATCTTTATCAAAAAGATATAGATGTATATATCTCCAAAATCATTACACTATTAATTTGCCGAATTATGATGAATATTCTTGACTTCCAAAAAAAATTGACTATTCTTGGATTTGGAGTGTTTTGTATGAAACTAATGTGGGGTTTTATTCGTTATCGTGGTCTACTTGTGGATGCACAATCTCAGTCACATCATTAGGTCCAGTTAAAGAAACATATTAATGGACTCAACCTATTAATTGTTCATTAAGATCCTGTTATAGGCAGGATCTTGTTTAGGTCCATTAGGAGTAGTCTCTTCTCTCTATATATATATATGTGACTCCCCATTAGATTATACACACACTACAAACAGACAGAGAGAGGATACCAAAGAGAGATTCGAGAAGTTACACAACTCTCTTCTCGGCGTCGTATACGTTGCTTGTCTTTCAGCGTCATCTTCCTCCTCATATGGGATGACTTCTGAGTGACCCAGATAGAGATCACTGGAAGGCTGCTAAAAAGGTCATGTGATATCAAAGGCACAATGGATTATATGCTCACATATAGGAGGTTATATTAGTTGGAGGACATCATATATTTTGATACTGATTTTAGTGGTTGTCTTAATACGAGGAAGTCTACTTCAGGCTATGTGTTCCTCTTGACAGGGGAGCTATTACCTAGTGCAATGAAAAGTAGAGTGTTACAGTGACTTTCACTATGGCACCTGAGTTTGTTGTTTGTTTTGAGATTAGTGGTTAAGTCATTCAGTTGCAGAACTTACTCACAAGTCTACCATTTATATTTCATTTTCAAACTTATTAAGATTATTGTGACAATTCTGTCACAATTTTTTCTCTAAGAACAATAAGGCATCCAGGGTGGTAGAGCCTTAGATGTCAAGTGTTTATCTTAGAGACAGAGTGAAGAATCATGAAGTGTCTATAGAACATATTGGGACGATCTTATGGTTGTTGACCCTTTCACTAATGAAATCTCTGCATATAAGTGACAACATGCACATTAGAATCTAAGTCAATCCACTATGTATCTTTATGAATATTCACTAAATGAGACTCATAACAAACATAAGATGAGAAATTACCTTTCTTTTCAAACCATGTCTTCCTTTTCAAATGGTCTTTCTTAACATGTCCATGTTGTTTGCAGAAGAAGCACTTGTCATTTTTTGTCTTTTGACTTGTTCTTCTTCTTGCTCTTCTTCTGGACACCCTTATTATTTCCTAATCCAGTAGCTTTATGAGAAATAAACAAACCGTATTGGGTTAGTCACTTAGTTGGTAGCAAGGATAGTTTAGAGGGGGGCGAATAGGGAATCTGAAATCTAAAAGATAAAATCACCACTTGAAAAGTTTGGTTAGTATAAATAAGCGTGTGTAATAGAAATTAAAGGCGCGAAAGCAAACACACAGAGATTTATCCTGGTTGGGTGCTTCCCAAATGGAAGACTTATGTCCAGTCCCTAAGTAACTCTTGAGATTTCCAGTAACCAAGGGTACATTCCCCCTTAACAACGTACAGCACACAACCCCTGCTGGTCTTCTTCTCTTTTCGGGCAAGAAAATAGCCCACTATTTCACCTCAACTAGGTGTTTTTTTTACGAGCTGAAAAGCAACTCACTGGTACAGACCTCCAGTTGGTCACACCACCAGACACAAACTGGTCTTCCTTTCAAATCAAGGGGGACGTTTACATTGCAAACCATCTCTTCCAACAAAGAGGAAAACTGTGTAAAGTCCCACAATCGGACACACCACCCAGCACACTGTGGTTCTTTCTTCTCAAAAGAAGAGGAATACTTCTAGACAGAAGCTTGGACTCGAAGCCCCTAGATCAAACTTAAGATAAATAAGAAATACTTGATCTGAGACGATGCCTAAGGATAAAAGAGTACACAAGAAAGACTCTCTTAGGCAGACCCACAAATCTCTCTCACAGATACACAATGACACAGAGAGAGAGAGAATGGAGACAGAGAGAGAGAAAGAGGCTTGAATGCTTCAGAAGATTTCTACTTGAGTGCTTCTTCTTTCTTGAATGGGCTCGAGCTCTTTTTCTCTTTTCTTTGAGTGTGTATTGAGTTGGATGCTCACTGAATGCACACTCTTTTATGATTTTCGGTTCACTCTTCTTGTTTTTATTTCTTCTACTTTGACTCCATCCTTTATGGAGCAGCTAAAGAGAACCGTTGATTGATAGAGCGTTGGAGTTTTCTTAGCTCTCTTCTTCTGCTCTCCTCTTCTGAGTCTAATAGATATCTTCTTGAATCTACTGACTACTGGCTCTTTGGAACAGAAGATAATCTTCCAGCTAGTGCACACTTCCAAGGGTCCCAACAGTAGGTCTAAAATGTTGACTATGAGTAGAATAGACCTGTAGACATTTTAATGTAAAGAGGATGTTAGACTCTAGAAGTCTTTTGTCAGATGGCTCATACCTCTTTTTCTTTTTGTTCATATTTCCTACTGATAGCTAGAAATAGTAGGTAGGCACTTTTCTTCTTTGCGGGAAGGAGGAATCCTATGAGACAGCCAAAAGGTAACTTCAGTTAGAGAAATAATAAGTTAAGCAAATGAAATGCATTTGAAATTTCATTTAGCGCCAAGACATTATGGCCCTTTTGGTATGGCAGCAAGCTAACCTAGAGGGGAGGTGAATAGATTTTTTAAATCTAAAATAGAAACTTAAACACAGAAAATTATCCACTGACAGTTTGGTTAGTTGAGTGTGATAGAGAGTAGCAGTGCAGAAGCAAATGAATAATCACACAAAGAACACAAGGAATTTATCCTGGTTCGGCCCTTCCCACATGAAGTCCTACATCCAGTCCCCAAGCAACCTCTTGGGATTTTACTAACCAAGGGTACAGTCCCCTTAAGGACACTACAACACCCAGCACCCCAGTGGTCTTCTTCTCTTTCCCGGGCAGGAAGGCAGCCCACTTCTCTTAAGTCAAGAAGCCAACCTTCTGGTACAAACCCTAGTGCAGTTCTGCTAGACTTAAACCCCCAGCTAGGTTCTACACTGAGTACAATCCCTCAGTGGACAGAAAATGCCAGCAACTACACTGGCCAACTCTCACACAGAAGAAAGACTCATTGCATATAGTCCTACAGTGGACAGAAATCTTCTTAGAAAAGAAAGAACAAAGCTGAGAGTTTTACAAGAATGGACTCTAACCCAGAAACTCTCAGCAAAGAACTCTCCCCAAGAATTACAATGACCATAGAGAGAGAGAGTGAAGAGAGAAAGGCTTGAAAGCTTTGAAAACTTCTGCTATGAAGCTTCTCTTGATTGGGCTTAAGCTCTTCTCTCTTTCTTTGAGTGTATGTGGAGTTCAGGTTCCTCACAGGATGTACACTCCTTTAAAGATCTTCAGGAAAGCTCTCTTCTTGTTCTTCAGAATTGCTTCATCTTTTATATGAGCAGTTTTGAATAGATCTGTTGAAGAGATCCGTTGGAACTCTTCTAGTCGTTGCTGATCTATCTATTCTTTTTCTTCTGACTATCAGCCACTTGGTGGTCTTCGAGGTCTACAAGTATAGAAGAAAGTGTTTAGATCAAAGAGTGTTTCTGTCAAAAAGGCTTATACTTCTGTGTTTCATGCTGTCACTCAGAAGTGGTAGGTAAGCCCTTTTTGTCTGACAGGAGAAAAGAGATCTAGAGAGATAAAAAAGATCTTCTATCAGAAAGATAGAAGATTACACAAATGAAATATATTTGACTTTTCACTAGATGTCAAAAATATTTTGAAATATAAAGGAAATCGATGTTTAAGTTGAAATCTATGTTTGAACAGAATCCATGTTCTAATGAAATCCATGTTTCAACAGAGTTGATGTTTAAGTTGAAATCTATGTTTGGAAATCCATGTTTCAAATAGAATCGATGTTTAAGTGAACTCGATGTTTCAACAGAATCGATGTTTAAGTGAATCAATATTTTCAACAGAATCCATGTTTAAGTGAAATCGATATTTTCAATAGAATCTATGTTTGAGTGAAATCGATGTTTCACAGAATCCATGTTTGAGTGAAATCGATGTTTTCAATAGAATCGATGTTTAAGTGGATAGATGTTTTCAAAAAAAATCCATGTTTAAGTGAAATCTATGTGGCCCTTTGTGAATTGAAATCGATGTATATTGAATAGACATCGATTGACTTTTAGTGTAAATCACACAGCGATAGTGCCAAAAATTTTATATTTATTAGGAAAATATAATAGTAAATATATTTAATAATATTTAATAATCATAAGTTTGGTTATCACCAAAATATAAGGGTAAAATATAGGAGTGGTCAACAGACATTTTGAAAATCAATCGGTACGAATCATAACAGTAATCGATATGAGAAAGATAACTGATAGGGAACTTAAAAGACAATCGATATTTTATTGAACCTTCTATTTAATAATCGATATGAACTATTACTAATAACATCAATCGATGTGAGAAGACAATCAATATGTAAAGACAATCGATATGTAAAGGCAATCGATATGTAAAGGCAATCGATATGTTAAGGCAATCAATCTGTAACTAATGTAATCGATGTGTAAAGGCAATCAATGTGCCACTTAACTGTAATCGATGGGATAAAGGGCAATCAATGTGCTCAACAATCGATATTAAGAAAGATAATCGATGTGATTCAAGACAATCGATACGGAACTTATATACCAATTGATATGACACTTAGTTGCCAATCGATAGAGAGATTTTTTTATCCAATCGATATGGCACTTAGTCACCAATCGATATGCATTAAACAACAATCGATTGAGCTTTCAAGTGCAAATCCATGAAGTGACAGTGCAAGAATATTCTTAAAATATTATTAAATAGATTTGACATAAACATGAGTTTTTATTATCACCAAAATAAAGGAATAAAATATAAGAGTTGTTCAACATGTTGTTCCTCTCTCCTCTTAACCTCTCCTCCGCCTGAACACACATGGTCATCAACCCATTGATAGGCCACTTTGCCTGAAATGTGTTATAGGAGATCTTAAATGTCTCATATTCATTTGGCAAAGAGTTGAGGATAAAATGGACCAGAAAAGTATCAGAAATGGTGACCTCCATGGCATTGAGTTGTGCTGTAATATCTCTCATCATCATAATATGTTCCCTAATATACTACCGCTAGTGTATTTCATTGAGGAAAGCTTAGCCATCAGAGTGTTGGCTTTAGCATTATCTGAAATAACAAATTCCTCAATTGCTTTAAAAATTCATTGGTTGTGGCCTTCTCTGGGATAAATCCTTTAATGCTTTGCCCCACATGTCCCTAAAGAAAAAAGGCATAAGCGGTTGGACCTTTCCCATTTTTCAAAATGAGTGTTCTATTCCTAAGTACTTTTAGTTGTAATAGCGACAAGTTTATCCTCACGCAATGCTAAATCTAAGTCCATGCACCCTAATGCAAAACATGACCCTTTGTTTCCATTCAGTAAAATTTGTCCCATTAAGATACGGTACTTGACCAGTGAAAGGGGCAAACAATGGAGAAGAACCTGAAAATAACCAAATGCTCACATATAAATGCATAGTAGCAAGTTATGAGACAGTGAAGTAAAGATAAAGCAATTCTAATAACTTAATGAATTACTTTAACAAGTTGTCATGTTGCATCATTATAATTCCTCCTTTGGGTGATAATTACAACATGCTAGTGGACAAGCTTCCCAAAAAAATTACTTAGGTGGTAGAACTAAAGATTCATGTATACTTTGACGTATAAGAGAGTACTTTTGGGTACAAATCTCTCGATAGTCACCATGCACACAAATTTTATTCTATTCTGTTCATGACATGAAAATAAAACACTCCTTTGGGAGTAGAATTTCACCTTCAAACTAAGAACACAAAGTTTGATATCATTTTAGTTTATTAATGAGAACATTTTATTAATCTCCATGCATAAGGCCACTTTGGTGATCTACTTACACATTTTGAATGCAAAAATATCCTCCCCTCCAATTAAAATGACAACAAACAAATCATAATGCTCATAATTGATACTATTTTAAAACTAAAAGGATTATATTTTATCATTTTTTATGATTCGTGCCATTTTGGTGATCTACCTAACCACTTAAAAATAAAAATTTTCTCACAAAACCTCATAATAGTATCAATGTAACGTCATGGTCATCCGGATCCGAGTTTTAATGGTATGGTGTGGTGCTCATGACCAATGTGTGGTCATAGAGCCTTGGTTGTGGCCTTCGTGCATTATGTGGGTGTTGTGGGCTAGAAAAATCCGGACCCATATGACATGCAGGTTTTCTGGTGAAGAAGGTGACGGAGTATGTCGTTGCATTTTGAACACGACGGCTACTACGTCGCGATTCACCAAACCGCCTTTCTGTGCACAGCGCGTTTGGCGATGGTGAGGTCGGTTGTGTTTAATAGTGTAAACGCAATGCCTGCCTTGTTGGCCCTTTGGTGTGCGGCAGCAAGGTAACCGAGAAGGGGGGGGGGTGAATAGTTTTTCTGAAATCTGAAATCAAACGTGAACACTTAAAAGTTTGGTTAGTGTTAGTGTGATGAAGAGTGGCAGTGCGGAAGCAAAAGAACAATCACACAAAAGGACACAGGAGATTTATCCTGGTTTCGCCCTTCCCACATGGAAGTCCTACGTTCAGTCCCCAAGTAAACTCTTGGGATTTCACTAACCGAAGGTACAGTCCCCTTCAAGGACACTACAACACCCTGGATACCCCACCAATCTCTCTTTCCCGGGCAAGAAGGTAGCCCACTTCTTTTCTAGGCTCAGAAGCAAACCTACTTCTTTTAGGTTCAGAAGTAAACCTCCTGGAACAAACCCCAGTGCGGTTCTGCTAGACTTAAACCCCAGCTAGGTCCTGTTGGTACAAACCCCAACACGGTTCTGCTAGACACTAACCTCTAGCTAGGTTACACACTGTATACAGTCCTACAGCTGGACAGAAATCTTTCTTAGAAAAGAAAGATCATACTGAGA
Organism: Colocasia esculenta; assembly: GCA_014218235.1. Classification (NCBI taxonomy): domain Eukaryota; kingdom Viridiplantae; phylum Streptophyta; class Magnoliopsida; order Alismatales; family Araceae; genus Colocasia; species Colocasia esculenta. Next base: position 135,911,030 of record CM024761.1, read on the forward strand.
GCTATTACAAGATGAACGCTCAGGACTTAGCTCACAGTCACAGACTCTCCCCAAGATTACAATGAGCACAGGGAGAATGGAAGAGAAGAAGGCTTGAGGGCGATGAAGACTTCTGCTTTGAAGGCTTCTGTAGATTTTTGGCTCAAGCTCTTCTCTCTTCTCTGAGTGTTTGTGGCGTGAAGGTTCTTCTCACAGTTGTACATCCTTGAAGGATTTTCAGGAAAAGCTCTCTCTTCATCTTCAGCAATGCTCCATCTTTTATGAGCAGCTTGAATAGATCCGTTGAAGAGATCCGTTGGAGTTCTAGCCGTTGCTCATCTCCTCTTCATTTGTCTTGATCAGACTATGATGCTCTTCGAGGTCTGTGAGCATGGAAGACAGTGTTAGCATAAAAGAGTGTTTATGATAAACGATGCATAGTATGTGCTTCTGCTAACATACTGAAAATAGTAGGTCAAATATTTTTCTACAAGATTATGCATGCAGCTTTTTCTGTCATACAATATTTGACATTTCAATGAGCGCCAAAAAACACTTTCAAATATTCAAGAGAAATCGTTGTTCATTTACAAGTAAATCGTTGCAAGTTTATGAACAAATCGTTGTGAAAGACAAGTCGTTATAATCATTGAAGAAATCGTTATGGGAACGACTTCTTAACAATCGTTATGAAGCAAGTCGATGCGTTCACTAAGAAATCGTTACGATCTAAAGAAATCGTTATGAGCATGACTTATGAAATCGTTATGTGAAGAGTCGTTGCCCATTTGTAAAAAAATCGTTGTAAGAGCAAATCGTGTCTCACTTAAGAAGTCGATGTGATCACTTATGAAATCTTTATGAGAACCAAGCCGATGTGACACTTATGAAATCGTTATGAGAACGAATGATATGAGGGCAAATCATTGTGGCTATAAAAGAATCGTTCTGAGATCGATTTCTTAACAAATCATTATGGCCACTTAGCGAAGTCGTTGTAGCGCTTCTAAAAAATTAATTAAAACAAAATTGTTGTAGCGCTTATAATTTTGGCACTTAAACTGAAATCGATGTATATTGATTAAACATCGATTTTATCATTTTAGTGTGCCATATTGCATCAATGTGAGACTCAGCATTTTGCTATGAGATTGATGCGACACAGATGAAAAAAAATATTCAATTTAAGTACATCATAAATTTTATTATCACCAAAATATAAGAACAAATAGAGAGTGGTTCAACAATCTCCCCTTTTTGGTGATGACAAAATTTATGAGAATTTTCTGACAAGAATATATATAAAGCATAGAGGTTTCAGAAAATTCATACAAACTCTCCCCCTTTTTGTCACTAACCAAAAAGGAAGGATCTTACCATGGATTTCTCTCCCCCTTTGAGAGAATTTCTTACCATAGAGGGGTTCAACAATAATAATTGATAAGGAATGACCCCCTTAATCTGTGCTCCCCCTGAGCATGAGGGACTCCACCTGAACGAAACTTGCAAATAATTGTTAGTAATAAAGACCAATTCAATTTTGTGACTACTCTTTCTTCAGATGTGATTTGAATGAAGAGTTTGCAGTCACTTCTGCCTTGAGCATCCTTGGTTTTTGATGCTCCAAGGCTAAACTTCAAAAAATTACTCAGAGGTAGGTACCCAAATCCTTTTGGGTCCTTGATAGTTAGATGCATGAAAATATCCTTTAGGGATCCAAACTAAATGCCTTGTTGTGCAGGTGTTTACAGTGTGTCCTAGTTTATTGCAATGAGAACAACAATGAATATAGATTGTTTTGTTGTTCTATTTTCTTTGTGGTGAGTTTTTAGAACGAGATTTCTGTAACCTTTTTCTTTTATAGGGGCCTTTTTCTGGGGCATCTTGGTTTCTTTTACAAATTTTGGTAGGGGATATTTTTCTGGAATATGGCTTGTTTTCCTTTTCTGGAGGTATGTATCCAAGTCCTTGTTTGTTATTTCTAGATTTTGATCCTTGTAAGCATAGGGCTAAAGATGTTTTCCCTCAGTTAATTTTCTAACTGATTCTTTTAAATACATATTTTCTTCAGTTAGAGTTTTTAATTTTTCTTCTAACTCTAGCTTCTCATTATTCTTGCTTTTCAAATCTTCATTTAAAAGATAATTTTTATCTTTACATTCTTTTATTGTTCTTCTAGTTGCTCCAATTCAGATTTAAGATCAGAATTGGTGTTTTCCAAGCAAGTAGAGTTGTTTTTCAGATTTTTTAGTTCTTTTACAACCCCCTTATGTTTTTCATATAGTTCATTAAAGACTTCTTCTAAGTCTTCTGATTCTGACCTGAATCTGTGCAGGAATTAAAAAATGAGTCAGAATGTACCTCATCTAGTCCCACCATGAGGGCTAGATTTACCTGCTCTTTTTGGAATCTGAGCTTGATGATTCTGAGCTTGTGACCTCATCATTTTCCAAGCAGCCGCCATGGCTTTTCTTTTAAATTTCTTGTGCTGCTTCTTGGGCTTATCAGTTGACCAATCTTCTTGAGCCTTGGACAGTCTGGTCTCAGATGTCCAGGTTTCTGCATTCATAGCAGACTGGTTCTTTCTCCTTTTTCTCTTTCCTTTGAATTCTTCTTGATCCGTTTTTCTTCTCTTCAAATCTTCTGAAGCTTGGACAATACTTCATCCATATTACAGTCTTCAGAATCTGCATCCTGGGAACTAGAAGAAGAGGTGGAAGGAGCAGCTACAACTTTAAGAGCATTAGTACATTTCTTCTTAGATGAGCTTTCAGATAATCGCTCCATATTTATTTCATGTGCCATGAGAGGACCTATTAAATTATCAATTGATAATTAGTTAAATCATGGGCCTCTTCAATAGCAGTTACCTTAGGTGTCCATGAAATAGTTAAGGACCTAAGTATTTTTGTAACAGTTTCTTCATTAGAAAGAATTCTTCCAAGAGAATTTAAACTGACTACTATACTTGAAATTCTATTATACATAGTAGTAATGTTTTCATTTGGAACCATTTTAAATTGCTCATATTGAGGGATAAGAATATCTATCCTAGTTTGTTTTACTTTATCTGTTCCTTCATAGGTTATCTGCAATTTATCCCATATTTCTTTAGCAGATTTACATGCAGAAACTCTACTGAACTCTCTTTTAGATAGAGCACAACATAGATAGTTTTTAGCCTTAAAGTTTAGAGATAGCTTACTCTTATCAGCTGCTGTAATGGCAGTAGTGCCTTCAGCTGGAACAACAATGAAATCACCTACCTCAATTACCTGCCACAGATCAAAGTCTGTGCCTCGAATGAAGCATTCCATTCTCATCTTCCAGTATTGGTAGTCCTCTCCATCAAAGAATGGAGGTCTGGTGACTGATTGGCCTTCAGCATATCCTTGAGCTGCCATGGATCTTTGCTCTAAGATCGTTGGATCTTCTTGAAGTTCAGAGACCCGCTCTGATACCACTTGTTGGCCCTTTGGTGTGCGGCAGCAAGGTAACCGAGAAGGGGGGGGGTGAATAGGTTTTTCTGAAATCTGAAATCAAAACGTGAAAACTTAAAAGTTTGGTTAGTGTTAGTGTGATGAAGAGTGGCAGTGCAGAAGCAAAAGAACAATCACACAAAAGGACACAGGAGATTTATCCTAGTTCAGCCCTCCCACATGGAAGTCCTACGTCCAGTCCCCAAGCAAACTCTTGGGATTTCACTAACCGAAGGTACAGTCCCCTTTAAGGACACTACAACACCCTGGATACCCCACCAGGTCTTCTTCTCTTTCCCGGGCAAGAAGGCAGCCCACTTCTTTTCTAGGCTCAGAAGCAAACCTACTTCTTTTAACAGGTTCAGAAGTAAACCTCTTGGAACTGTTGAACCACTCCTATATTTTACCTTTTATTTTGGTGATACAAATTTATGTTTAATTAATTATTATTAAAATATTTAATTATGTTTTTCTTAATAAATATAAATTTACATGATTAATTGAATATTAAATGTATTTATTAGCATGATTTTCTAATAATAAATTAAATATCATGATTTTCTAATAAATATAATTTTATGACATTATTCTATAATGATTTGCACTAAACAGATAAATGGATTCCATTCAATATATATGGATTTCAGTTCGCAAAGTGCCATAAGGATCACTGTCATAAGGATTCACTCTCATAAAGATTCACTGCTATAAGGATTCACTCTCATAAGGATTCACTGCTATAAGGATTCATCTCACATCGATTTGGTCCCATAACGATTTGATAAGTGACTTTCATATCGATTTGGTCCCATAACGATTTGATAAGTGACTCCATCGATTGGTCCCATAACGATTTGATAAGTGACTTTCACATCGATTTGGTCCCATAACGATTTGATAAGTGACTCCACATCGATTTGCTCTCATAACGATTCGCTCTCATAGGATTCGATAAGTGACTCTCATAAGGATTTGATAAGTGAAACTGGATTCCTTTGTAACTCACACAGACTCCTTTGTAAAAACATGGATTCCTTTGTAAAACATGGATTCCTTTGTAACTCTCATAAGGATTTGATAAGTGAAACATGGATTCCTTTGTAAAACACAGGCTTCTTTGTAAAAACATAGATTCCTTTATATTTCAAAGTGCCTTTGGCATCTAGTGAAAAAGTCAATATTCTTGATTTGCGTAATCCTCTATCTTTCTGACAGGAGATCTTTTTGCTTATCTTTCTAGATCTCTTCTCTCCTGCCAACAAAAGAGAGATTACTTACCACTTCTGGGTGGCATCAGGAAACATAAAGGTATGAGCCTTTTTGACAGAAAACTATTTTATCTAAACACTTTTTTCTATGCTTGCAGACCTCGTAGACCACAAATTATCAGAAGAAAGAGAAGATGAGCAACGGCTAGAACTCCAACGGATTTATTCAATTGCTCATATAAAAGATGAAGCAAGGCTGAAGAAGAAGCATGAGCTTTTCCTGAAGATTTTTCAAGAGTGTACATCCGGGAAGAACCTCAACTCCACATACACTCAAAAGAAAAGAGAGAAAGAGCCTGAGCCCAAGAAGAAGTGTTCAAGCATCTGAAGCCCTCAAGCTTCAAGCTCCTTCTCCTCTCTTCTCTCTCTCTCTGTGTGCATCTTGTAAATCTGGGGGAGAGAGTCTTTTGCTGAGAGTTCTTGTAGTTGGTTTTTATTTGTTCCAACTCTCAGCTTTGTTCTTTCTTTTCTAAGAAAGACTTCTGTCCAGCTGTAGGACTGTATACAGTGTCTAACCCAGCTAGGGGTTGTGTCTAGCAGAACCGCACTGGGGTTTGTACCAGGAGGTTGGCTTCTTTACCTGTAAGAGAAATGGGCTGCCTTCTTGCCCGGGAAAGAGAAGAAGACCAGCTGGGGTGCTGGGTGTTGTAGTGTCCTTAAGGGGGACTGTACCCTTGGTTAGTGAAATCCCAAGAGGTTGCTTGGGGACTGGATGTAGGACTTTCATGTGGGAAGGGCCGAACCAGGATAAATCTCTTGTGTTATTTGTGTGATTGTTATTTGCTTCCGCACTGCTACTCTTTATCACACTAAACTAACCAAACCTTCAAGTGTTAATTTCTGTGTTTAAGTTTCTATTTCAGAGATTCAGAAAAACTATTCACCCCCCCTCTAGGTTAGCTTGCTGCTGTACCAAAAGGGCCAACAAGTGGTATCAGAGCGGGTCTCTGATCATTCAAAGAAGATCCAACGATCTTAGAGTAAAGATCCATGGCAGCTCAAGGATATGTTGAAGGTCAATCAGTCACCAGACCTCCATTCTTTGATGGAGAGGACTACCAATATTGGAAGATGCGAATGGAATGCTTCATTCGAGGCACAGACTTCGATCTATGGCAGGTAATAGAGGTAGGTGATTTTGTTGTTGTCCTGTTCCAGGCACTACTGCTATTACAATAGCTGATAAAAATAACTATCTTTAAACTTTAAAGCTAAGAACTATTTATGTTGTGCTTTATCCAAAAAGGATTTAGTAGAGTATCTGCATGCAAATCTGCTAAAGAAATTTGGGATAAATTGCAGATAACTTATGAAGGAACGGATAAAGTGAAACAAACTAGAATAGATATCTTGTTTCACAATATGAACATTTTAAATGCTTTCAAGCGAAAACATTACTACTATGTATAATAGATTTTCAAGCATAGTAGTAGGCTTAAATTCTCTTGGTAAAACTCTTTCCAATGAAGAAACCGTTAGAAAAATACTTAGGTCTTTAACCGTTTCATGGACACCTAAAGTAACCGCTATTGAAGAAGCCCATGACTTAACCAAATTGTCAATTGATAATTTAATAGGTTCTCTCATGGCACATGAAATAAATATGGAGCGATTGTCTGAAAGCTCATCTAAGAAGAAATGTACTAATGCTCTTAAGGTTGTAGCTGCTCCTTCCACTTCTTCTTCTAGCTCCAAAATGCAGATTCTGAAGACAGTGACGTAGATGAAGTACTGTCCAAGCTTCAGAAAATTCTCAAGAAGAAGAAAAATGGATCAAGAAGGTTTCAAAAGAAAGAGAGAAAAGAAAAAGAACCAGTCTGCTATGAATGCAGAAAACCTGGACATCTAAGACCAGATTGTCCTAAACTAAAGAAGATTGGTCAACCAGAAAAGTCCAAAAAGAAGCACAAGAAATTCAAAAGAAAAGCTATGGCGGCTGCTTGGGAAAATGAAGAGACCACATGCTCAGAATCATCAAGCTCAGAATCGAGAAAGAGCAGGTAAATCTAGCCCTCATGGTAGGACTAGATGAGGTACATCCTAACTCATCTTTTGATTCTTGCACAGATTCAGGATCAGAATCTGAAGACTTAGAAGAAGTATTTAATGAACTGTATGAAAAACATAAAAATGTTGTAAAAGAATTAAAGAATCTAAAAAACACAACACTATTTGCTTAGAAAACACCAATTGGATCTTAAATCCGAATTGGAGCAACTAGAAAAACAATTAAAGGATAGTAAAGATAATAATTCTCTTTTGAATGAAAATTAAGGAGCACGGATAATGAAAAAGTAGAGTTGGAAGAAAAAGTGAAAACTCTAACTGAAGAAAATTTTTATTTAAAAGAATCAGTTAGGAAATTAACTAAAGGAAAAACATCTCTAGCCTATGCTTAAAAGGATCAAAATCTGAAAATGACAAACAAGGGCTTGGTTATACACCTTCAGAAAAAGGAAAACAAGTAATAAACTCAGGAAAATATCCTTTACCAAAATTGTAAAAGAAACCAAAATGCCTCAGAAAAAGGAACCTGAAACAACCAACTTTATCAAAAGAAAAAGGTTTCTAAAAATTATGTTCAAATCATGCATCACAAAGGCAATAAGAACTGCAAAACAAATTATATTCATTGCTCTCATTGCAATAAACTAGGACACACTGTGAACACCTGCACAACTAAGCACCTAGTTTGGATACCTAAAGGCTATTTTTATGCATCTAATCATCAAGGACCCAAAAAGATTTGGGTACCTACTTCTGAGTAGTTTATTTGCAGGTAGCCTTGGAGCATCAAAAACCAAGGATGCTCAAGGCAGGAGTGACTGCAGACTCTTCATTCAAATCACATCTGAAGAAAGAGTAGTCACAAAAATTGAATGGTCTTCATACTAATAATTATTTACAAGTTTCATTCAGGGGAGTCTCTCACTCAGGGGGGAGCACAGACTAAGGGGGAGTTATTCATTTATGTCAATCATTGTTGAACCCCTCAATGGTAAGAATTTCTTTCACAAAAGGGAGAGAATGCAATGGTAAGAACCTTCCTTTTTGGTTTGTGACAAAAAGGGGGAGATATGCATGGTATGCTTTATCTGTGAATTTTCTGTATTTTCTATGCTTTAGTATTTTTGTCAGAAAATTCTCATAAATTTTGTCATCACCAAAAAGGGGGAGATGTTGAACCACTCCTATATTTTACCTTTTATTTTGGTGATAATAAAATTTATGTTTAATTAATTTTATTAAAATATTTATATTATGTTTTTCTTAATAAATATAAATTTACATGATTAATGAATATTAAATGTATTTATTAGCATGATTTTTCTAATAATAAATTAAATATCATGATTTTCTAAAAATATAATTTTATGACATTATTCTATAATGATTTGCACTAAACAGATAAATGGATTCCATTCAATATATATATGGATTTCAGTTCGCAAAGTGCCATAGGATTCACTGTCATAAGGATTCACTCTCATAAAGATTCACTGCTATAAGATTCACTCTCATAAGGATTCACTGCTATAAGGATCACTCTCACATCGATTTGGTCCCATAACGATTTGATAAGTGACTTTCATATCGATTTGGTCCCATAACGATTTGATAAGTGACTCCACATCGATTTGGTCCCATAACGATTTGATAAGTGACTTTCACATCGATTTGGTCCATAACGATTGATAAGTGACTCCACATCGATTGCTCTCATAACGATTCGCTCTCATAAGGATTCGATAAGTGACTCTCATAAGGATTTGATAAGTGAAACATGGATTCCTTTGTAACTCACACAGACTCTTTGTAAAACATGGATTCCTTTGTAAAACATGGATTCCTTTGTAACTCTCATAAGGATTTGATAAGTGAAACAGGATTCCTTTGTAAAACACAGGCTTCTTTGTAAAAACATAGATTTCCTTTATATTTCAAAGTGCCTTTTGGCATCTAGTGAAAAAGTCAATATTCTTGATTTGCGTAATCCTCTATCTTTTGACAGGAGATCTTTTTGCTTATCTTTCTAGATCTCTTCTCTCCTGCCAACAAAAGAGAGATTACTTACCACTTCTGGGTGGCATCAGGAAACATAAAGGTATGAGCCTTTTTGACAGAAACACTATTTTATCTAAACACTTTTTTCTATGCTTGCAGACCTCGTAGACCACAAATTTCAGAAGAAAGAGAAGATGAGCAACGGCTAGAACTCCAACGGATTTATTCAAATTGCTCATATAAAAGATGAAGCAAGGCTGAAGAAGAAGCATGAGCTTTTCCTGAAGATTTTTCAAGAGTGTACATCCGAGAAGAACCTCAACTCCACATACATCAAAAGAAAAGAGAGAAAGAGCCTGAGCCCAAGAAGAAGTGTTCAAGCATCTGAAGCCTCAAGCTTCAAGCTCCTTCTCCTCTCTTCTCTCTCTCTCTGTGTGCATCTTGTAAATTGGGGAGAGAGTCTTTTGCTGAGAGTTCTTGTAGTTGGTTTTATTTGTTCCAACTCTCAGCTTTGTTCTTCTTTCTAAGAAAGACTTCTGTCCAGCTGTAGGACTGTATACAGTGTCTAACCCAGCTAGGGGTTTGTGTCTAGCAGAACCGCACTGGGGTTTGTACCAGGAGGTTGGCTTCTTTACCTGTAAGAGAAGTGGGCTGCCTCTTGCCGGGAAAGAGAAGAAGACAGCTGGGGTGCTGGGTGTTGTAGTGTCCTTAAGGGGGACTGTAACCTTGGTTAGTAAAATCCCAAGAGGTTGCTTGGGGACTGGATGTAGGACTTTCATGTGGGAAGGGCCGAACCAGGATAAATCTCTTGTGTTATTTGTGTGATTGTTTATTTGCTTCCGCACTGCTACTCTTTATCACACTAAACTAACCAAACCTTCAAGTGTTAATTTCTGTGTTTAAAGTTTCTATTTCAGATTTCAGAAAACCTATTCACCCCCCCCTCTAGGTTAGCTTGCTGCCGTACCAAAAGGGCCAACAGGAACAAACCCCAGTGTGGTTCTGCTAGACTTAAACCCCCAGCTAGGTCCTGTTGGTACAAACCCCAACACGGTTCTGCTAGACACTAACCTCTACCTAGGTTTACACACTGTATACAGTCCTACAGCTGGACAGAAATCTTTCTTAGAAAAGAAAGATCAGACTGAGAGCTATTACAAGATGAACGCTTAGGACTTAGCTCACATTCACAGACTCTCCCCCAGATTACAATGAGCACAAGGAGAATGGAAGAGAGAAGGCTTGAGGGCGATGAAGACTTCTGCTTTGAAGGCTTCTGCAGATTTTTGGCTCGAGCTCTTCTCTCTTTCTCTGAGTGGTTTGTGGCGTGAAGGTTCTTCTCACAGTTGTACACTCCTTGAAGGATTTTCAGGAAAAGCTCTCTCTTCATCTTCAGCAATGCTCCATCTTTTATATGAGTAGCTTGAATAGATCCGTTGAAGAGATCCGTTGGAGTTCTAGCCGTTGCTCATCTCCTCTTCATTTGTCTTGATCAGACTCTGATGCTCTTCGAGTCCTGTGAGCATGGAAGACAGTGTTAGCATAAAAGAGTGTTTATGATAAACGATGCATAGTACTGTGCTTCTGCTAACATACTGAAAATAGTAGTCAAATATTTTTCTGACAAGATTATGCATGCAGCTTTTTCTGTCATACAATATTTGACATTTCAATGAGCGCCAAAAAACACTTTCAAATATTCAAGAGAAATCGTTGTTCATTTACAAGTAAATCGTTGCAAGTTTATGAACAAATCGATGTGAAAGACAAGTCGTTATGATCATTGAAGAAATCGTTATGAGCATGACTCATGAAATCGTTATGGAACGACTTCTTAACAAATCGTTATGAAGGCAAGTCGATGCGTTCACTAAGAAATCGTTACGGTCTAAAGAAATCGTTTGAGCATGACTTATGAAATCGTTATGTGAAGAGTCGTTGCCCATTTATAAACAAATCGTTGTGAGAGCAAATCATTGTCTCACTTAAGAGTCGATGTGATCACTTATGAAATCTTTATGAGAACCAAGCCGATGTGATCACTTATGAAATCTTTATGAGAATTAAGCCGATGTGATCACTTATGAAATCGTTATGGGAACGAAGCCGATGTGATCACTTATGAATCGTTATGGAACCAAGCCGATGTGATCACTTATGAAATCGTTATGAGAACGAAAACGATATGAGGGCAAATCGTTGTGGCTATAAAAGGAATCGTTCTGAGATCGATTTCTTACAAATCATTATGGCCACTAAGCGAAGTCGTTGTAGCGCTTCTAAAAAATTAATTAAAACAAAATTGTTGTAGCGCTTATTAATTTTGGCACTTAAACTGAAATCGATGTATATTGATTAAACATCGATTTATCATTTTAGTGCGCCATATTGCATCAATGTGAGACTCAGCATTTTGCTATGAGATTGATGCGACACAGATGAAACAAAATATTCAATTTAAGTTACATCATAAATTTTATTATCACCAAAATACAAGAACAAATAGAGAGTGGTTGCCTACGTCTCGATTTTGATCGTGACATTTAATGATCTGTTTCAGGCCAGATAGAGCAGAGGTGGCTCTGTTCGGCGTGGAGGGGAGTTGTTGTGTCGATTTCTCGGCGTTTTCGACTTCTTGATGGCTGGTCCGATGTGGGGTCTACACGAGGAGGGCGTCCGGAGTGTGGGCATGCCGGCGGTGTGGCATTCTTCGTGAGATTTGGGTTCTTCGAGTTGGTAGGGAGACTTCCTTTATGTTTTAGTTTGGTTTAAGTGCTTTGGAGCTTGGCAATTCTTGTGTTGGTGGTATGCTTTGGTTTAGCTTTCATTTCAGAAGCTTAAGTGGTGGTGTGAATGTCGTTTACATGGTTTTCTGGAAGAATATGGGGGTTCAGCCGTCTGCCTGCCGTCGCATTTTGGTGAGAACACGATGGGCTTATCCATCGTGTTTTTCTTCCGATTGATAAATTGGTACTGGTTGATGTAAACATGACCATTGGGTTCGTCGCGTTTGCATTCCGATTGGTCGTATGGCATCGGGCCGAGTCATCGTGGTTTGGGTTTAGCTGGATCCGTTGACCTTGTGGTGACGTGTCGGGCCGTCGCGATTATGTCACGACCCTATGCCCTGTCGCGGTAGTTTTATAGTCACGACTGGTGTGGCCATCGAGTTTTGAAAGGCGACGTCTGTATCCATCGCGTTTTAGCTTCCGGGGTCTGTGTTGTGATGGTTGGTAGTGAGGGTCCTGTTTGGGCCTAGCCTTGGTTTTAGGGCTATATTGGTGGTGTTTTGGGTTTGGCTATTGTTAGTTAAGCATGTTATAGGATTAAGGGGGTTGGCTTATGGTTTGTTAGTAAGGTATGTTGATTATGCTAATCATGTTAATTATGCTATTAAGATTAAGTGGTTCATATGTAGGGTTCATATGTATGGCTGATATGGAGGTCATATGTTGACCAATGATAAGAAAGTTTATAATGTGATCTATTTGTAGTTTAAGTGTATTGATTAATGAGTAAGTTGAATAGTCGGTGTGATTTGTGTGTTTTTCGAGCTTGGTGGTCCGGTGCCTATTCCAGAATGCCTCTTTAGTCAAGTACCGCAGGTTCTGTGTGAGCCAGACACATTATGGTTTGTTGTGCTTGGGGTTTTTCCCAGTACTGTGTGTACCGTAGAGGTCTATGTCATCTTCTTGGACACCCTCACATCTGTGTTTGAGTTGTACGTCTGATTGAGGGAAAGACGGTAGAGGGGCAGTGACTTGTGCGTTGTGGGTGTACTCAATCACTTGTAGCGTGCTCGTGGTTGGGGGTACTAACACTAGTAGACGTATTGGGCCCTAGCTAGTCATGTTTTCCATTGCCTCACTTTAGGGAGCTTAGGCCAGAGTCCCTAGAGGTGTCAGGCATGGGCCTGCAGTGGTGTGGTCTGTAGGTGTGGTGTTGGTTGTCTCTACAGTTCTTTGGCTTCACAGTGTGGTTGTGGAGAGGCAGTTGAGCCTTTTGTCCTTGACTGCGAGACTGAGAGGTAGTTATTGTGTTGTATGTCCAGGTTGAATAATGGCGTCATGAACCAGTAGTCTTTACCCATGTGGTGGCGTCATTCCTTCCGACTCGAGCTTTGTAGTGGTTGTAGTTGTGAGTAGTGGCTCTTCGGTTGTGGTTCCTATCATTGTGTGTGTTGTGTTGGCGGCACCATTGTGCAATTGTAGTTTTGTGGTGGTACTAGGGTTGATGATCAGTCCATCTCAAGTAATTTATATTAATTATATATATTTTGGTGATTAACAAAACCTTGAAAAGTACTTTCTAACAATATTTTCTGAAGTTTATCCACATGCAGTAAATCAGTAATATCTGTAAGTTGTCTACACACACTGCTATCTGAAGTTCAATGCATATGTTTTGTCTAAGTACACATCGACCTTCTTTGATAGAACAACGATTCCTCTTAAGAACTTGATTTGGTTCCACACGGTTTCACTTAACAATGACTTCCTTAGTGAAATAACATTTCATTCCAGCATCGACTTCATAGTAAAACAACAATTTTGGCTTTACAATGACTTCATAGAAACATCGATTTCATTTCACTTATAGAACGACTTCATGGAAACATCGATTTCGTTTCACTTATAGAACGACTTCATAGAAACATCGATTTTGTTTCACTTATAGAATGACTTCATCGTTACGACGACTTCATGGAAACATCAATTTCGTTTCACTTATAGAACGACTTCATGGAAACATCGATTTCGTTTCACTTATAGAACGACTTCATATAAAACGACTTCATGACTACAATGACTTCATGTTTTATATCGACTTCATGCCTACAACGACTTCATAATTATATCAACTTCATATGAAACAATGATTTCGTTTCAAACAACGATTTTATCTGCACATCGATTTCAGTTAAACAACGACTTTGTATAAAACATCGATTTCATTACATAACACATGAATATGTTCACATCGACTTGGTCTCAATATAGATTACATTCTCACTTGACTTATGATTACATCATGATTTAATATCAACATCGACTCTCTCTGTGTACAGCCTATCTAATCATCAACCCTCTGTTAACGATTACACTTAAGATAGCTGTTAAATATTCTATTTAAAATCATTTTTAGACTTTCTTTAGTTTCATTCCACATGATACTCAAATGCATTTCAAATCTTGTGGAATTCAAGTCTTTCCCGCAAAAAACATGTTGTATCCTATGTTCTCTAGCATTTATTGTGACAGTACAACTCACTGCACAATATATTGTTATCTATCTTGCCTATGCCACACAAAGTCATACTTTACATAATGACATAATGTCATTTCCTCTCTAGTGTATCTTTACACTGCACAAATACTGATGTTGACTGATAGTTTAGACACAAATAAGTTGTCTATGTGTCAACATTTATTGTGTGCAGAGTTTTGGTAGAAACACACGTTGCCAAAAGATGGACCTGTCAACCTGACAAGAGGATAGAAGATTCAGACAATCTTTCATATGAGTATATGTATCAATCTGGGCATTAATGGCTGCAAGCTCACCTACTCCATACTTCGGACCAGATACTCCAACGTGCATGAAGATATGAGACAACGGATACTTCAATGGTCAAATGTCTTTCAAAAGAAGATATATAGAAGACTGGTGACTTCAAGCAATCACCTACGTGAAGTGAACAATTCTTGAGCAGCTTGAAAAATCTTAGTCACCTGAAGAACGAAGAGCCAGCTTGTCCATTCCAACTCCTGTAGCTCTTAAGCTCTCCATAGATTATAACACTATTTTTGAGAGCTTGTGAAAAGCTAAGAGAGAGTCCATTTTGTGCTAATCTTGTGTCTCTCAGTCTTCGCCTCAGATCAAGCAGTGATTAGAAGCTTGGTCTTAGGGCCCTTCTCTTTCATCTCATTATTCTGTGAGCATTCCTCTTCGGTTGTGAAGAGAAGATCTGTTGCATCAGGTGGAGTGATCCTCTTCTGGTAGAGAAGAGAAGGCTAGCTACTACTGGATGTATAAGTGTCCTTAAGGGGGACTGTACGCTTGTTTAGTGGAATCTCAAGTGGTTGTTTAGGGACTGGACGTAGGACTCCTTGGGATAGGAGATCCGAACTAGGATAAAATTGTCTGTGTCTGTATGATTGTTCTTTGTGTCTTGTTTAACACTAACTCTAACCATTGATCTTAGTGTTTTCTGTCAAGTGTTTTATTTATAGGAATTATTCAATAAGGAATCTTTAGTAATCCATTCACCCCCCCTGTCTGGGCTTGCTATCTGGGCAACAAGTGGTATCAGAGCCAAGTCTCTTCAAATAAGTAGATCTCACGATCTGAAGAGCAAAGATAAATGGCAGCCAAGGTCATGTAGAAGGTCAGTCTGTCAACAAACCTCCTCTATTCGACGGTGAAGATTACAACTACTGGAAGACACAGATGGAGTTCTTCCTTCAAGGCCAAGATTTCCAGCTTTGGTCCATTGTAGAAGAAGGATATCTCTTGGTAACAGACAGTAAAGATAAATGGACAGATGAAAAAGAAGAAGAAACTATCTCTAAATAGCAAGGCTAAAAGTATACTGTGTTGTTCTCTAAGTAAGAAAGAATTCAATAGGATTTCAGCTTGTAAATCAGCCATGGAAATGTGGGAAAAGTTGAGACTCACATATGAAGGAACTGACAAGGTAAAGGAAATAAGAATAGACATTCTGGTAGCTCAATATGAAAGATTTCAAATGAAGTCTGGAGAACCATTTCTCAAATCTACAGTAGATTCACAGACATCACCAATGGTTTGGCTGGGCTTGGAAAAACTTATGAAATTAGAGACATAGTAAGAAAAATACTAAGATCCCTACCAACCTCATGGACTCCAAAGGTAACAGCCATAGAAGAAGCCAACGATCTTAGGAGAATGTCACTTGAAAAACTCATTGGGTCTTTGATGGCTCATGAGATAAATATGGAAAGGCTGGGAGAATCCTCCAGCAAGAAGAGGCACAACAATGCTCTCAAGGCCACAGAAGACGCATCTGATGGCGAATCATAAAGTGACAAAAGCAATGAAAGCAGTGAAGATGAAGAAGCCTTCCTCTCTAGGAGATTGCAACGCATACTGGCTAAGAAGAAATATCAATCAGGAAGAAGGTATTTCAAGAAGGGTAGAGACTTCAAAAGATCTGAAGGTAAAGATGTAAAGAGATCAGAACCAATATGCTACGAGTGCAAGAAGTCTGGACACATTAAAGCTGAGTGTCCAAAGTTAAAGAAGACAGAGTTCAAAAAGAAGGACAACACGAAGAAGTTTAAGAAGTACAAGAAAAAGGCCATGGCTATTGCATGGAACAACGAAAGTGATTCCGATAGTGAGTCAAGCTCCAGCGAAGAAGAGAGGAATAAAAGGCCAACCTAGCCTTCATGGCAAATATTGATGATAAGGTATCTTCTGACTCATCTTTTACATCTTGTAATGAATCAGATTCAGATAGTTTAAAAGATACTTTTAATGAATTATATAGTAAATATAAAGATGTCTGTAAACTTTTAAAAATACTAAGAAAAATTATGCATGTCTTGAAATAACAAACTCAGATCTAAAATCTGAAATTGAACAGTTAGAAAAATAAATTTCTGAACTAAAAGGAGAAATAAGTTGCTATGCGAACATATAAAGATTAAAAATGAAAAGATATCAAACTTAGAAAATCAGGAAACTGCAAGCAAACTTAAAAGTGAAATTAACACACTAACAAAAGATAATGATTATTTAACAGCCACAATTGAAAAATTCACTAATGGAAAATATTCCTTAATATTAAAAGGAGCAAGAAGATCAGGTAGGAAAAAGTATGGCTTAGGGTATACTCCACCAGACAATGAAGAAATTGTAATTCATCCTAAAATTTATCAACTCCAAGATTCGTAGCTGAACAAAATATCAATTATAAAACAAACAACAGTAAGAACCATAAGCCAAATAGGATAAAACAATATTCCTTGCTGCACTCACTGTAACAAATTAGGTCACACTAAAATAACCTGTACAACTAAACACTTAAAATAGATCCCAAAAGAAACTGTGAAGAAGCTAACCAACCAGCACCCAAAAGAACTTGGGTACCTAAATCTCAGTGATTTATTGCAGGGAAGCCTTATAACATCAAAGTGATACCTGGACAGCGCGTGCTCAAGGCATATGATAGGTAACAATAAGTTGTTCTCTTATATCAAAAATGAAGAAGGTACAGTAACCTATGGAGATAATGAAAAAGGATTAGTAATTGGTTGTGGATCCATTGGAAGTCAAGATAGAATCCTTATAGAAGATGTTCTATGCGTCAAAGGACTCAAGCACAACCTAATCACATTAGTCAGCTGTGTGACAGGGTCATCAGATCAAGTTCCAAGAATCTAAGTGTCTGATTATCAAGGATGGTGCAACCATCTTCGAAGCCAACAGAGAGAAAAGAATTATATGTACTTCATCTAGAAGAAAGTTAAGGATCAAGACATTTGTTAGCAGCAAGTAAAGAGCAGAAATGCTGAACTGTGGCACAGAAGGTTAGGCCACTACAGCATGGATGGAATAAGAAAACTCATCAAACATGATCTAGTGGAAGGTCTGCTAAAGATTAACTCAAGATTTGATAGCATTTGTGAACATGTGCAAAAGAAAAGCATGCAAAATCCTCCTTCAAATCCAAGACAGTGGTCATGCCTCCAAACCACTAGAACTATTACATATGGACTTGTTTGGACTGATGAGACTACTAGCCTGGGAGGCAAGAACTTTGGATTCGTTATAGTTGATGATTACTCAAGATTTACATGGGTATCATTTCTTGAGCATAAAGATGACACATTTGAAAGTTTTGTGAAGTTCAGTAAAGTTGTTCAAAAAGATAAGAAGTTCAGCATTATCAGTATTTGTTCAGATCATGGAGGAGGATTCCAAAACGACAGATTTGCAGAATTTTATAATGATCAAGGTATAGAACACAATTTCTCAGCACCTAGAACACCTCAGCAAAATGGAGTAGCTGAGAGGAAGAATAGAACCCTGTTGGATATGGCCAAGACCATGCTATATGAATATAACCTTCCAAGATACTTTTGGGCAGAAGCTATAAACACAGCATGTTATATTATAAACAGAGTAATGATCAGGCCAATTCTAAAGAAGACTGCATATGAGCTGTACAAGCAAAGAAAGCCCAAGATCAGCCATCTCAGAACGTTTGGATGTCCATACTTCATTCACAACAATGGTAAGAGAGACATAGGTAAGTTGGATCCCAAATCCGATGAGGCATCTTTATGGGGTACACTTCTAAACCTAAAGGTTATAGAGTTTTCAATAAAAGAAGTTTATTAATTGAACAAATCATGCATGTTATTTTTGATGAGTCTAACCCTTCCTTGAGGAAGGAATCTGAAAGTGATGATGAAATTACAGATAATCTACCCAGAAGCTGAAAGAATCTACCATCAAGGATAATGGAGATCCACCCTTAGAAGAACTGCAACAGAAGGAGATTATCCATGATGATCTTCTAAAGGAATGGAGGTATAAAAAGGATCACCCTATTGATAACATCATTGGAGATCCATCAGTTGGGGTAAGAATAAGAGGTAATATCATTCCCTATGATTACTTAGCTTTTGTATCTCAAATAGAGCCGAAGATAGTCAATGAAAACTGTCTGATGAATCTTGGATTCTAGCCATGCAAGATGAACTTAATCAGTTCAGGAGAAATCAAGTTTGGTCCCTTATTCCGAGACCATCAGATCATCCTGTGATTGGCACCAAATGGGTGTTTAAGAACAAATTGGATGAAGCTGGTGTTATCACTAGAAACAAGGTCAGACTAGTTGCTCAAGGCTATTCCCAAGAGGAAGGCATAGACTTTGATGAAACCTATGCACCAGTGGCTAGACTAGAGGCTATTCGAATATTGCTTGCTTATGCATCTGCTTTAGATTTAAAACTTTTTCAAATGGATTAAAATCAGTTTTTTAAATGGTCTTATAAAGCAGGAAGTCTATGTGGAACAGCCTCCTAGTTTTATTGATCTAGATTTTCCAAATCATATTTTCAAATATATAAAGTATTATATGGTTTAAAACAAGCACCTAGAGCATGGTATGAAAAACTAAGTGCATTCTTATTAAATCATGGTTTTTTTATTAGAGACAAGTAGATAGCACATTGTTTATTAAATCAAATGCCAAAAAATATACTTGTGCAAATTTATGTAGATAATATTATATATGGATCTACTGATGAATCCTTGTGCAAGTATTTTGAGAAGCTCATACAAGGAGAATTTGAGATGAGCATGATGAGCGCTCAACTATTTCCTTAGATTACAAATCAAGCAAAGCAATGAAGGTACACACATTTGTCAAGCAAAATACACCAAGGAACTGTTGAAGAAATTCGGTTTGATAATGCTAAGCCATTGTCCACTCCAATGAGCACATCCACCAGGTTATACACTGATAAGGAAGGTAAGAAAGTTGATCAGAAACTTTATAGAGGTATGATTGGGTCATTGCTTTATTTAACAGCTAGTAGACCTGATATTCTATTTAGTGTATGCATGTGTGCAAGATATCAATCTGATCCTAAGGAATCTCATTTAATATCTGTTAAGAGGATCTTTAGATATTTAGCCAATACTCATAACTTAGGTCTATGGTATCATAAATCTTGTAAAACTAGTTTAGTTGGTTATTCGGATGCTGACTATGCTAGATGCAAAGTAGATAGAAAAAGCACCAGTGGTGGCTGTCAATTTCTTGCAGGATGCTTGATCTCATGGTCTTCAAAGAAGTAAAATTCAGTGGCACTATCAACAACTGAAGCTGAATATGTATCTGCTGGAAGCTGTTGCACTCAACTCCTATGGATCAAACAACAGCTTGAAGACTATGGATTGCACATCAAGACCATCCCGTTGCTGTGTGACAACACAAGTGCAATAAATCTCACAAAAAATCCAGTACAACATTCCAGGACGAAACATATAGAGGTCAGATATCATTTTATTAGAGATCATGTAGCTAATAGTAATATTAATATTTTATTTATGGATACTCAAAATCAGCTAGCAGATATCTTTACAAAAGACTTACCTGAAGAGAGATTTACGTCTCTTAGAAGGGAACTAGGCATGTACAATTTGTAACAGATACGTCTGTATGTAACTGATATAATAAAATAAATTTCAGGATAAGATTTATCCTTCCCCGCTAGATTTAAGTAAATTCATTCTATATTGCGTTATCTTCTCTTATTTTGTCGTTATCCGCATTTATTGCTTCACCGTTTCACAAAGCGCCTTTATGTCCTTCCGTTACCTCCGTAATCCTTCCCTCACCGATTCGCTCTCACTCTCTCTCTCTCTTATCCCCTTCGATTCGAAACCCTGAAAAACCCTCATCGACTCCGGCAACCCTCTCCGTCCCTTCAAAGAAACCTTCCCTCCTGCTCAAATTTCTTGAGGGGTTCTGTTCCTTCTGTTCCCACGATCCTTCAGAACCTTTCCTTGCTTGATTCCATGGCCGCTTCTGGGAGCTCTGGCAGCGTAGGTGGTTACAGTGTCGCCTTTCTTACGGCCGATCAATAGGAGAGATATTCAGCAGTAAAGACGAAGCTCTGCGGGAACAAGGCAGTGGATTCAGCAGACTTGGAGAAGCATGGGATGAGCAGTGTGGTCGAAGCTATTCAGAGGTTGAAGTGGACGGGGATTTGTACAATCTTAGAACCCAGTTATCCGCATCTAGCGAAGGCTTTCTACACGTGTTTGAAGACTGAGGAAGATGGTTCTCTTACCTCCACAGTCAAAGGTACACCTATTCACATTACTCATGATTTGTTGAGAGGCTGTTTGGTGTGTCCACAGTTGGGCACAGTCTAGTTGAATCAGTAGATATTCATGCCAAGGGGCTAGGGATTATAAGAACTGAATACAAGTTGAAGGATGGTAAAAGGATATCATCAGTTCAATGCATTCAACACGATCCTACATTTCATAGTTTGCCAAATTTTAGTGCCAAGAAGTGCAACTTTTTCGTCATGTACCAATGGAGATGCAGACATGATGTTCTGGGTTGTTCAAAAGCAAGAAATAAACATGGCTCATGTGATTATAGAAAGAATGAAGTCTGCTGCAGAAGCAATTTGGGATATGAAGAACAAGCTAGTTGTGTCCCTTCCCTATGCCCATCTACTGACAAGGATTTTTAGTCACATGGATATAGATTTGAAAGGAGAATTGATGGAGAAGATGGGTCAGCCAATCAGATCAAGGAACCTGAAGAAGAGTGGTTTTTCCCTTATAGGGAATGTATGGACCAAGTCTTCAGTAGCAGAGGGTGAAGCTATCATTGGAGAAGTCCCTGAAGACCCTCAAGTTCAAGAAGAAGAGGCAGTTGTTAGAGAAGAGGAGCCTCCTGCTCCTGAAAGGAGGATTGAGGACATTGCACCTGAACACATTGAGCCATTAGGCAATCTACTGAAGAAATTGTCCCTCCTATAGTCCCTGCACCTGCCATTGTTGAAGGAGTAATTGCTGAAGGTGCTGCTCGTTTTGAGGGGGAGCTTGAAGATATTCATATAGAAGAACCCCCAATGTCTTAAAGTAGAAACTGCACTGAAAGAGAGCCATGAAGACACAGTGCAAAGGTTGTGGCACCAGGCCACACTGAAGATGTTCAGATGATAGATGCTCCAGCTCAGGGGAGCCAGAAGTCCAAGAAGAGCCAGAGATTCAGGGGGAGCCCACTGCTAGTGCCCCTGCAGACCAGTTCCAAGAAGGACTGGTTGAGAATGTTGGGTTACAATGTGTATGATGACATGTGCATAAATATTTTTGATGATGTGTGACATAAATTATGTTGTGTAAATGTTGGAAACATGACAAATTTGGTCAAGACATGGAAGAAATGAATAAATGAAATAATACGAAATAATGCTTTTATTGATCACCTATGTATTCATTGTATCTCACTTACAATGTCTTTTAATATAGGTGTGAATGTACACAATACAAGCAACCAAAGTCAATTGCAAAAGACCTTGAAAAGCACTTCAAGTGGTCATGTGTCGACAGGCCCCAAGGCATGTGTCGATAGATGGACCAAGCTAGAATGAACAGGGTACTGGAAACACTTAAAAAGTAGTGTGTGTCGACAGCTGAAATTTACCTGTCGACAGATACAGGTTGCCTGTCAATAGCCAGTAAATCGCCTGTTGACAGATAATGTTTTCCAGCAACACCATGGTTTTGGAAACCAGAAGTCAGCAGTAGGTGTCGACAGCTATAAAGTGACTATCAACAGACGCAGAGAAAAGTCAGATATGAGATCAAGATATGATTTGTATTGGGGTGTTCCCTTTAAGCACGACTCTCCATACCCTTATATATACATCATATTGAGGTATTTTCGCAGCAAGAAGCCACCATACCAAAACCCTAACCTAAAGGTCAAGAAGAAAAGCTTCTCCCTGCTGCTCTGCTTCAACTCTCCATCCAGTGCGAGGAAGATTCATCTCACGAGCGGAGTTGAAGTAGGTTCGTCCACAATTTAAGCTTCTCCATCATCTGATCATCATCAACACGAAGCTTGGAGTTCTTTGGACGACCACCACGAAGAGCTCTCATCTCGATTTGTTTCTACATCTCAGAACTCTTCTCCTTTCATACTTTTCACTACTTTGTGTGTGTGGTAGTAGTTTAAGCATCCCTTGTGCTTGATCCACGTGTGTGGTGTTGTTCTGATAGCGTGTTTACATCAGACAACGTGCGTGTGTGTGTTTGTAGAGTTGAACTCGCTGATAAGCAGCCTTTCTGCGTGTGTGTATGGACGGTGGACGTAGGATACACAAGTTATGTACTTTGAACCACCTTAAATCTTCGAGTCCTATGGTTTGCACGTTTTCATGGTAGATGTTTGGTAGGCACGTTGATTGTTCACACGCTAGATAGATTTCTAATCTTCTTCTCACAATCAGCACACACATCAAAGTTTGAATTTGATATACAACTGTTAAGTTTTTTTTATCAAGTCAGTGTTAGCATTCAAAAGAAGGTTAAAGCGCTTTAATTGATAGTAATCCATTCAACCCCCCTTCTAGATTACTGTCTTAGGTGATTCCGCACACCCTTCAGAGGATACTTCAGATGATGATAATGTGGAGCCAGATGTTGGCTCAGGAGGTAAAAGTAAAGGTGTTGCTCCTAAAGTTCCCCTGCTCACTAGGAAAGCACACCACAAATCCAGGAAGAAGAAAATTCATGTGCACATAAAGCCAGTCATTGCTAGACTGAACGCTCATGGGGAAAACCTGTGCTCCTTACAATCAAATATATCATCTATTTTCATTAGTCAGAGCACTGGAGCCAAGGAGATTGGAGCAGTCAAATCTGAGCTCCAGGAGATGAGAAGTGAGATAGGTAGCCTAAAGAAGCTAGTACTGATTTTTTAGATTTTGTGAGGGTGCAGCTGTCAGCTCCTGCCCCTCCTGCTCCCACTCAGTCTATGCCAGAAGTCAGTGCAGGGCCACCAGGGCCTTCTGAAGTAGTTGAGCCAGTTGCCAGGCCATCAAGGCCATCTGTAGAGGAAGTTGGGCCATCAGGGCCATCAGTTGTAGAATCTGGGCCACCAGGGCCATCCTTGGAAGAGTCAAGGCCATCAGGGTCATGTGTAGGTGAAGATCTCAGTGCTGACCCATCAGGGCCATCTGTGCAAGTGGAGTCAGTGGCAGTGCCAACCGGGCCTCAAGTATCTATAGAGGAAGCTATTGTGCCTCTAGGGCCTTCTGAATCTCCAAATCTTCAGACTCCAGCCCCTTCCTATCCACCCACATCCTTCACTGCCCCTCCTGCACCTGAAACCTTTAAGAAACCCCTTCCTAAACACATATCTTCTCCTACCCCTTTCCCTATTGCATCATCTTCCTCAATTATTTCTTCCTCCTCATTCCTTCTACAACCTCTGAGGCACCTCATGCCTCATCCTCTTCAGCTAGTCCTTCCTCTGCTGGAACATCCTCTCAACCTCCTCCACTTCATCTTTTGGTTTTCTTCATCCACCCACTCCACCTACTTTATTACCATCATTCCTGAAGCAGCCAGTGTCATTCCACATTCTGTGCATGACATTAAGGATGAGTTTGAGAGAAGCCATCCTCCGCACAATTCTTGCTGTCTCTGCTCACATTCATAGGAATGATTTCCAACCTTCCTCCAGTCCTGCTTCTAAGAAAAGAAAGACCTCTTTAGCTCTTGTTTTCCCCTCCAATCAAACTCTCTTTCTTCCTCTATGGTATTCTCTTTCTGTTGTCAACAGAAGGAGAGCCTTATATGTTGAATACCTCCAAAAGTGCACTTTTGCAGCCACTTTTAGTCTCCCTTACCTTAACCTTTCTGAACATCTAAATATCATTTTTCCCACTTCGGGTCTTCCTAAGGCTGAACAAGCCAAAATCTTATTTTTTATTGAGTCCAAGACTGAAGATCAGTGGGCCAGGGCCAACAAATCTCTCTACAAAAAAATTTGAGGTCACCAGGGCCAACATCTTTCCACCTAAAGATCACCTCTCACCTTGTCAGAGTGGTTTGTTTCAGAAGGAGATCAATTGATCAGGCAATTCCATATGTACCAAGACTACTGCATTGTCAACCGTCTACCAGAGGTCCAGCTTGGTCAATTCAAAGCAGCCATAGCTCTGCTCTGCACAGAGAATCCTGTCAACACCCCTCTTCAGGTTGATTTTGCAGCCTTGAAGATGCCAGAAATTGCTTATCTCCCCAAGCTTCATTTTCTCCTTATAGACTCTGAAGTGGGTCCTATCATTTTCGAAAGATTTGCAAGAGTCATGGCCATAATCTTTGTTCAGCAGGGAGCTCCTCTTGCATTCCATACATTCCTCTTCAGGGAATATCAAAGAGGCTTCATCAAGTCATCAGTCTTAGCTCCACTGCTCTCAGAGCCTGAGAGATTTGTCAACACTGATTGGTGTAAAGCCTATCCTGAGGCTACACTTTAGCTTGAGCAACTGAATTCCTCTCTGCACAAGACGAATCAGCAAACTCTCACTCCAGAAAAATTCATGGACCTCAATTCCATCAATCTGGTTTCAGATCCCTACTCCACCTGGATTGAGAGGTACAGATTTTTGTAGCTTTGAAGAAGGATTTGAAGGATCATAAGCTTCATTATCCTCTTTCTATTGACAAATTCCTTCAGCATGCCAGTTTTTGCACCACAAGTCTGTACAAGTCCATCCTCAGTAATCAGGAGTACTCCAAGTTCATAGAAGAACAGAGGCTACTCCACATCAAAAGACAGAGTCCAGAAATGGGGCCCTCTTATAATGTTAGTTGGGGAATCTTTAGGGATCTTTTGAAGAGCAGGAAGTTCAAGCTTGGCAGCTCAAACTCGCCATGCTTCTAGATTGTCTTCTGCCTTCTACATGCCTACCCCCTCTAATGAATGAAATCCCCTCTCTTGGCTCCATTTATCTTTGTCTCTCTCTAATTTATCTTTTGTCTATCTAATTCTTTACTTAATGACAAAAAGGGGGAGTAATTATTTTGAAATACATACCCTTAAAAAAATTTCCACAAATTAATTTCAGTCTTTTACATACATGCAACTCTCTATGTTTTGTCATCACCAAAAAGGGGGAGATTGATGATCAGTCCATCTCCAAGTAATTTATTATTAATTATATATATTTTTGGTGATTAACAAACCTTGAAAAGTACTTTCTAACAATATTTTCTGAAGTTTATCCACAGGCAGTAAATCAGCAATATCTGTAAGTTGTCTACACACACTGCTATCTGAAGTTCAATGCATATGTTTTGTCTAAGTACACAACAACTTCTTTGATAGAACAACGATTTCCTCTTAAGAATATCGATTTCAGTTCCACATCGGTTTCACTTAAACAACAACTTCCTTAGTGAAATAACGATTTCATTTTAGCATCGACTTCAAAAGTAAAACAACAATTTCGGCTTTACAACGACTTCATAGAATCATCGATTTCCTTTCACTTATAGAACGACTTCATGGAAACATCGTTCGTTTCACTTATAGAACGACTTCATAGAAACATCGATTTCGTTTCACTTATAGAACGACTTCATGGAAACATCGATTTCGTTTCACTTGTAGAACGACTTCATGGAAACATTAATTTCGTTTCACTTATAGAACGACTTCATATAAAACAACGACTTCATGACTATAATGACTTCATATTTTATATCGACTTCATGCCTAAAATTGTAAGACCCGGCCCTCTTGGGCCCTTGGCCCCGTCCTCAGGGTCGCAACAGGCGCCCTGGTCGCGACATGGTCACGTCAGGGGAGCCCGTCGTGATAGGCTTTGTGACGCGGCACACCTGGCCGTCACGACATGGTCACGATGGGGGTGGACGTCGCGTTCTTGTCACGGTGTCTGGAGGCGTTGCGATTGCTTTTCTGACCGATGCAACTGTTGTCCTTTCTGTTAGAACAGCTTTGTTGGGTGTCAGGTGCGTACAACGTTGACGCGACCTGTCAGGCCGTCGCATTTTGGTTTCCCGATCTTCGAGGTTTGACTGCCTTTTAGGGTCGCGCCGGGGTGGCCGCCGCAACATGGTCGTGATGATCTTAGGTGTCGCGACATGGTTGTTGTCGCACCGGGCCGACCCGTCGCGTCTTGGGGCCCATCGTTTAAAACCGAGAGCTGCGCCCTATAGCAACCTGAATTTTTTAGAAAATAAAATTTTAATAATAAAAATAAACTAATTAATTTATTAGAAAATCAATAAAAGAAAAAATTTAATAGGAAATTATGGAAAGAGAATTTACTAAAACCCTTAAAGGAAAAGAAGTGATGGACTTTATAAATTGACCCGATAGAATTTAGTGGGCCAAAATAGGAATTTTTAAAGGGGAATAATGGAAAAAATACCCCAATTCATACTAAATAATGCCTAATTATAAAAGAGGTATTTAATACATTAAATTAGCAATATGAGTTATATTTGGATTCTTAAACCTACCCAAATAGGTTGCCCACGAAATTAGCTCCCATCCTAGCCCAATTAGGAGATCTCTTGCCAAAAAAGAGGAAGGGAAATAGGAAATTCAGAATAAATAGGAATTAGAGTCATAATAGGAAATAGAATGGGGAGATACTTAAATACTCCTCTAAAACCTCATGGCCGGCGCTAGCTCGTGCCAAGGGGTTGCTGGACGTGGGAAGAGCCAAGGAAAGAAATTCATGGAGAAGGAGGAACCCGCAAGTCTTCCCAGAGTTCTTCAAGTTCTTAACCCTAGAAGACAAAACGAGTCAAGGTAGGCATTCTCACGAGCATAAACCATGAAAATTTATCATTTTTAATTTTCAAAGTTTTGTGAACTCCTAACCCTGAACCCTCTTTACAAATTCATATCTTCATGCATACTCGTCCTCATGCCATGAGATTTTTACTATAAGACTGATGGATTTATGTTGCCCAGTTAGGTAGCCCAGAGGGGGGGTGAATGGGTCTTTAAAAATTTATCAGCTAATACCTATTCACTAAAAATGTTCACAGAGAAATACACTTTGATGGATGTTAGTTATAGTTAGAATAATCAACAATCACACAGAGAGCAATCACACAACATAAGAATTATCCTGGTTCAGATCTCCTCTCCTTAGGAGTCCTACGTCCAGTCCCTGAGCAATATCTCAGGATTTCACTACCAAGGGTACTGTCCCCCTTAAGGACCCTTACACCCAGCCGCAGCTGGTTTTCCTTCACACGAAGGGAAATACAAACACCATGGATACCACACCAGGTCTTCCTTCACAACCGAAGGGAACAACATCTGAAAAATGTTCAATAGGAAGGTGCCCCTAGATCACTTATAGAGCACACTTGATCTGAAGCAAGGACTGAGAAGAACAAGATTTACAATAATGGATTCTTCTCAGAACAAGAAGCTCTCTCACAGATATACACTAAGCACAGAGAGCTAGAGCTGAAACTAATAGAAGTGTTTGCTTGGATTTCAGAGAGGTTGAAGACGATTTCACTTGGTATTCCTTGGTTCTCTATGTATGTCCTCTTTTGAATATTTCAATCTCCTTTTATATCATCCTTTTCATATTCGAACGTTGAAGTGCATGTTGTCTCTATGCATAAGTGTACGTTAGACTGCTTGACACTTGAAGCTTCCAGTCAACAGTCCTTTATCCTTTCATGCACGCAAAGAGAGAGAGAGAGAGAAAGGATCTTCTGTGATCTTCTTTTACTTCTATTTTATCCAACGTTGTATGACGAATGTTGTCAGAGACCTGCATATATTAAATGCTAACAGTAGATACTAGGCTGTCTCTTGTTTGTCTGTCAACATCAGAATGAATGTTCATCAAAATAGTAATGTCATTTTGTTGTTCTAAAAAGTTTTCAGAAAAGATACGGTAATAGAAAATATCGTCTGCATGAATACAGAGATACTTTAAGTAATAAATGCACAGAGGTTAGAGGGATATGTGCGAAGACTTTGACTATTCAACCCTTTGAAAGGATAAGTCATATGTCAAGTTGATTAATATGAAAATCGCATTTATGACTTGTGAATCGTTATGCAACCAATCATTGTCACTTAACAACAAACCTTATGAGATATGAAAGAATCGTTGTGATCAAGGACATAATCAAATCGTTATGAGATATGAAAGAATCGTTGTGATCACTAAAGAATCGTTACGATGGCTAAAGGAATCGTTACGATAGCAAATCGTTATGATCACTAAAGGAATCATTACGAGAGCAAATCGTTATGATCACTAAAGGAATCGTTGCGATAGCAAATCGTTATGATCACTAAAGGAATCGTTACGATAGCAAGTCATACGATGACTAAAGAATCGTTACGAAACAAGTCGTTATGATGACTAAAGGAATCGTTACGAGAGCAAGTCGTTACGAAGACTAAAGGAATCATTATCGTTACGAAAGCAAGTTGTTACGATGACTAAAGGAATCATTATGAGAGCAAGTCGTTACGATGACTAAAGGAATCGTTACGAAAGCAAGTCGTTACGATGACTAAAGGAATCATTACGAAGCAAGTCGTTACGATGACTAAAGGAATCGTTACGAAGCAAGTCGTTATGATGACTAAAGGAATCGTTACGAAAGCAAGTCGTTACGATGACTAAGGAATCGTTACGAATACTTATCAAATCGTAAAGCATATAATGAATCCTTATGATTATGGAATCGTTATAAACAAGGAAATCGTTATGGCTTAGTACAAATCATGTATTTAGACAAATATGCTTCTACAATATGTAGATTCTTACCTGTTTTGCTTGTTTTCCTTTGATCTTATTTCCTGTGCTTAAGACTTGTAAAAATAGGTTAGTGACCTTAATCAGGGTTTGATAATTATCAAAATAACATGGTTTTGTTAATCACCAAAATAGAAATATAATTAATTTAAATTATATGGGGATAGACTGTTCATCAATCTCCCGCTTTTTGGTGATGACAAAACTTCAACAAACTTCAGCAAATAGCCAGATAAGTCTACATTTAAATTCTGAATTGTTTGCAATAGTTCACCATATGTATTTCAGAGCTTGCAATAGTTCTCCCCCTTTTTGTCATTAAGCAAAAAGATACAAGGAAGGACAAAGAAGAGAGAAACATCTGAATGAGAAAAGAGACAACAATTGTATTCATTTATGTTGTGGAGGTACAGGGAGATAAAAGGTAGGAGAGAGGAGGGAGGCATAGTGAGAAATGGTTTCCCATGCCTGCTCTTCCTGCTTCTCAAACATTTGACGAAAGACACCAGGAGCAGGAGAGTACATTGGTCCCATGGAGGAGCCATCTTCTTGACATGGAGAGCTAACTGTTCATCAAGGAAATTGGCATAAGCATCTCTATCAAGGGATACTTTGTAGAAGGTCACTGTCCCAAAACTGGCACAAGCAAGGATTGATCAACTGAAATGGGATAGAGGTTCTGCTTGGCCTTCAACTCCTACAAAGGGCTACATAGACTTTATATCTTTCAACCCAAGTCCTGAAAGGATCCTGGACCAAGTGAATAGAATTCATGTCCAGAAAGTAGCTATAGAAACTGGAGGGTGACCTTCCCTGGCCTGGGATTCATTAAGATCTGACAGCTGCTGAGCAGAGAGAGGGTAAAATCTGGCCCAATTTGAAGGGTTAATCTCTCACATTCTGATAGAATGGGAGCAAGAACCTCAGCACTGACATGGCCCTGGTGATATTCTCTAAAGAGATCTATGAAACACAACCAGAAAGCCTTCTGTATCTTAATTAGGCCCATAACTCTGGCAAAATGTTCAAAAATTATTGACCAACAGTTGATTCCATTACCAGAGAGTGAATAGGTGGAAGCAAGATTTCCTCTGGCACCTGAAGGGTGGCAAAATCTACTTGGATAGCTTCAGTGTGGGCTACGGCTGAACCAAGTGCACTAATGGCCTGCTTAAACTGACTGAATTGGACCTCAGGGAGTCGATGGACATATCTATAGTTGTTGAAGAGTTGGAAGTGCCTAGCCATCTTGATCTCCTTATGAATGAATGGGGCCCAACAATTCTTGTGATGAATTTGGAACCATTCTGAGAGAGTCAGGGAATGGTCCCTTGGAGGGAATCTAGCAGACTTAGCTAGAAGAAATTTATTGTACAGCTCTTTGTGCCCCCTAGCCCATTGCTCTTCAGTCTTGGAATGAGCAATAGAGAAGATTTTGGATTTTTCCAATTTGGTTAGAGAGGTATAGGGTAGAATGACATTCAGTGGTCTGAAATGTTAAGAAAAGGAAGGTTGATGATAGTAGCAAAAACAACCTTCTGAAGATATTCTCTGTACAGTGGTTTATTTTGTTGTCTACTGTGAGAGAAAACCACAGAGGGGGAAGCTAGGTCCAGAGGAAAGAGAGGAGACTTTCCTCTTCTTAGGAGCAGAACTAGAAGAGTCTGCCCTATGGATATGATGCCCAACCTTCAGTACAGACCGGAGGATGACTTCTTCAAACTCATCCTTGACTTTCCCAAGAGGGAGATTTAAGTTGAGCATCCTCAGGAATTATAGTAATGAAAAGGTGGAGGAGAAGGATGTAGAAGGGAGTGTGAGGTAGTAGGTGGGATATCTGATGGTCCTGAGGATGGTGGACCAGAGAAGAGGAGGCTCCAGCTGATGAGGAGTCTGGAGGAACTGCAAAGATAGGTGGAGGAAGGAATGGTTGTTGAAGATATAGGAGAAGAGGTGGATTGAGAAGGGAAAGGTGTAGGTGATAAGATGGTTCTGGGTTGTGGTATCTTGAAGGTTGAGGTGCAGGTGGAGCTGTGGATGATGAAGGTGGTGATGGAGGTACTGGGTCTGAGTGGAGGAAGGAGCTGGGGGCTCAGGCTACAGCTTCTTCTTCTTCAGCTACTTGTTGCACAGACTCTGACTCCAAAGGCCCTGATGGCCCTGACACCTTCTCAGCTGGCCCTGAAGGCCCTTGCACTTGCTCAACTGGCCCTGAACCACTACCTCTGCTTGTGAACTAGCTGCTGCGGCCCTGATGGCCCTGCCACTTGCTCATCTGGCCCAGATGGCCTTGGAACATCTTCTTCACTTCTTTGAGCAGCAGGAGGTGGAGAGGAGGAGGAGCTTGGGCTCCAACTGCCTTCAAAATCTCAGAATCATTGTCTTCATGCTTCCTAACTCCTTATTGAACCACCTTACATCATTCTTTACTTGAGACAACTCCTTGGATGTGGATACCTGGCTCATGAAAATAGAGTTTACATCAGTCTAACTGAGCACGAGATCTCCCCTTGAGCATCCAATCTTTCTATGACAGGCTTCAAATTGATGACAAATCTTTGTCTCTTCTGCCTTTGAAAAGGAGTGTTTGCAATGAGAGGGACATCAGGTACTGCTGCTACTTTTCCTTTCTCCCTGTCCTGGACCACTGGATGCTGCTGATCCTGGTCATCTTCTGAATCTGATGAACTAGCAGTCTCTCCTTCTCTGAACTGATTCTCTGGGGGGTTTTCATTTCCCTCCCCCTGAGTCTCACTGCCCTTTTCAACACCAACTTCTTCTTCAGCAGTCACAGTCTCCATAGGAACATTGGGTTGTGCTGTTGTTGCTGCTTCTTCTTGGACTGGGAGGTCTTCTGAAGGAACTTCAGTGTGGCCTGATGCCACAACACTTTCTCCCTGAATATCCTCTGCTACTGAATGCTCCCTCTCATGGGAGCATCTTCCATCACTACATCTTCTTGAACTGATACTTGCTCCTGCTGGCTTGGAGCTTCTTCCATGACCACTTCTTCAGTGTGGCCTTCTACCATAGATTCTGCTACATGAGGCTCACTTGCCACTTGCTCCTCCTGAGAAATGGAGTCCAGTGCATTTCTAAGTAGAGTGGCTACTTGGGAAGATGGAAGAGGATCTTCTGGAGATTGCCCAAGGGCTCAATGAAGTCAGGAGGAATGTCCTCAATCCTTCTGCTGCCTTCTTCCTCTGCTACTGCTGGCACTACTGCTGCTGGAACTACTTGATCAATTGTTGCTGCTTCTGGCTCAACCACTGCCGCTGCTTCTGCTACTGGTTCTAGGTCCTCTTGGGCTTCACCAATGATGGCTTCACCCTCAACCACACCAGTCTTTGACCATACACCATTCACAACTAAAAATCCACTCTTTCTCAAATTCTGGACCTGATGGCTTGGCCCATTTTCTCAGAACATCACCAACTACGCTAATGCCAAAATGCTGGAAAATTCTTGTCAAGAGATGGGCATAAGGTAGTGAGATATTCAACTTACTCTTGGTGTCCCACCCTGAGAACTGGCAAACTTCATCCTCTCAATTATTAATTCTGCAGTGTTAATTTCCTGGTTCTGGATGGCCCAGAACATCAGGTCTGAATCTGCCCTGGCGCAAGTAGAGAAAGATGCACTCCTAGGAACAATAATCTGACAAATAATGAAGTGCAATAACCGATTGAACGCACTAAGCTGGTTGATATCCAGCTTCCCATCCTTCAGCCTAAATTCGGACCAATAATCCCTAGCCCCTTGACTTGAGTGTCCACAGAGTGGACTCCACTGTGACCAGTGGTGGAGATTCAAACAGAGAGGCTAACAAATCCCTGGTGATCCTGATCTGGGTACCCTTGACCATGGATGTCAAGGTCCCATCAGCCTCAGTCTTCAAACAAACATAAAAGCTTTCACAAGATACAGATAACTTACTTCAGACAGGGTTGCAATCTTCGTCCATTTTAACTTCTGCAAAGCTTCAACTAAACTGCCCATGTCATTCTTCTCTAGATCTGCCAAATCTACTGCCTTGTGACCACAAAGCTTAGCCTTGACTGACGCGAACCTAACTTGCTGATCTGCAGTGAGGAACGCAGCTCCGTAGCCCCCAACGGTGCCGGAAACGGTTGTAGAGGCCATGGAATCTAGCAGGGAAAGGTTCTGGAGGACTGGAAGGGTGATTGAGGAAGAACCCCTCAAGGAATTTCTGGCGGGAGAGGTTGAAGGCTTCAAATCTGAGGAAAGTCGATGCCGGGGTCGATAGGGTATCGCCTCAGGCAGGAGGACGAAAGAGATAAGAGGGAAGAGGAATCGTTCCCACACAGATTCGGGATTTGTGAAATAAAGGATAATGCTTTTTCGAAATGGGATGTGCCTTTATGGCGAAAACGACAAAACTCCAATTTAAAGAAATAAAGAGTTACAAATAACGAACCGATAGGAGTATTTACGCCAGATAGGATAAATGAGAGATAATTAAGATATTTTGCTCACTTTCAAGGAGAATATTAATTTAGGCTCTGAAAATAATATCTCAGATTTAGCAAATAAATCTTCACAATTTGCACATGCCTAATTCCCTTCTGAGAGAAGTAACCTCTCTTCGGGTAAGGCTTTTGTGAAGATGTCTGCTAACTGATTATTTGTATCAATGAAAGAAATTTCTATATTACCATTAGCTACATGATCATGAATAAAATGATATCTAACCTCAATGTGTTTGGTCCTTGAGTGTTGTACTGGATTTTTGGTTAAGTTTATAGCACTTGTGTTGTCACATAGCAGTGGGATTGACTTGATGTGTACCCATAG
Source organism: Colocasia esculenta (assembly GCA_014218235.1). Classification (NCBI taxonomy): domain Eukaryota; kingdom Viridiplantae; phylum Streptophyta; class Magnoliopsida; order Alismatales; family Araceae; genus Colocasia; species Colocasia esculenta. The sequence goes on from CM024761.1 coordinate 135,944,942, forward strand.
TCCTCAAGTTGTTGCTTTATCCATAGGAGTTGTGTACAGCAACTTCCAGCAGCCACGTACTCAGCTTCAGCTGTTGAGAGTGCTACAGAATTCTGCTTCTTGGAGAACCAGGATATCAGACATCCTGCAAGGAATTGACAACAACCACTGGTGCTTTTTTATCTATTTTGCATCCAGCATAGTCAGATCAGAGTATCCTACTAATTGACTTCACATGATTTTGGATACCATATACCTAGATCATGAGTTCTGGACAGATATCTGAAAATTCTTTTAACACTAATTAGATGAGATCTCTAGGATCTGCTTGATATCTAGCACACATGCATACACTAAATAGTATATCAGGTCTGCTGGCAGTTAAGTAAAGTAGAGAGCCTATCATACCTCTGTAGATCTTTTGATCTACTTTCTTACCATCCTTGTCATTGTCCATCCTTGTTGATGTGCTCATTGGTGTTGACAGTGGCTTGGAATTTTCGAATTCAAATTTCTTCAAGAGCTCCTTGGTGTATTTAGCTTGACAGATGTGGGTGCCATCTCCTCCTTGCTTGATTTGTAATCCAAGGAAGTAGTTCAGCTCCCCCATCATGCTCATCTCAATTCTCCCTACATAAGCTTCTCAAAGTACTTGCAAAGAGATTCATCAGTAGATCCAAAAATTATGTCATCTACATAAATTTGTACAAGTAGTATGTGCTTGACCTTTGACTTTATAAATAAAGTGCTTCTACTTGTCCTCTAGTGAAGCCATGGTTTAATAAAAAGAACTAAGCCTTTCATACTAGGCTCTAGGTGCTTGCTTTAAACCATATAATGCTTTATGAAGTTTAAAAACATGATTTGGAAATTATGTATCATCAAAACCAGGAGGTTGTTCAACATACACTTCCTCCTTAATAAAACCATTTAAAAATGTAGACTTGATATCCATTTGAATAATTTTAAATCTAGAGCAGATGCATATGCAAGTAAGATTCTAATGGCCTCAAGTCTAGCTACAGGTGCATAGGTTTCATCGAAATCTATGCCTTCCTCTTGGGATATCCTTGAGCTACCAATCTGGCCTTATTTCTTAAGATCACACCAGCTTCATCCAATTTATTTCTGAACACCTATTTAGTGCCAATAACTGGATGATCTGATGGTCTAGGAACAAGTGACCATACATGGTTTCTCTTGAACTGATTCAGTTCATCTTGCATGGCTATAATCCAAGATTCATCAGTAAGAGCTTCATTGACTGTTCTAGGCTCTATTTGAGAAACAAAAGCTAGGTAATCACAAGGGATTACATTACCTCTTGTTCTTACCCCTACAGTTGGATCACCAATGATGTTTTCAGGTGGGTGATCTTTCTTATATCTCCATTCCTTTGGAAGATTTTCATGTTCAATGTCTGTTTGTTGCAGGTCTTCCAGAGGTGGATCTTCCTTGTCCTCAATTGATGTGTTCTTTAATTTCTTGGACAATCATCTGCATTATCAATGTCA
>CM024761.1:135946534-135980217 GCA_014218235.1 Colocasia esculenta
AAGTGGCGTCTCGCCAATCATGTTTTCAAAAGTCATATTTTTAAAATTGGCAAGCTTGCCATTCATAATTTCAAAAGAACTCATATTTCAAAAGTGGCGACTCACCAATCATATTTCAAAAGTCATGTTTTCAAATCGGCAAGTTTGCCGCTCATGATTTCAAAAAAGATTCATATTTCAAAAATAGCGTCTCGCCAATCATGTTTTCAAAAGTCTTATTTTAAAATTGGCAAACTTGCCATTCATAATTTCAAAAGAACTTATATTTCAAAAGTGGCGACTCGCCAATTATATTTTCCAAAGTCATGTTTTCAAATCGGCAAGTTTGCCGCTCATGATTTCAAAAAATTCATATTTCAAAAAATGGCGTCTTGCTAATCATGTCTCAAAAGTCATATTTCAGAAGTGACAATTTGTCAATCATGTTTCAAAAGACATATTTCAAAACTAACAATTTACCAATCATATTTCAAAAGACATATTTCAAAACTGGCAATTTGTCCATCATGTTTCAAAAGTCATATTTCAAATGGTAATTTGCCCATCATGTTTCAAAAGACATATTTCAAAACTGGCAATTTGCCAATCATATTTCAAAAATGACAATTTTCCAGTCAAATTATAAAATTATCATTTTCGAAATAACGATGCGTCAGTCATATTTGAAAATTCATGTTTCAAAACTCAAAATCATGTTTTCAAAAGTCATATTTCAAATGGTAATTTGCCCATCATGTTTCAAAAGTCATATTTTTAAAATTGGCAAGCTTGCCATTCATAATTTCAAAAGAACTTATATTTCAAAAGTGGCGACTCGCCAATTATATTTTCCAAAGTCATGTTTTCAAATCGGCAAGTTTGCCGCTCATGATTTCAAAAAATTCATATTTCAAAAAATGGCGTCTTGCTAATCATGTCTCAAAAGTCATATTTTTAAAATTGGCAAGCTTGCCATTCATAATTTCAAAAGAACTCATATTTCAAAAGTGGCGACTCGCCAATTATATTTTCCAAAGTCATGTTTTCAAATCGGCAAGTTTGCCGCTCATGATTTCAAAAAATTCATATTTCAAAAATAGCGTCTCGCCAATCATGTTTTCAAAAGTCATATTTCAAATGGTAATTTGCCCATCATGTTTCAAAAGACATATTTCAAAACTAACAATTTACCAATCATATTTCAAAAGACATATTTCAAAACTGGCAATTTGTCCATCATGTTTCAAAAGTCATATTTCAAATGGTAATTTGCCCATCATGTTTCAAAAGACATATTTCAAAACTGGCAATTTGCCAATCATATTTCAAAAGACATATTTCAAAACTGGCAATTTGTCCATCATGTTTCAAAAGACATATTTCAAAACTGGCAATTTGCCAATCATATTTCAAAAGACATATTTCAAAACTGGCAATTTGTCCATCATGTTTCAAAAGACATATTTCAAAACTGGCAATTTGTCCATCATGTTTCAAAAGTCATATTTCAAATGGTAATTTGCCCATCATGTTTCAAAAGTCATATTTTTAAAATTGGCAAACTTGCCATTCATAATTTCAAAAGAACTCATATTTCAAAAGTGGCGACTCACCAATCATATTTCAAAAGTCATGTTTTCAAATCGGCAAGTTTGCCGCTCATGATTTCAAAAAAGATTCATATTTCAAAAATGACAATTTTCCAGTCAAATTATAAAATTATCATTTTCGAAATAACGATGCGTCAGTCATATTTGAAAATTCATGTTTCAAAACTCAAAATCATGTTTTTCAAACGGGACCTTAGCGCCCACATGTTTCATAAAAAGATGAAGGCCTCTACGCCCTCACAAATTTCAAATCGGGCTTCTTCGCCCCATGTTTTCAAATTGGGCATCTATGTCCACATATTTCAAAAAAAAAAAAATCGGGCTTCTACTCCCTCATGATTTCAAATCAGGCCTCTGCGCCCAACATTTCCAAAACATACTAAAAAGACATTTCAAGCAAAAGAACTTTATAAAAGACAAATTAATCTTAAAAGAGCAGCAACTACGGGATAAGTGCCGTAGTCTATTCTCAGTTTGTGGAATATTTCCCACATCTAGGGTTTCCAGGGATACAAATCGAATCAATCTCAAAGGAGCAGCAACTACGGGATAAGTGCCGTAGTCTATTCTCAGTTTGTGGAATATTTCCCACATCTAGGGTTTCCAGGGATACAAATCGAATCAATCTCAAAGGAGCAGCAACTACGGGACAAATACCGTAGTCCAGCCTCAGTTCGTGGGATCAATACTGCATCTGAGGTCTCCAAGGATATAAGAATTCATCTTTAAGGAGCTGCAACTATGGGATAAATACCGTAGTCCAGCCTCAGTTCGTGGGATCAATACCGCGTCTGAGGTCTCCAAAGATATAAGAATCTATCTTCAAGGAGCTGCAACTACGGAATAAATACCGTAGTCCAGCCTCAGTTTGTGGGATCAATACCGCGTCTGAGGTCTCCAAGGATATAAGAATCCATCTTCAAGGAGCTGCAACTACGGGATAAATACCATAGTCCAGCTTCAGTTCGTGGGATTAGTTCCGCGTCTGAGGTCTCCGAGGATATAAGAATCCAATCTCAACGGCGCAGCAACTGCGGAATAAGTGCCGTAGTCCATTCTCAATTTGTGGAATATCTCCCACATCTGGGATCAGGGATATAAGACAAACCATTCTTCAAGGAGCAGCAACTACGGGACAAATACCGTAGTCCAGTCTCAATTTGTTGTATCAATACCACATCTGAGGTCTCTAAGGGAATAAACATCTATCTCCAAGGAGCTCTAACTACAAGATAAGCATTGTAGTTCGATCTCAGTCTGTGGGACAATTGCCACGTGAGATCTCTGAGGATTTAAGAGTTAAAATTGGGTTGCCAGGTCTGATGTTATATAACTAGATCATTTTGCAAGAACCGTATATTATCTCATCCTTTTTTGTGGCGGTCCGGGGGATTTAACATTGACTTGACATTCCACGCCCAAGATCCCCCAAATCAATATGGTGGAGCCACCTTCACAATGGTCGATGGTTCGAGATGGCGTCATTATGCTTCAACGTCAGGAGGATCCAACAACTCATGGAGCTAAATTCGACATTGCCTCGACGACATACACCCTCTAGTCTTTCATGTTCAAGAACTCTGAGGGTACACTATTGAATGTATGCTCGCGGTGCATATCCTGCGACATTTCTGTATAAAAAAAAATGAGACGATAAAAAAAATGATGAGCAAAAGGGTTAAAAATAGAGATGCCCATCAGACCTACTCTGGTTTCACTGCCGAGTAGGGGTAAAAAGGACAAAAAAAACCCGGTCACGATGAAAATCTGAAAGGGCGTCGTGGGCAAAATTGGGAACCCTGCTACGTGAAAACCCGAAAGGGCGCGTAGGCAAAAGCAAGAAGGGGCTGACTCTAGTGAAAACCCGAAAGGGTGCATGGGTCAGTAATGTGGTAAAAAAAAATAAAAATGAATGAAGTCAAAACATCAAAATAGCAAGAAGGGGGAGTTCCATCCCCGCTCTTTCAAGAAATCTCCTTTTTGCTATACATTCTCTGAATCCAGCTATACACTCTGTGGTCAAAAGAAAAGAACCTCACAACTTAGACAAGCTGTCTCTTGCCATCTATGCCTCACGCTTATATATACTTGCTCTCGCCAAGTAGGACCCTAGGTTTAGATAACCTCTACCTTTTCAAAATTCCAAATAAAGTCCAGCCTTGACTTCTTGCCTTGGCTGACCAGTAGATGTTACCTTTAGAACCCTTGTTGAAGTTAGTACATAGGTTTTCTAGGTTACCATTTGCAATCAACCCAAATAACCTCACACCATCTACCAACATCATGGCATGATTGGTGGTCGAGTTATATTCTACTCATGAATCTCTCTTTATAATATATATATATATATATATATATATATGTATACAAAAAAAAAACAAAAAAAGAGGCTTAAAATAGAGGTGCCTCACTGGACTTGTTTGGGTTTCTCCTGGACAAGGGTAAAAAGAGCTAGAACCCGGTCATGGCGAAAACCGGAAAGGGCGCTATGGGCAAAATTGGGTACCCCGCTACGTGAAAACTGAAAGGGCGCGTAGGGAAAAGCAAGAGGGGGTCGGATTAGGTGAAAATCCGAAAGGGCGCTCAATTCAATAATGTGAAAATAAAAAAAATCAATCAAAGACACATGCCAAAGACAAGCAGACTTCAAGTCTCTAGAAAGAAAATCCTGACAGAAGTGGTACTCGACAATCAAAGCTCATTTCCACGTCAGTGCCAGCCAAAGCTTGCCTTCATGCCAATCCCAGCCAAGGTTCGTCTTCATAACAGTCAAAGCTCGCCTTCGTGCCAGCGCCATCCGAAGCTCGCCTTTGTGCCACTGCTAATCGAAGCTTATCTTCATGCCAGTCAGATTTCTATCTCATATGCGATGAAGTGAAATGTCATTATACACGAAGTCATTTCTGACAAATTTCAAGCCTCTCAAAGGAAATTTCTGACAGAGTCGGTCGACAATCAGAAAAGTAAGTGTCGACACATGGTGGACTTCAATTGAATCTGTCAACATCTCATGGAGCAGGCGTCGACAAATGGCTAAGTTGGTCAACACCCATAGAACCAGTTTTGTTGATACCCAGACGCAACAAAAGTTCAAAAGGAAGACAAGAGCATATTAATCTAGCTATGAACAAAGCGGCCTTGATAAGGGGTAAAAGATATCCAAAGCGGTAGTCTGGTTATCACAGTCAGTGACAATGACATGGAGGCAGACAACTTCTCCCTATTAAGACCTCAACGCTACTGCATGCTCAGATTGTTGCACATTCAAGATGACCAGTCGGCAAGACAGTTTAGAAGAGAGGAAGCAGCAACGTCACTTATTGGGTCTAGAAAGAGCTGTCAGATCATATGGCAAGCCAGCATGCCCCATTGGTTCATACAATAGGCCAACACAATCCAATTGACACAATGGTTGGCCGACTCATGAAGGCTACAAGATCTTAAGTAGACCGTCAATTCAATGGTCTTCATTACCCCATCGGTCTGTTCACCAACTCACGAGCCCCTGTTGACTCGTGTGGGTCACGCTGAATCGTAGCTACCACTTTGAGCCCGCCGACTCGAGGAGCTTCATACTGATTCGTCAACTGAACCAAATCAAGCTTGCCATGTTGAGCTTCGTCGACTCGTGAGAGCCATGGGCCAATTCTTGGGAGCCTCCCGCCAAATCGCGGCCATCACCTCAAGCCTATCAACTTGTGGTACCCTCTGCCGATTCTCCAACCATGTTGAATCACCCAGTGCTGCTGGTTCATGATGCCAACAAATTAAAAGGATGTCGATTCATCAAATATATAAGTCTATGAAGCGCATGGCCAACATGCATTATCAAGCTGTTGATGTAAGATGGTCATCACTCTAGCGGGGTCAAGTGATCACTAACACGCAAGACACCAAGAGATCATCAATATGACAACAAGTCAAAGACCTGTCTGTGTTAGTGCAAACAATCAAAAGGCCAAAGTACACCCGCGGATGTCGCTTTGCGTGTCCTCTCGCACCACCCACGGGTGGGGGGTATTTGTGGACGCCATAAATTTCAAATGGGCCCATTTCTATGACTGGCCCAATTCCTAAAGAGGATCCCTCAAACAAAAATTCCATTTAATGACCCATGCTCAAAGCCCAAAGGGCCCATTAGCCAAAGGCCCACCTCACCCCATGCAAGGGGGTGAGCCTAAGAAAATGCAACACCTCCCAAAAAGGTGTTCCAAAATGGAAAAGTGATCCCTGCGCAGAGTGGGGAAGGGACCTTTTTGGGTTTTCTAGAAGCTTTGGAAAAGGGCCAAGGGGTCCTGCGTACCAAGGGAAGGAGGGAGTTTTTGGAAGAAAAAAGGGGGGGTATTGGAAGGGAGAAGGCTTCCTCTCGAAGAAGGCTTTGAAGCTTGCTGCTGCTGCATTCCTGAGAGCTCCGTGAGTGCTTGCTGCAGAAAAGAGAAGAAAAGAAGGGTAAGGGAAAAAGAGAAGAAAGGAAAAGGAGAAGAGAATGCTACCTCTTCTAGGAGTGGTCTTGTCATGTGAATAGAAAATAGAGAAGAGAGAAGTGGGTGGTGGCGTTGGCTTCTTCCTCCCCTCTATTCTTTAAGTTTTTTGTACCCTCTCCTTTTGTGTTAAGAGAATGTCATGTCCATGTGTCCTCTATCTCCTCTTTGATGTGAATGCTTTCTCTCTATGCATTTAATGCATGTCTTGTTCTCATCATGTGTGGGTTTCTTTCAAGTTTTTTTTTACTTGTATGGATGAGAGGTCACGGGATGGTGAGAAGCCACTCTTTGTATAGTGGGCTTTCTCTCATTCAAAGGACACACATGAGACCCATCACCAACTCCCATACCTCAATAAATGAGGTTTGATGGGGATGGAGCTTTTGGGCCTTGCGCAAGCCCCATTGGGGAGCTCTTTTCTCACTGTTTTGCCCAAGAGAAATGTTGCTTCTTCACTTTGTTAACCCCTTTTAACAGGCATCTTTCATTGTTTGGGCCGCCCCTCTCTTTGGAGCATGCTCCTTGCTACTCTTTGTTCAAGAGAGAAGAAAGGGGGGGCTCTCTTCACTGTTTTGCCCCTTTTAATGGACATTTTGTCACTGTTTTAACCCCTTTCAATAGGCCTTTTGCATGGTTTAAACAGTCATTCTAAGAGCATTTTGTGTTTGGGGCATGCCCCCTTTTGCTAGCCAAGGGTTGAACAATCAATGTTCATGCCCCCATACTTAGCATCCCTTGCAAAAGCCCATTAAGTCCATTTCTGGCCCAAAATCGCCCCACCCCCATAGGTAAGACCAGCTTGAACAGTGCTGGTTCACTGCCCACAGAGAGGAGGCCCTGTGCTGCCGATTCAGACGATCTGGGTGCAGTCCTGTCGATTCGGCAAGCCTGGAGAGGTCTGCCGAATCGACAGGCAGTGACCTGCCCTTGGCCGAATCACATGAGCTAAGTTATGCTCCATGTGATTTCAATCAAGAAAAGAGACAATAGATTGATAAGAACCCATCTAACCCTCGGGTTGACAACATAATGTCTATGCTCGGATATGGGTTACATCTTCCATTTGCAGCTTGGATTTGTGTGGTCATGACTTCATCCGGTCCCCTTAAAGGCTTGCCCTGAGGATTGGTGTCGTGTGCCATTGGGGTTATGTCATCTTTCAGCGTACACCCTATCTTTTGGTGCCATCTCCATCATGGTGGATGCGTACCGTGCACTCCCCCTGTCAACCATGATAAGGGGAGATGCTGCCGAATTTTCTCCGTACGCTTCGAATTGGCAAGAGACTCTTAAAAGAAATCCCCAAGGTTTAATGGTTTCAATGGTATTTCAGCAGGGTGCCGATTCAGTCCTAGCTGCCGATTCGGTCACACCCTGCCGATTCAGCTTTACCCTGCTGATTCGGTCCTGGCTGCCGATTCGGCCATGCTCCACCGATTCGCTATCTGTATTGCTGTTTGCACGCTCCGCCGAATCAAATGTGTATTGCCGAATGGAATGCACCTGTGCCTCCGATTGGCCATCCAATGACCAAGCAGTGCCGAATCGTGAACAGAACCACAACTTGCATGTTTCAAATAGAACAAAAGTGCAGATTAAAAGTATCCGATGATAAAAGAAATAAAAGGGCAAATATTTTGTTTCATGTTTTACATGTTTCGAATAGAACAAAAGACCAAATTAAAAACTTTTCATGATAAAAGGAACAAGCGAACAAATAGATCATCTCACATTTTATAAAGAGCAGAAGACCAAATTGAAGCCTTTTCATGATAAAAGTAATAAATGAATCAATAGATCATTTCATGACTTGTGTCTTCCAAATAGAACTAAGAACCAAATCGAAGCCATTTCATGATAAAAGAAATAGGTAGATAGATAGACAAAGAGATTCAATAATTGACGAACGAAAGATCAAATAACATTAATAGACATCTTGATTATTAGCATGTCATCCTAAATTTAAGTTGCGTTTGCACTTTCGTCGGATGTCTCCACTTTAGACCACAAGGCTTTCATTTCTGGCGATTAATCAAGGGTTTTCCCTCTCAGGGGGATGTAATTAACGTCGTGTGCTTAGGCAACGACAGGATATTGGTTCAGGACCTGACACTCACTTTCGTTTGACGAAGTCAAACGTTGCGCACAATAGACTTAAAGCCCTTCGACTCTCGGAGGCAGAACCATTTGTTGTCACCTCGGTGACTAGCACGCCCACGCTCTGCAATTGTAGGGTCATCTCTCGTCACCCTTGCTCGAGTAGCATCCGATGGGATTTGAATTTACAATGCGCAGCCATGAGGCAACATGAAAAAAAAGAACTTTAAATTTTTAAATTAAATAAATTTTCCATTTCCACATACCTTGATGTGCATTTCCTTATATGTCTCGATAGACCAGGCTCTGATACCAACTGTAACGACCCAGGATCCGGATTACAATTACCAACCAGTAACCCTAACCCTGACCCGCCACCCACGAGCCGAAGCTCGGAAGGGAAAAAAGATATGTCTGAAGAGAACATATAAGAAATGTACACACCACAAAATTTTGAGCATTCCACTATATAAATATATCAAAATAGTACAACTCAGAGCCGATCCAACAAAAGTAAAGAGTACAGTGAGTACAAAAACTAAGTACTACTCACAGCAGCTAAGCAGGACTAGCACTGGGAGTGACCAAACTCCTCAGCACTTGGAGCCGACGATGAACCACCTGAAAGAAAGGGAGTGAGTTTCAAGAAGAGACCTAGTAGGGACACTAACCCCACCGGTAACAATACTAAAAAATAGTGCGGAATGTAAAGCTATAGTAACGAAAACACTACAAGAACACACGATAAACTGGTGGCATGGCGCCCAACTCCTCGCAGGAGTGCGCCAAGAGTCTGGAACCACAGCTTGGCGGCTTGCACCATAGAGTCCTCCAACCTAGCCATGTGTGCACACTCAGACGCTCTCCCTGCATCTGGTCCTTGACCGATTTCCCCTACGTCAGACTTGAACGGTGGAGAAGGGGCCCCACAGAAACTGGCTCGTAACCACCACAAGGGGCACGCACAGGATGGAGTCGCACTCAACGTCTAGGCTCACCGGCGGAATAACTCAATGCCAGTCATCCAGACAGAGCCTTTACCTCGACATCTGGGAAACACAACACAAGCATGGCAAAAATCGATATAAGCATAAATGGAGACGCTCTCAACGTCTGGCACACTGTGTCAGGAGGCGGACACCGCGTGTCAACACCTCGTGCAACGGTAAAGGGCTCATCCTACTGAGACCTACTTGTGGGGTTGACGGCAACATCGATTGCCGCCAACCCTAGGGTAGACGACAATACCCTTGCTGTCTACAGAAAGTAGACGGCAAGAGGCTTGCCGTTTACCTCATCTTGATGGCAAGGGATCTTGCCGCCAAGTTCCTCCCTGAAGAACTTGACGTCAACCGATGTTGACGTTAAGTTCTTCAGCTTCCAGTAGCTGAACTGGCTGTAGGCCATTTCCATGGGCAATCCAGCCCAAAAACCTGCGGTTTGATGATGCGAAATGCTTTCCCTTATCACAAAGCACTAGTAGCACACTGGAAAATGGAGATCCAATGCTTAGATCGGCAAATCTGCCCCAAAATCCGGAATGAAGAAACCCTCCCCAAAACCACGATTTTCATGCAAAATCACACACACACAAGCATGACATTGCACAATGGGGAGTCAAGGGGCTGTATCCCTACCTCAGAACGCAATAAAAACTCCCAATAAGACCTCAAATCGTGCCGATTATCTCGGAGCTTCCTTGCGAGGACGATCCTTCAAACCTCCATTTCCCGCCCGATCTGCCACCGCCACGAGCACCACAGCCTCCCCACAAGCTCCCGTCGGCCGCCAGAAGAAGTGGAGAAGAAGAGGGGTGAAGGTAGTGGGAAGGAGTGGGAGTGAAATGGGGCAGAAGGGGCCTCGGGTTGCCTTCTTAAAAATAGGCCTGGGCAGGTTGACATCAACATATTTTCGTCAACTTGCAGTGACATGACCTTGACGTCAACATCGATTGCCGTCAAGTTTATGCACGGGAAGACTCTGGAAACTTCAGTAGACAGCAACATCGCTTGATGCCAAGACCCAGTAGACGGCATCACCCTTGCCGTCTACCACAATTGACATCAACCACCTTGACGTCAACCCACTGTTGACGTCAGCATCCTTGACGTCAACAGACACTATTCCAGAAGAAGGCCCATTAAGGGTCCAATAAGGCCCATGGCCTTACATGGATGCTCACTAGATGTATACTCCTTGAATGATCTTAAGGTTGTCACTATATTTTTCTCTTGTGTTCTTCAGTTTTCAGTCTTCATCCTTTTATGGAGCAGCTTGAACAGATCTGTTGAAAACTAGCCGTTGGAGCTTTTTGGATCCGTTGCGTTTCTTGGCTCTCTTCTTTTTCTGCTCTCCTTTGTAGTCTAACAGATGTCTTCTTGAGTTCTACTGGCTATTTGGAATGAAGAAAGATGTTCTAGCTGGTGTGTATTCAAGGATGCCAGTAGCAAGTCCAAGATGTTGACTATAAGTAGAAGTGGACCTATTTTTACTTTCTGTTTGTATTTCCTGCAGATAGCTAGAAATAGATTGTAGGTGCTCTTCTTTCGTTGCAGGAAGGAAGAGATCCTATGCAATAGGCAAAAGGATCTTAAATTAGAGAAATAATAAGTTAAGCATATGAAATGCATTTGAATTTTCATTGGGCGCCAAAGACATTTTGAAACATTTGAAATGTAGATGTAATCGATGTTTATTTAAAACAATCGATATTTCAGAAAGGCAATCGATGGGAAACAACTGTAATTGTTGCATCAAGGCAATCGATGTCTGAGGCAATCGATGTCTAAAGGTAATCGATGTCTAAAGGCAATCGATGTCCAAATGAAGAGCAATCGATGTTCCAATGCAATCGATGTTTCAAGGCAATTGATGTTGCTCAAAGGCAGTCAATGTTTAAGTGAAGAGCAATCGATGTTTAAGAAGCGATCGATATGAACAAAGGTAATCGATGTAGAGCTTCGACTGTTTACAACAAAAAACCATGCATGACAAAGTTGAAGCTTCGAATATGACAAAGTTACAGGTGATGGAAAATACAATAATTATGTTAGAAAATGATATGGAATATATTACTAATATTTATGATAATCATGAGTTTTGTCATCACCAAAATAAAATGATAAAATATAGAAATGTTCAACATCTCCACGATGTAGCAGCAGCAAAACCACAATAGCAGCAACAACAATAGCTAACAAGGAGGGGGAAAGAGGGTCTCACACTTTTGGTCTCCTTACTCTCTCACACTCTTGAGAGGCCAATGGGAGGAGAAGACAATGGGAGGATGGAGGGGAGAAGGCTCAAAAAATCCCTCAGCCCATGGTTTTTTTTGGATCTCCTCACCCCTAAATAGATCCCACCATCCCTCCCATGCAAGGGAGTGACGTACATGCCATGCTGTGTAGGACCAAGTCGTATTTAGGCCATACCCAAGTTGACGTCAACATCATGTGTTGCCAAGATCATCTTGATGACAACATTTGTTGTCATTAACACATGTTGAGCAACCTATAAACAATAATCGATATTGTCATTAACAAGACTTCAACTGCCAACAGTGTTCAGTCGAAGTCAAAGTGTCAGCAACAGTCGATGTTGTCGTCAACTATTGACGACAACATATCTTGTCATCTACCTTACTTCGACATTCCTATGGGGAGTCGAAGTTGTAGACGACGACAGACATTGTCATTAGGAACCATCTCGACAATGGTCTATACTGTCGTTTACCACACAGACTGCATGACATCAAGTGAGAGAAGTCATATTGGATAACTCTTATCCAATTCTCTATTATCGTCCCATCATCCACCTTATGTGTGTGACCCTTTAGGCCCAATACCAAGCTGACCGTGAATTGCACCCGTCAGAACTCTTCTGACTCAAAACTCTTTCTGACTTAGTGAATTATTATCTTCATAATAATTTACTCAACTCATCGACTATGGATGTACTAGGCCACTATGCCATAGTTCCCAGACGGTACAGGGGGATCAAATCCATTAGACTTTTCTGCCCTCAATTACCTTGTATCTTTAGTTCCTGATCCAACTAATATCCTAGAGACTGTATATTAGGCATGGTATTGTTAGGTCTACATGGAATCCATTCAATTTTCAAGTAGCTATGAGACCAGCTACATCCATCATATGGATGGATATATAACACACCGGTCTATTCAGTTATCTCGATGTCCTTCTCGAGTAACCTATAGACATGAATATTTAGGATCTGTGTTTAAAGAGAATTGATCTCATTATCATGATCTCATCATGATCCAATTCCCATTGCACATATCCATAGACATCACATTATATATACATCATTACATGCATGCAATATATAGTGAGAAAATACTATTAATATTATTACCAAAAGAGATTAGTACAAGATTACAAGTGCCATCACTAATGTGAGTTGGCTTGTAGGGCACTCATTACTAGCAATCTCCCACTTGACCTAAAGCCAATCACCAACATGCCTGATTCCCATCAGACCTCAATGTCGCTCAAAAACAATCTGAGTCAATGGCTTTGTCAGTGGATCTGTAATGTTATCTTCGGATGGAACTCTTTCCACTACTACATCACCACTCTCCCTAATGAAGTGGAACCTCCTCAGAATGTGCTTGGACTTCTGATGAGACCTAGGTTTCTTTGCTTCAGAAATGCTCCTTTGTTATCGCAGAACAATATAATTGCTCTCCATGGCTAGACACACTCCTAGATCTGCGATGAACTTTTCATCCAGACAACTTCCTTTCTTTTCAGAAGCAACAATGTACTCACCTCAATGGTCGAGTCAGGCAGTTCTCTTACTTGGAAATCTTCCACCTTACTGCTCCTCCATTCAGGGTAAACACGTATCCTGAGTTAGACTTGCTATCATCGATGTCGGACTGAAAACTAGAGTCCATGTAGCCTTAACTTGAAGGTTACATCCTCCATATATCAGTAAAAGATCCTTAGTCCTTCTCAAGTTCTTACAGATACACTTTACTGCCTTTCAGTGTTCCAAACCTGGATCCGCTTGATACCTGCTAACACTTAGAGCATGCGCAAGATCAAGCCTATTACATAGCATAGCATATATGATAAACCTATCGCAGAGGCATAGGGAAATTTATTCATTTTTACCCTTTCTTTTAGAGTACTTGGGGACATACTCCTAGAAAGTGAAATTCCATGTCTCATCGGTATGAGACATCTCTTGGAATTCTCCATGCTAAATCTTTTGACAATGGAGTCTATGTACCTAGACTGGGACAAGCCAAGCATCCTTTTGGATCTATCTCTGTAGATTCGAATCCCCAATATACAGGATGCTTCCCCTAAGTCCTTCATGGAGAAATTATTTGATAGCCAAGACTTTACTGCATATAACATTCCAATTTCGTTTCCAGTGATAAGGATGTCATCGACATAAAACACAAAGAAGGTAATAGCGCTCCCACTTACCTTCCTATCCATACAATGCTCATCTCCATTCTTAACGAAGTCATAAGATTTGATTGCCTCATCAAACCCTAAGTTCCAACTTCAGGAAGCTTGCTTTAGTCCATAAATGAACCTAAGCAGCCTACACACCTTATCTGGTCTTTCCTTAAAAATGAATCCCTCAAGCTATATCATATATACCTCTTTCTCGAGGTTGCTATTCAAGAATGCAGTTTTTACATCCATATGCCAGATTTCATAACGTGGTGTGCTGCAATGGCCAATAGGATTCTGATGGATTTCAGCATGGCAACGAGCGAGAAGATTTTGTCATAGTCAACACTGTGTCCTTGACGATATCCTTTAGC
The DNA here is from genome assembly GCA_014218235.1 of Colocasia esculenta. Classification (NCBI taxonomy): domain Eukaryota; kingdom Viridiplantae; phylum Streptophyta; class Magnoliopsida; order Alismatales; family Araceae; genus Colocasia; species Colocasia esculenta. Next base: position 135,960,511 of record CM024761.1, read on the forward strand.
CATGAGCCTTACTTTATAGGTCTCTACCTTCCCATCTACTCTAATCTTTTTCTTGAAGATCCACTTGCATCCAATGGGTACAATACCCTCAGGTGGATCAACTAGGTTCCAAACCTTGTTGGAGCACATTGAGTCCATTTCAAAATTCATGGCCTCTTGCCACTTCTTGGAGTCTATTCTCATAATAGCCTCCTCGTAGGTTTGATCCATATCCTCGAAGTCATGTTCCTTGATATGTCCCACATGTCTCTCAAGAAGGATAGAGACTCTATTTGACCTATGCAAAGTTGAATCTTATGTGATAGGTGCATGAACATATTCTTCTTGTAGAATGGTGCTTGAACTTGGTTCTCCAACCTCACTCAATTCTATCGTGCCCCCATTGTTTCCACCAAGAACGTGTTCCTTCTAAAAAAAAACCGCTCTCTTGGCAATAAAGACCTTTTGGTCCTCAGGGTGATAGAAATAATACCCACAAGTTTCCTTGGGGTATCTCACGAATATGCACATTTCCGTCATTGACTCCAACTTATCGGGATCGTGTTTTTTAATGTGGGCAAGGCAGCCCCAAATATTAACAACCTTAAGATTGGGCTTCTTCCCTTTCCATATCTCATATGGAGTGGACACTACTACCTTACTCGGAACTCTATTCAGAAGGTAAGTTGCGATCTCTAAGGCATATTCCCAGAATGAGATGTAGAGGTCGACAAAACTCATCATGGACCGCACCATGTCTAACAGCATGCGGTTCCTCCTTTCCGATACACCATTGAGCTGAGATGTATGAGGAGGAGTCTATTGGGATAATATCCCAGGTCCTTGAGGAACTGAGTGAATTATGTACTTAAGTATTCCCTCCCCGATCTGATCGAAGAGTCTTGATACTCTTCCAGTTTGCTTCTCCACTTCATTTTGTATTATTGAATTTCTCAAAAGCTTTGGACTTGTACTTCATTAAGTACACATACCTAAATCTTGAGAGATCATTAGTGAATGTAATGAAGTAAGAGAATACACCTCTAACATGTGTGGACATAGATCCACATACATCGATATGTATGAGTTCTAATAACTCAGAGGCTCTCTCTCTAGTTCCACTAAAAGGAGAGTTGGTCAATTTCCCTTGGAGGCAAGATTCATAGGTTGCATATGATTCACAATCAAATGGACCTAAGAGTCCATCCTTTAGCAACCTTTGAATTCTTCCTTTGTGGGTATGACCTAGCCTACAATGCCAAAGGTATGCATCACTCACCTCATCTCGTTTCCCCTTAGACACACTATGCTCATGACATGTGCAGCAACATCTATTAAGTACAAACCATTTGTCAAAGACCCATTTATAATGATCTCATCATTAAGGAACATAGAACAACCATTGTTCACAAAAAGAAATTTGTATCCCATTCTTGTCATATAGGAGATGGAGATAATGCTTTTTATAATAAAGGGTACAAAATAACATGTTTTCAAAAAAAAAGATGCTCCACCAGGTGCTCGTAAGGTGACCTCCCCAATGGCAACAACTGCAACTTTTGTGCCATTTCCCATTCTCAAGTCCACCTAGCCCTTTGCCAATCTTCTATATTTTTTCAGGACCTGCAACATATTGTAGATATGAGATGCATAACCGGTATCCAATACCCATGCATTATCATAATTTTCTGACAAGTGAAGGTCAATCATGAACAAACCTGAAGTTACACCTAACTTAATTTTGCCTTTTCTGCAAGGTAATCCTTGTTGTTCCTCTTCCAATGCTCATCTTTGCCGCAGTGGAAGCACTATCCTTTGTCCTTCGTCGACTCTTTCTTGGCAACCTTTGCCTTGCCCCGCAGCTTGCCTTTGCCTTTGCCCTTCTTAAGGGTCTTCTTGGTCTTCCTTTTCTTGTTGGTCTCACCAACATAGAGAACTCACTTCTCTTTCTTGATGGCACCCTCAGCCTCCCTGAACATATTGAGTAGTTCAAAAAGGGTTGCTTCAATCTTGTTCATATTGAAATTAATTATGAATGGAGAAAAGGAATCCGGAAGGAATTGAAGTATAAGGTCCACACACAGGCCATCCTTTAGGACAAATCCTAGGTCTATGAGTGTAACACCCCAAAATTTAATACCAAAATAATAATATGATATCAAAGATTTTGATTCTCATAAAAAATATAAATACTTACCAGAAACATGATTACCCTTTATTTAGAGATATTTTTACATTATTAGGAGTAACCCCGATATTGTCTTTTGATGTACACACCTCAATAGAGCGTCACTAAATTTTAGTAATAGAATTGAGATATGACACCACCATAATTCTCAAAAAAATATATTGATTCTAGATATGAGAAAATAAAGAATTATTAGTGCACGAATATCGAGATTAAGTCGACCAGATAATTTTTGAGATAATTTTCACCCAACAAAATTTTATTTCAAAAAAAAATAAACTAAATTCATCATAATTAGTAAAACCTTTTAATTAGTTTATGATTGAAATTTCAACTTAAACAAACATCAGTTGAATACAAAATTAGAGGCCCAAATAGACTTGGAAAATTAAATCTTATTTACGTAAACCCATTCTTCCTTCTTACGGAAGGGTAAAAGGGGCTACGTAAGAACCTTAGCCTTGAAGTAAAAAGCTACTGTACATGCTGAATGCAGGCAAAATTTCTACCAACTAAGCAGATGTGTAGTCTCTTCATGCTACGTGGGTTGCATGCAACTCCCGATTGAGAGGAACAATAAAACCCCTTCTCATCGTTCTGAATTCTGATAACATTTTATTGCTGTCTGAGCCATTGGGAAGGCTTGATCGAGGGAAGGAAGAAGGATTTACCAACTTAGAAGAGGTTTTGCTTGAAAGAAAGATCAACAAACTTATGTATGATTATTCACTCCTTCTCTCTCCTTCGTTCAATTATGATACCATCGTTTGGACATGTACTTATGTTCTGAAAAATGGTTCCAATCCCTTGTTAGTATGATTGAGCACAAGACTGCACCTTAGATCGAGAAACATTGATTTGTTTCCTAAACGACAAGAGAAATCCATCGAGATTGGTATGTGTCACTGGATTTGGTAATCAATAAACAGAGAACGACTGTTCGATCCCTAGATTAAGAGCCAGATAACTTTTGAACTTTGAAGCCAGGTTGATTATTCTATTTTACCTACCTTCAAGCTCCTTTGTTCAGTTGGTAAGCCAACATCAGTAATAACCAGACTTTTCTATCATTCGGAGAGGAGAAGCAAGGTGTTTGTTTGCTTACAGAAAGATTCTCACCTATTCCCTCTCTCTCTCATCTCGAACACCATTGATTAATGATCTTGTAGATCTATATCCTAGATAATGAGTCTTCAATGTTACAATATAACCGGACCTTGAATCCCCTGTTTATAGCCTTAACCAGAACAAAAATACTCACTGGACTGGTTCTGGAAGCACAGGGCAAGTCGACCTGCCTCCATCATGAGGTCTACCTACCCCTCCTCAGAACCCTGAGCAGGTCTACCTGTACTTGACCCAAGTTGACCTACCCCTTCCCAAAACCCTGGACTAGTTGACCCATTATGTTCAGTAGGTCGGCACATTCTGATCAGTATGTCGACATAGGCTGGGTTCTAGTAAGATAGTTTTTCTACAATGGTAAAAGTTTGAAGAGTGTGTCGACACACTCTCATCGCAGGTCGACACACTCTCATCGCAGGTTGACACACTCTCTTCAGTATGCCAACACACCTTCAGCAGGTACACACACACCCATCAAAAGGTCGACCTACCCCTAGACAGTGAGGTTCTAAACTGTCCAACCAAGCTGCCTTTCTTATTTTCTTGGGTTCTAAAGTTACTTCACCAACATGGTAACATTTTGTTGTACATCAGACCTCATTGAAACAACTTTGGTCATCTAATCCCCTATTATTGATTCTCATACTTTTGGATCCCTTTTGGAATACAATTTATAATAATTCATTTTGGAGAATTTGTTCTACTCTTGATGAGTGCCCTAGTACCATGTATGCATATTTATCAGAAATGGAAATAGGATGATAACTTTGGGTCTTTGGATTCTTTTACATTAATGCCTGTGCAAATGGTGTCGATCTAGTCCTGGGAGAAGCACCCGAATTCGTTTACTGGCCGTGCGGAACGATAATGGATCAACTGCATGTTTGACATGAAACCACTATATTCTAAATTGGTCGACATTTCCATAAATTATATTATGACATGAATATTTATTGCTTGCTTGTAGATTGGACATGGCATCTTTATACATGCATTTTCTCTATTTTCTTCTGAATTATTGTTCATACATTCACGCTATATTATTTCACCGATGGTCATTATATACTTGCTATTTGTCATCCTAGCTCAGTTCATTGGCATATCATTTAATTTTTCCACTGTTATTGAATCTTTGTTCAATTCTTCAATTTCTTGATTTGTACCGTTCTTCGTTTACCCGATTACTTGCTATTAGTCAGATAAATAATTTCCTTAAATTCATATATGTTTATTCAATTTCTTGACACTGGAGGATAAATCTTACTGGGCAAGATTTGTAACGGCCCTGGATATTTATGCCCATTAAGGCTTCATATCCAAGTCCGCCTCCCGCGATCGGACCGAAGTCTCGCAAGGGATAGCTCACACCTGTGTCCAGTGAGAATATAAAAGACAACCACAACAGCATAAGACACATGAATGTACATATGCTCATATCTGCATATAACAATTTACAACTGTCCCAATACATTATTACATGTCCAAATAAAAAGTACAACTACCTGAGGCATACCCGAGGGAGCACAAGCTCACACAACACAATAACACTACTGCTGGTGGTACAAGTTTGCCACAACACCTTCGCAAGCCACACAAATGGTAAGCCCTGAAAAGAACTGTAGGGGAGTGAGCCTCAACAAGTCACAGGCTCAGTAGGGACCACCCTAAAACCACACAAGAGACCTCAACCTCAGAGGGTCTCACTGGCAACACCGATAGCAAACCAACATACTCACAACATTCTTAATAATTAACAAGTACAACATAAACATATCAACCCACATAAAGACCTCAGAAGGAAGAGTAACAACAGGACTAGCACCGCACCACTAGTCCGCCCAACAATTGAACCAACTAGGCCACAAGCCTCACAAGTAAACCGTCTCAACTGCTAGTTGCCTAAGCTATAAGCCACACAGGCAAACCACTGCCTAGGCTACACGATTCACAGGCAAACCCCAAACACAAAGGGTAACAGGACTGCTAACCAGGAGCTAGTCCACTATACCCGAAACCACAATACGTCGGAAGCCACACATAGGGCAACAGGATTGGCTACAGCAAGCCAATCCATCACACACTAAAATCATAAATGAAAGCTTACCGGAGAAAGGGTAAAACACAACGGGTGGAAGGTCTCACTACATGACCCCCACGGAGCATAGCTCCACCTCAACACCTGAAAAGACTAGTACATAATGTACCATGGAAATTGATACCCTCAAAGGGTACAAGTACCTACCACTACGAGTTCTGGTACATCACAGAAACCAAACCAAACTGGTGCCACCAGAGGGCACACCACAGTAAGTCCAACCACAACAACCATGCATACACCCAGGGCACACCTCAACGGGTCAAACACAAAACCAGTGAGTCACCGCTCAAAAACCACACTAGTGAGTCATGCTCACAAAAACAGAACTAGTGGCAAAGCATGAGTCAGAGAGAAAAGAACGACGCCACCATACGGGAACAAACTATGTTCATGATTGCAAGTATCAACAAAGACAATGTTGGGTTGAGTGTGTTTTGGAATTTCCTAAAGTGTATTTAAATGATAACCAATGAACATCACTCATACTTTGATTTTGATGATGACACATTGTGATTTTAATGATGACATGTTGTGATTTCAATGCTTAATGGGTGAAACATGTTAATGTTCAAACAACATGTTTTTGATGTTAATATCTCATATTTTAATGATATATCTTGTACTAATGATTAATGTGTTAATTTTGCAGGTGTATACAGATTTTGCCTTGGTAGTGTCGACACACCCCTTACTGGTGTCGACACAGTGTTTCAAACCCTAAGGCAAAATGAGGAAGAGAAAAGTCAAGTGTGTCGACACACAATCTCAGTGGTCGACACTAGTCCCAGATTCCAGAGATCCCAGTTGACAGGTCTGCATGGTAGTGTCGACACAGGCTCAAGTAGTGTCGACACTAGATCCAGTTCCCAGAAGACCTGTTTGGCAGTTCTGGACAGTGTGTCGACACTGCCTGAAGTAGTGTCGACACTAGTGTCTCTTCCCATAGAACAATTATGCCAGTTTGGGACAGTGTCGACACACTCTGAAGTAGTGTCGACACACTCCAGCTAAAATTCAAAATCGGGAATTCATCTGGACACGTGGTTGCTTGGGAATTAGGGGATCTGCCTAGGTTTTTGTGCCCACGTACCCTAAGGTCTTTTATGGTCACATGGGGCTATAAATACCTTTGTCCTTAGCACTCCAATTTACTCCACGCAAGTCAAGAGCTCAGAGCTTTCTGGAAAAAGGCAAGGAGAGCGGGAAAGAGGCATCTGCATCCAGAGGAGCAGAGCAGCGCCGCCAAGGGGAGAAGAAGGAGAAGAAGAGGAGGAGCTCGAGATTGCAGGAGTGCTGGTCCAGAAGGAGATCCAGCCGAGTTTGTAATTGGTCAGAGTCCTGAATTTTCTAGGGAATCTGTGTATGTGTTCTACACAGATCTCCCAATTCTATTGTCCTCATCAATTCTATTGTATTGAGATAGATCGTGCTAGAGGATCTATTCTCTAATTGTGCGTCTAGCAGAACTTGGATCTATTGTGATCCAGAGGTTTGAGTACTTTGTACTCTGTTTTGGAGCCGTAGTGCTCTGGGTTGGAGCCGTGTGCTCTGGTGCTTGAGCCGTGGTGCTCAAGGGCTTGTGAATTTGCTGAATTCACAAGTGGTCTTTGGAGTAGGTCGTTGTGCCTATCTCCTGGGTTCTTTGAGTTGTTGAACTCAAAGAGGTTAGAGTCGTCGTGCTCTAGTTTGTACTGCACTTGTGTTAGTGGTTCCTCCGTTGTGAGGAGGTGGACGTAGGAGACACAAGTGTGTTCTCCGAACCACCTAAAAACTTCTGTGCACTGTGGTTGTTGTGTGGTTTGCTGTTCTCATTCACTATATCTCACACACCACACTTGAGTCTGATCGAATGTGTGTTTTACTCATTTTAATTCCGCTGCTATTCACACAATCTCGTAGTTCATTTACCAAAGTCACCTATCCGATCCCCAACAATTGGTATCAGAGCAGGTCAGAGTCAATTCTATACTCTGAGGTGCTTTGGTGAATTTTCTGTATTCAGATTTTGATCACTCAATTACTTGCTCAATTTGCTGTGTGCTTTGATTTGATGTTTCTATCATGGACTCTAGAGGTTTTGTTGCTGAGGGTCATTCAATCAATAGGCCTCCATTTTTTGATGGTACTGACTATCCTTACTGGAAGAATAGGATGATGGTTTTTCTTAGAGCACAGAACTATGAAGTATGGAGAATTGTTGAAAAAGGACCAAATGAAGTCACTGGAGATGAAGACCAATGGACCAGGGAGCAGATCAGAAGGGTCACCCTGAACTATAGCGCCATGAACATGTTGCAATGTGCCATCCATCCAAGTGAGTATTCCAGAATCTCCATGTGTAAGTCTGCCAAGGAGATGTGGGATAAATTAGAACTGCTATATGAGGGCACATCTCAGGTCAGGGAGACTAAGGCTAACATGTTAGTTTCTGATTATGAGTTGTTTATCATGAAATCTAATGAAACTATATCTGAGATGTTTGCTAGGTTCATGGTCATTATAAATGGACTTCGAGCCTTGGGTAAGGAATACTCAAATGAAGAATTGGTAAGAAAAATCTTGCGTTCATTATCTCCTGTATGGCACACTAAAGCAACTGTCATTGAAGATTCAAAGGATTTATCCAAAATCACATTGGATGAACTCATTGGATCATTAATGACATATGAGTTAAATCTTAAGAGATCAGAAGAACACATGCTAAAAACAAAAACCATTGCTCTCAAAGCTTCATCAAGTAATAAAGGAAAATCTAAAGAAAATTCTGAGTCTGAAAAATCTGAATCTGATAATGATAATCTTGCTTTCATTACTAGACAATTTAAGGCATTTCTGAAATCAAACAAGAAGAATTTTGGTAATAAGCAAAATGCCATGTCTAGTAAAAAGAAACATTTCTCTCATGTTGATCATAAGAAAACTGATGAAATTCCTGTGTGTTATAGGTGTAACAAACCTGGACATATGAAGGCTGATTGTCCAGAAGGTAAGAAAGAAAAACACAAAACCCACAAGAAGGAGTTTCACAAAAAGAAGAACAAGGCCATGGTTGCTACATGGTCAGATGATGAAAGCTCCGACTGCAATGAAGAATCCTCAAGTTCAGAAGGGAATGAAATCTGCTTCATGGCTGGAAGCAGTGAAGACAGGTAAATATATCCTTCGAACTATTTACCATTGAAGATTGGCAAGAAGCATATGGTAATTTAGTTGAAAATCTTTCTGATGTTAGAAAAGAAAATAATTTGAAAAAAAAAAATTGAAAGCATTCTTAGTGATACTTCATCATCTGAAAAGATTTCTGAATTGGAAGCTCAAATTTCAGACCAAATCAAAGAAAATGATGAACTGTTGATTTTGTTGATAATCTCAAATTGAAAATTCAAAAATTGAACAAAGAACTTATCAATTCTGTTAAGAAATTTGAAGAAAAAGAAAAAGAAAATCAAGAAAACTTGAATCAAATTGAAAAGCAAAATCTTTGCCTTAAGAGAAAGAGAAAATCATCAAGAACTTCACTCAAGGTAAAGACAATCTGAATGCACTACTTGGAGTTAAGATGAATTCAAATAAATTGGTTTAGGTTTTGAACACAAAATTCAAAGAAAATTGAATCATCCTAAAAAAACAAAATCATCAAAAACTCCTTTAATAAAATTTGTCAAGGCAAGCTCATCTGAAAACAAAGGAAAAATACAAAAACAAAAAGAACCTGAGAGGTCGACACATACCTTACCTAGGTCGACACACACAATGCACAGGTCGACCTATCCCAGTCAGAGGTCGACCTACCTCTATATAAAATCACAAAAACTTCAAACCAATCAATAATCATTTTTTCATGGAAATTGGAATTTTTCTCCTCTTACAACTCAAGATGGAATAAGCCTTGGAACCAAAGGTACAGTGGTAACCAATGGTTCAATCCTTATTTCTATCATTCATCTCTTCCTGCATACAACAAAATACATGCCAAGTTTTTCACAATGGAACAAACCAACTAAGAGGCATAATGTTCAGAAAATTGAAAAACAAAAAGTTGAATCTTCTGTTTCAAAAAACACTGTGAAGAAAAAACACAAATTTGGGTTAGAAAGGATTTGTTATCTCTTCTCACTCAGGATGTTGGTACCAATCTCATGTGGGTACCAAAAACTTTTCTTGTCTAATTTGTTATGTGCAGGAAAGCCGTGCATCCAATTCCAACAACATCTGGATTCTTGACAGTGGATGTTCACGGCACATGACAGGAGACAGAGATAAATTTTCATGCTTGATTGAAAAGGAAGGTGGATCAGTCATCTTTGGAGGTAATAATAAAGGAAAAATAATTGGCAAAGGAAAAATTGGTAAGTCTTGCATTACCCTAAGTGATGATGTTTGTTTAGTTGAGGGTTGAATTACAACTTGCTTAGCATTAGTCAATTGTGTGACAATGGTCACAAGATTCTTTTTGAACATGACTCATGCAAAATAATTGACTCCTCTTCTGAGCAAATTAAATTGATTGGAAAAAGAGAAAATAATGTCTACATGATTGATTTGTGTGATACTTCCTCCTTAAATGTTTGCTTGATTGCAAATAAAAATGACACAGCTTGGTTGTGGCACAAAAGGTTGGGTCATGCAAGTTTCACAACCATTAGTAAACTCATAAGAATGAATCTTGTAAAAGGTCTTCCTGAATCTCTCCCAGTCATTGACAATCCTATTTGTGGGATATGTGCTCAAGGAAAACAAACAAGAAAATCTTTTAAAGTGTTCAATGAAGTACTTACATCTAAACCACTTGAGTTGCTTCATATGGATCTTTTTGGTCCAACCAGAACCAAAGTCTCAGTGGTAATAGATATGGATTTGTGATCATTGATGACTTTACAAGATATACTTGGGTTTTATTCCTATCCCATAAAAGTGATGCATGTTCAGAATTCAGGAGATTTTACAATTCTGCCTTAGTGGGTTTATCTTTTAAACTGAATTCCATCTTGACAGATCATGGGGGTGAGTTTGAAAATAAATCTTTTTCTGATCTATGCACTGAACTGAAAATTATCCATAAGTTTTCTTCCCCTAGAACTCCAGAACAAAATGGGGTTGTAGAAGAAAGAAAAAATAGAACTCTTGTGGAAATGGCCAGAACTATGCTCTTAGAAAGTAAACTGTCTAAATCTTTTTGGGCAGAAGCTGTAAATACAGCTAATTTCATTTTGAATAGAGCATTAGTAAGACCAAAGATCAGAAAAACCCCTTATGAGTTGCTCAAAAATAAAAGCCAAGTGTGTCATATTTCAAAATTTTTGGTTGCAAATGTTTTGTTCACAATAACAACAAAGAAAATCTTGATAAATTTGATGCAAAAAGTTTTGAATCAATCTTCTTAGGTTATTCTGAAACTTCCAGAGCTTACAGAGTTTACATCTTGAAAAATAAGACTGTGGAAGAATCTCCACATGTCATTTTTGATGAAAATTTGCAAAAGATTGACACTTCTGATTTGTGCAGAACTCAAAAATGTGATGATGAAGATGATCTTCTTGAACATCCATCTACAAATCTTGAAGATCAAGAAGCACCAAATGTACATGAGGTTCTGAAATGTCTACTTCAAGTGATTCAGGTAATCATGTTCCTGAAAATCATGCAAATCCTGAGGTAATTTCTGAACCCAGATTTTTAAGAGATCATCCACTTGAAAACATTGTTGGTAATTTGCAAGATGGAATAAAAACCAGATCATCTTTTCATTCTGTCTTAGTTGAAGATTCTTTGGCTCTACTTTCCCAATTGAACCCAAAAATGTTGATGAAGCTTTATCTTGTGAAAACTGGATAAATGCTATGCATGAAGAGCTTCATCAATTTGAACGAAATCAAGTTTGGGATTTAGTACCAAAACCTTCAGACTTAACTTCTGTCATTGGAACTAGATGGATTTTTCGAAATAAATTGAATGAATCTGGTCAAATTGTTAGAAATAAAGCTAGACTTGTTGCTCAAGGGTATAACCAAGAACTTGGTATTGATTTTGAAGAATCTTATGCCCCTGTAGCAAGACTTGAAGCTGTTAGATATTCTTGCATTTGCTGCTTCTTTGAAATTCAAAGTCTTTCAAATGGATGTCAAGAGTGCTTTCTTGAATGGTTACATAAAAGAAAATGTCTTTGTCAAACAACCCCTGGTTTTGAAAATGACAAATTTCCCAATCATGTTTTTAAACTCAATAAGGCTCTATATGGTCTTAAGCAAGCTCCAAGAGCTTGGTATGACCGGTTGAGCTTCCTTTCTTGTAAATAAAGGTTACATAAGAGGAAAAATTGATCAAACTTTGTTTACAAAAACTGCAAAAAATCATTTTATTGCTGTTCAGGTTTATGTTGATGATATCATTTTTGGCTCCACAGATAATAATTTGTGCAATGAGTTTGCCCATCTTATGCAATCTGAATTTGAAATGAGTCTAATGGGTGAACTTACATTCTTTTTAGGTCTGCAAGTACATCAAACTGCTGAAGGAATTTTTCTGAGTCAAACAAAATATGTCAAGGAGTTGCTCAAGAGGTTTGACTTCCAGAATATCAAGCCATCCAACACACCAATGGCCACAAGTGTAAGACTTGAGAGTGATGCTTCTGGTAAGACTGTTAATGCTAAACTTTACAGAGGTATGATTGGATCTCTTCTCTATCTAACTACCTCTAGGCCAGATATTCATCATTTGTGCATGTGCGCCAGATTTCAAGCTAATCCTAAAGACAGTCACATGTCTGCTGTAAAAAGGATTTTCAAATATCTTCTTTCTTCATGTGATTTGGGTCTTTGGTATCCTGCTGGGTGTAAATTGGACTTAATTGCATATAGTGATGCTGATTATGCCGGGTGCAAACTTGATAGAAAAAGCACTAGTGGGTTGTGTTTATATCTAGGAGGGTGTCTTATTTCTTGGGCTTCCAAAAAGCAACATTCTGTAGCTCTTTCAACTGCAGAAGCTGAGTATGTTGCCGCTGGTAGCTGTGGTACCCAAGTCCTTTGGGTCAAACATCAACTTCTAGATTATAATCACACATTAGGTTGCATTCCCATTCTTTGTGACAACACAAGTGCTATCAATCTGTCCAAAAATCCTATTCAGCATTCCCGCACAAAACACATTGACATTCGGCATCATTTCCTTCGAGATGAAGTCTCAAAGAATTCTTTTGAACTCCACTTCATTGACACAGAAAAACAAATTGCAGACATTTTCACTAAGCCTCTTGCAGAACCTAGATTCACTTCTCTTAGAAGGGAACTTGGTTTATGCAAGTTTTCTCATGTCTGATATCTTCATCTCATCTCTTTGTGCAAATAAAAGCCATAGTCTCTCTTGCAAATAAATTCCTACTTCTCAGTTGCATTGGAATTCTTGGTATATCAAATAGTGATTTGAAGAAAGGCAAGTTAAGCTTGTCTGGACACTTTCACTATGCGTGAGTATATGTCTCCGCCAAGTATCAAGATTCCTTTATGCAATTGTTGAGGGGGAGTATTTGTTGAGGGGAGTTATTGTCTATTCTTCATCATTTCACTTGACATTTGTTGTCTATTCTGAGCCTAAATCATCAGAATTTTTGAGTCATTGTGCTATTTTCTTATGAGAGAATAAAACATTGAACTAAATCATTGTGCACTTAGTTTAATTTCAAAGATTCATTATCATTTCAAGGTTAAGCAATCTTAATACTGAATGTTTTTAAAATGATTTGCAAAACACTTGTAGGCACATGAGTGACTTTACTATTCACTTGTGCATGTTTAAGCTTCAATTTTACCACATGTTAAGAATAATTTCTCTAAATTCGTAGTCATGTCTTTTCTGGTCAAAGCAATCAAATTCCTGCAAAACATCAAAAGAAAAATGAACAATCTGGAAAGATACAAACAGAGCAATGCAAATTCTTGAACCACTGAGTAACCGGCCATTTCACCTAAAAAGTGATTTGTTTCGCGTCAAAAAGTGGAAATCAAAGTTTTCAACTCTGTATAAGATAATGAAAGTTAAACCACTGAGTAATCAGGAGATCTTGCATCTAATCAATGTGATCTCTTGCACTGAAAAGTGAGATTTAACTAATTTATTCTTGTATTCTTTCCCTGTTAAAAATGAAAGAAAATCAAATTGACAGGATGAAAAAGCTTAAGACCTTCATAAAGTTCATGTTTACTGAGTTTAGACCTATTATTTTACATTGTGTTAAACTTAAAGCTCCTAACATCCTTGTTAAATATTTCTGCTCACTCATATAGGTCACTTCATTTCACATTTGTCTCATTATTTTAACCACATTCAGATCATTATTCTTTGCTATACTTTGTGTTGAGTGTGTCTTTGTGATTAAACTTTGTTGCACAATAACAAAAACACAATAATTTCTCATATGTCAATATCACTTTGCCTCATTTATTTTGATCATTTTGTCATTCTTTTCCTCATTTCATTTCTTACAATTTTTTCTCTCTCTTATCTATCTTTTTGATGTTGTCAAAAAGGGGGAGAAGTCTCTAGAGGGAGAAAGTCTTTATGGGGAGTAAGTTCAAAGGGTTCATGATGGTCAAGGGGAGTTGTTGCAGTCAAGGAAGTCAGGTTATTGGGAGATTGTGCATATGTTTTGTCATCATCAAAAAGGGGGAGATTGTTGGGTTGAGTGTGTTTTGGAATTTCCTAAAGTTGTATTTAAATGATAACCAATGAACATCACTCATACTTTGATTTTGATGATGACACATTGTGATTTTAATGATGATGTTGTGATTTCAATGCTTAATGGGTGAAACATGTTAATGTTCAAACAACATTTTTTGATGTTTAATATCTCATATTTTAATGATAATATCTTGTACTAATGATTAATGTGTTAATTTTGCAGGTGTATACAGATTTTGCCTTGGTAGTGTCGACACACCCCTACTGGTGTCGACACAGTGTTTCAAACTAAGGCAAAATGAGGAAGAAAAAGTCAAGTGTGTCGACACAGTCTCAGTGGTGTCGACACTAGTCCCAGATTCCAGAGATCCCAGTTGACAGGTCTGCATGGTAGTGTCGACACAGGCTCAAGTAGTGTCGACACTAGATCCAGTCCCAGAAGACCTGTTTGGCAGTTCTGGACAGTGTGTCGACACGCCTGAAGTAGTGTCGACACTAGTGTCTCTTCCCAGAGAACCAATATGCCAGTTTGGGACAGTGTGTCGACACACTCTGAAGTAGTGTCGACACACTCGGCTAAAACTCAAAATCGGGAATTTCATCTGGACACGTGGCTGCTTGGGGTTAGGGGATCTGCCTAGGTTTTTGTGCCCACGTACCCTAAGTCTTTTATGTCACATTGGGCTATAAATACCTTTGTCCTTGGCACTCCAATTTCCCACGCAAGTCAAGAGCCAGAGCTTTCTGGAAAAAGGCAAGGAGAGCGGGAAAGAGGCATCTGCATCCAGAGGAGCAGAGCAGCGCCGCCAAGGGGAGAAGAAGGAGAAGAAGAAGGAGAAGAAGAAGGAGAAGGAGGAGCTCGAGATTGCAGGAGTGCTGGTCCAGAAGGAGATCCAGCCGAGTTTGTAATTGGTCAGAGTCCTGAATTTTCTGGGGAATCTGTGTATGTGTTCTACACAGATCTCCAATTCTATTTGTCCTCATCAATTCTATTGTATTGAGATAGATCGTGCTAGAGGATCTATTCTCTAAGTGTGCTTGGTCTAGCAGAACTTGGATCTATTGTGATCCAGAGGTTTGAGTACTTTGTACTCTGTTTTGGAGCCGTAGTGCTCTGGGTTGGAGCCGTTGTGCTCTGGTGCTTGAGCCGTGGTGCTCAAGGGCTTGTGAATTTGCTGAATTCACAAGTGGTCTTGGAGTAGGTCGTTGTGCCTATCTCCTGGGGTCTTTGAGTTGTGAACTCAAAGAGGTTAGAGTCGTCGTGCTCTAGTTTGTCACTGCACTTGTGTTAGTGGTTCCTCCGTTGTGAGGAGGTGGACGTAGGAGACACAAGTTGTGTTCTCCGAACCACCTTAAAAATCTTGTGCACTGTGGTTTGTTGTGTGTTTGCTTTCATTCACTATTCTCACACACCACACTTGAGTCTGATCGAATTGTGTGTTTTACTCATTTTAATTCCGCTGCTATTCACACAATCTCGTAGTTCATTTACCAAAGTCACCTATCCGATTCCAACAGACAACACAACACAACAAGACACCTCTCTTAGTCTCGAAGTCACAGACGAAAGGTCCAACTGCCGCTCCACAGGCACAAGCCAAAAAAAATAGTGGAGACAAACCAACACCACACTGCAAAAAACAGCTGCAGGTCATGCCTGGCACCTTTAGGGACTCTGGCTAAGCTCCCTAATGTGAGGCACTAGAAAACAGGACTAGTGGGGACCAGTGTCGGGACTATGGTCCGTACCCCCAATATAAGCGCGCTACAAGCGACAAAACACAAACTCTCACAAGTTGCTGCCCTCTGTCGTCTTCCCTCAGCCGGAATACAACTCAAACACAGGAGTGAGGGTGTCTAGGACAGATGACACAAACCTCGACAGTACACACAGTACCGGGACAAACCCCGAGCACAATTAACACACGTGCCTGGCTCACACAGAACTTGGGGTACCCGACTGCAGAGGTATTCCGGAACAGGCGCCGGACCACCAAACTCGGCAATGCACAAATCTATGATATATAAATACAATATATAATCTTTATTACAAACCACGGTACAAATGTAAGGAATAGCTTGTCCTGGTCACACTGTGACCCACAAGCTAGCCTACACACACATACACATACACTACCTTAACCACTAATATCCTAGCCTGTCATTGGTCACGAGGTGGCCTCCATCGCCACATTTAACTCAACACACGGTAATCACTTGATAACCATACTTATACTTTACTAATTAACCATCTTACTTGGCCTATCACAGACATTAGAAAACCAAGGCTAGGTTCACGCGGACACCTCACCGCCCAGCTATCACAAACCAACATATATATCACCATTCAAACCATGCACACTGTACACCAACCACGTAAACCACACATTCATGACACAAACAGCACGCCAACAGGCGAGCTTAAAGAGCGCTACAGGTTCCAACGCACCGCACATGCTAACCATACACATAAGACATCGATAATCGGATAATCGTACCATTTAAACCATGCACAACAGGACCTCTCAACTGAGGTCGCGACATGGGGTAGTGTCGCCTTCAGAATGCGACACCCCGATATGTCATGTTCATATCATGAACGCGACGGGTCGGCCTGTCGCGTTCAGAACGCGGCAGGGGGCTCTGTCGCCTTCACAGGCGAAAACCCTAATCTGGGGAACCCTCTCCGGATTACCACCCTAAACCATGTAAACCACGTTTAATTTCCATTTTTCATGCTTTAGTGAACACCCTAACATGGTATCTACTGTTCTTAATGCCAAAAACCAAACATACATGCATTTCATGCGATCCACGCAACGAAACAAGGTGTATTCTCCCTACCTTCACGAAGAACATGCAAACCACGCATGATACGACGTCTCCCCCGCTCCATGCGACGTCCTCGCGGCGAGAGCGCACCAAAAACTCCTCCGGAACCCCGAATCGCCCCAAGAAACCGCAACAACTCCTTCCCTGGCCGAACAGAGTGCACTGTAGCTTTGTTTGGCCAAACCTCCTTAAAAACACACAACGGTGGGAACGCGACGTACCTTTCCATCGTGACCTAAACGCGACGTAGGAGGCCGTCGCCTTCTCTCAAGGTTGACATCAGCAAGCCGCCTCAGCGCGTGACACGCAGCGCGCATACAGACGACAACCCAAAATAGCGACAACGTGAACGTAACCACCAGGGCCGTCGCATTCAGAACGTGACGCACACCCATGTCGTGTTCACAGGCAGAAAACCTGTGAGCGCTTTGGGCCTAACCTGCCGGCCCACCAAGCCTCACAACCACGCGTACACCTGAAACACAGTCAAATGGGCCACACACTGGCCACCAAACCCACTAAATAGAGATCCATGAAGATCCAAAAAATGCTCGACGTTACAAGATTACTCATACCTACTCTTTTTCCTCGGTAATCTACAGTTCTAGAAGGCAGGATATCGAGAATGTGTGCCGAGAGATCAACCATTGCTACATCTGCCCTTTGAGTTATAACTTGAGAATCTTATATACCTCAGCTTGAGAAATGACAATTGATTATTGTTATTTAGATAAAGACTCCGGGAATTTCTATCCGAAAGAATTCAAATTTATTCTTGATATCATGTTCACTTACGTTACGACATTTATAGATATATTAAATGTCAGGACGTGATAGTGAGCTTCTCAATCCACTCAATCATCTTAAGACATGGTTCTAAACCGATGCCTCCTCAGTTATCCTAGCACGGAATAGACTCTTTGATATCTCATATTACTGAGTCCATCCCTCCTCTTCAAACAATTTGCAGAGGTGCTGGATAATGGAATTTGCATCCATCTTCTCATGTTGCCTCTACCCTCTACAATTGGGGAGTCATAGAGGCCAACATGTAACACTAAGCAAGAGTTGAGTCTTCGTTATACTTTTTATAGGGAGAAACATCTTCCTCGCTAGCCCCGATCCCCTTGCTCAGGCACGATCTCATCAAGGACATATGCGATTTTCTCCGATATGAGAATAATTCTCAAATTTCGGAGTCAGTCTGCATAGTTTGGACCAGTGAGACGATTGGTATCTAATATGCCACTTAATCTAAAACTAAGATGTAGAATAAAATTAATAACATGCAGACTTTTAGATTTTGCAAAAAAATTAAGACATTGACTTTTATCTTAACATGCTCCTACTATTTTTTCGTGAGACCAATGACACCCTCTATCATGTGAATTGGAAGTTTCATGAAAACTACTAGAAGGGATCGAGATCCAATTGGTGCCTTAGCATGACCTCGAGGGACTTGACTAATCATACCAAGCCCAAAGGCTAGGCAACTCTTGCCAATCACAACTCCTTGTGATTCCCATCACATTTGACCTCGAAATCATCATGGCCCAGAGGGAATTCCCCAACCATGATATTTGGTTAAGTCAACACCATCATTACAAGACGGACTTGATTCGATGATCTGCTCCAGAGGGACTCCACCAAGCATAACATGTCCTCAAGCCATCGGTGACATCTCCATGTTGTAGGCCAGATATCTAGTTCCAATATGGGTGAGCCTGGAGGGACTCTGCTAACTCAATCCATATCAAGAAAAGAAGTCCGCCCTATAATGATGGAAGGCCACGTGGGTCAATCTTATTGCCTCACGCTTACCAACTTAAATATTAAGAACAAAGGGGTTTTCAATTTTGATAGGTCTCATAGTTAAATAATATGCATCCCACATATATATCTAACATATATTTACATCGTATGCAAGATTTGTACCTAGTAAGTGTAGAAATGAATGTATATCATATATATATAAATACTCACACCGGATGATCGTGGACCAAATACTATCGTGATCAAGCTTGAGCCTAAAGACTTGATCACAAAGCCCTATGTATGGCTTCAACACATCCCTGAAAAGTAGCGGAAGATGGCTATGAAGAAATGTAGAAGGGGGGTTGAATAGATTTCTCCCAATTAAAATGAAACACTTATCAGATTAAAATCTACGAGAATTACAGAGTTCTGAGTTATGCACAGATTCAAATCAAGAAAAATTGAGCATGTGTGATGTGAATCTAAGATTACTAGATGATAGCATATTGATTGGCAAGCGTGCCTATCAATCATCTAACGTTAAGATAGATCAATCCACATTGACACAAAGATTTAGGGTGGTTTGGATTACACAATTGTGTATCCTACATCCACCATCCATACACACATACAAAAATCTGCTTATATAGCAAGTTCAAACAGAACTAACAACACACACACAATTTGAGATGATCAAAATCTCAAATTAGAACACACACATGAAATTGAGCATAAGGATAGCTCAAATTTCACACTACACACTGAATGATTTGAAGTTGAGATGTAGAACCAGTTGAATAATAAGAAATTATAGAACATATGAAACTGGTTTGAATTTCCCCTTTGTGCTTCCAACTGAGTCTTCTGGGCTCCAGCTTCAGACTGATGATGCAGACTTCTAAATCTGAGAATTCACCTTTTCTTTGATCACTCACAGCAATTAGATCTCCAACTCTTCAGATCTGGAGCAGCAACAACCTTCAGATGGACTTCTCTCTAGCCGCCGCTTTCTGGTTCTGAGAAATGATGACTGATGTGTGTTAACCCC